>CM030359.1:333691667-334420771 GCA_017893485.1 Hemerocallis citrina | reverse complement strand
AGCCGCCGAAGCCCTCTCCTGGTTCGGACATGCAACCCGAGCACTCTTGCCACCAGAGCTCAAATTGGAGAAAAAACTGCCTCAAGAGTCGTGTCGATCACGATCAACGGCGACAAATTCGCCAAACAAACAAACAAACAAGAGAGAAAAGAAGAGGGAAAAAATACATTAAAGGGTTAACGGGTCAAGTTCAAACCCGTTAGAGACCCAAACCAGTTCTCCTGACATCTTCTCCTCCGAACTTTGGCGCCAAAAAACCCAACGACAGCTCCTCCTTCAACCTCCGAGCTCTGCCGCCGAAGCTCCCATGTCGAACCCCTTCGACGTCCACCTCGCCTCCATTTTGCCAAGCCTCCACTCCGCAGAGCTCTCCCCTACGCCGAAGCTCTCCTCCGCCAGCGTCGAGCTCCTCATGCCGAGCTCCAACTTCGAACTTCATTGTCTCCGAACTCCACCTTCACGAGCTCCATCAGCTCCCTCTTCGATCTCCTTCGAGCGAGCTCCACCGAGCCCTCTTCTCCATTGCCGACTCCTCCTCGCCTAGCTTCTTCCTCGTCAAAGCCTAGTCAAACTCCGAGCTGACCCTGCCCAGCTCACTCCTTCGTCGGGCTCCTTCAACCCCAAGCTCCGTCGAGCTCGAGTTCTCTAATGCTGAACTCTCTACCACCATGGCCTCGTCGAGCTCCAGCTCTCTTCCTCACTGAGCTCCAAGCTAGCGTCGAACCCATCACCTCGTCAACTTCCTAGCCGAACTCCTCACCCTCTTCAACCTCGAGCCTCGACCTCCTTCATCAAGCTCTCTCCTCGTCGAGTTCTTCTCAATGCCGAGCTCCCTTCCCTCCGCCGCAGGCACCTCCGCTGGCGTCGAGCTCTCCATTCCGAACTCCAATCCCTCATTGTCACCCTCGTCGAGCTCGAGACCACCTTCGTCGAGCTCTTTGCGTCGAGCTCCAACAAAGAGCTCCACCTCTAACGAGTCGCCGAGCTCCACTCCGCCGAAGCTCTGAGCTCCTCGCCTAGCTTGTCACCGACCTCCACTGTCGAGTGTCGACGAGCCTTGCTAGGCCTCCGTCGAACTCCTTTCCTCGCCACCTGCGAGCGGCCACCTTCCTCTTCGAGCTCCCTGCTTGCCTCACGCTCGAAGAAGTCGAAGGGCGGACTCGACGTTGAAGGAGAGAGAAGACACCGAAGACGGAGGAAGAAGGAAGAAAGCGGGAAAGGAAAAAAAATTTAGTCAACGTTGACCACGCCACGTGTTAGCAATCTGGACTTCGGCAGCTCGATCCGAGCACTCGTGCCACCGACGCTCAAATGGGGAAAAAGGGTCTCCTCGCGATGCGCACTCTCTTGATCGTGATCAACACATAGGATTGCGCCACGTCATCAGGTATTTATTTATTTATTTAATTGAATTAATTATTTAAAACATCCGGAAAATTAATTAAAATCGAAAAAATTAATTAAAAAATTCTAAAAATAATTATTAATTTAGAAAATAATTTAAATTCTGAAAATAATAATTATTAAATTAGACTAACTAATTAAAATTTTCGAAAATTAATTATTTAAATTCGGAAATTGAATAAAAAATTCAAAAATAATTAAAACTTGGGAAAAATTCAGAAAATTCAGGAAAAATCACAAAAAAGTTACACCTCGAGTTAGATCTGAACTCCCTTAAGAATTCCAGTAAAATCCCGTACGCCATTAGAACAACAAAACTACTCCTCAAAGACTGTAAAACTTAGTCTCCAGGAGTGGGGGGCGCGTGATATGGCTAAAAATATGATTAAATCGGGATCATTCAAATCAGGCACGAATCTTAAAGATCTCAGGGGTAAAACGGTAATTTCACATACAAACGGGTCTGAAATGGGAACTGGGTCTTTCTTCAAAGCCCAATAACCCATAAACGGATCTGTCCTACTGGATATGGGTAGCAACCTGTTACAAACCAACCCAAATGGATAAAGAGCAATTCAAATTCATGGTTATCTCCATGAAACGATTTAAACTTTACATTTTATCAAAAAATTCCGGGAAGTAGAGATAGATCCTTATCTCGAAACGGGTCTCTAAGGCGACTATAATACCCCTCTCACCCACCATAATAAGGTAATCTTTTTTATTACTGACAAGAGCGTTGGAGGGTTCGTCGCCGGGATCCATCCCGATGGATCGAACTTTGTGCAGGTTCGCGGTAGCAGCGAGAAACAAGTCAACACGTTGGTGAAGGTCAACAGATTTGCTTTATTGTTTTAAAAAAGAATCCATAAATTTATCTGTTTGCTTCCACACCAAAATTAGCAGCAACAACTGTCGAGTCATTTTGATTATTTTGACCATAACTGGGTATGAAGAAGTCAAATTGTAACTGTGATTTGCTATGTTAGTTATAATCTATGTCAATTCTTCGAAGATGTATAGCAGAATTTGCATTAATCGATTATCTGAACTGTTGTGGTTGTGAATGAGGATAGAGGAGTTTGAACTGATATGTTCATTGTTGTCACTAATGATGCATCAGAAGGACTTCTCTATTTTTGATTTGGCACACAAATGTGCATCATGGACGATTAGATTATATCGATATCAATATGGAAACAATATGCACAGTACAAACAATTCAATATTAAAACAACCTTCCCTCAAAAAATATTAAAACAACCACTTGGATATTCATGGGTTGAATGGCATGCAAGAAAAGGCAAGCAAAAAAGAGAACAGTCATAGCGCCTACAAGTTGATGAATTGGGTTACTGATAAGGTTGATATAAATAATTAATGAAGATATTGATAATGAATGAAGACAATGAAATTATATTCTAAGGATAAAATGCTATCCTCGTACAACCCGTATTATTTAATGAAATGATATCTATGGATAAAATGCTATCCTCGTACAACCCATGTCATTTCTCCTCAAAATCAGCGATCGTGTCTCCAGTTGAATCAGATAAGCATGCCAGCATGTTATATATATTTTGTTCTTGTCCACTTCATGTATATTTCAAGAAGATTTGAATACTATTGAGTTTATATATAATTTTCTGACTAGATTTCCTTCCCTTTTCTCTGTATATATCTAAGTTCCAATTTATGAACACATATAGAGAACCTTGGCAAATTTAAATAGTTCACATGCCTTATACCCAAAATATATACTTTGACAACCTTAGTTTGGTTTGTTAGTGTGAATCCTATTAAGATGATAGGATAAGATTAAGAGAAGGAAAAACACGTGAGGAGCTTTGAAGTCTGAATTCTTCCTCTAATCTTCTTCTCCCTTTGTGCCAAGTACCTTAGACTTCTGACCCAGTTTGAAGAGGGCAAGTAAAACTGAAATTTGTTTGGTTAGACAAGATTATGGAGAAGATGCATATATATATAGTAGGCAAGATCTCACTCAATATTTCTTCTATTTGACCATCAAATCAACAAAGTTGGAAGGCATACATATTGATATTGTTTACTTTAATTTAGAGGAAGTGGGTAAGAATTTGCCATTGTTTTTCCTTGTATTTTCCTTCTATTTTAGTTAGTAGTCAACAAGTCATACTAGTCTACAACGCTTATTTTTTTTCTTTCATGCAGAACGTTTATGAATGATATGATGTTATCTGTCAATTTTTGAAAAATTTCATGAAATTCTCTCAAGTAATTTTGTCTTTATTTTCTTACCCAAAAAGACAATCTACCCACTTCAAGAGATTCAATTCCTTAGAGGTCCAACACTTGTGCCTCACACGCATCGCTAACACAAACCTTCTCTAATTTGCTCGAAATTAAAAATTACAGAGAACAATATCCAAGTGACCTTTAGGAGAAAATAGACGAAGTCGACTTGGAATTAGAGAAGTTGTAAGTATTTAATTTTGGGGTGCAAATTGAGCAGATATGAGCATTACAGGATATGTGTCTATTTATTCTTGTGAATATAAATACGACTACTAACTAATATTCTTCATGATTAGTCAATTCTCTAATTAATTTTGTCATTTTGTATCCTTCTTTCGATTGGTTCTCTAAAGAAAAAAATGAGAAGCCTACTTAATTAAAAGAAGAAGAAAAATTAATCAGATAATATCACAGTATTTCAGTTTTTTTTTGTTCTGAGAAAACCTGTAGCTGATCAAGCTATATAACTATAAATCTATCCAAAAGAAAGGGTTCATAGTTTTTTTTTTAAAAAGGAAAATGTGGAATAAGCCCACCCTGTTTAATTAATAAGAATTAACCAAACAAACTCAGAGTACTGGGACAAATTACAACCTACAGACAACAAAATAAAACATGAAGCAATATAACCAATACATACAATCAGGGCTCACTTTAACACCCTTATAGGGTGGGCCACAAAAACTACAACAAGGACGAACCGGCTACAGCTTGTTCCCGACCTCCACCAATAATGTACTGGACCACAGCTTAGGCCCAGTCACATATCGAGTGCCAACTAATTATATGTACGTCACGTAAGCTTCGTGCACCGCTTTCACGGCGCGCGCACACCCACCTGAAGCGAATCACGTGGGATTTGGATATTCGCCGGTCCCAACCTTCTCCTCCCCCTCTCCCACACCCTCTCCAACATACTCACTCTCTGCCCAGTCACAACCAAAGTAGAGCCGTGAAGAGGATACCTCCAACTCTCTCACGCTTTAGCTCTCACAAGTGAGCAAAACTCTCACTTACCCTAACCACGGACACAGTCTAGGAGAGCAATGAAGATGGTACTCACCTCTCTCATGCTTATACTCTCTCAGGTGATTTCTCACAAACACAAACAGACACCTACATAGAGTAGTGAGAAGCAACCTCTTTACTCTGTCACACTCTCACTCACTCTCTCACGTTTTCCGAACCAAATCACAACCAATCTGAAGAGTCACCTTCACCTCTCGCCCATGCGGGCGGTGGACGTTGTAGATTTCAGGGTCAATGATGAGGGCGTAGTGGCGATGCTGTTGCAAAGTCCGTGGCAGTGGATTAAAAAAGGTCGAGTTCAGGGTGCGACTCCTATACTGCCGACCAAAAACACAAACATCTTTCCTCTGTGCACCTCATGGGAGGACCCCTTCTGCGGGCCCAAGCCCCACCCTGTGCAGTAACGAGTGAGCACATCTCATGGGGGGACCCCATTTTCGGGCCCTAGCTCCACAACCATACTATACCTCATTCTTCACACCGAATCAAACCCAGCTCAGACAACTCCTCCAACCCCCCTAATAATACCTCACTAATACCGCACTTACTCTCTCTTCATTGCAAACATCACAGAGAGAGCCAAACCCCGGCTTCTTCATATGCACTACCAACCCTCAAAATCCAAATCATAGCCACAGAACGCTGTGATTGGTCCCGAGAGCGTGGACATGGTGGCGGCATCGAAGAACATCCGGGCCCAAAGAACAATGTGGATCAGCGGTAACGGGTGGAGCAGCGCAACGGGGCAGCGCAATGGGTGGATGGAGGAAGGACGGTGTAGCAGAGGTAACGGGTGGAGCAGCGCAACGGATGGATGGACGACGGAGTTGTGATGCCGGAAGGCCACCCATCGCCGGTAACGGCGGAGGCTGATCAGTAGCGGCGATGAGACCGATGCCGATCTATGGCATGACATCAAGGACGGGGTCGTCGATGTAGTCGCCGTGGTCGCGAAGGCAACCCAAGATCTGGGGCGAGATCGTCGACAACCCAAGATCTGGCACCATCTTCGACAACCCAAGATCTGGGACGAGATCGTCGTCGCTGGAGTAGGCAGGGGCGGGATTAAGGATGGAGATCGGACGGAGCGTGACCATACTGGGGTCTCGACATCGATTATGCGATGGGGCAGCGGCGACGTAGTCTAACCGCCGCCCCTAACACGTCCAGATCTAGGGTTTTTTTAGGAATTTTTTCTTTTTCTTTTGGGATTAGTTTCTCTCTCTAGACTTTTCTAGAGAGAGAAACTCTTTTGTGCCTCCTGTCGATTAAAAGGAATAAGAAAGGGTTCATAGTTGGCAAACTACTAATCCATATCGAAAGCTGAACTGACATTGACAGTCTAATTTATAGTAATATATGGCTGATAAAAAAATATGTACATAAATTTATTTGAACTTTTCTTAAGAGCTATCACTACTTACATATCTTTCCTTTTCATCCATCCTCTGCGGTATCCATTACAACAAGGACCGATATGGAGGGCGACATCGCTGACAAAGAATAGTTTCTATTCCAGAGGCGTAGTTATCTCATCTTATCGCTAATTGCACACAAAAACACACAATTTCAAAGCATATATTTGCTTCTTTCTTTCTTCTTCTTCTACTTTCCTAAATTTGATGATCCTTCTTTCTAAAAGTCTTTATCACCTTTTTGACCTTTAAAAGATAGTTGGAGAGGTGGAGGAGGTAAAAAAGGGAAAATAAATTGAAAAAATTAGAACGCAAAAATAACTGAAAGTTTGCATAGCTACTTGTCCTGAATGTACTATAAATTAAACACATACAAATGTATAACTAAAAAAAATAAACACATACAAACTTACTGTTATGACTGTGTCTTGTATACTTGTTGTTCAGATTAAAAGAAGGTAATATAAAGCACGGAGGTCAAAGCGTCGAAGCGAGTAGAAGGAGAACAGCAGCAGCAACAGCAGCAGGTGCAGGCTAGTTGCGGTCGACCGGTCATGGTGACAGTCGACCGCATCCCCGACCGCTCGTTGTACTGGGAAGTCAGAGAGTGGTACGGTCGACCGGTCTTGTTGGACGGTCGACCGCCCGCGGAGTTGATTCGTTTTTGGGCTTCGATTTGTTAGGTCGGTTCAGCCCAATCTTCAACTCCAAGATAGATTGTGCGACTCCTATTCAGTTACTTCTTTTCCAGATTTTATCGGACGACTGAGGATCAAGATTAGACCTAGGTTTTCTCTCTATTCTTCTATATATTGTAAACTCCTCCAATATGAGAGGTAGTGCTTCATAGATTCTTTTCTCCATTGCAAAGAGAGGCTCAAGAGAGAGATAATTCTTGGTGGGTGAGTTTAATTCCTTATGTCAAGTGAATCAGTAACTCTTTGTAATCTCCTCTAGTTGAATATCAGATCTCCTTATATTTTTTTCCGGATTAAGCAAAAGCTAACCGGGATAAGTCATCGTTGTTGTGTTTGTGTTAGTTTGGTGAATCTACTTGCTTACTCAATTTATTCGTCTCGACTACTTCGACTTCCTCATTGCTCTAATTAGTTCCGCTGCGATCATAGGGCGTTTGTTAACGCACCAATCCCAACACTTACTTTTTAATGCAGAGGGCTCTCATATTGTATCACTCACTTGCGCTGTGCAGGTATTGCTAGTTGATGCAATTTTGTTTCCAGATAGATTACAGTTCTTTCTACGATGATACTTGTCAATATCACAGGATTTTTTCTTTTCTTTCCTTGGAAAAAAAAAAAAAATCAAAGAAGAAACCCCAAGAAGGTATGGGCTATGGGCTGGGCCTATGGCTATGAAAACAAGTTGTTCTATTTCACTTATAAGTTTCACTCAATCCCCTTCGATCTCGATAGCTCCTTGAAAGGCAATAAGCTCCACTGCCTTCACCGACGCTCAGATGCCTCTTCGATCTCTTGGCTGCATTAACGGCGTTAGTGTGCAAATGTCTGTCACCTGCTATTTGTAGCTTTCCCAAATGATCATAAGAAACCCATAACCTCTTTCCTCGCCGTTACAATGATCCATCTAAGTTAATCTGAAGTCTCCCTTGCATTGGAGGATCCCATTTAACAAACTTGGTATAATTTCTCACTGTGGTTGGCAAGAAAATTAAACTCCCTAGTAGCAATACTATCCCCAATCACATTCGAAATTGAATTGGTAACACCCTGCTCTTGCCACTATATATTCTGCAGCTAGTATAAATGACTTTGAACAATATGGGCTTGTCGTAGTAGACTGCCCTTCAAATATCCTGGTACAGGTACAAGTCCAAATGAGCCAAAACTGCATACACCATCACCACTTTGAAATACTTTTCGTCTAATACCCTAATCAAATTCAGCCTCTACTAATACAACCCACCACTTAGTGAGAGAAGAGCAGTCCAAAATAAATCATAAACAAAACCTATTGCATCCCATACATTTTTAGAATGCAAAATATTGAAACAACAAGTGGTCAATAGTTTCATTCTCTAAGTTACACCTTTGACATAACCAATCAGAAATTTTAACTTATGGCATATAGAAATGCCTTAGTAGGTTCTCCACCAATGAACACTCTCCAAATCCAAAATAATACACTAGGAGCTGCTTTAATCCTTCAAAGCAAAATTGGTATATCATCATTTCGACTGTTCAACATGGTAACTATGAACAAGCACAATTATATAAAGACTTAAATGTCACCTTAGCCACAGGCACTACATTGAACTGAAGTACATCAGGCATCGGATGCACTGGAACTGAAATCAAAAAAACTTTTTTTTAGCAAAAGACTCTGGTCACTAACAACTCACCTTAGCAACATCCCATGCTCGAAATTCTAAAATTAACTTTTGACACTTTCATACCACTGCACAACAAATCAACATCAATAGTTAAGGCCACCTAGTTAAGAGGAGTTTTCTTGAGCCATGGATCAACAAAACAATCAAGAGACTCACCACAGCCAATAGACCCCTGCAAGCATCTACGATGGAGTTCTTTACCACCACAAATATATAGCCAAGCCCACGGGCGACCCACGACTCCGATATAAATCCTTAGAGAAAGAGAGAATTATATATTTTGATGCAAAATAACTTAGATAACAGTGACTGAGGATGACCATATTCGAGCAAGTCTTTTAGCTGCCACTGCTTCTTGAAGTAAACCAAGTCTTCGTAAGCCTACCGCACTGCTTGAAACTGGTGTACACAATTTATGCCATTCTATTGTTAGAATTATGTCTTTTATACTTGTTGTTCAATTAGAAGAAGAAACGACCAAGCACAGATGTCGAAGCGTCGAAGAGATATGAAGTTGGAAACAGGGCAACAACAACAACATACAGTCGACTGTACATCCCTCGGGTCCAGATTGGTTGAGTTGCGGCCGCAGCTGCAGCAATGTTTTGGTCCTAGATTTTGGGGATTGTTTCGGCACAATCTCCAACTCTAAGTAAGATCTATTGCTCCTATTCAGTGCCTTCTTCTACATGATATATCGGACGACTGAGATATCAAGACTAAGCTAGGGTTCTCTTTATTCTTCTTTTATTTATTGTAATGACCTCCAATATGAGAGATCAAGTACTTCATTGATATTATTCTCCATTGCAAAAAGAGAATTGGGAGATAGTTCTTGGTGAGTGAGTTTAATTCCTTATATTGAGTGAATCTGTAACTCATTGTAATATTCTCTAGTTGAATATTATATCTACCTATATTTTCCTTCGGAATAAGCGAAAACTAACCAGGATAAATTCTCATGTGTTTTGTGTGGAATTGGTGGATCTATTTGTTTGGTTGTTCAATTGACTCGTCTCATCTACCTCGCCATTCTCATTGCTCTAATTAATTCCACTGCGCCACCGGTATTTGACGAAATTCCCCAACGAGATGTGTGGTGAGATTCCTCTCCCTATCAGAACACCCCAACAGAGTGGTATCAGAGCTTCAGGTTGCCGAGTCCCTTGATGAAGATGATAGGTCATAGTCTTTTGAATATCAAGCAGTTCGATGGAAAGATCAACTTCAATCTTTGGAAGGTAGACATGTATGATGTCCTAGTTCAAGAATGTCTACAGTTAACCATCAAGAAGAAGGAAAAGTCATCCGATATGAAGGAGGATGTTTGTGATGATATTTGTGAAAGAGCCATAAGTCTAATCGGACTATCATTCGCGGGCAAGGTCAAATGCAAATTTCTTGAAGAAACTAGCGCGGCGAGTTTGTGGGAAAAACTCATATCTGACTACTCTGATTCGTCATTATTAGATCAATGCATTGGAAGAGGAAGTTATCCTGTTTATCAATGAAAGAAGGTACCGATCTTCAAGATCACATCACAGAGTTCAACAAGATGTTATCTGAACTCAAGGCGATAAACGCGGATGTGAGTGAAGAAAATAAAACTTTCAACTTGATGTATTCACTGCCGGATTCGTACGAGCATTTGCTTAACTACCATGTTACATGGTAAATCTGCCAAGGAAAGTATTATAGTGGATAGTATAATCAAAACCTTGAAAGAAAATTAACTTAGGAAGGAGACTCATAAATCATCGTCTACTCCCACATGTTTTCTAGGAGTAGGAGGTCCTTTAATTAGAAGTCAAAGTGCGTTGCAAAAGGAATCGATTCATTGCCGATATTGCAAAAGGTCAATGCATATCAAGAAAGACTGTTAAAAATTGTAGAAACAGAATAACACAAAGGATGGTAGTACTACCGCAAATGTGGTTTACCTTTCTGAATCAGGTTATTTGTGGCTTCTTGTTTTAAATTCTTTAGGAATGAATTCTAGTTGGTTTCTTGACTCAAAGAGTTCTACTCATATTTGCTCCAAGAGGAAATTATTTTTTATTTATAAGTCTACTACAGGGTGTTCCGTGAGAACGAGAACTGGACAGATTTGTGGAGTAGTGTGTGAAATGACAGTGGGGAACATGTACACTCTAAGAGAATCTTCTGCTGAAACAGAATTTGATTTCCTTGGGAACTCTTGAAGCACACAGCTGTAGGTACACAGTTCGCTGTGGAGTTCTATTTGTTTTTCATGGTCGTCATAATGTGATTAGAGGTAAGAGAGCTGTTGGGCCAAACCAACACAATTTCTACAAACTTTGGGGGATTCGAAATACTTGTGCAGGTGTTGCTTCTTTTCCCGATATTCCCACAAGTTTATCTAGTCTCTCGCAACTAGTATCATCAACATGAGACCACGACGTTTGAATTTCATCGAGAGGTGGAGAGTGCCTTGGGGAAGGTGGAGTTCGTGCGGAGATTTGCAAATCCGTAATAACGCCTACTGAGTACTGAGGTGTGCCCTTGAGGGGTACACTATTGGTGAGATTGGGTAGAAACATGACCCTTCTCCACTGCTTGGAATTGGATAAATCAATGACTTTACAAAGGTCAGCTTTCCGACAAAAATTCCAAATTTCATATATTTGTTCTTAATATCCCTATGCATAGATCACTATACTATATACTTCACAGAACTTATTGAGTGCATTGTGAAATCACATGACTCAGGTTATTTTTCGTGACAAAGATGGGCGAACATTTGGACGACTAGTCTTAAAGTAAGTTTGTTACCAATGATTCCTTCTATTTATCCATGCATGTCGACTTTTCTGTTTGGATTTGGTCCAGTTTTTAGCTTTGTAATTAATGAACCTAGTACAGTTTTATTCTTTCTTACTTCGGATTAATTCCAAGTGGGATTAAGAATGTCATGATATGTAATTTAGTTCCGAACATTTGCAAAACTAGTTTTCTCTCTCGAGATAATATGATATGTTACCTTGTACAAGAAAGGCATCGGCATGCTGTGTTTCTTTATTTTCTTATACCGAAAAGGCTTTCAGCACTCTATGTTACCTTATCTTCTTAGAACATCTATAGTCGTCCAACTCAAATTTTGGGTATTTAGTATATAGGAATAGAAATTTTGGGTTTCAGCTGCAGTCGTTTCAACCCAAATTTTGAGTTTTTATTTAAAAAAGTCGAAGGACGATAGAAGATTTCTCGTCCCAAAAAAAATAATAGTCGTTTTAAAATTGTATTGGACGATGAATCATTTCCCGTCTAATGATATTTTTTAAAAAAATAACCACGGACGGGAAATCCCGTCCAATAATTCCCCCCTAATTTAATCCCAATTAACTATTAATTTAACCCTAATTAAATATTAAATAAATCTTAAATCATAATTAAATTTTAATTATAACCTAATATACATCCATAATAATTTGTACAGGCTAAGGTCTATAAAAAAAACATTTCAAAATGGGAGTGGGACGGGAGATCATCTCCTGTCCCAACCCAATTTTTTTTAATGATTATTTTAATCGGCGGACGGCAATTGATTTTCCTTCTGATCATTTAAAAAAAAATCAGATAAAAAATCATTTTCCGTCTGATACATTTAAAATAAAAAAAATTTAACGGGACGAAAGATGATCTTTCGTAGCGTTGAACGGACGAATCCAAAAAACCATTTCAACCGCCAAATATAGCGACCACGGTTCACTCGATATCTAAATTTTGAGTATATAACAAACGACTGCAACGTTTCTTTTTCTTCTTTTTTTTTTCAAAATATGAGTATATAGCCAACGACTACACAGATGCTCTTATATAACAGTTATACATCAGACAGAGCTTGTATTTGCTATCTCTTATCATTAGTGAATATATGATTTTGGAGTCTATAGCTATTCTAAATAAAACATTGTTGGCTATTGCTATGTTGTGGCCACCATCCTGAACAACATGATGAATTTTACATTGCTGACTAACACTGCCTCAAACAGCTCGACTCCAAGGATGCCATGTTGGCACAAAGTTCAGATTCTTAGATTGTCTGAGCAACTTTTTATGTTCAGGATAAATTTGGCCAATTGTTTTTCACATTAAGGATCAGATGAAGGATTCCTTTCTTCCGAGCAAAATGCTTACTAGGAAGTAGTCTTATGCTGCATAGGATATAACTCTGACCTTGTGAAATCAACCATTCTATGCAATGCTTTCATTCTAGGATGATGGTTTCATGATCATCTTCTGGCCCTATTGTCATCAAGGGCTTAGAGGAAGTTCAGGAAGAATAAAGAACAGAACACACAATCTTCTAACAATTCGCTTAAGAGAATACAGTTAACCTAAAC
The DNA here is from genome assembly GCA_017893485.1 of Hemerocallis citrina. Classification (NCBI taxonomy): domain Eukaryota; kingdom Viridiplantae; phylum Streptophyta; class Magnoliopsida; order Asparagales; family Asphodelaceae; genus Hemerocallis; species Hemerocallis citrina. The sequence goes on along the minus strand of CM030359.1, from coordinate 334,407,914 downwards.
CACCTTCACTCTCATTCGAGTAACTTTGCAATCCTAATAAAGAGAAATCTTAAGACTGAAACTTCCACTAAAAGTCGTATAAATTCCACACTCAAATAGTCAAATTATAGTCCCAATCCAATCAGCAGACTGCTATTAATCTTATGGAAAGTAAGAGTTTTACAATGGCAAGTAGCCTACAAAGTTGAGCAGATTCAAGACTGCATCAAATAATTTGTAGCAACATATTCTTTGAATTATATAGATCCTAAAAGAGAATAAATATTCTATTACATCCTGAATGATAGAATGGGCATTGCCTTTGTATATTTAGGGAAAAGAATGTTCTCGAGACTCTTGTTTCAACATTAATTGTCATAGTTGCTATGATTTTATGAAAAACTGTGTTATCGAGTGAAGAAACTTGTGATGGCCGCCAAGAAGTCCGCCACCTAACATGAAGAAAAAAGGATTTGGGGATAACTTGATTCTGATAGAGATAAATAGATAAAATAACACTGATTATCGTATTTATACATAGACCTGACTCACCTGAGCCAGTATGCCATGTCCTGTTCGACCCTCAACAACCAAGCCGACGGTAAGACCAATCATCGCCCATGCTCCATTGATGGCCTCAATTCGACGTTGTCTCTGAATTCATCTCATATTATAATATAATGAGGTGGGATACTAAATTGAGCACAATATTAATACATGCAAAAGTAAAAATGGATGAAGATATTCTTGCCGTTCTTATTTATGGCAATTTCTTCAAATCAGAGGTTGAGAATTGGTGCCCAGAATTTTCTCCTTGAAAATGAACATGGCTATAGCAGAGCGAAAATGACTAAAAAGATAATTATACCATGGGTTTAATCCTAATATAGAGAATTCGGTAAGTTGTTTGTGATTCTTGATATGACTATGACTCGGATTTCCACAATGCCGAGATTTCGAAATATGAAGAATCTTGGCTATATCTAGGAGAATATTTTCACTCAATTTTGTTCAAAGAGTACAAAAGTGTGGAGCTTTTCGACTTTTTAGTCAATTCAAGGGAATATTTGTGATTGTGCAGTAGATTAGTTGATATCTGTAGAAGATAGAAAATATGTTCCTTGAGGTTTCTTGTTAATGTTCAAGATTTCAAGTAATTTCATGTATAGATGTATATTCCATTAGAGAGGTGGGATTATTGTTACAGGTGTAATGATAGTGATAGTGAAGTTGACTTGGAAAAAGGATAATCAATATAACAGCAAATATATATTAATAATATTGCGATCATTGATTATCATCTTTGTACTGATCAGAACTTCCAGTTAAACAACCTTTACACTCCATAACACACTATAAGCAAAAAGGTTACTCACTTTGAGTTTTTCTTTGGATTGAATTTCCTGCATTTGTTTGGCTGCCAACCGCTTCGCTTCTGTAGGAACAACCATAATAACGTCATCACTTTTATTACGCTTCCCTCGGGGTGCCTGTCATCAGAGGTATAACAAGTAGTTTCATACTTGTCCATAAACATAAACTGAAAGTTTAGCAGATAAATAATCTCATGAACAATAGAATCACATGTGAATTATCGAGAGAGGAAGAAGTTGATGGCAAGGAAAACAAAATTTGCATCGGATGAGCTCTAAGTTTTATACTTGTACTGGTTCACCATTTTTCATTGCTTATGATTGCAAGTGATGCATGTCTGCATTGAGACAAGCTCTACACAAACTCTTCTGCTAGATTTGGAAATGAATTCACCTCCATAAATCTCTCATTTGAACATGGAAAATTGTCTGAATTTGAATATGAAATTATTTTCATATCTAACAACTTCAGATGAAGGACTAGACTGAAGTCAAGGCAAAGGCAGTATAGTTTGCATTGTTGTAAAGTGGAACTCTGATTATCAAACTCAAACCATACATAAAAATAACACCAGCTTGAACTAATATAGCGCAACAAATATTTTGATATGGTTATTACAAATACGAAAAGAAAATCAACAATACTTGGTCTCATCCCTTCCAAATGAATATAATCAAGGTGATACTATACAGTTTATATCCAACTACAGATCAGCAGAAACAATCAATTACGTTTTTATTCTTGAAAACCTACAGTATCAAAACTTCTAAACAATTCAAGCATCCTTCTGCATCTATCCATGTTATAAATCTTATTTTCTTCTTAACCTATATCAATATAATTTGCTATACACTCAGTTGAAGATAACATATTGCAGAAACAATAGTACTATAATTTACTAGTAAGGTCAAAACTGAGAATCTTACTAGCATCCAGTCGTTCATTATATTCGGTGGTGGAGCCACACCAGTCACAGGGGGGGCTGTTGCCCATCCTGATTTGCAGAAAAAATCTCAGCACCACTACACCTACCTTCATCTCATTTAGTTTAAGACTTGATACTCACATATGCATACAACCTTTGACAATATAACAAAATTATCATTAACAACAATATGTTTTTATAGTGCTCCCATATTACTGCCCACCATCTATACGACGCAAATGCAAGCCAGTTGGTAGTTCTCTTCTCATATATAGACAATCCATTAATCACTTGCCTTTCTGATATGGGACTAAATAACCATTTTGTTTGCATACTCAAACTGAGCTCATATTGAGTACTCTCTTGGCTACCCAAATTTGAAAGGAATAAGCATCCCTCAATACATGATTAAAATATGAATACTTAAACATTAGGTTTCACATTTTATTTTAGAAATGATCACTTTTTTTATCGTAAAAGGTTGGCCATGGCCCCCCGTATTTCATTAAAAAATTCAACAAAAACAAACAACCAAACCAAAAATAAGGCTTATGAAGTTCAGATCCCAACAGGCTGGGTTCTGGAATTCATACATCTCAACCAACAAACAAAAATACAAAGAAATCTAATCCTACTGATCGGGTGACCTCGTCCAAGTCAATTTCTCGTGCCAATTTGAGCTCATTCTCTCTCTCAGTCTCTTGCTTGTACATCGTTTATCCGCTCCGTCGCTTGCACGGACACCTCCGTCACCCCCATCAGTGATTCATACGTCAACTTCAAGCACCATATTTCTCTCTTAAATTGCCGAAGCATAGAATCACTTAGATCATGTTGTTAAGCTGCCATGCCATGACAATCATTTGAGGTATATTTCTCTCTTAAAGTGCTTACACTAATATTCATCAATTTTCCGAATTTTTGTAAGTGTCTTAATTTACAAATAAACTGTCCATAACAATCAATCAAACAAACAAACAAACAAAATGGGCATTGCATATAGAAAGAAGGCATGATGCATAATACATTGGCATTGGTGATGACCTGGAGCATTAGCCTATCAGCTCTCTGAGAACCACTATATGCCAGATGCTCACTTTGCAATCTCCATCTGCTATAACAGAAAAATAGAACCAAAAAAAAAATAAAAATCACATACCCATCATCTTAATTATAAGAATAACCTAACAAAATCGAACAATATACCAAACCCATTAAAATTTCAAAATTATATTTCTAAATACCAAAAGAAAAAGAAAAATAAGGGATAATACCTGAAGCTGAAGATTGGTTTGGGAAAGGGGACTAGAGTGGTAGAAGGGGAAGCAGAAAGCAAAGAGGAGGAGGAGGAGGAGGAGGAACTCATCATCCCCTCCTCTCAAGTAATCAAATTATCAACGGACTATTTCCTCTCTCTTGTGAATTTTGGAATTATAAATTCTGATTTTCCGTGCTTTAAAGATCGTGTCACCTTCCAGCATTATCTATCAGAAGAGAGGAGATGCTTTTTCGAATTTTTGACCAAAACGACCCACTTTTTGAAAGTTCTTACCAAAACGACCCACTTTCGAAAGTTTTTACCAAAACGACCCACTCGCTAACTCAGTTAGCGGCCCTAGTGAAAACAGGTATAGCCTTTTTTCTTCAGTTTTTTTTCTTCAAATGGCAAAACCGGAAGAAAAAAACCAAGTATACACTCGCTATCTCAGTTAGCGACCTTGTTTTCACTAAGGTCGCTAACTAGTTAGCGACTGTGGTACAAACGAATTGGGTTTAGACTCGCTATCTCAGTTAGTGAGTGTATTTGTACCACACTCGCTAACTGAGATAGCGAGTCTAAATCAAAATATATTTTCCTTTAAGTCAATATACTCGCTATCTCAGTTAGCGAATGTGGTACAAACACACTCGCTAACTGAGATAACGAGTTTAAACTCAATGATTTTTTTATAATACAAACCAAAATATATTTTTCCTCAATTCGTTTGTACGACACTCGCTAACTGAGTTAGCGACTAGTAAAAACAGGGTCGCTAACTGAGGTAGCGAGTGTATACTTGACTTTTTTCTTCAGGTTTTTCTCCAAGTGGTGAAACCTGAAGAAATAGGCCAAGTATAGGCTTGTTTTGGTAAAAACTTTCAAAAGTGGGTCGTTTTGATAAAAACTTTCAAAAAGTGGGTTGTTTTGGTCAAAAGTTCTGCTTTTTCTTTGAGTAATGTTTAATCCACTACCAATTTTACTATCATTTTGTTCACTACCTTAGGGAGTATTTGGTTGAAGGGGGGGAGGGGAGGGGAGGGGAGGGAAATGGGGGGGTGCAACACCCCTCCTGAGCCAATTTTGGCTCCCTTCCAATATTGGGGGATTTGGAGGGAAGAGAAATTATGTCTAATTTTTTAATGTGAATGGACTAAATTGCCCTTTTAGTTAGTTTTCTTTGATATTTTTTCCTCTTCAATCTTTCACCAATTTACTACAGATGCTCTATATTTATCTCGACAATGATTGTAGCATCTGTAATTCCATTGCTGAGAAACTCTGCTGAAATTTTGTTACAAAGAATTCCTAGATCTCATGAACAAGATCTGCAAGTAGCTATGGATGGTCTTATGAGGGTTAAGGGCGTCTTCGGTGTGCAAAATTTTCACTCATGGAATTACACAAACAGTGACATTGTTGCCACACTCCATCTTCATCTGTCTGGAGAAACTGATAAAGCTTCTATCAAGAATAGAGCTTCAAGCATATTAAATGAAGCTGGGATCAAAGATATTACCATACAAGTAGAATGTGCCAAGAGATAGTGAGAGAAACCGTTACTTCAGAGCTCCAATTTTACGTTGCACCCCAAGGGAAGCTAGTGAAATGTTCATTCACATACCATATGTCCACGATCGGTTGTTACTTATTCATGAAAGTTAGTCTGAGAGGATATAATCTTCCGGTCATCTTCAACACTGCATTCACTCAGCGACAGTGGAATTTCTATGCCATGACAATTCTGATTTGAAAGGAAGATCTGATTTAATCTTTGCTTATGTTATTTGATATGGGATAATATGTGGACAACGGTGTCAAGTTCTTCATATACAGGTACATTCACTCGTTTAGATAACCAAAATTATCTTAACTCTAGAGGTATAAGACATACTAATTGCCCTTTTACGAGAATTTTCTTCTGAAAGGTTAAGGGAGGATGCAACACAGTAACTTGTCCCAAAGATTAGTTCGATTGGACATATCGATCATCTTGTGAAGGGTATAAAAGTAATTTTATTATAAAATCCATTCTTTCCCCTTGTGAACCAAACAAAAAGATAATTATTCCCCCCCCCCCCCCCATCCTTTGAACCAAACAGAGTCTTCATTAAATCCCTCCCCTCCCTTTCCTTCCCCTCCCCTCCCCTCCATTAAAATCCCTCCCCTCCCCTCCCCTCCTTTGAACCAAATAGAGCCTTAGGTGGCACACTCTTATTTGAGATTTCTCCTACCTACTCTATCTTTCCCTACCTATTGGAGTGTGCCACCTAAGGTAGTGAACAAAATGGTAGTGAAATTGGTAGTGGATGTAGCATTACTCTTTTTCTTTTCTAGTTTACGGTGTGTTTGGTTGGTTGGATCCTCAAAGTATCCACAGATATCTAGGATCCAATTTAACCCAGACCCACTAATTGATCTCCTTATCTTTAGAGCCGGCAATATCGACCCGTGACCCATGGGTACCCATGGGTGTACCCGTACGGGCCGGGTACATGTAAGGATTGTTTTGAAAAGAAAAAAGTGGTTACTTTTTGATCTGGCCCGTGAATCCACAGGCCAGTCCTGTTATACTCGCGGGTACCTATATATTTAAATAAATTAAATTAAATTAATTACTTATCAACTTTAGTTGTAAATTATTTAAGTGTGTTTTGAGCTTGTTTTTTATTTGATTTTATTGTTTTGAATGTAATTAATTTCAAGGCTTTAGAAACTTGTTTGTCATATGGTTTTATTGTTATGATTGTATGTTTTGATTATGTTTTTTTTAAAACTCAATTATGTTTGCATGATTGGACAATTTGTTGCTCTTTTGTTTTGATTGATGAAATCATAAATTGAAGTACTAGTTGGATTTTGAATGTTGATAGCATATATTGACTTGAACACTGAGCCTACCAAGGCAACATGCAACAAGCAACAAGCAACAAGCTTATTAAGTGATCATTCTTAATTTTTGATTACATTGCTTGTTGTTTCAGTTATTCAATTTTTGCTTTTACACTTTTTAAAAAAAATAATAGTATGTTGGTTATGTTTTTTTAATCAATTATTCAATTAAAATATTTTTAAATAAAACACACTAAAACAAACTTAAATAAAACCCTGAGATATAGGCGAGTACCGCGGGCTGGGTTTGGGTCGAGAATTTTTTTTTTTCCACGGTTATTTTTCGACTTGGCCCGTTGGACCCCCGAGTCAAGCAACCCGTACCCATGGGTAGTCGACCCGGCCGGTTTGCCAAGTATACTTATCTTGCATTTAAAAGTACTTTTAGTGATGATAAATCATAGGTTTTGCGAATTCAAGGGTATTTTGTCTTATCATTAAGGCCATGTTTGAATACCGAGCTTAGTTTAAATTAGTGGAGGTAAGTGAAGGTAATCGTTTATACTTGTAGTCATCCTATTTTTGATTCGTTTGGATCTTTTTTTAGAGTTTGAATACTTACGGGTATCCCAAGAACCAAAAAGATTATACTTGATACATGTTTTAACTATTCTATGAGCTGCAACATTAGTAGGGCTGCAAATGAACCGAGCTACTCGCGAGCTGCTCGGCTCGAGCTTGGTCAAAGCTCGGCTTGTGTCGAGCTTGAGCTAAAGTAAGCTCGATAACGTAAACAAGCCGAGCCCGAGCCCGAGCCTGAAGGTACGCTGGTTGTTAAGCAGAAGCTCGCGAGTACTCGGCTCGAACTCGGTTAAAGCTCGGTCAAAGATAGGCTCATGTCGAGCTCGAGCTTGAAAGTGAGCTCGATAGCATAAACGAGATGAGCTCGAGCCTCAAGATACTCGGCTCGACTGCTCGTTTGCAACCCTAATCATTAGCATAGCGCTTCTCATGCACAAGTTCAATATTAAGATTGTCTTTGATCAAAACTTTGCAATTTGAAATAATGTGTCTTATCATACATGGTGGATACTGGCATGCATCTTTAACCCAATTTACCCCATTTTGAGGAGTCACTAGATACTACTTTATGCTAATGCAGATAGTGAAGTCCAACAATAATCCCCATTTGCACTACCAACACTTCAACCAAAGTAGGATCAGAGCCATTTTCCACTGTTGGTTGCACCTTCAGGGTCTGTTTGGTTGGAGGGGAATAGAGGGGAGGAATTTTTTAAAACAGTTCTTGTTTGGTTCATTTTTTAGGAGGGGAGGGGAGGGGAATGGAGGGGTGCAAAATCCCTCATGAGCCAATTTTGGCTCCCCTCCAATATTTGGGGGATTTGGAGGGGAGAGAAAGTAGGTCTAATTTTTTTAAGTTATTGGACTAAATTGCCCTTTTAGATCTAAATCCCTAAAATGTAAATTAATCCGACTAAATACTCAAACAATCAAACACCTAGGTATAAAAGACTCTCCTAAAATATTAGCTTTGTATAAAAGACTCTCCTAAAATTACTTTTAAATAAAAAATAAAATTTGTGATCTTAATAACTATTTTCACATTTAAAATATACGCAGGTACACAGTACACACACATTTAGCTCAAGCTGACTTTTATCTTACTTGCCAACTCTTATGTTAAAACCCCTATAACGTGCTTGGAAATGTTTCTTCTAGGTTATTTAACATTTATCCCCTAATGTGTTTGATTATTTGAGTATTTAGTCGGATTAATTTAATTCCTCCTAACAAAAATTCCTAGGTCTGACCTGTGAGTCTATCACCAGGTGCTCCTAGTTGTATTTTGTTTATATCACCAAATTAGAATTAGAAACAATAATACATAGACTCTCCTAAAATGTAAAAGGGTATAAAAGTAATTTAATTATAAAATCCTTTCACTCCCCTTGTGAACCAAACAAGAAGAGAATTATTTCCCTCCTCTCCCTCCCTCCCCTCCCCTCCACTCTTTTGAGCCAAACAGAGTCTTGATTAAAATTCCTCCCCTCCCCTCCTCTCCCTTAAAATCCCTCCCCTCCTCTCACCTCCTTTGAACCAAACAGACCCTCAATATCTTACCATTATGCTTTCGAACAATCACAACAGTTGCTAAATTTTCGTCCTTCAAATCCCCATCAACATTAATTTTTAACCCATCTCTCGGATCTAGTGTTAGAGCATCCACAGTCGTTTGAGGAAAAAAAATGGCAAAATACATATTTTACCAATCCATTTTGACGAAACGCTGCAGCCGTGAAAAAGGAAAAAATGCATAAATCCGTTAAAAAAGAAACAGACGAAAAACATGATGTTTCGTCTGTGATTAAAAAAATAATTTATATAGGCAGAAACTTAGAAAATATTAATTAAATATACGGGACGAAACATGTTTCGTCCAAAGCGGGAATTTTTTTGCAAAATAGCATGTTTGGTCCGGATTTTAAGGAGGTTTTTTGCAAAAAAAATGCAAAAACATTCACAAATTTACAAAAACATTTACAAAATTGCAAAAACAATTTATAAATTTGCAAAAAAAAATTTAAATAATTGCATCTAGTAACCATTAATGGTGATTTGCAAAAAAAAATTTAAAGGAAATGGATCCAATGGCATGTTTCGTCCAGCCATTATAGGCATATTTCTGGAGTTTTTTTCTTTGTTTTTTATTTTTTTTCCGATTATTTAAAAACATAATTAAATAATCGAGAAGACACATGATGTTTCGTTTGGCAAAATATGCATTTTGCTATTTCGAATGCTATTTTTACCTTTCTACTGTAGCTAAATGGCTAAAAAATGGCAAAATACCCTGCGACTGTGTCGGCTACGGTACCCCTACAATGCAAAAAATGGCAAATAAGCAAACGACTATGGGTGCTCTTAGCAACCATATTGGTAGACACATTTCATCTAGTAGCTCATGTGTGTGAGAACTGGGTTACACATTTCGTAACAATATCATATGCCTTAAATTTCTTTTGTTAGAACACAATATTACACCGATATTTCCAAACATTCCACATAATATTAACAACAAAATAACCGACTTCAAAATTATTATTCGGCACCTCCATAGTTTTAGAACCACATCCTAATGTCAACATGTATGGAAATAAGATGATCAAGGCGAGATAACACAATGCATGCCTCATCTTGACGCCAGGCCCGGCCCAAGGCCCAAGTGACCAAAGCCCTTGCTTTAGGCCTCCATTTGCTTTAGGTCTACATTTTTTTTTCTACTGAAAAAGCCTCCTGCCTCTTCACCTTCCTCTCTGACTGTCTCTTTGTTTTCCAAAAACTCTTTGGTTTCCAAAAAGGCCTCTTAGACTTAAAGCCTCTATAATTAAATATTCCCAAATTCCGATTCTCAGTACTCAATTACCGAGCCATTAGCAATGAGAGAAGCTAAGAGATTAATTTCGGAGAGGTGCTCGTTTTCTTCTATTGAAAATGGTGGAGAACGAACAGAAGTACAAAGGAGCATCAGTACCCTCGGCGAGATGCTTGCCATTTTGATTTAATGAAAGATTAGGGCTCGTTTACTATGAACTCAAAAGACGAAGATGGTGGAGGGAGGTCCTTGTGGAGTTTATCAAGGTCAAAATCTGTTCCAGTCTCTTCTTCTGCCTACGAAAATATTGGGTTGAAATCACAAGTACCCAACTCACAGGTCAAGATGCAGATTGTTCCTCGTGAGACTGCAAAGTCAAACAATGGGAGATTGTCGTTCAAAGGGAAGATATCGAATATGTTCTTTTTTAGAAGTAAGAAGGGTGGTGTAGCGAAATCGGTTGTTTCTCCTAATCTAGTTTGTGGTTAGCTTCACGATTCTCATGTTGTAAACTCTAAGGATGAGTCTTTCAATGCATCTTCTTCAGATTTGTCGAAGGATGAACCGGAGGAAGGAACAACCTCATTCAGGGTATGTCCATGTACATTTCCCTCATTTCTATCAGTAGTATTTAATTTTTTGAGTAGTATACTAATGTATGTTAGTAACTTACTCCGGATATTTACATAAATTTGACAGGATGTTCTTTCGCTTGAAAAACCGATTACATCTGAAACTTCAACGAATAACCAAATTGGTTCGGATTCATCTAACAAAACTTACCAGGATCAACCTAGCCCCACTTCAGTTCTAGAATTGCCATTTCATGACGATACAAGCAACGACACACCAAGTTCTTCTCCCTGTTCCGCTCGATGGCAGTCGACGCTCGAGTGCAGCCACAACCTGATCGGCTTCCAGTTACAGTCGACGGTCGCTTCCCCCGTTCGACTGGCGCAGTGGCGGATGACCAAGAAAAAGAAGGATTTGTTTGGGGATTCAATTGAAGAGGTTGTGAGAGTTTGCACTGAGGTATAATTATAATTTCTTTATTATTATTATTATTACTTTATTATAGTTTGTCATGAATAAGTAGCCAAGTTATGGTTGTTTGAGTAATAGTGCAAATGGTATGTGATTTAGTAGTCTGTGTAAAAGATGAGATTGTTGGTTGTTCGAAATAATGATGCTATTTTATGGAATAAATATATGCAGTGATACGAGTGCATCTTTTTCGGTAAATTGTTGGCTTTAATTTAATGAGTGATTGCTCCTTCTAGGTTGTCATCGAAGTTAGATAATAAATGATTTTGCATCTCAAAAAGCCTGAAAGATAACATTTAAATAAAATATATTAATTTTAACAAAATATTATTATAAGCTTTTAAAAGGCCTCATTTCGGAGTTCGCTTTAGGCCTCAATAAGTATTGAGCCGGCCCTACTTAACGCAATGAAATAGTAAATTGTAAAGGGGATTCACGTTCAACTTGACATAACAGAGAGGGGGGAGATAAGATTGCTTTCTTTACTCCTAACCATATTAGTCATCAATGAGTTGGAGATAGATCGCCAAATCAAATGAGTAACTTTTGGTTGAATGTTGTTTAGTCCCCCCAACTTTCTCAAAAAAGGGAACTTGTGCCGAATTGTCATTATCTGCAGTGATGGTCAGATAAGCTCATTTAGCAGGAAATTTTCTCTTCTTATCCGGCATCCATAGAAGCCTATCTTTCCCATCCTCTTCAAACCATGAAACTGGGGTTTTGATGATTTGTGAGGTTAAATCAGTACCAAATAGAGAGACTAGTAGGTCCTTCTTTAATTCCCTCTCATTAACATCTAGTAGATCAGCAACAATATTTATTGATTCCGAAAAACTGTCAAGTTTACATGCCTATTTTTAAGGTTTATGTCTTGCATACTAGGTTCGATGTGAAGAAAAAATAGTGAAGCAAGAAGAGGTTTTGCAGCGAACAAAGGAGACAAAAGGAGGTGTTGAATTGGCTGCCTAGGACATGCAAGTCGACTGCTAAAATAGAGGCCGATCACAATGAGAGTCGACTGCTACTCTCATTGTGTTCGGCCTCTATTTTAGCAGTCGACCGCAACCTAGTCGAGTGCTCACTGTTTAAATTGACTAATTAAACCCATGTTTCTATAATCAATTCGATCCCCCAATTCAATTGGGGGAAAACGCCTACAAAAAGATCACTTGGATTTACGAAAAGGTTGCTTGGATTTATCTGTACTTTATTCCTTAGCTCTAAAATTCTATTTCTTTATTCATTTCAGATCCGACCGAAATATGTTTTATTTTTATATTTTATATATTTGTATTTTAATATACTAGTTTAAATTTACCGTGCACCAAGTGCACGTGGCTTGGTGGACATGTCAGTTGAATATTTAACAATATTTTATGTTGTTGAGAAAATCAATCATAGAATAAATAACATTAAGAACTCAAATGAATGTATAGTATGATCACTATATATTAATTATGTACACAAAATACTTCAAATTTTAATATTAACGACTCTAAATATTATATTTAGTATTGAGAAAATACAATATAACATGTAAATTGTCTCATAAAAAACATAAAAGATATTAAAAAAAGAACAAATTAGTAATTCCAAACTCATATCATCGTATTTTTCATAAGATTAATCATCATTATCGACTTTAACTTTCTTGAACTTAAAACTGCTCGTAACTTCTTGTTCATCCTTTTTAATTTTGTATCCAGTCAGTGTTCTTGTAGTTATTCTTCTATATGTGACATCTTGTTGTTAAAAAAAGGTATACAGATCTCCAATCCACTTCTTGGTCCTATTAAATTCTTGAGCATTTTTTTCTGCATATAGAATTAAGTAATTAGCTCTTGATTAAAAAGTATACTCATCAGTCAATGGTCTTGTAGTTAGACTTAAATACATGACAACTTGTGATTTGATGGAAAAAATATACTCATCTCCAATGCATTTCTAGGTCCTTCTACAAAATTCTTCAACATTTTTTACTGCAAACAAAATTAACTAATTTTCTCGTGTAAAATAAAATGCATCTTCAAAATTACATTTTGTAGATATCACATATTATCATTAAGAATGTCATGTAAAAAGACTCGATTTGTTAATTGCAATTCACTAACAAAAAATAATATTGGTCATCCTCGATTCTCAAAACCAAATCGAGATTCCTTATAAGGAGAATGCAAGTTTTTTACAGTTTATCATGTATGAATTCAATGAAGATACCTAGACCAAAATTACAATCCTTGGAAAGTTTACATCCCTACCAATCTCTACCATCACATCTTTGATCTCCTTATATACTCTAAAATGGCAATGTCTTCATCCGTATCAAATTTGAAAGCAATTTTTTAAAAATTGCAGTTTCCTCTTCTTTTTTTTTTTTTGACATTTTCTCAAATACATGACATGCTACTTCCCCAAAAATGTAAATTTTCTCTTTTCCAATCCTAAACTATCCTCTCAATCACCTTCCCATCTCCAACCATCTCTCTCAAATCTTTAATTGAATACAGATTTTAAAGATCTAGAGTTAGGGTTTCCTCCTATATTGGGTTTAGTAAAGAAAATATGGGGATGAGATGCAATGTCGAAGAAGAAGAAGAAGAAGAAGAAGAAGAAGAAGAAGAAGAAAATATGGGGATGAGATGCAATGTCGAAGAAGAAGAAGAAGAAGAAGAAGAAGAAGAAGAAGAAGAAGAGGAGGAGGAGGAGATGTGGGTGACAAGGAGTAATGTCGAAGAAGAATATGAGAAGATGAAAACTTGGGAAGAAATTAGGGTTTGGAGTTGGAAGATAATGAATAGGGTGAGAATGAGTGAGAAATATAAGAAAAAGTGAAAATTGGGAAAAAATAAAATAGAAGGGTTTTTTCGGCCAACAAAACCACGTGCAGTATGCGTAAACAAACATTTGATGGAGTGTTAAACGGAGGGGTAGGTTGTTGATAATAAAAAACAAATTTTGGAGGGTTACACATAATAAAACCTAGTTGGGGTAGTTACTTTAATAAGCGTAAAAGTTTAGGGTAGTTTCTTGTAATTTAGCCATTGAAAATTTCTTAAAGTTATTATGTTATGGATGATTTGGTCATAGATAACTTATCAAAAATTAAAGGAAAATCTTTATTGTAATAAAAACAGGGAGGAGAAAGAGTGATTAAGGAGGTAGTGAAAGGAAATACATATTGACCATCCTTAGGGCAATTGCCTTCACCAACTTGTATATCCAGATATATAAGTCCATTCTCATGTTTCACATTGATATGGCTAAAAATAGGATTAAATCGTGACCGTTCAAATCGGACATGAATCTTAAAGCTCTCAGGGGTAAAACGGTAATTTCACCTACAAACGGGTCTGAAATGGGAACTGGGTCTTTCTTCAAAGCCCAATAACCCATGAACGGATCTGTCCTACTGGGTATGGTTCCCAACATGTTAAAAACTAGTTTAGAAGGATAAAGAAGAATTCTGATTCATAATTATCCCTAAGAGGTGGTTTTAACTACTTCTATCCATCCACATCGGGAAGTAGAGATTTGTTCTTATCTCGAAACAGATCCTTAAGACGACTATAAAAACCCCTTTCCCCCCACCATAAGGAGGTGATCAATCTTTTTCTACATAAAGCTCTTTCATAATCTTTCTGATTACTGACAAGAGCGTCGGAGGGTGCATCGCCGAGATCCATCCCGGTGTTTCGCACTTTTTGCAGGTTCGCAGCAGCAGCAAGAAACCAAGTCAACACGTTGGTGAAGGCCAACAGGTTTGCCTTGTTCATTTCCTCAAGAATCCACAAATTTTATCTATTGCCTCCACACCAGATTCAGCGGAAACAGATTGGCGCCGTCTGTAGGAACGAAAAAACAGTCCAACCTTACTTCATCAGCGAGATTAGTTTCAAGCCATGCATCCAAAAGAGAAGGGGAAGGCAGCGGTCTCCAGTCGAAGAACCACTTCTCTTCCTCCTCCCCCTCCTCCAGCTCAAGGTGCTCCTCCTCAACAGGCCCCTCCAGGGTCTCGGGGGGCTGTCTAGGGGGGCTCTCGTAGGAGTCGTCCAAAGCAACATCCTCCTCAGGACCATGTCATGGTCCATAATTCTCCAGTTGACTCTATGGCTTCTCAAAGCCCTCCCGAGCAGAATCTCCGTTAAGTGATTGTCAACTGCCAGAAAGGGGTCGACCTCCGAACTTGCCTGAATGGATGGCGAGCCCTTGGGGTAGTCCACCAACCTGAGCACCCAGGGGATCTCAAGAGTCCGGACCCCCCACAGATTGAGGACCAGAAGATCCCCTCCCCCGAGGATGCGGAGAGAGTCCCCTCAACGTCATCGGCGGAGAAGTCATTCTCTAGTAAGCCGAGCCACATATAGGGACCGCCAAGCTAGAGGGGCACCAGTTACAAGGGCGGAGTTCCAAGATTTTCAAGAAGCCGTTCTGCGGGCCCTCAATGGCACTCCCAACCACGAGCAACGAACACCTAGTCCTCAACCTACCCCAAGCCGTCACCACCGTACTCCTAGTCCCCTTTCACATGGGAAAGAGTCTCAGAGCTCAGCAAGATATGACCGAAGGGAAGACTCAGTCTACCGCCGTGTCCACAAGATGGAGAGGCGCCTTGGCCGACTTGACAGAGAAGAGAAACAACGGGTAAGGAATTTCTACCCGAGCAGGCCCCCGTTCTCCCGAGCCATCATGGAAGCCCCGGTCCCGCAAAACTTCAAGCCCTCTAACTTTGAGTCATACAATGGGGAGTCGGACCCCGTCGACCACATCAAGAGTCTTAAAACTCTCATGATGATCCACTAGACTTCGGATGCGCTCCTTTGCAAGACCATCTCTGCCATGCTGAAGGGGCCTGCGAGAGAATGGTACTCTCGACTCGCCCTGGCCTCCATCTTCTCGTTCGATCAGTTCGAAGGGCTTTTCCCTTACTCATTTCGTGAGTAGCCGCCGGGCCGAGAAAACAAGTATATCTTTGGTGACCCTCAACCAAAGAAGGGGTGAACGCCTAAGAGATTACGTTCGGCGCTTCACCACCGAAGCCCTGGTCTATTACCTCCCTCAACCAATCAGTAGCCTCGGCGGCATTCGGGCACAACGTCACTAACGCCGACCTCAAGGCGTCCCTTTCCAAGAAGCCTCCTTGGGACTTCTCAGAACTCCTGCTTAGGAGTGAAAAGTACATCCGAGTGGAAGAGGCTCTCAACCCGCCCACTCTCGAGGAATCATCTTCCTGGAACAAACAAAAGAATACAAATGAAGAAGGGCACAGAAACTTCAGAGGGACGACAATGGCCAACACCGCCCCGCTACTCATTTTGAGAAGTTCACTCCCCTCAATGCTAGTATATCAGCAGTTCTTATGGAGGTGGACAAGGAAGGACTACTCCGCGCTCCTCCTAGAATGAATACCCCTGGCAAGAAAAGAAACAGGGATAAGTGGTGCCGCTTTCATAGGGACCACGGCCACGACACGGATGATTGTCGGACTCTCAAAGAGGAGATCGAAGAACTCATACAGTGGGGACACCTGGAAAAGTTCGTCCGAAGAGAAGGGGCCGACCTTCCACCCCGAGGAGCCTACAAGCGAACAGAGAGGTCCGCCGAGTTCCAAGATTCTGAACCTGGGGCCATCCTCCACCTCATCCAAGGAGGTCCAACGGGGGGAGATCGTAGAAGTAGGATCTCAGTTTTCAATAAGGCCGATCCTTGTAACCCGACCAACATCATGTATTAATGGTTCGCCCAATTGAAGCGGCCATTTAGTTTATTTCAATAAAACTTAAACTTTTGTCTATTATTGAACTTGCTTCATTTCTACTTCGCTAAAATGGTGAGTTCGGAGTCCAGCTTGTCCCACAGGGCCGCTCCCACAACTTATTAAGCTCAAAAGACGAGTTCGGAGTCCAACGCTTGTAAGTGCGAGGCAACTTACCATTCGGAATTGCTCCTACAACTCGTTCACTCTCTTAACAACAAGTTCGGAGTCCAACACTTGGTTTAACGTTGCCTTAGCCGCTTGCAAACAAGCAAGTGTGGGGCAGCTCACCATTCGGAATTTCTCCTACAACTGTTGAACCTCTTTTCAGCAAGTTCAGAGCTAAAACTCTCCCCTAGAGTTGCTCCTCAAACTTTTCTCCCAAATGGCTCTCTCCTAAAGCCAAGCTCTTCGCTCCGCTCGCTCCCAGAGCGGACCTCTTCTCAACGAGTTCGGAGCTAAAACTCTCCCTTAGAGTTGCTCCTCAAACTTGTCTCCCAAACGGCTGTCTCCTAGAGCCAAGTTCTTCGCTCCGCTCGCTTCCAGAGCGGACCTCTTCTCAATAAGTTCGGAGCTAAAACTCTCCCTTAGAGTTTCTTCTCAAAGTTGTCTCCTAAACGGCTCTCTCTTAGAGCTAAGCTCTTCGCTCTGCTCGCTCCGAGAGCGGACCTCTTCTCAACGAGTTTGGAGCATGACTCTCCCCTAGAGTTGCTCCTCAGACTATTCTACGAATGGACTTTCCCTAGAGCCATGCAAAGCTCTTCTCAACTTCGCGAAGACGAAGATGTTGCGGGACTATTTTGACCTTGTAGAAGGATGATTCTCCAACTCATCTCTGGAGAGAACTTGTAGATCTTCGAGATAGCTTCGAAACAAGGGGTCACACGCCCCGATCCGACCTCCGTTGCATTGGGAACGTCGGTTACGATACAAATGCGAGAAAAATCAATCTTGTAGACTTCGGCAACGTGTGTCGAGCGCTTTTGCCACCGAAGCTCAAATTGGAGAAAAAATCTGCCTCAAGATCCGCACTCGAATCAAGATCAACGGTGGTGATTAGAGCAAAAAGGGAGAGAGTCAACGGTCAACTTTGACCAAGTCAACGATCAACTATTGACCGCCACGTGTCAGCCTCCCAGACTTCGGCGACATGATCCGAGAGCTCTTGTCACCTGAGCTCCAAACGCAAGAAAATGCGTTGACCAGTCAACACAACTTAGACACGTGCCACCCTCCCAGACTTCGGCGACATGATCCGAGAGCTCTTGCCACCGAGCTCCAGACGCAAGAAAATGTGTTGACCAGTCAACGCAACTTGGACACGTGTCAGCCTCTTAGACTTCGGCAGCGTAATCCGAGAGCTCTTGCTACCGACCATGAAACGAGAGAAAATTTTATCAAAAAGTCAAAGGTCAATGTTGACTTAGTCAACGATCAACCGTTGACCGCCACGTGTCAAGTCACCGAAGTCTTTCTTGGTCAGAACTGCAATCCGAGCGCTCTTGTCACCGGAGCTCAAATTGGAGAAAAATTTCACCTCAAAATTCGTGCTCAAACACGATCTGCGGCTCAGATCCGATCAAGCAAAAAAAGAGGGGGAAATAAACTAAGGGGCTAACGGATCGGTTTGGACCCGTTATGGGACCCAAAACCACAACCCTCTTCATTCTTCTTCTTCTTCTCCATTTTTCTACCAAAAAGAGAAACCCAGACCTCCTTCGTCGAACACACCCTCGACACCACCACCAAGCTCGCCTCCACATCGAGAAGACCCCTTCTCGTTGAGCCGAGCTTCGCCAACCTCCAAGCTCGACGCCACCGTTCACTCTCACCGAACTCCCCATGACGAGCTTCGAGCTCCTCCACAGTGCCGAGCTCCATCAAGCTCCATCCATCACCACGGTAGTCTAGCTTCGCCGAGCCTCGCCGAACTCCCAATGCCGAGCTCCGAGCTCTTCCGTCGAAGCTCCCTCATCGAGCCCCTTCGATGTTCACCCGACCTCTAAGCTCGAGCTCTCCTACCTTCATCGAGCTCCAACCTCCCGAGCACCGTCATTCCATCATCGAGCTTCCGACGACTCCAAAAGACCTCGTGCCGAGCTCCAGCGGCCTCCTTCGTCAACTTCGCCGAAGTCCAAGCTCCCTGCCTTAAAGTTCGAAAACTCCCCCTCTGAACTCCTCGCCGAAGCTCGAGCTCCCCTCTCTCCTCAGCTGAGCTCAAACCCATCATCATGGCTCTAGCGGTCGAGCTTCGAACTCCTCCAAATACAGAGCTCCACTCCCTAAGCTCCATCAAAACTCGAGCTTCTCTCTCATGGCTTCGCTGATCTCGCCTCATCTCGCAGAGCTCCGAACCCATCGAAGCTTCTCTCCTTCCTCGACGAGCTCCCTTGAAAGAGCTCTACTCCTACCGTCACCAAAGCTCGACCTCACGAGCTCTAGCCCCTCCTCCGTCATCAACCCCACCTCGTCGAACCCATGGTCGTCGCCTCCCTTGCCAGCTTCTTCCACCTTCGCTCTCACCGAGCTCCGACCTCCCGAGCTCCGTCATTCCATCATCAAGCTTCTGACTTCGACTCCAAAAGACCCCGTGCCGAGCTCCAGTAGGCCTCCTTCGTCAACTTCGCCGAAGTCTACAATATGTATATTTGTATGTTTGTATCCTAGATCAAGAAACTCTTCGAGATTTTTTTTCAATGGAAACAATGCTTTAAAAATATTAGCCTCTACTGAGATGCACTACACGTATGAAATTGGGCTTTCCTAATGATACTTTTGGATATGAGTGATTAAATGATAATGACATACTGATACATAGATATTGACACTGATTTCTAAACCATGATTGAAAAGGTTGGAAGGCTCGTGCCTCATATTATCTCCAAATATATAGATATATACATCATAATGCAACCACAAAAATACAGATAAATCTAGAACATTTAAGCATAGTGCATCAGAGGTAATCCCTTGGACGAGAGATGACATGAAAACTGTAAAAGATTTCATGTTATCTTGTTTGTAACAAGGATTCTGAGCTAAAACTTCAAAAGTACTTCCCACTGATGCATGAAATAAGCAAGTTCATGCTCAAAATTTAGTTGACAAAACCTTAAAACTTTTGCCATTAGAACAAATATTTTATAGAATTCCTCTCTAATCTAAAGAATAATGATAACTGAAGCTTTGGAGTTCAAGACTCCGAAATACCAGTGTGCAAGGCCCAAGAAAATTGAGATTTCTATAATGTGATTCTTAAATCTCTATGAATTTCAAATGTTTCTATTACTAACAAAGATGAGATGAGATTGTAGAATTACAATCTTAAGTGCTTTACATTACTTTAATATAAGAAATGCAACTTTACGTAGGCTGTACAATGAGCTCACGAGTCATAAACTATAGCTTATCAGCAAAATAAAGTTTGTCTCGCATTAACTTGAATTCACGCATGCAATTTTATATGTACTTCAGTTGTATTCTAAATATATACCAACCTCTTCTTTTTTGCAGTTAGTTGTATAGCAGTTTCATATCAGTCATCTTCAATTTCATTACAATACGGTCAATTCTTACATCTACTTCAAATTTCTTCATGAAGTTAGTCGTGCACCAAGTGCACATTTGCTTAGTGCACATGGCTAATTTGGAACTGTAAATCCACGCGAAAAATTTAGATCATATCAGAGTTGCAATTAGAATGTCATGCTATCATTTCTCAACTTATTCACCGAAAACGTATTCACTCATCGCCGTTTTAATTGTTTATCTAGTGGCCAATGAGGTTTTAGTGCATACATCATCATAATATCTAGTGGTCAATTGTCATTTTCGATAATTAATACACCATAACAAATATAAAACTTCAATATATACATCCAAAATAGCAGTAACATTGTAACTATTAATAGTTGTATTCTCCATATGCAACATCAGTTTCCCTAACAAAAGTAAAATAGTAGTGTAGAATTACAACTAATAATTGATCTAGTAACATGATAGAAAATGGAGCATTCAGAAAAGTTATTTGCAACACTAATTGTTGGATAAACAAAATATAAACAGACTGAAAGTGGCTTAACAACTTGACCTTAGGATCTACAAATTCTAAATTTTAAGTGGTTTTCTTTGTCAATTTAAAAGGTTAATAATTTCGATCTACATAATTGATTTGATTGCTCCTTCAAAATGAATACCCAGAACCACCCCCAATGAGTTAGTGTATAGATATAATGTATAAATATCATACATACTCATGGTACAACACAGTTACTATTCCTAAATCTGAGGAATAAATACATGCAAGGGGTACTATTAAGAACAATTTCCTTAATCCTCAAGGTGGTGTTCATCTGTCAGCTCTAAATTTCTCAGAATCTCTACTCGTCGGGAACAACATAGAATACTGCAAAATGGTACACCACAATCACTATTCATGAATCAGAAGAATAAATACATGCAGATGGAAAACAATTACACTAATCATGAAGGCGACGATCAACTGCCAGCACTAAAATCCTTAGAATCTTCGTTCATCGAGAAAAATGAAGTACACTGCAAAATGTAAAAGAATAATTAGTATCAATATTGATATGGCTAAAAATGGGGTTAAATCGGAACCGTCCAAATCGGACACGAATCCTGAAGCCCAGGGGTAAAGCGGTAATTTCACCTACCAATGGGTCTGAAGCAGGGTACGGGTTCTCCTCCTCGAAGACCCACTAACCCGCGAACGGATCCACCTCAACTGGGTGCGGGTTTCAACCCGCAGCAAACCCGGTCCAGAAAGGATAGAAATTAGGGTTTCTGATTAAATCATAATCAACGGCCCTGATTCATATCTATCCTTTCACTGGGGGTTAGGGATTACGTTCCTTATCTAACCACAGGGATTACATTCCTAATATGACCTCAGGGGCACCTATAAATACCCCCCATCCATCTCTATTAAGAGGTAATCAATCTTTTGCCAGTTTTACGCTCTTTCATAATCACTTCTGATTACTGACTTGAGCGTCGGAGGGTGCGTCGCCGGGATCAACCCCGGTGTCTCGCACTTTTTGCAGGTGAACGGCGGGAGTCAGCGATCAAACTCCGACGGAACAAGGTTCGGGTTTGCTATTCACGTTTTCCTAAGAATCCACAAATACTATCTGTTTACCCCCACACCAGATTTAGCGGTAACAGATTGGCGCCGTCAGTGGGAAACACCAAGAATAGCAACCCCTCTTCCCGTTGGTCAGATCTTCTCCAGCCATGCCTCCTAGAAAAGTAAGATCCAGAGGGTCCAACCGTGGACCCAACCCCGATCAGCAACAGGAAGTCCCCATCCAACCCGCTCAGCAGCAGGGGCAACTTCCACCTCAAGCCGAGGACCCTCTCCAACAGGACCAGCCTCCTCTTCTAAACCAACAACCTCCTAAGGGTCCCCCCGCCACTCACAATGCCGGCGCAGGGGTCTCGCGTCCGAACCCGCAGAAACAACCTCTCCACCAGGACCATGTCTCAATCCACAATGCCTCTACGGACTCTATGACCTCCCACAATTCCCGAGCTTCCGACCTCCGCGATACCGTCCTCAATCGGCAGAAGGATGAGGATCTTCGCCACCGTCTGGATGAAAAGCAGGCCCGAGAGGGAGCCTCCCGCCAATAATGTCTGGATGAGCGATCTCCTCACCGCCGAGACTACAGAAGGTCTCCTATCCGAAGGTGGCGGAGAGAGTCCCCCGAGCATCACAGAAGAAGACCACACTCCCCTGCCGGTCGGCAACACCCAAGGAACGATGAGGCACCCATCACCAAATAAGTAAAACATGTATTAACATGTATTAACAGCAAGAATAAAGGAATGAGAAATAACAAATAAGTAAAGCACGAAAACATCAAGGAATAGTAATTCATGAAAACGTCAAGTGATTCTAGACTAAGTGTCAAGTGTAGGAAAAACAAGAAAACACAAGCATAAAACCAAGTCAAGAAATCACAATTCTATATGTTGACTCTCTAATGCATACTTGTCGGATTCTATGCATTCCATAGTACATAGGTCCGGTGCAAGCCCTTAATGATCTCCACTTTATAGGGATAACCCCCCCCCCCTCCCCCCCGCTATGCAACTAATCCTACCACGGTGATGGGAAACAAGATCCAGAATACTCCGCGAATAGGCACCACAGCCCTCGACGCGCAAGCATCATGTAAGATAGCTCAAAAACAACCGGAGAATCATTTCCCGAACCTGTGTACCCCACAAATAGGCATGCAAGGCTCTCGACGTGCAGATACACCAGGTACATTCCGTGAATAGGCCTGCCGACCCTCGACACGCGAAAATACCCTGCATGCTCTGTGAATAGGCTTGCAGACCCTCGACACGCGAACACACAAATGTCCTCTCGGGACATAACAGCAAACAGCCCTGGAACGCATCCGTTGGACTAACAAAACCATGAGCCTATACTTACGTTTCCCAAGTTCCATCACATCCCCACTAGTGCCTGTCCTTAAGTTGATTATTATTAAACCACCAAAAATCCTCATCTTTAGAGTTAGTGTATTCTGCCGGACTTAAATACTCAACATCA
This sequence comes from Hemerocallis citrina, assembly GCA_017893485.1. NCBI lineage: Eukaryota > Viridiplantae > Streptophyta > Magnoliopsida > Asparagales > Asphodelaceae > Hemerocallis > Hemerocallis citrina. Next base: position 334,384,770 of record CM030359.1, on the reverse strand, counting down.
ACTAAACCAACACCCCCAGGTCTAACTCAACAAATCTCAATTGCCGGTTCACAGGACTCCCACTCAACTCCTAGGGATCTCAACAAGACCAAAATTCACAAATCCATCGTCAAAACGATCATAGAGAGAAACCTCTCCAATCAACAAAACCCAAATCTTTATAAAATTCCAGAATCCAAATCCAACAATAAAATATCTTGAAGACATATGTTATGTAGAAAGAATAATATTTAGAATAGTAGGTTATAGGTCCAAAAACATTTAAGATTCAATCATTTAAAGAACACCTGGAAAACTCAAGAAAGCATCAATATCAGTCACCTGTAAGAAGGTCATCAATCGACTGTCCAGAGCAAAAATCCAAAATCTTTAAGAAAATAATACTAAGTAGTAGCAGTCGACTGAAAAGGGTCATAGGTCGACTGTCCAGAGAGAAAAATTACAATAACTTTGAAAAATAATTCTAAGTGTACCAGTCGACTGTAAAAGGTATAGGTCGACCGTCCAGAAGGAAATTTCAAGAAAAACTAAAGAACATAGCAGCCGTGTTGTGTCGATCGACTGAGAAGTCATACCAGTCAACTGTCGACCTACAGACTGTATACTTTTGGTTGTGCACATTTCAACCGATACGAAAATTTACTTTATGAAAACGATTTCTACCCAAAAGCATATTTCTTATATGATCAAATCGACTTGTAGGATTTATAATAACCAATAAAACTAAACCAAAACTACTTGAGTTTATAAAAAAAAATAGAGATTCGTTAATTTCTTTCAATCAAACATGAATTTGTGCATATAATCAAAATAGAGTTTTCTTAAAAATCGATTACTCATTGAAATTGCTTCGTATTCAGATCCAAACCACATCAATACCAAATCCCAAATGAAAATCCCCAAATTAAATCAAAATGTATCAATCTCAAATTTTAGTCATTACAACTCAAATCCTCAAGACGTGGTCTTTTAATCCATTACTCATTCTCAAACTTTCTCAAACTCAATCTCAACTATTCACAATAGTTGATTCATAAACAAATTTATCCTTAACATGGCCAAGTTGCATTCAGCCAACTCACCAATAGTCCAAAAATCTCATCTTTAATTAATTAATGCATAACATCCATCATACTCAATCAAATCAACAATAATCCAAAGAAATAGCCTACTCACAATTTATATTAGCTTCTCCTACAATCTAAAATCATCCACATGAAATTCTACTCACAATAACTAGGGTTCTTCTCAAAGATCTAATTTTTCATCCATCCAACATACATATTAATACCAAACCCTAGCATGCTTTCTAATAAATGAAACACCACATACAACATACATTAAACAAAAAAACAAAATAATTTACATCACTCACATACAACATGCACAAAATAAAACAAGTCACTCACCTCAAATGAAGAATCCAATCGAATTAATGGAGAATAAGCAAAACCCTTCTTTTGCGAAATCCAAGATCTTCTCTTTCAATCTCCATGAAAAATAAAAACAATAAAACATTTGTGTTGTGCAGTGAAAGACGGCTGCACTTCACCTTTTAAATAGCCGGAATTATAAGAATTAGGGTTTTGAACATATTTGCAAAATAATCCTTTAACAAATTATTACTTTACATATATAAACCTTTCTTTATAAAGTAGGTAAAATAAGTTAAATAAATTAAAACCAAATCAAATCCTTTTACTACTGAGTTGTCCAGAAATCCAGCACAGCCCAGAGATAAAGGAAATTCGGATTTGCACTCAGGGTGGCAATTTTGCACATAAGTCCTTCTTTTTGTAATATTTGCAAATACATCATAAAATATTCGTAAAAATCCAGAAAATTCAGAAATAATATCTAATAACACCTATTATATTTTTCAATTAAAATATCTGAATTTTACTTTCCAGAAAAACATTTGCACAAGATCCAACATAAATCCCATATTTGCAAAAACACCATATTTGTTTAAATCTTTACCAAATCAACTCTAAATAAAATTTAAATATATTTTAATTTCAATGATGACCATGGAAAGCCCAAAATTCAGTAAAAACGAATTTTTATTATTTTTTGAGATCCAAACGGCTTTTTACATAAAAGCCCCTCTCTTTCGAGGTATTTATAAAAATAGTTTCTTTACTCAGAAAAATCCCAAAATTTAGAATATACTCTATTATAAGTAGGAGAATTTATTAAAAATATAAAATTGGATATTTACGCTAAAAATATCTGCACGTGTTTCGCACGTGTAAAAAGATAAATCTTCAGAAAAATATTTATTAAATCTCCAGAAAATCATTTTAATTCATTTATAAATCTTTAAAATCATATTTAAAAAATACGGGGTACTACAATTCTAAAATACCAATCTCTGTAGCGCCCCGAATTTCTAATATAATATCTTAGAAAATACGTGACACAATTTCCAGCATCAACTTCAATGTAATATTAAACACAGTCCAAAAACACAGATAATTTTTGTTTCAACTTTTATTACAACAATCTTTATAAACACAGTGGAAAACAAAACACCTTGAATTACCAACTTTCTTTTTACAACACTTCTTTTACAAAATTTACACAAAAGCTCTATTACATCAATTTATCTCAAGCATCCAAACCCCAAGCTCTAAGCAATAACAACCTGTAAAACATGAGGCTAGAGATGATCTCTAACCCCCAAAACTAAAGGGGTCAGCCATAACGGTGTGAGTGACATAAAACAAAGCAACATAATTAAATCATAAAACACTGAGTCATCAACAACATGTATTAACAGCAAGAATAAATGAAATGATAAATAACAAATAAGTAAAGCATGAAAACATCAAGTGATATAAGATGTTAAGTAGTAATTCATGAAAACGTCAAGTGATTCTAGACTAAGTGTCAAGTGTAGGAAAAACAGGAAAACACAAGCATAAACCAAGTCAAGAAAACACAATCTCTATATGCTGACTCTCTAATGCGTACTTGTCGGATTCTATGCATTCCATCGTACATAGGTCCGGTACAATCCCTTAACGATCTCCACTTTATAGCGATAACCCCTCGTTATGCAACTAATCCTGCTACGGTGATGGGAAACAAGATCCAGAATACTCCGCGAATAGGCACCACAGCCCTCGACGCGCAAGCATCATGTAAGATAGCTCAAGAACAACCGGAGAATTATCTCCCAAACCCGTGTACCCCACGAATAGGATTGCAAGGCCCTTGACGTGCAGATACACCAGGTACATTCTATGAATAGGCCTGCCGACCCTCGACACGCGAATGCACCCTGCATGCTCCGTGAATACACCAAAGCAAACAATTTGGTGTATTCTATGTAATTTTAAAGATTGGAAAACATTTATTTCAACTTTTTTTCTTTCTTTTTTTCTTTCTTTTTTTCTTCTTTTGCGCAACTCTATTTGTTTGCTTTGTGTATTTTGCATGTAATTGTTTTGTTGAATTGTTTATGTATGTGATTTGGTACAATTTGGTTGTTTGATCTATGAATTTATTGAAAGAGAAAAGGGGCCCACGGGTTGTATGTTGTTGGATTGTTGAGAATTGTTTCCCCTCACGATGACGTGGAAGGGAATTGTGGGCCCGGCTTGATTAAAAAAAAAAAGGTTTAATGGATTGGTTTGATTTCGGTAACATCTTGAGATATACACGTTGATTTGTAAAAAAAGGATTTGAGAAATAATAGTCCCATATTGGAAATATACAAAAATAATTTGAGTATAAATATAATTGCATATGATCAAGAGTCACCTAATTGGTTAACCACATTTTGAGAGGCAGCCTGTGGTAGGCAGTTGTACTACATAGTATCTAATTTGTCTTCTAAAAAATAATAAAATTGTCTGAGTATTGGGGCGGGGCATTACAGATGGTATCAGAGCCGACTTTCGACACCGGATGTAGAAGAGGGCCTCAGTATGATCTGCGGTGTGAGATAGTCTCCGGAATTATCGAGGTGTGAGTGAAATAGTCCCCGGAATTCCCTGCGGTGTGGGACTAGTATCCGGAATTATCGGGATCGAGGACGATGCTACATCAGCTAGAAAGGCCGATCCTACACTAGATGTGTGTCCCGTACTCAGCGAGGACGCTGATTTCTAAGGTGGGGTGTATGTAATACCCCGTATTTATGAAATATATATATATATATATATATATATATATATATATATATATATATAGTTGGATGATTTGAATAAATAATGAATTGGGTTGTCCTATAGAAATATTCTATAGGATGATTGTATAAAATCCCGGTTATTGAAAGAGAAAAGGGGCCCACGGGTTGTATGCTGTTGGATTGTTGAGAATTGTTTCCCCTCACGATGACGTGGAAGGGAATTGTGGGCTCGGTTTGATTGAAAGAAAAAAAAAAGGTTTAATGGATTGGTTTGATTTCGGTAACATCTTGAGATATACACGTTCATTTGTAAAAAAAGGATTTGAGAAATAATAGTCCCATATTAGAAATAAACAAAATTAATTTGAGTATAAATATAATTGCCTATGATCAAGAGTCACCTAATTGGTTAACCACCATTTGAGAGGCAGCCTGTGGTGGGCAGTTGTACTACATAATATCTAATTTGTCTTCTAAAAAATAATAAAACTGTATGAGTATTGGGGCGGGGCGTTCCAATTCGTATTTTTAAATATAATTTAAAGATTTATAAATGAATTAAAATGATTTCTGGAGATTTAATAAATATTTTTCCTAAAGATTTATCCTTTTATACATGCGAAACACGTGCAAATATTTTTGGTGTAAATATCCAATTTTATATTTTTAATAAATTCTCCAACTTATAATAGAGTATATTCTAAATTTTGGGATTTTTCTGATTAAAGAAACTATTTTTATAAATACCTCGAAAGAGATGGGCTTTTATGTAAAAAAAGCCGTTTGGATCTCAAATAAATAATGAAAAGCATATCTTAGAAATACGTGGCACAATTCCCATCATCAACTTCAATGTAATATTAAACACAGTCCAAAAACACAGATAATTTTTGTTTCAACTTTTATTACAACAATCTTTACAAACACAGCGGAAAACAAAACACCTTGAATTACCAACTTTCTTTTTACAACACTTCTTTTACAAAATTTACACAAAAGCTCTATTACATCAATTTATTTCAAGCATCCAAACCCCAAGCTCTAAGCAGCAACAATCTGTAAAACATGAGGCTAGAGATGATCCCTAACCCCCAAAACTAAATGGGTCAGCCATAATGGTGTGAGTGACATAAAAAAACAAGCAACATAATTAATAATAAAACACAGAGTCATCAACAACATCTATTATCAGCAAGAGTAAATGAAATGAGAAATAACAAATAAGTAAAGCATGAAACATCAAGGAATATAAGATAGTAATTAGTAATACACGAAAATATCAAGTGAATCTAGACTATGTGTCAAGTGTAGAAAAAACAGGAAAACACAAGCATAAAACCAAGTCAAGAAAACACAAGCTCTATATGCTGACTCTCTAATGCATACTTGTCGGATTCTATGCATTCCATATTACATAGGTCCGGTGCAAGCCCTTAACGATCTCCACTTTATAGGGATAACCCCTCGTTATGCAACTAATCCTACCACGGTGATGGGAAACAAGATCCAGAATACTCCGTGAATAGGCACAACAGCCCTCGATGCGCAAGCATCATGTAAAATAGCTCAAAAACACTTGGAGAATCATCTCCCAAACCCCGTGTATCCCACGAATAGGCTTGCAAGGCCCTCGACGTGCAGATACACCAGGTACATTCCGTGAATAGGCCTGCCGACCCTCGACACGCGAATGCACCCTGCATGCTCCGTGAATAGGCTTGCAGACGCTCGACACGCGAACACACAAATGTCTTTTCGAGTCAGAACACAACAAATAGTCATGGAACGCATCCGTTGGACAAACAAAACCATGAGCCTATACTTACATTTCCCAAGTTTCATTACATCCCCACTATTGCCTGTCCTTAATTTTATTATTATTAAACCACCAAAATCTTCATCTCTAGAGTTAGTGTATCCTGCCGGACTTAAATACTCAACAACAACTAAACCAAGCCCTCCCAGGTCTAACTCAATAAATCTCAACTGCCGGTTCACAGGACTCCCACTCAGCTCCTAGAGATCTCAACAAGACCAAAATTCACAAATCCATCGTCAAAACGATCATAGGGAAAAACCTCTCCAATCAACAAAACCCAAATCTTTATAAAATTCCAGAATCCAAATCCAACAACAAAATATCTTGAAAACATATGTTCTGTAGAACCAATAATATTTAGAATAGTAAGTTATAGATCCAAAAACATTTAAAGAATCAACCATTTAAAGAACATCTGGAAAATTCAAGAAAAGCATCAGAATCGGTCGACTGCAAAAGACACCAGTCGAATGTCCAGAGCAAGAACCAACATCTTTAAGAGAATAATTCTAAGTGCTGACGGTCGACTGTAAAAGACACCAGTCGACTGTCCAGAGCGAAAATCCAACCTTTTTAGGAAAATAAATTCTAAGTAGTAGAAGTCGACTGCTAATAGTCGCCAGACGACTGTCCAGAGAAAAATCCAATAATCTTTTAAGAAATAATTCTAAGGGGTACCAGTCGATTGTAAAAGTCCTCAGTGGACTGTCCAGAATGAAATTTCAAGAAAAACTAAAGAACATAGCAGCCAGGTCGTGTCGGTCGACTGAGAAGTCATACCAGTCGACTGTCAACCTACAGACTGTATACTTTTGGCTGTGCACATTTCAACCGATACGTAGTTTTACTTTATGAAAACGATTTCTACAAAAAGCATATTTCTTATATGATCAAGTACAACTTGTAGGATACGTAATAGTCCATAAAACTAAATCAAACTACTTGAATTTATAAAAGTGGTGATTTGTAAATCTCTTTCAATACAACATAAATTGTTCATATAATCAAAATAGAGTTTGTAAAAATTAATTGCTCGTTGAAATAGCTTCGTATTCAGATCCAAACCACATCAATACCAAATCTCAAAAGAAAATCCCCAATTTGGACATATTTTCCCAAATTCAACTAAAACCGCAACTTTAGTCATCATAACTCAAATCCTCAAAACATGGTCTTTTATTCCATTACTCCTTCTCAAAATTTCCTCAAACTCAAACTCAAATATTCTCAATAGTTTATCCATAAAAAAATTCATCATAACATGGCCAAGTTGCTTTCATCCAACTCACCAATAGTCCCAAAAAAAATCTCATCTTTAATTAATTAATGCATAACATCCATCATACTCAATCAAATCAGTAATAATCCAAAAGAAATAGCCTACTCACAATTTATATTAGGTTCTCCAACAATCTAAAATAATCCACATGTAAATTCTACTCACAAATAACTAGGGTTCACAAAAGATCCAATTTTTCATCCATCCAACATACATATTCATACCAAACCCTAGCATGCTTTCTAATAGATGAAATTCAACATCCAAGATCAATCAAAACATTCATATCATTCGCATACAACATACACAAATTAAAAGAAAACAAACAAGTCGCTCACATACATAAACAAAACAATAAAACAATTATATCACTCACCTCAAATGAAGAGATCCAATCGAATAAGCAAAATCCTTCTTTTGCGAAATCCGAGATCTTCTCTTTCAATCTCCAAGAAAAATAAAAACAATAAAATCTTTGTGTTGTGCAGTGAAAGACGGCTGCACTTCACCTTTTAAATATACCGGAATTGAAGAATTAGGGTTTTGAAACACATTCGCGAAATAATCCTTTAACAAATCATTACTTTACATATATAAACATTTCTTTATAAAGTAGTTAAAATAAGTTAAATAAATTAAAACCAAATAAAATCCTTTTTCTACTGAGTTGTCCAGCAATCTAGTACAGCCCAGAAATAAAGAAAATTTGGATTTGTACTCAGGGTGGCAATTTTGCACAAAAATCATTCTTTTTGTAATATTTGCAAATACATCATAAAATATTAGTAAAAATCCAGAAAATTCAGAAATAATATCTAATAATACATATTATATTTTCCAATTAAAATATCTGACTTTTACTTTCCAGGAAAACATTTGCACAAGATCCAACATAAATTTCATATTTGCAAAAACACCATATTTGTTTAAATCTTTACCAAATCAACTTTAAATAAAATTTAAATATATTTTAATTTCAATGATGACCATGAAAAGCCCAAAAATTCAGTAAAAACGAATTTGCATTATTTATTTGAGATCAAAACGGCTTTTTACATAAAAGCCCCTCTCTTTCGAGGTATTTATAAAAATAGTTTATTTACTCAGAAAAATTCCAAAATTTAGAATATACTCTATTATAAGTAGGAAAATTAATTAAAAATATAAAATTGGATATTTACACCCGAAAATATTTGCATGTGTTTCGCACGTGTAAAAAGATAAATCTTTAGGAAAAATATTTATTAAATCTCCAGAAATCATTTTAATTCATTTATAAATATTTAAAATTATATTTAAAAATACGGGGTACTACATCACTCCCTCCTTAAAAGAGTTTTGTCCTCAGAACTACTGCTAATAGGGTCCAAACAAAAATAAACAAAGAAATTTGAATCTCATAGATGGAAACATAGTCCAAGAAATACAATCACACAAGGGAATACATTCGAACAAAAGAAATACAATCATACAGAAGGAACACCATCATACAAAGAATTCAGAAAGAAAAACAAACTTCCGCTGCGCAACTCTGATAACTTGGCATCGGAAACCAGCTGCAACAACCTCTGAACTCCTGCATCCAACTCTGACCAACCACAATCGGCTTCAATCTTCCGAGGAACAATGGCCACTCCCTCCTAAGAAAGGACATGACAAAGGAAAGCCACCTCAAGACCCTGCCTGGGAAACACCTTAAGCTCCACACCTAAGCCTAGCAAAAATTTGGGCGACACAACATATGCTCGGTAGTAATACACGTATTTTCTTTCTGAATTCTTTGTATGATGGCAATCTCTGTAGCGCCCCGAATTTCTAATATAATATCTTAGAAAATACGTGGCACAATTCCCAGCATCAACTTCAATATAATATTAAACACAGTCCAAAAACACAGATAATTTTTGTTTCAACTTTTATTACAACAATCTTTACAAACACAGCGAAAAACAAAACACCTTGAATTACCAACTTTCTTTTTACAACACTTCTTTTACAAAATTTACACAAAAGCTCTATTACATCAATTTATCTCAAGCATCCAAACCCCAAACTCTAAGCAACAACAACCTGTAAAACATGAGACTAGAGATGATCCCTAACCCCCAAAACTAAAGGGGTCAGCCATAACGGTGTGAGTGACATAAAACAAAGCAACATAATTAAATCATAAAATACTGAGTCATCAACAACATGTATCAACAGCAAGAATAAATGAAATGAGAAATAACAAATAAGTAAAACATGAAAACATCAAGTGATATAAGATGGTAAGTAGTAATTCATGAAAACGTCAAGTGATTCTAGACTAAGTGTCAAGTGTAGCAAAAACAGGAAAACACAAGCATAAAACCAAGTCAAGAAAACACAATTCTATATGCCGACTCTCTAATGCATACTTGTCGAATTCTATGCATTTCATAGTACATAGATCTGGTGCAAGCCCTTAACAATCTCCACTTTATAGGGATAACCCCTCGCTATGCAACTAATCCTACCACGGTGATGGGAAACAAGATCTAGAATACTCCGCGAATAGGCACCACAGCCCTCGACGCGCAAGCATCATGTAAGATAGCTCAAAAACAATCAGAGAATCATCTCCCAAACCCGTGTACCCCACGAATAGGCTTGCAAGGCCCTCGACGTGCAGATACACCAGGTACATTCCGTGAATAGGCCTGCAGACCCTCGACACGTGAATGCACCTTGCATGCTCCGTGAATAGGCCTGCAGACCCTCGACACGCGAATGCACCTTGCATGCTCCGTGAATAGGCCTGCAAACCTCGACATGCGAACACACAAATGTCCTCTCGAGACATAACAACAAACAGTCCTGGAACGCATCCGTTGGACTAACAAAACCATGAGCCTATACTTACGTTTTCCAAGTTCCATCACATCCCCACTAGTGTCTGTTCTTAAGTTGATTATTATTAATACAAAAAATCTCCATCTCTAGAGTTAGTGTATCCTGCTGGACTTAAATACTCAGCAACAACTAAACCAAGACCCCCCAGGTCTAACTCAACAAATCTCAACTGCCGGTTCACAGGACTCCCACTCAACTCCTAGAGATCTCAACAAGACCAAAATTTACAAATCCATCGTCAAAACGATCATATGGAGAAACCTCTCCAATTAACAAAACCCAAATCTTTATAAAATTCCAGAATCCAAATCCAACAATAAAATATCTTGAAGACATATGTTTTGTAGAAAGAATAATATTTAGAATAGTAGGTTATAGATCCAAAAATATTTAAAGAATCAACCATTTAAAGAACATCTGGAAAACTCCAGAAAAACATCAGAATCAGTGGACTGTAAAAGACACCAGTCGACTGTCCAGAGTGAAAATCCAACCTTTTTAGGAAAATAAATTCTAAGTAGTAGAAGTCGACTGCTAACAGTCGCCAGACGACTATCCAGAGAAAATTCCAATAATCTTTTAAGAAATAATTCTAAGGGGTACCAGTCAACTGTAAAAGTCCTTAGTCGACTGTCTAGAGAAAAATCCAATAATCTTTCAAGAAATAATTCTAAGGGGTACCAGTCGACTGTAAAAGTCCTCAGTCGACTGTCCAGAACGAAATTTCAAGAAAAACTAAAGAACATAGCAGCCGGGTCGTGTCGGTCGACTGAGAAGTCATACCAGTCGACTGTCGACCTACAGACTGTATACCTTTGGTTGTGCACATTTCAACCGATACGAAAATTTACTTTATAAAAACGATTTCTACAAAAAGCATATTTCTTATATGATCAAATACGACTTGTAGGATTTATAATAACCCAGAAAACTAAACCAAAACTACTTAAGTTTATAAAAATAGAGATTTATTAATTTCTTTCAATCAAACATGAATTTGTGCATATAATCAAAACTTAATTTCTTAAAAATCGATTACTCATTGAAATTTCTTAGTATTTAGATTCAAACCACATCAATACCAAATCTCAAAAGAAAATCCCCAAATTAAATCAAAAATGTATCAATCTCAAATTTTAATCATCACAACTCAAATTCTCAAGACGTGGTCTTTTATCCATTACTCATTCTCAAAATTTCCTCAAACTCAATCTCAACTAATCTCAATAGTTGATTCATGAAAAAAACAAATTTATCACCAACATGGTCAAGTTGCTTTCATCCAACTCACCAATAGTCTAAAAATCTCATCTTTAATTAATTAATACATAACATTCATCATACTCAATCAAATCAGCGATAATCCAAAAGAAATAGCATACTCACAATTTATATTAGGTTTTCCATCCATCTAAAATCATCCGCATGCAAATTATACTCACAAATAATTAGTTCTTCTCAAAGATCCAATTTTTCATCCATCCAACAGATATATTCATATCAAACCCAAGCATGCTTTCTAATAGATGAAATTCAACATCCAAGATCAATCAAAACATTCATATCATTCGCATACAACATACACAAATCAAATGAAAACAAACAAGTCACTCACATACATAAACAAAACAACAAAACAATTATATTACTCACCTTAAATGAAGAGATCCAATCGAATAAGCAAAATCCTTCTTTGCGAAATCCAAGATCTTCTCTTTAAATCTCCAAGAAAAATTATAAAAAAAAACCTTTGTGTTGTGTAGCGAAAGACGGCTACACTTTACCTTTTAAATAGCCGGAATTAGAAGAATTAGGGTTTTAAGCACATTTGCAAAATAATCCTTTAACAAATTATTACTTTACATATATAAACCTTTCTTGATAAAGTAGTTAAAATAAATTAAATAATTTAAAACCAAACCAAATCCTTTTACTAATGAGTTTTCCAGCAATCCAGCACAGCCCAGAAATAAAAAAATTCGGATTTGTACACAGGGTGGCAATTTTGCACATAAGTCATTTTTTTGTAATATTTGCAAATACATCATAAAATATTAGTAAAAATCCAGAAAATTCAGAAATAATATATAATAATACATATTATATTTTCCAATTAAAATATCTGACTTTTACTTTCCAGGAAAATATTTGCACAAGATCCAACATAAATTCCATATTTGCAAAAACACCATATTTGTTTAAATCTTTACCAAATCAACTCTAAATGAAATTTAAATATATTTTAATTTCAATGATGACTATGGAAAGCCCAAAATTCAGTAAAAACGAATTTTTATTATTTGTTTGAGATCCAAACGTCTTTTTACATAAACGCCCCTCTCTTTCGAGGTATTTATAAAAATACCTTCTTTACTCAGAAAAATCTTAAAATTTAGAATATACTCTATTATAAGTAGGAGAATTTATTAAAAATATAAAATTAGATATTTACACCAAAAATATTTGCACGTGTTTCGCACGTGTAAAAAGATAAATCTTCAGAAAATATTTATTAAATATCCTGAAAATCATTTTAATTCATTTATAAATCTTTAAAATTATATTTAAAAAATACGGGGTACTACATCATCAGAGCGGGGTTGGGCCAGGTCGCCCGGTAGATCCACAGAGGTGTAGCGCCCGGTACCAATCTCTGTAGCGCCCCGAATTTCTAATATAATATCTTAGAAAATACGTGGCACAATTCCCAGCATCAACTTCAATGTAATATTAAACACAGTCCAAAAATACAGATAATTTTTGTTTCAACTTTTATTACAACAATCTTTACAAACACAACGGAAAACAAAACACCTTGAATTACCAACTTTCTTTTTACAACACTTCTTTTACAAAATTTACACAAAAGCTCTATTACATCAATTTATCTCAAGCATCCAAACCCCATTATGTAATACCCCGTATTTAATATATATATATATATATATATATATATATATATATATATATATATATATATATATATATAAGGTTGGATGATTTGGAATTATGTGAAAAAGATTTGAAATAAAAATAGGAGGGGTCCCACGTGAGTGTGTAGATCCGTTGAGTATGCTGTTGGCTTCTGTTGGTTTGATTGAATGGAATGGATTGATGACGTCATCAAAAAAAATGTGGTCTCAGGATAGGATTTCGGAAGTTATAATTGAGATTTAAATTGATTCGGGATTTGTAAATACAGGGCCGGCCCAACACTTATTGAGGCCTAAAATGAACTCCAAAAATGAGGCCTTTTAAAAGTTTATAATAATATTTTGTTAAAATTAATATATTTTATTAAAATGTTATCTTTCGGGCTTTTTGAGATGCAAAATCATTTATTATATTATTGTAATCAATTTCACTTAACATTTCTTTTTTTTTTTAGTTTCGAATAACCTGATTCAAATTTCCTAGTTGACATTTATATATTTAAAATAAAAAAACAATAAAAATTAACACTAAATAAAGGCGTCACTAAATTAACACTAAAAATTAACACTAAATAAATTAACAATAAAAATTAACAGTATAGAAAATTAAATATATAGAATTCAAATTAAATTATAGAGGAGTTAGAACAATACAACATAGTTGCCAATGTGGCTGCAGTCGAGTGGAGGCGGAGGCGCATAAACTGGAAGGCTCAAGAATAACTGGGGGCCGGGGGAAGCGAGGCGGATTGTGGTCTGCCTGGTCGCACGACTCGCACAGTCGCAGGTTGTGGGCCTTACTGGCTGCACTCGAGCGGAGCGGGGCTGCGGGGGAAGCGAAACGGAGGCGTGGTGGCGCCGACTGTAGGAGACTGGGAAGGAGCGATCGGACTTGTGGGCCTCACTGGCTGCACTCGAGCGCGACGAGCGGAGCGGGGAAGCGAAGCGGAGCGGGGAAGTGACGCAGAGTAGAGAGAATTTTGGAGAGAGGGAGACTAGAGAGAATTTCGGAGAGAGAGAGATCAGAGAGAGATCAGAGATGTGAGATGGCTGGATTGGGAATTTGGGATTTAGGGGATTTTAATTGAAATTTAGTTAGAGGCCTTTTGGAAATCAAGGAGTCATTTTTGGAAACCAAAGAGAGACTTAAACAACTAAGGAAGGTGAATAGGCAATATAGGCGGGAGTCAGTAGAATAAAAAAGCAAAAATGGAGGCCTAAAACAAGGGGGGAAATTGGAGGCCTAAAGCAAGGATTTTAGTTGCTTGCCCCTTGGGCCGGGCCTCTGTAAATAGATTTTTAAATAATAGTCCCATATTAGAAATATACAAAAAATAATTTAAGTATAAATACAAAATGCCTATGACCAAGAGTAACCTAATTGGTTAACCACCTTTTGAGAGGCAGCCTGTGGTGGGCAGTTGTACTACATAGTATCTAATTTGTATTCAAAAAATATTAAAATTGTCTGAGTATTGGGGCGGGGCGTTACAACTTTGAATTACCAACTCAAAGTAATTCCCAGCATGAAACCCTATATAATATATAGGGTTTGTAGCGCCCCGAATTTCTAATATAATATCTTATAAAATACGTGGCACAATTCCCAGCATCAACTTCAATGTAATATTACACATAGCCAAAAACACAGATAATTTTTATTTCAACTTTTATTACAACAATCATTTACAACACAACGGAATACAAAACACCTTGAATTACAAATTTTCTTTTTACAACACTTTCTTTTACCAAATTACACATAAGCTCTATTACATCAATTTATCTCAAGTATCCAAATCCCAAGCTCTAAGCAACAACAACCAGTAAAACATGAGGCTAGAGATGATCCCTAACCCCCAAAACTAAAGGGGTCAGCCATAAAACTGTGAGTGACATAAAACGAAGCAACATAATTAAATCATAAAACACTGAGTCATCAACAACATGTATTAACAGCAAGAATAAAGAAATGAGAAATAACAAATAAGTAAAGCACGAAAATATCAAGGAATAGTAATTCATGAAAACGTCAAGTGATTTTAGACTAAATGTCAAGTGTAGGAAAAACAAGAAAACACAAGCATAAAACCAAGTCAAGAAATCACAATTCTATATGCTGACTATCTAATGCATACTTGTCGAATTCTATGCATTCCATAGTACATAGGTCCGGTGCAAACCCTTAACAATCTCCACTTTATAGGGATAACCCCCCTGCCCCCGCCCCCGCCCCCGCTATGCAACTAATTCTACCACGGTGATGGGAAACAAGATCCAAAATACTCCGCGAATAGGTACCACGCCCTCGACGCGCAAGCATCATGTAAGATAGCTCAAAAACAACCGGAGAATCATCTCCCGAACCCGTGTACCCCACGAATAGGCTTGCAAGGCCCTCGACGTGCAGATACACCAGGTACATTCCGTGAATAGACCTGCCGATCCTCGACACACGAATGCACCATGCATGCTTCGTGAATACGCCTGCAGACCCTCGACACGCGAACACACAAATGTCCTCTCGGGACATAACAACAAACAGTCCTGGAACGTATCCGTTGGACTAACAAAACCATGAGCCTATACTTACGTTTTCCAAGTTCCATCACATCCCCACTAACGCTTGTCCTTAAGTTGATTATTATTAAACCACCAAAAATCCTCATATCTAGAGTCAATGTATCCTGCCGGACTTAAATACTCAACATCAACTAAACCAAGACCCCCCAGGTCTAACTCAACAAATCTCAACTGCCGGTTTACAGGACTCCCACTCAACTTCTAGGGATCTCAACAAGACCAAAATTCACAAATCCATCGTCAAAACGATCATAGGGAGAAACCTCTCCAATCAACAAAACCCAAATCTTTATAAAATTCCAGAATCTAAATCCAACAATAAAATATCTTGAAGACATATGTTCTGTAGAAAGAATAATATTTAGAATAGTAGGTTATAGGTCCAAAAACATTTAAAGATTCAATCATTTAAAGAACACCTGGAAAATTCAAGAAAGCATCAGTATCAGTCGACTGTAAGAAGGTCATCAGTCGACTGTCCAGAGCGAAAACCCAACATCTTTAAGAAAATAATACTAAGTAGTAGCAGTCGACTGAAAAGGATCATAGGTCGACTGTCCAAAGAAAAAAATTACAATAACTTTGAAAAATAATTCTAAGTGTACCAGTCGACTGTAGAAGGTATAGGTCGACTGTCCAGAAGGAAATTTCAAGAAAAACTAAAGAACATAGCAGCCGGATCGTGTCGGTCGACGGAGAAGTTATACCAGTCGACTGTCGACCTACAGACTGTATACTTTTGGCTGTGCACATTTCAATCGATATGTAGTTTTATTTTATGAAAACAATTTCTACAAAAAACATATTTCTTATATGATCAAGTACAACTTGTAGGATACGTAATAGTCCATAAAACTAAATCAAACTACTTGAATTTATAAAAGTGGTGATTTGTAAATCTCTTTCAATAAAATATAAATTGTGCATATAATCAAAATAGAGTTTCTAAAAATTAATTACTCGTTGAAATAGCTTCGTATTCATATCCAAACCACATGAATACCAAATCTCAAAAGAAAATCCCCAATTTGGACATATTTCCTCAAATTCAACTAAAACCCCAATTTTAGTCATCATAACTCAAATCGTCAAAACATGATCTTTTATTCCATCACTCATTCTCAAAATTTTCTCAAACTCAAACTCAACTATTCTCAATAGTTGATCCATAAACAAATTCATCATAACATGGCCAAGTTGCTTTCATCCAACTCACCAATAGTCCCCAAAAAAAATCTCATCTTTAATTAATTAATGCATAACATCCATCATACTCAATCAAATCAGTAATAATCCAAAAGAAATAGCCTACTCACAATTTATATTAGGTTCTCCAACAATCTAAAATAATCCACATGTAAATTCTACTCACAAATAACTAGGGTTCACAAAAGATCCAATTTTTCATCCATCCAACATACATATTCATACCAAACCCTAGCATGCTTTCTAATAAATGAAATTCAACATTCAAGATCAATCAAAACATTCATATCATTCGCATAAAACATACACAAATCAAAATAAAACAAACAAGTCACTCACATACATAAACAAAATAACAAAACAATTATATCACTCACCTCAAATGAAGAGATCTAATCGAATAAGCAAAACCCTTCTTTGCGAAATCCAAGATCTTCTCTTTCAATCTCCAAGAAAAATAAAAACAATAAAACCTTTGTGTTGTGCAGCGAAAGACGGCTGCACTTCACCTTTTAAATAGCCGGAATTAGAAGAATTAGGGTTTTGAACATATTTGCAAAATAACCCTTTAACAAATTATTACATTACATATATAAACCTTTCCTTTTTAAAATAAGTTAAATAAATTAAAACCAAATCAAATCCTTTTACTACTGAGTTGTCCAGAAATCCAGCACAGCCCAAAAATAAAGAAAAATTCGGATTTGTACTCAGGGTCGCAATTTTGCACAAAAGCCCTTCTTTTTGTAATATTTGCAAATACATCATAAAATATTCGTAAAAATCCAGAAAATTTAGAAATAATATCTAATAATACATATTATATTTTCCAATTAAAATATCTGACTTTTACTTTCCAGAAAAAAACATTTGCACAAGATCCAACATAAATTCCATATTTGCAAAAACACCATATTTGTTTAAATCTTTACAAAATTGACTCTAAATACAATTTAAATATATTTTAATTTCAATGATGACCATGGAAAGCCCAAAAATCAGTAAAAATGAATTTTCATTGTTTATTTGAGATCCAAACGGCTTTTTTACATAAAAGCCCCTCTCATTCGAGATATTTATAAAAATAGTTTCTTTACTCAGAAAAATTCCAAAATTTAGAATATACTCTATTATAAGTAGTAGAATTTATTAAAAATATAAAATTAGATATTTACACCAAAAATATTTGCACGTGTTTCGCACGTGTAAAAAGATAAATCTTCAGAAAAATATTTATTAAATCTTCAAAAAATCATTTTAATTCATTTATAAATCTTTAAAATTATATTTAAAAAATACGGGGTACTACGGATTATAGCGAGAAACCCATGCTTGAGTTGATTATAGTAAGTATATCATGCTTGAGTTGTTGTAGGTTGATTATAGTGAGAAATCCATGCTTGAGTTGATTATAGTAAGTATACCATGCTTGAGTTGTTGTAGGTTGATTATAGTAAGTATACTATGCTTGAGTTGATTATAGTGAGAAACTCATGCTTGAGTTGATTATAGTAAGTATATCATGCTGGAGTTGTAGAAAGATACCATGCTTGAGTTATTGTAGTTGTTCTAAGTAAAGAACGCATGCTTGTGTTATTGTAGTAGTTCTAGTAAAGAATCCATGTTTGAGATGAATGATTGTTTTAGATTCAAAAGAATCCATGCGTGTTTAAGTTGTTGTAGTGGAACCCATGAGTTCAGCTTACATGCTAATCCAATGGAACTATTGAAATGAACCCATGTTTCACATTTGCTCTAGTTCGATTTTTAAGAAGAAACCCATGAAACTAGCTTCATGATAGTTCTAGCTCGAATTGGCGAGGAACCCATGCAATTAGGTTCTAGGTGATTCTAGTTCAACTTTGAGAAAGAACCCTATGAACCTAGTCGCATATTGTCCTAGTTCAAATTTGGGAAAAGAATCCATGAGTTCTAGTTGGATGCGCTTCTAATTAAAATTGGACCATATGATGTGCACATGCTTCATCTTCATTATATGGTAAATAATGGTTGGAAAAGTTACTAGTATTGTTAGTTAGATAAAAGCCAGCCTAGGGGTCATCAAACATCAAGACTCGCATCTTACCACCTTAGAAACTGTGGATAAATCACACCTCGAGCACCGACGGATCTTAACTGATGTGGGTTGATCACGGGCAGAGAGTGTTGACGAGATCTGAGTTAGGGGCAGTGATAGGGTCTCATAGTTGCCGTAGGGGCCATCGACCATCAAGAACAGCATCTTACCACCTTAGAAACTGTGGATAAATCACACCTCGAACACCGACGGATCTTAACTGATATGGGTTGATCGTGGACCGAGAATGTTGATAGGATCCGAGTTAGGGGTAATGATGAGTAAGAGAGAGATTTTCGTCACCGGTGTCTTGGATCGATAGGCCATGAGTTGGATCGGGATAATCATAAGAAAGTTATTGAAAACCCCGTGAGATTGTTTGGGTTTAGTGACATCGTTAGGATAGTAACTAATGGTTATTACTACTTATCATTTTTGCCGAATGGAAAGAGTTGGTGTTAAGGGTGATTTGTTATGATCTGACCTGTCCTATAGGCCGACACTAGGCGGTGTTATTGGATTGTACCATCCCGTCAAAGAGATATGTACGGTGTCATCTTACGAGTTGGGAGCACGGGTTGCGTGTCTCGTCTGTTAATTCATGAAATACCGTGGCTTGGGGTGCCACAGGATGCAACGTGCAGTCCTGCGCTTGCGAGACCCCAGGGGTGCCACAGGATAGGCTTCGTGCTATCCTGCGCATGCGAGACCCTATGTTCTTTTAATTTTCGAATAAGGCTCGATATGCTGGGCAATAGTGGCAAACATGGAAACCACTATATGACTGCAGTCACGAAACTAGACTGTACCTGCAACCTTGTTTTTGAGTGAGGTCCGGCATGCCGGGTAGTAGTGGCAAACATAGATACCATAATCGTACTGCATTGGTGGGACTTGACCTACCTGTAACCTCACAGTCACATTGTATTATCAGGAACAGGATTGTGTACAAAGTAGAATTCCTAACGAGGGTTCAAATCCCTATGTATGAAGAAACAGCTTGAGATGGGGTGTATGCAATATGGGCTGCATACTGTTCCGGAGACTTGCTTGCATTAGAATAAGTGCAGAATCACATTAGTTAATCGGGTATTAAAGTAAGGCATAGCATACACTGACACATCAATTATATATACACGTTTCTCTTTTCATCAATCTGTTTGCTTAAGTGGAGAATCGCTGCTAGTTATCAGCCTTAAAAATGTCAGTATATGTACTGACGTCCCCATTTCAATAGGTACCGGATTGCAGAAGTACAAGTACAGGATTCAGGAGGACTCTAAGCGAGAGAAGCAAGAGTCGTTTTATTTCCACTGCATTATATGTTGTTTACTATTGTTTTATTGTAACAATTTTGTAAATTATTTATTTGTTGGAAAGCATCCAAGTGGAATACCAAGTGTTGTTCTTTATTCATTGTACTCTAATGTAATATATTGAAAGTTGTAACACTTGGGATTGTAAAGATATTATTCTAACACTGTTATAATGTATTGCAATTTTGTAACATTCGGATTTGTAATACATTTGTGTTGAATAAAAAGTTTTAAATTTTCCTGCTTTTCTGTGTATTGTGGCTAATTGAAGAAAAGATTCTGTCTTATGTCATGATTTTTCAGTTACGGAAAATCGGGGTGTTACAGATAATGTGGTTTAATTTTTCCTCGAGGCATGTTAATTCTGAGTAGCTAAGACAGTCAATGGAGAAAATATATGAAAATTTCACATAACGGCAAAAATATATATTGAATATATATAAATGAGATTCTCGCATCGACATACTAATTAAAAAAAAATATATTTTTCCTCCTTAGAGTCCTGTGCTACTACAAGAACAAAAACATATCAGTTCGAGTAGAAGAAGACAACTACAAACCCAACAACTTGACAATCAAGTTTTGTAACAAGGTGGTCAAACTGACATCTTAGCTGTTGATGTAGCACAATATTGTTCGTCTAATTGGACGTTCATGATCCAAACACACGGTCCAATCTGGACCTCAAAGCAAGTGCCAGTCGGGCCACTCCAATTTATGATGGTGGTTACAGGTGGCTACGATGGTAAATGGGTGTGGACCTAGAAGGAAGTTTTGCCGTCAGATTGGAAAGTGGGCGCAATTTACAATGTTGGCATGCAGATTATGATATTGCCCATGGGTGTGATAATCAATGTGATGCCAATGAGCTGAAAGAAGTTTTTTGAATTTTGTATCAATAACATATTTATAAATTTTAATATAGATTATAGTGTGTTTAAATCAAATGAGGTAAAGTAATTATGGAGATCTCATAGATGCATGTTGAATAAGGAAATAGAAAAAAGATACATTGGTGGTTGAAAGCAATTGGTTAGCTAATGAAATTAACAATTTTGGTGTTTTCTGTTATGAAGTAGATTGACAGGCCTTGTATGGTCGAAAATAGATTGTTAATGAGGATCTGTATAGGGAAGTTTAGAATTGAATGGTTGTGTTGGTTCCTGTCTTTGCTTGGTCATTGATAGTTTGAGACCTTTTTTTTTTAAATTACAGAGAAATTAAACAAATCTTAATGAAAACTATGGACAAAACCACATTTAATTTTATTGGTAGAATGTAAAATGTAAGACATACACTAAAATTAGCTAATCCATAAACAAGTTAAAACCGCTATGGAAGAAATCCGCATCATATTTTCCTTCATTTACATTTGTAGTAAATTTGCTATGTTTACTAGCATGCCATAAAGGAATTTATATTAAAAAAACAACACTAAAATTGAAATACTTGCATTATTAGGGGAGAGGATTGCCCAATTATCGATTCCACCTAGGGGTGGCAACTAGGCTAGTCCGGGTTGAAACCTGTTGGGACCACATTGTAGCTGGCGGGTATAGTTTTGGGCCATCCCTTACATGGATTGGGTCGGGCCAGGTCAAGTGGGCCTCGGTATTTTTATTTATTTACTTTTTGGGTGTATTTTGATTGTGTGTAAATGTTTTATTGTGTTTTTATTTTTTAAGTTGTTCGATTGTATTTAATTTATTTGAAGTTGTGTTATTTTAATTTTTTTTAATTTATAGTATTTGTGTTTAATTGTGTTTAATTTATTTTAAGTTGTGTTTTTTTTTAATGTAGCTTTTATTGTAATTGTGTTTTAGTTTGCTTATGTTGTTTTAGTAGACAATTTGGGTGTTAATTTCTGAAACATAAATTATATTTCGAATTGCTTTTTAATTGAATTGGTCAATGGGAACGTAAAGAAATTTATATGATAGGAGGATATTATGCAGTACCTTTGTGAACTTATTATTATTGTTTTGTTTTATAGGTTACCTCTGATGATATTGTATACACCTCTGCTTTGACATTTGAAGATTTAAAATTGTTTGACGAATTAATTAAGATGTTGTATGTTGAGATGGGTTTCATTAAGCAAGTGGTGGTGACGACTACGATGAGGACGATGCCACGATCAATCCAAATATTGTTGTCTCTTACATTGTACGAATTTTGATCCATTCGTGCTTTGTTTTGATTGGAATTGTGCTAGATTTCGATTAAATTTTGGATTCTAGATACTTGCTTGAAATTTGATTTCGATGTGTTTGTTTTCACTGGAGTAATTTAGAAGTTTAGGTTTTGCTTATTAAGATGATTGACTAAGTCGAATTTGTAGTTTGGATGTCTATCTAGCTTGTTAACGAGTAGCACAAGTAAATAATGTTTCCTGTGTTTGCGAGCAGTACAAATAAACTGTGCTTCCCATCTTCTTGAATTCGATTAACGGTTTAGTTCAATGTCTTTTATTGCTCTTCTTATCCCATGCAAATAAACCATTAAGAATTACAAGTAGAACAGAACCATGTGTCACATGTGATAATGTTTTCTGTTATACATGATATTCTGCTCTTAATTAAAACTTGAGTCCTCTTCTTTGTTGATCTGTACAACTTATATGATGTTATATAAATCTTCTTGATTGTGTAAATTCTATTATAATCACTACCCGTGTTGTTTTACCTACTAATAGCAATCAATGGTATTGTTTAACCTTGGATATGTGAAAATGACAATACTTGTAGGAGGACACAAGCGTTAGGGATCTAGCACACTGAACAAATTGTTGCTTATAAGAACAAAAGTGATTTTTTGGTTCCTCATTTGGAAGGCCACCTAAAAGAGAGAAACTTTATTAATAATCATAATAAAGTACAAACTAATACAACTTCAACTATCTTCTGCAGATTGGGTTAGATTTCTTTTCATAATCCCCATGCTTTTGAACTGATAAAAATTATTTTCTATATGATTTAGGAACTTGGGCATCATTATATTTGATAATTCACTATATTTCAGTATTTACTAAATGCATTGTTTGTTCATTTTCCTAACAGTCATTATTCATATTTGCTGTATTTTTGCATAATTCTGGATATCTTTCCAAAGTTATTGAGCCATTCCTGTAGGGAATGGAAGAACATAAACTGTAGAATCGGTATGAATGTCATTTTTGGAGTGTCCTAAGGTTTTAGTCTAAGCTCCTCTTCTCTCCTTTGTTTCGTTTCATTTATTTTGTCTTTTTCCTCTGCATTAGGGAAGTTATTTTAAGGACAATTATAAAACATCATAATAAACTCAAGCCTTATTTGCTCCTCTATTTAATTAGTATTTGCGTTCTTACACCAATACAGTGCTCAACTGCTGCACTGCTATATATTTGAAAATATCTTCAAGTTTAATATATCTTGTAATATTATGTTGACATTTATGTTGGGAAAATGCAGTTTAAACAATGCCCTTTGGTGTGTCTCTGTGTCAAAACTTTTAAGTGAAATGGTAACAGAGGAGCCAAACTTGCTTACTCTCACCTATAAATATCAGTATATTGTAGGAAGGTATCCAGAATTATTTATTTATGAGATAACAAAGTTCAATTCTTTTTCATTTTTTATTTCTTAATTTAGAGATTTTTGAAGGATCATTATCAAATGTAGATGAGTAGTCTTTCATTTATTTATGAGATAACAAAGTTGAATTTCTTTTCATTTTTTATATATTAATTGAAAGACTTTGGAAGGATCATCATCAAATGTAGAATAGTAAGTCTTTTTACCCATTTTCATGTTAAGCAAACTTTCAAGAATTGTAGAAACAGATTGCTGTAATTTAACACAAGAACTGAACCAAATAGATGGCGGTAGTTATTCTTGAAACAGCCTATTTTATTTTATTTGCAGTTGCAATAAAAGTTCAAATATCCCGCTTTGGATTAGTTTCCTGATAATATTTGTGTTTTTTTTTCTTCTTTTGAACGAATCGTGATAACATTTGTTATAGGAAGCCTTAATTAAATATAAGAGTAAGCTATTATGAGGACTATTTTTTCATATACTTAAAAAATATTTTAATATGATAGAAACAAAATATTAGTACTCATAAATGGAATTTTTTGGATTCTTTCTTGTTGATATCTTGTTACAACAAATACCAATATAGCTTATTACTATCAGGGGTGTAAAATGAACAGGACGGTTTGTCGTCCGTCCCAGTTCGACTTGAGAATTGGCCCAACCGTGGACCGTCTGAACTGTTATACGAACTAAATTTGAACAAATTATTAGGTTACTGAGCTCGAGCCGGACATAAGTCCGTCCGAGTATTATTGCGGTCTGATGCTTTATTGAACTGAGTCCGGATTATAAAAATTTTGTCTGACCTGGACCGAGCCGGACATAAGCCCGTCCGAATAGAATTTCGTAGGGGTGACCGATCATACCGAAATGAGCCAACCGACCGGTTTTCCAACCGAACCAATCGATTCGGTACCTGAAAAATTCGGTTACCAAAAGTATGGTACGGTACAACCGTACCTGAGTTCTAAAATCTGGTTCGGTTTCGGTATGAATATGGTTCAATCGGTATTTTACAGTACCAGTACCGAAATCTGCTAATATCATTTAGATGCCTAGTATCAGTTGATCTGTTGATGCAATTAGCATGGAAATTATTGAAATTATTGATGGCGCAAATGATTATTTTTCTGGAAAGGTGATTATATGCTTCCTTTTTATTGTACGAATAAACATTCATTCCTTGAACCTGACAACTCTGGTTTCTGATTTCGCAATTTTTTTTTGGCTTCCTGAAGCTGCTATTTGTTTCTCCTTTAAGCTTTGTATCGTGTTAATAGCCTATAACATAAGTTTTTTATTTTTATTTTTAGAGAGAACGTAAGCTATGAAGGAAAAAGTAGAATAGTTTCCTATTCTTTCAAAACAGATGAAAAGGAATCTGAGAATTTGGTCTGTCTTAATCTGAGCATTATTCCCTAGTCCAGAAAGAAGGGATCTTTTTCTCACAACTTCTTACTCAGAAAGTCCAATTCTTCCAAGTAATGAAATTTGTACTACTGCACTCATATTTGCACTACTTATTACTGCACTCTTTTCTGCGATAGTGTTGAACACAACCCAATTATATCGTGTTATGATGTATGTAATACAGCATCTATTGAAACCGTGACATACTCTCTCCCATATTTGCTGAGGTATTTGATGGGTCATATTTGGTATAACACCAATACCGAATCGTACCAACCGAAGTAGTTGGTATACCGAACTTTTTGGTTGGTAACGGTTTGCATATTTTCAAACCGAACCAGTTTGGTATGCTAATGGTACAATGTCAAAAAGTCTGGTACCGTACCGAGCCCACCCCTAGAATTTCGGTCCGAGCTTAAATATATGATTGTCCGGTCCGGTCCGGTCCGATTTACAACCCTACTTACTAGGTGTGTATTTGAATATATATATTACTCACTCTGAATTGTAGCTTATGTTCAAGTTAAATCAATTATGGCGTACTAGTAATATACACGTGCAATGCACGTATTAATTTTTTTATTAAAAAAACAAAGTAAAAATTCTGATTTACATGTGCGATGCATATCTTAATAAATAGGATTATATATTTTTAAAAGTAAATATGAATACTATAATGGGAGAGTTGGAGTTGCACGTAAGTAGGTAGATTTACAAATCCAACCCTTCCATTATAATAGTTACTAGAAATCTACACGTGTGATGCACGTTTTAATAATTTCAAAAAATAAAAATAAAAACTCTGATGTAGGGAGGATTTGAACCGGAAACCTTTTTTATATTAGTTATGTACGTGCGTTGCACATGTTGGTAGAATGACAAAATGACAAATGACACTAAGGCCTTCTCTCATTATAATACTAGAGACTAGAGACTAGAGATTAGAGATTAGAGATTATATATTATATTATAGATAGATGGATAGATAGATAGATAATAATTTACACGTGAATGTATTAAAAAACAATTAAAGTAAAAAATCTAACGTAGTGAGGACTCGAACCTGAGACCTCCTTCATATTAGTTATGTACGTGCAATGCACGCGTTGGTAGATTTACAAATGACACTATGGCATTCTCCCATTATAATATTAGAGATTAGAGATTAGAGATACATCATTATCAGATACTTATGTGACAATTATCACAATTTATAATTTAAGCGTTTGGATTCCTATATAAAATATATATGATAAGATCCAAAATATAAATAAAATTATGCAGGAGACACTATTTTTTAAGAAGATCCAATAATTTATAACCTATAAGAGCATCTGTAGTAGTCTTGACCCAAATTTTGGGTATTTGACAAATAGAAATGGAAAAATTGGTTTTGCGCTACAATCGTTAATTGCCAAAATATGGGTATTCGAAAATTTCCAATTCTCAGACGAAAGACAACTATTCGTCTGAAGTAAAAAAAATAATTAAAAAATTCATAAATTATTTGAACAGACGGGAAAAGAATTCCCGTCCATCCATTTTTTTTTTTAAATCAAAAATTTCAGGGAGAGGAAACCTTCTACTGTCCAAGAAATGAGGGGTTTTTTGCATTTAATTTTTCGATCGGACGGGAAATCTTTTCCCATCCATCGATTTAATTAAATTGATTTTTTTTTGCGACGGAAAACTTATTTTCGTCCGATACTTCGAGAACAATAAAAAATCTCTCCGGCGAATTTTTTTTCTGTCCGACGCAAAGATGAAAAATCATCATCCGATTGCTATATTTTCCAAAATTCCAAATCTTCTGTCATATTTGGCAGTCTCCTGTTCATCAAAAAAACCTAAATTTTGAGATTTTGGCCAACGACTGCAGCGGGTTGTTTCTCATTTTTTGAAAAAAATGCAAAACTGGCCAAGGACTACAGATGCTCTAAGTCGTACTGGAAAGTGGTTAATCTCTACAATTTTAATATCTAAATGCATCCACATGGTCCACAGAAGATTGGACTCGCTCGTGGGTAGGGCTGCAAATGAATCGAGCTATTCACGAGCTATTCGGCTCGAGCTCGGTCAAAGCTCAGCTCGAATCGAGCTCGAGCTGAACTCGAGCTAAGAACTGAGCTCGTTTCCTTAACGAGCCGAGCTCGAGCTTGATTTTTTTTTTTTTTTTAGGCTAAGCTTGTGAGCTATTCGGCTCGAATACGGTCAAAGCTCAGTCAAAGCTCGGCTCGAACCGAGCTCGAGCCCTCAAAACTGATCTCGTTTCCTTAACGAGCCGAGCTCGAACCTGAAGGTATTCGGCTCGGCTCGGCTCGATTGCAGCCCTACTCGTGGGTCTTTCTCGGAGCTACTCTCATCCAACTTCTCTCTCTCTAAGTAAAACAAACACATACACTAGTCCAAAGAACACAGGTTTTGTCTTGATAAATTATTCATCAAAAATTGAAAATTTGAAAAATTGTTATATGTAATTTCTCCCTTTTCCATAAGTTAGCAAAGAAACAAATAGAGAACAAAACCTGTACCTTAACGCAAAACAGCCAATTCATTGAATAAATGAAAACGGAATCGGCCCCCGGTTTAACCACGGTTAGTTTCTTAACCCCCCCCCCCCCCCCCCCCCCCCCTTCGTCTTCGGAAGCGAACATGAGAAAAGGAGAGACGATAACAGAGAAAGAGAAATCTCAATCCTTGTTTTGAGCCGTTCGTCGACTGACGGAGGAGGCGTTCGGCGTTCATCATCGTTATCAGATCGTCACTTCAGGTTCGTCTATCTTGAAACAGATCTCTTGTTTCTCTTCGTTCTCGATCTAATCGAATCGAAGAGCTGGTTCTTTTTTTTCGGGTTTGTGATATCATGATTTGTTGTGTTATTGAGTTTTTCTTTTTCAAATTTTGATTTTGATGATTTAATGGTGGCTTTTATAATGTTATTAGATATTTTGGTGAGTATGATAATACAGTATTTATTTGTGGATTAACAAAAGATAATCAACTATCAATCAAACATAATCGAGCAAAGTTTCGAACAGTCAAAGAAAAGACAACATTGAACTAGATCAACAACACTAAAGGATCCCCCAATTAAACTCCTGATAAGATAACCTAATTTGATGCGAAAACAACATGTATTATGAACTGGAGAAAAAGAACAAATCAAATTGGGACCTACAATCAAGATTTAGCAATAAAATTGATAATATTGAGATAAAGATAGCAAATAGTGGATTTTAGGATTAGGGTTTTTACCTTCACACCGGCCGAAAGCCGAAGATAGAGATTTCTGGATTATTTTTTAGAGAAGGGGATCGAATCCGATTTTGAGAGAGAACGAGAGAAAATAGTTCTATGCAAAATCGTACATAAAATCTCTATAGGAGAAAAACACTTTGCTACCTCTGATCTCTTTCAAAATACGTGCACTAATGTTCCAGGCCGTTCACCAACGGCGGCGACTACGGCCAGAGCTCTCTTCCTCGTCATCCAAGCGGCAGAACCTGCAGCAATGGGAGTTGGGAATAGGGAGACGATGAACAGAAAACAAAAGTATTTTCATTCACAAAACGAAATGATACATCACAGGGTTTATTTATACACTTGAACCCAAACTCAAGCACGGAAGAAGCACGTACTTGGACAATTAGTTAGGCCGTTGAGGAGTGGGACCCATTTCTAACAACAAACCAACCCTCGCCAGCTGGCGAACCGTTGGGCTGTTTTACAAATAACCCCCTAACAGACCTACAATTACTTACAGACTGATATACTGATACATCTCTTCCCCTTCTTCATCTTCTTCAATTAACTTCCCAATTCAGCAATCCTTCAGCAATCCTTCTTGACGCTCCATTACCACACCACAGACTACTGATCAGCTCTAACAGATTCTTGAGCTGTATCAATACACCCTCCTTGAAAAGGTGATTCCAAGATTGTTCGAAACTCTGGGAATCGCCAATAGATATCCCAATAGCGTTCCTAAGTTGCATCAGTAGCGGCAGTGTGCTTCCATTGTATGAGTACTTCTGACACAGCAATTCCTCTTCTAGGAACCATACGCCTGGCTAACAAGTGTTCTGGAGTAGGAGAATCTTCAACAAAATAGGCTGGCAAGGAAGTAGGAGAGGACACTGTAGAGTTATTGCGACCAACATGAGACTTCAGCTAAGACATGTGAAACACATCATGAATACGGGTATCTGCAGGCAATTTGAGTCGATAGGCAACAACACCGACCCTTGCAATCACTTCATAAGGGCCATAGTACAATGGAGATAACTTCTGTATACGATGCCCACCAATGGAAGTCTGTTTGTATGGTTGGATTCTCAAATAAACCCAACTGCCAACTTCGAACTCCCTATCAGTTCTATGCAAGTCAGCTTGTGCCTTCATCCTATTCTGGGCTTGTATCAAATTGTCCTTTAACAAAATGAGAACTTCATCTCTAGAAAGGAGTGTGTCCTCCACCGATTGTACTCTTGCAGTCTTGGGTATATAAGACAATAGGGTGGGAGGGGGTCTACCATAGACAACCTGATAAGGAGAGAGCAAAGTGGAACTGTGCTCATGTGAATTGAAGCAGTAAGCAGCCCAATCTAACCACTTCGACCAAGCTTGTGGCTTGTAAGCAACAAAGCACCTCAGATATGTCTCTAGAATTCTATTGACGACTTCCGTTTGGCCATCAGATTGAGAATGGAACGCCGTACTCATACAAAGCTTTGTACCTTGTAAAGCCATGAGCTCCCTCTAGAAATTTGAAGTAAAAATCGCATCTCTATCACTTACAATAGTCTGAGGTAACCCATACAACTTGATGACATGATGAAAGAGAGCTGCAGCTACTTCCTTAGCAGTATATGGGTGTCGAAGGGGTATGAAATGGCAAAATTTTGATAGCCTATCAACTACAACCAGAATGGTAGTATACCCTGCACTTCGAGGCAACCCCTCGATGAAATCCATACTCAAATCATCCCAAATTTGCTCTGGTATGGGTAAAGGTTGGAGTAATCCCGCAGGAGATGTGCTCATATACTTGTTTCTGACATTCATCACAAGAGCGAATGAAATTTCTTAGGTCCTTCTTCATACCCTGCCAAAAAACTACCTTCTTCAGCTGTAACCAAGATTTATCGATACCCAAATGTCCCTCATAAGGTGTACAATGTATCTCCTCCAAAAATAATTGCCTGGCAGTTGATGTAGGACTTAATAGGATACAATTCTTGAAGTAATACTCTCCATCCACCAAAGAAATTCTATCATCTTCACCTGCGGTTAACTTCCTACTAACATCCTCATAATAAGGATCATTGAGAACCATTTGCTTAACTAGAGCTAACCAAGTAGGTTGAACTACTGTAATAGAGGCCAAGGTAGCATCCCCTTCTCCTTCAAATTGTCGTGAAAGACAATCTGCAGGGATATTTTCCTTCCCTTTCTTATATTCAACTTCGAAATGGTACCCATGTAACTTAATCAGCCAAACATGCTGAGCTTCAGTATAGAGTCTTTGTTCTAAGAAATGCTTTAATGGCTTATGGTCAGTTCGTATGCTTTAATGGCTTATGGTCAGTTCGTATGACGAATTTCCTTCCCAACAAATACTGCCGCCATTTCTTTACAGCTAAAAGAATAGCCAGCATTTCTTTCTCATATGCGGATAAAAGTTTGCTCTTACCTTTCAACTCATGACTCAAATATGCAATTGGATGTTTTTGTTGTAGGAGAACAGCCCCCAAACCAGTACCAGAAACATCACATTCCAACTCAAATGGAATAGTGAAATTGGGTAACTGAAGGACAGGAGGTGTAGATAACTTTTCCTTCAATAGAAGAAAGGCACCCTGACCTTCTTCTTGCCAGCAGAAAGCCCCTTTCTTAGTTAATTTTACTAGAGGCCATGCAATCGAGCTATAATTGGCGATGAATTTCCGATAGTAACCTGTAAGGCCAAGGAATCCCCTCAGAGCTTTAATCGATTTTGGCACTGGCCATTCTTGAATAGCTTTAACCTTCTCTGGATCCACTGCAACACCCTTAGATGATACCACATGATCCAAGTATTGAACTTCAGATACTCCAAAAGAACACTTGCTAAGTTTAGCATATAGCTGATTATCTCTTAAGATCTGTAGGACTGTAGGACAAGTGCTGTTTGTGGGATGCCAAATCACGACTATATATTAGTATATCATCAAAAAAGACTTAACACATTTCCGCAATTGGTTTTTCAAGATGGAGTTCATAAGTGATTGGAAAGTCGATGGTGCATTGGTCAAGCCAAAAGGCATAACGAGGAATTCATAGTGACCCTCGTGAGTGCAGAAGGCTATTTTGGGCACATCTTCGACACTCATGCGTATCTGATGATAACCACTGCGTAAGTCTAGCTTGCTGAAGATAGTTGCCCCGTGGAGCTCATCAAGCAACTCATCTATTATGGGTATTGGGAACTTATCCTTTACAGTCACCTCATTCAAAGCTCTATAGTCGACATACATACGCTAGCTACCATCTGCTTTCTTCACCATCACAATAGGAGAGGAGTAAGGACTATGGCTTGGTTGTATAACACCTGACTCCAACATTTCTCTAATCAATTTTTCAATCTCATTCTTCTGATGCCAAGGGTGTCTATAGGGTCGTAGACTAATGGGTTTACTTCCTGAAATGAGAGTAATAGCATGATCACAATCACGATGAGGAGGTAGACCCATATTTTCTTTGAACACTTCAACGAATTGGTCCAGCACCTGCCGAAGGGGAAGGGGAACATCTGCCTTGTTCTTGTCATCCACTGGTGCTTTTGTAGTACCAACCATCTGCAGAAACCAACCCTGTTTAGTTTGTAGTAGAGCTTTGGAAATACTCTTAGGTGTGGAGAGCTCCAATTCTGGAGGATTAATTCCCATTTAAGTTCCTTCTTGGTTATCTAATCGAAACCTCAATCGTTTTTCCTTCAAGTTCCATACGACATCACCTAATGTTTCAATCCATTGAGATCTCAATACCAATTTGCAGGAGTCCAAAGATACCACATAACAATCTGCAACTATAGGAATACCTTGACAAACAAACTTAACTTCTTCACAAAGTCCCCAACACTTCAGCTGCTGCCCCCCAGGTATGGTTACTTCCAATTGTGCCTGCTGGTTGATTGCTAGTTGGAGTTTATGCACAAGCTGTTTATCGATGAAATTGTGTGTGGCCCCAGTGTCCAGTAATGCACAAACAGGATGAGATGCTATAGTTCCCAAAATTCTAAAGGTTGTAGGCCTATTACTTCCCGTCAGAGCATGTAAAGAAATCATTCCTGGCTCATCAGGATTCGATGGAGGTTTATTCAACTTTGTGTCTATTTGAACTTTGGCTGATTCTTGATCTTCTTCTCCAGAACTATCACCAAGCTCCTCAGCCTCCTCATCTAGAGTACCCATAATCTGCATGAACACCCCATTTTCACAAGATCCCACCATCTGCATAAAAGTTTTACCTGAACATTTATGACCTCTCACAAAATTTTCATCGCAGTGGAAACATAAGCCTTTCTCCCTCCTTTCTTTCATATATTGTACTAAGTGCTGGTCTTTAGCTGCAGAGTTGTTAAATGTACCCGACCAATTACTACCTGCTGAAGATTTGACACTGGGAGAATTTGAACTAGTCGTAAGGTTAGAGGTAGTCACCAGATTGGTACTTTTATGACCAATTGATATTGAGTTATTCTTAACAAAAGAATGAGTTTTCCAAGCCCTTCTCTAATCATTGATGATCTCCTCTCTAGCGGTGGCTTCCCTATATGCAGCAAGAACATTTTGGGGCTTCTTGAGTTTCACTTCTTTACGCAATTCACTCTTTAACCCTGAAATGTAACAGCTAACCAGGGAAGATTTAGCTAAAGGTTTTGCAAGCTGACTCAATTTTAAAAACTCTCTATGGTATTCTGCCACAGTCCCGACTTGTTGGAGTTTGTACAAAGAAGCTTCAGGATCATCAAGCTCCGCAGGCCCAAACTGCAACATTAGCTCTTTCTTGATTGTTTCCCAATCGATGAGCTGTTCTTCTTGTTGTTCATACCATCTCCACCATAACAGAGCTTCCCCTCTCAAATAGTACAGGCTAAAAGGTAATTGGTCAAGAATATCAATCCTCTGAGTATAGAAATGGTGTTCCATATGATATATCCAATTCGTTACATCTCCAGTTCCATCGAAACTAGGTAAATCAATCTTTGGATGCTTTGGAAAGAAAGTATTACCTTCATGACAACGCTCATTGCTCTCTTGTCTTCTACCATAGTTTCTTGAGGGTTCTTGATACTGATACCCTGTTCTTGAACTTAGCCTATGCCTTTCCCTGTACCTCCAAGTTCTATCTCGAACAATTCTATCATCTTGATCAAGATTTGGCGAATTGGCATATTAAGAGCACTTGGGACTTGAGCGTCGTCGTCGATCCAACTCCTCCCCCATGTGCCTATGGTCTCCATCCGAATTGTTTTCACTACCTTCTGAGCTTGAGAACATGGTCTTGACTTCTGGAGAAGCTGATCTAATGCTAACTCCAATCGATCGAATCTTTCTTCAAAATTGGACTGCTTATGGACCTCAACACCACCCCCAATAGATTCTCTTGCATTGTGATTTCTTGCTACAGATCTAGATTGGGGTCCAGATCCTAGAACAACTGGGCCTTCAGCTTCCAGGTTGGGTTCTTGTTCCAATTCGTGATCAGCGTTAGCATCCAGTCCCAAACCTGGCTCTGATACCATTGTTCCAGGCCGTTCACCAATGGCGGCGACTACGGCCGGAGCTCTCTTCCTCGTCATCCAAGCGGCAGAACCTGCAGCAATGGGAGTTGGGAATAGGGAGACGATGAACAGAAAACAAAAGTATTTTCATTCACAAAACGAAATGATACATCACAGGGTTTATTTATACACTTGAACCCAAACTCAAGCACGGAAGAAGCACGTACCTGGACAATTAGTTAGGCCGTTGAGGAGTGGGACCCATTTCTAACAACAAACCAACCCTCGCCAGCTGGCGAACCGTGGGGCTGTTTTACAAATAACCCCCTAACAGACCTATAATTACTTACAGACTGATATACTGATACATCTCTTCCCCTTCTTCATCTTCTTCAATTAACTTCCCAATTCAGCAATCCTTCAGCAATCCTTCTTGACGCTCCATTACCACACCACAGACTACTGATCCGCTCTAACAGATTCTTGAGCTGTATCAACTAACCGAATGACTCTTGATGCGCTGTATACGATATCATATATACTCTTACCAAACTTGATTTTTTCGTCGACTGTTTCAATTGGGCCAAACTCAGCCCGGCCCGGCAAGTTCTCATCTAAAAAGATCACGCGTTGTTTCGTGAACAAAATAGAAAAGCATCAGAAACTCAACGGCCCAAATTAGGAGAGCTAGCTACTAAAAACCAGATTCCCCCCCCCCCCCCCCAAATAGATCCCCTTTTCAAACTAATTCCCAAAATAGATCCCCTTTTCAAACTAATTCCCAAAATAGATCACTTTCGAAACTAATTTCCAAAATAGACCACTCGCAGTTCCCAATTACTTCCTATTCCTTTTTGTTGACGCAGTTGGCAACTGTGGTCTAAGTATATGCCACAATAATCCAACTCCAACACTTGTATCAAAATAGTGTTAAGGAGAAAACTATGTTCACCTTAGACCGCAGTTGCCAACTGCGTTTTTGATTGCTCTAAGCTCGCAGTTGCCAACTGCATTCCTAATTGGAGCCTATGAAAGATTGAATTAGGCGAAATAGGCGAAATATCAACCGAAATAGACACAAATGTTATTGTGAACATATTAAAAAAAATTGTTTTACTTTTTGCATATATGTCTTTCAATATTCAAGCTAAAATAATGTGAGGATTTCGTATCACTATTGTTTGTATATATGCAAAGTCAATTAAGTTTATTAATTAATTTTTTTTTCTCTAATCAATGCAAATTCAATTTAGTTATAAACTTATATTACATTCTCTTCTATATTATTGTTAAATTATGCGAAGATTTACCGTAATTGATTCATGTCATTAGTTAAATTATACAGTATTTTATATGATAAATGACATGTAGGACATAATATCTTATTTAGTAACAAAAAAATATATTTATTAAGTAAAGAAAATGAACATCCGATATGATCACATTTTTTCGAGATCTCCTCCGATATATCCGATCCGAGACGAAACACCCCTTGCCGAGACGAGTCCGAAATCCAAGATTTAAAACCATGATAATAATTGCACCCATCACACCACATCACATAAAATGACCACAGACGATACAATATTATAACACTACAAAATATTTCATAAAATTACATTCTACAACATATAGATATCCATTTACTTACAGTGGTTGGTGAAATAACGAATCGACTACGGATTCTCCAAATGATTCCTCAATTCCAAATCGCCTGATCATCCACTATTCCCCTTCCCTTCATTGTTTTCCTTTTTTTTTCTTCTCTTTTATTTCGGTGGCGGCGCCCAAGACCGGAAGAAAGAGAAAGGGATTAGAGTGGAGAAATAGATGTCTCTTTTGTTTAAGAAAAAAACCTTTTTGGCACTTTTACAAAATAGCCCTTATTTTATTTTTTTTGCATAAAAAATCATATGTAATATAAGTATCCCTTATTTCTTTATATATAATAATATTAAAAATGAATATTTTGGGGCATTACAATTTTTTTTTAAGATCCAAAATTTATTGACTAAACCTCCACCCAAGGAGGCTTGCAGCCCCTGAAAATCCCTATGATACGGTTGTGCATGGTGTAACAGACAAATAACGATTACGGTAGGCGGTAGGGGTGTGCTATTGTCATCTTATTTATGAAGGTATTCAACATCTCTACGGTGAAACTCCTAGATAGTGTTGTCCCTGTTAGTTTCCTTACCTCTTGAATTTAGTTCCCAACACATATTTGATAATGAAGTTGCTTGCTTTATTCACCCCTGAACTGGACTCCAAAATTTATCAACATTAATGTCAGATAACACGTTGCTTTACATTAAATTCTTGCATCTTTCACCGCAAATCCTCATACAAAAGATAATGATCATTCCAGGAGATTCTTCATATTTTGAAATACTCCCTAGCAATCTCTAAGTTGTTTCCAATATGTAGAAGCGAGTTATAAAATCCTCATGCACAATCTTAACAGTAGTTAAGAGTTGGATTTGGTCAGTTGAGGATTATTTGAAACAATTTGAAGATTTTTTAAATGACATTTTATGGTTGTCTCGAAATGAGCAAGATGCGGCAGTTTCTTGTGTATCCTACTGGGAAATATTCTAACACTGCCTTTCTGCGTTTGGCAATGATGCATAGTTCTTCAGAATGTTCTCTTTGCAGAAACACTCTGCTGCACTTGTCCAACCAAGACTGTTAGTAGGGATATTGACCAATCATATATTGCATATGTTTCGCCACTATAATTTCCCCCCCACATCCAGTTATTAGGAACATAAATCGCATGACTAATTCTGTATTACAGACAATTCTTATTCTTATCCTTCTTTCATCTTATTTTATTATATAATTAGGCACATATTCTGTATCTGTATAATCCAAGAAATGAAATTCAAATTTCTTTCATCTTGCACCTAAGAGCATCCACAGTGGTTTGCTATTTTGGCATTTTTGCCATTTTTTTGCAAATGACGCTCTGCACGGGTTTGCTATTTTGCCATTTTTTAGCAAAATCGCTAACTGTCGTGCTATATTTGGCAATGGGTATGGCAATTTGCACAATATAGGTATTTTAATATATTTTAAATGCATCGGATGAAAAACATCATGTTTCTTCCGACGCAAAAAGTGAATTTATTTAATTTAAAAAGCCCCGAAAATGGGAACTCAGCTTGGACGGATTTTTTTTCTATGCCACTTTCCGGAAATATTTGCAGAAAGATGACAGTTGCCAAAGTGTTTGCGCTCGTGGACTCAACAACTAAACTCGCCATTCCCAACGGCGAGTTTAGTTGTTTCATGCTCGCCGTTGGAACACGGTGAGTGTAGCTTTTTTTTATAGAAACTCACTGTTCTCAACGGCGTGTTTAGTTCAAAATTTTCAATGAGGACTCGCCGTTCCCAGCGGCGCGAACATTTACACTAGACTCGCTGTTGGGAACAGCGAGTTTAGTATTTTTATTTTTATTTTGAGGGGAAGCCTTGCTGTTCCCAATGGCGAGGACATTTACACTAGATTCGCTGTTGGGAACGGCGAGTTTAGTTCACTTTTTTTTAAAGACTTGTCATTCCCAACGGCGAGGATATTTACACTAGACTCGCTGTTGGGAACGGCGAGTTTAGTTCAAAAAAAAATTCTATGGAGTTTTCTTTGGAAATCCACAGTCCAACAGAGTGTTTCACTCTTTGTGAAATTTCCTATATCCTCGCCGTTCCCAACAACGAGTCTAGTATAAATATTCTCGGCATTGGGAACGGCGAGTCTTTTTCGAAATTTTGAACTAAACTCGTTGTTTCCGATCGCAAGTCTAGTGTAAATGTCCTTGCCATTGGGAACAGCGAATCTACATTAAAAATTTTGAACTGAATTCGCCATTGGGAACGATGAGTTTTTCAAAAAATTAGCATTAAACTCGTCGTGTCCCAACGGCGAGCATGAAATAACTAAACTTGCCATTGTGAACGGCGAATTTAGTTGTTGAGTCCACGAGCGCAAATACATTAGCAACTGTCCTCTTTCTGCAAATATTTTCAAAAAGTGTCTTATAAAAAATAAAAATTCGCTTCAAGAATTTTGAATATTTAATAAGTTAACTAAATAATTAAATAATTAGTTAGTTAATTATACTTAATTACCTCATTAGCTTATTTTATAATTAATTAGTTAGTTAGTTAATTGTGATTAGTGGGTTTAATGGTGATTAGTGTGCTTTGGTGTTGACAGGTTGGCATGGCAAAATGTCTCGTCCGAGACCTTTACATTTTTTGCAAAAAAGTCTGGACGAGGCCATTTTTCCCCCTCTGTAACGAAACATGATGTTTCATCTACGCAAAAACACACACACACACGCGCACACACACACACACACACACACATATATATATAGGGAAATGCTCCATTGAAAACGCAAATGTTGTGAAAACACGTGAAAGCCACCTAGGCCGTTGTTCCAACAACGGCCTAGGTTATAATGCATTATAACCTAGGCTGTTGTTTCCAACAATGGCCTAGGTGGTTTTCCACGTTTTCATCGCTACAGTCCATTTTCAGTGGATATATATATACACACACACACACACAAGATCTACCAAAAAAAATTATAAAATTTTAATTTTTATTTCGGACGAAATATCATGTTTTGTCCGTTCGATTTTTCATCTACTTTGCTATTTTTTAGCCTTTCATCACTACAGCAAACTGCAGCAAACGTCGAAATTGCTATTGCTATTTTTTAGCATGCACCGCTGTGGATGCTCTAACAAGCTATTTAATACAAAAATAAATTTATCTCTTTCCAAAGTACACATTGCTTTGCTTTTAAAGTTCAGTTGATTAGATTTATGATTTTGCTCTTTCAAGCATATTGGCCAATACATCAAATTCATAATGATTCTAGGATACTGTACACCAAAAGGGCCATACACTCCACACCCATTTATTCTAAATGGATAAAATTTCTAACTAATTGCGCAGTGCTGGACATGGAACCAGGGCTGGCCCTGAGTTTCCGGTGGCCTGAGGCGAACTTTCGAAATGGGCCCCCCAAACATTTATTATAAAAATTAAAAAAACATGTACACAAAAAATTTGCACATTATTCAAAGCAATATATGCAAAATATTTATCATCGAATTACTAAGAAGAAAGAGCCAAAGAGGGTTTGTTTTAAATGTAGGTTTCGGGTTTCGGATTGGGGGTAAGGGTTTCGGGTTTGAATTTAAATGTGGGTTTTGGGTTTGAGTTTCTATTGATTTAAATGTGGATTTGTTTTTTTAAATCACCCAAATTTGAATCATCAAATTCAGTCAAGTCCAAACCCAAATAATTTAAACAAAATCCTAAAGGCCAAATATTTATTTTTGGGGGCCCCTAATAACAAATTTTTTTTACACGCAAAATATGTGCCTATATTTACAAGGGGAGGACAAATTTGGGGTTCCTAAAGTTGCAAATTATCCGGAGGCCTGAGATGGCCGCCTCACCGGTCTCAAGGGTGGGGCCGGCCCTGCATGGAACACAGCTGATATCCATCCAATAGGAACATGATCAATTAACAAACTTGGAATCTCTTTCAGGAATATCTTATATTTTTGTAGTGAATCAAATAATTACTTACATCTCCGTGTATTTGTGTTTTTTTTTAAAAAAAATTGAATCTCATTTTATTATTTATGTAGATGTCGTCGTATGATAAAGTTGTTGGTGGGAAGCTTAAGCTGAAGGGAAAAGCCTTAAATGTCAAGTCTGGTGGAGTAAAGAAGAAGAAGACGCATGATCATCGTCATGATGATGACTCTCAAATTGGAAAAAATCAAATTCAAGAAGGTTTGAATATATGCCTCGGCTTTGTAAAACTACTTAATCTTCCCTTTCTCTTTCTTTTACTTGTTCATCTGTTTTAATGAATGCAGGGGGGAGCTCTGTCTTATCAAGTGATCCTACAGAAAACTTAACAGAAACCGACAAAGCTGGAGATGAAGAAACTAATCAGCCATTAAACGACGATGACGGTCTCACCCCAGCTGAGAGGCGATATATTGAGCAAAGGGATAGGATTGACGTGAAAAGACTGGCGAAGACTGCGAATAAATCACACCGTGACAGGATTCAGGATTTCAACCAGTATTTGGCAAACCTCAGCGAGCATTATGATATTCCCAAAGTTGGTCCTGGTTAATTTGTTAACCGGTTTAAGTGTACCTATTGTGAGAAAGAATATTATGCAGTATGTCTATGTGCAATTGTTGTCGTCATTTCTGCAGTTTAATTGTGTTTTCAAACATTGGATGGAAGTTTCAGCTGAGTTGTTGGATAATTATTGTGGAGATATTAATCCAAGTGTTTAATCTACAGTGTTTTCATGTGCTAGAAGAAGATGATTACTAAATATGTTTATGAATGTTCTCTTTGAATTTTTTTGGATGGTGCTGGTTTTTCACAAACTTTTAACTTCAACATCTATTTCATCCGAGTGAGTGCTTGTTCCTGATTGATTGTACATAGTCACTAGAGTTTACTGATAAGCCTCCTTACTAGGTTGGATGATCCTGTCCTGCATGTAGCAATCTCTTATCATGAGATGTGTTTGAATGTGTGGTTACTTCCGCAAAAATTTAGCACAAGCTATATGAATTCTTCTCCTCCCCCTCAACTTGATTGAGGGAGGGTCACGCTCTTTGTCGAATTACGACTTCTCAAACCCCTTTTAATAACTTCTACCGAACTTTGTTGGGGTCAAATCCTTTAACTTTCATCCAATCAATTTTTCTAATTAGGTGGATATTTTTTTCTCTTGTATGCAGATCACCTCAATCGGTGGCCTTGTTCAAAAAAGAATAGGAAAAAAGTCACCAATGAAAAACTGCAACACAAAAAGGTAAGCAGAACCGAATCAACTTTAAAGTTGAAAGATGAGCAATGATTTCTGTTCATATTTTCAAAATTTTCGAACAAGATTGTTAGGCAATCTGCCAAGAAATGGAACAGCACTCATTCACTGCTAATGATAATCCAAACAAACTAATGAATGACCAAAAGTAACCCCCATCCATAGCTCCTGAAATACCGGAATTTTCATTTTTTTTCATATTGAACACAATTCCAGTTCTTAATGGCTTTAGTCTCCATCAGCTCTATGACAATTTTGCAACAGCTCATAATCTTTATTGTTCTGAAGTTGATATGTGGCTGGCAAGAAACTTTGGAGACTTGGAATCCCTGTCGTCGTGGAACATCTGAAAGTTAAGAGGGTATCCTTTTTTCCTTTTCCTCCTTCTTCTTCTTCCTCCTTGCCATCTTTTTACTTGAAGAATTTCCTAAGGTTTTAGTCTAAGCTCCTCTTCTCTTCTTTGTTTCGTTTCATTTGTTTTGTCTTTTTCCTCTGTAATAGGGAAGTTATTTTATGGACAATTATAAAACATCATAATAAACTCAAGCCTTATTTGCTCATCTGTTTAATTAGTATTTTGCGTTCTTACTCCAATACAGTGCTCAAGTGCTGGACTGCTATATATTTGAAAATATCTTTAAGTTTAATATATCTTGTAATATTATGTTGACATTTATGTTGGAGAAATGTAGTTTAAACAATGCCCCTTGGTCTTGGTGTGTCTTTGTGTCAAAACTTTTAGGTGAAATGGTAACAGAGGAGCCAAACTTGCTTACTCTCACCTATAAATATCAGTATATTGTAGGAAGGTATCCAGAATTATTTATTTATGAGATAACAAAGTTCATTTCCTTTTCATTTTTTATTTCTTAATTGAGAGATTTTTGAAGGATCATTGATGTAAAACTAACCCTAAAATAGAGAATTTCCAAGAATCTTAATGGGTTGATTTTACCAACACGTTATGCGGATTAAAGTTAGGAATTTTAAACAATTAATTGGTTGGATGGATTTTCAAGAACTGAATCACGTTAACAATCCCAATTAATAATTCAACCCTACAATCAATAATTAAATCCTTAGCTGTTTAGCAAGTAGTAGGTTCAATATTGATTCGTACTCTACTCAAGCATGTGAAACACTCAATCTCAGTTATTTTTGTGGACGACAGGCAAATCAGATAATATAATAGATAATAAGGCAGTAGAACACAAATATCTAATAGAGGAAAGAGTATACCGAGTGCGAAGAAACCAGCGTAGATCTCGGAGTTGGACAACAACTAAGAATACAGCACTCCAAGAACGGCCAAGGCAGTAAGAATACCAAGAGCACGGGCAGCAACTGGGAAGATGGGGCCACAGATCTGGCCGACGGCCTGGATGCGGCGTCGACTGGGGCGACGCAGGCCGGCGCCGAACGTCGCGCTTGTTGAGGGCGTCGCGTCGACCGGGAGATGATGCGGGTGTAGGGGTGTCGACGGGAAGAGAGGAGGGTTGCGGAAGGAGTCGGGGACGATGTCGATTTGGGGTGAGGGTCTTGGTCGGGGTCGGGAGAAGAAGGAAGAAGACGAGGGGATTGAGGGGGGCTGTGGTGATGGGGAACTGGGGAGGACGATGGGTTTGGTACTTTGGATCGGGATTGGGATAGGGGAAGAAGAAGATGATGAAGGGGGATGGCGGCAGGTGTTTAGTTAGGGTAAAGATGATTATAATTAGGGTTTGGATTTTGGGGATTTGGAAAAATAGGGTTTGGGTAATTTTGTTTGGTGGATTTTAATTTGGGGTAGATTTTAGAGTTAATCACTAACCCTAAAATTGTATTAGGATTTATCACAAACCCTAATAATTTGGATCTCATTCGTATCACACAGAGAGAGAGAGGAAGAACAAAAACTCAACACAAATTTTTTTTAATTAAGAATGGCATGCTTTCTCATTAATCTCAAGGCCTATAAATATGCTCAAAATACATCTTGATATAAATCTCAAAATATTCTCAAAATCTAAAAAATACAAAAAAGATTACATATGACTATAATTGCCAGAAACAAATATGGTACTGAAATAAAAACCTAAACTAAATAAGGAGCTGTCCAAGACGACGTCTGCGCTGATAGAAACGCACGAATCGTCTTGAACCGATGTCCTCATCATTCTCCCCGGGTGGGAGAGGGCTCGACCCAGTT
This sequence comes from Hemerocallis citrina, assembly GCA_017893485.1. Classification (NCBI taxonomy): domain Eukaryota; kingdom Viridiplantae; phylum Streptophyta; class Magnoliopsida; order Asparagales; family Asphodelaceae; genus Hemerocallis; species Hemerocallis citrina. Next base: position 334,341,727 of record CM030359.1, on the reverse strand, counting down.
GAGTCAAAACTAGTCCTCCTATCATAGTGCTCCAAAAGGTCTGGATCCAAGCGCTGGAGCTCTCCACGATCTATCCAAGTGTTCTCTGACTCCGGCTTGTTTTTCCAACTTACCAAATATCTATGAGTACCACCATCTCTAGTAGAGATTATCTGATCATCTAAAATATTATCCAATTCTTCTGTCGATGGGTAAGTAGTATCTAGTAGTGGATGTAATGGGAGAATCTCACCATTAGGCTGCATGGTAGGCTCATCTATGAGAGAATTTCTAGGGTTAAATTCTGGGCTTTCATAGGGTACTAGATCCTCAACATTGAAAGTTTTACTGATGCCAAAGCCTTCGGTGAGGTCAACAACATAGGCATTATCATTGATTTTATGAAGAATTTTAAATGGGCCTACAACACGTGCATTTAATTTCTTAACAGATCTCGCTGGAAACCGTTCCGGACGAATCCGAACTATCACTTCGTCACCCATATTAAAAATTTTAAACTTCCTTCTAATATCAGCTCTTAACTTGTAGTTAAAATTATTTTTACTAATTTTCTTGGAAATTTTTCTATGTAAGTCATGAATGCGGGATGCAAATGCAGATGCAGACTCAGAGACTTGATGATGTTCTAACATGGGGGCAAGATCTATGGGCTGCCTAGGACGATAACCGTGTACAAGTTCGTGTGGACTCATGCCAGTGGTTCCTAGATGTGTTATAAGCAAATTCAGCAACCGTTAATTTTAAATCCTATGTTCCCAAGTTCTCTCCCACAAGAGTATGTAAGAGATTGCCAAAACTCCGATTGACAACCTCAGTCTGTCCATCTGTCTGTGAGTTGAACGCTGACGAAAACTTCAATTTTGTATCCAACTTGTGCCATAGGGTCTTCCAAAAATAACTCATGAATTTCACATCCCTATCAGACACAATGGTTTTTGGCAACCCATGTAGCTTCACAATATTATCAAAGAAGATCTGAGACACACGGGATGCATCGAAAGTTTTCGAGTATGGGAGGAAGTGGGCCATTTTAGAAAAACGGTCCACGACGACAAGAATAGAGTCGTGTTTCTTTTGTGTTTTCGGTAAGCCTAACACGAAATCCATACTCACGTCTTTCTAAGGGCGGCTAGGAACAGGTAATGGAGTATACAGGCCTGTGTTCTGTTTTTGTTGCTTGGCAAGTTGACAGGTGTGACATCTGTTAACAAGTCTCACAACGTCTCTCTTTAGCTTCAGCCAGTAAAATCTATGTTCCACAGCATCAATAGTCTTGTTATGCCCAAAATATCTAGCAAGGCCACTAGCGTGCAATTCCCAAACAAGATACTCTCGTAAAGATGGACTAGGAACGCACAGTTTGGAGCGATAGAAGAGATAATCATCTTTCAAGAAATAATCATCTATCACTCGAGTTATGCCATCCTTCAAAGAAGTGTAGATTTCGTGAAAATCCGGACAAGAGGCATACTCATCTCTCAATCTCTCAAAACCAATAATTTCGGTGCGCAGTGTAGATAAGATCATGTGACAACGACTTAGCGCATCCGCGGCCTTATTATCAATCCCTTTTGTGTGCCTAATGGTATATGAATATTCTTGTAAGAACTCTACCCACCTAGCATGTCTCGGATTCAACTTCTGTTGAGAATTAAGGAATCTTAAGGCCTCATGGTCTGAGAAGATAACGAATTCTTGCGGCAGGAGATAATGTCGCCAATAGCGAAGTGACTGAATGACCGCATAGAACTCCTTGTCATAGGTGTAGTATTTTTGTTTTGCTTCGTTCAGCTTTTCACTGAAATAAGCAACAGGATGACTCTCTTGAATGAGGACTCCATTTATACCAATACCAGAAGCATCACACGTTACTTCGAAGACTTTAGTGAAATCAGGGCAACCTCATGACAGGTGTCTGAGTCATTCTCTTCTTGATCTCTTCGAAGGCTTTTATGGCTTCTTTTGACCAGACAAACTCACCTTTCTTCAAATAGTCGGTTATCGGAGCCATGATCGTACTAAATCCTTGCACAAACCGATGATAAAAGGTGGCAAAGGCCATGGAAACTCCGCACATCACGAATATTACGGGGTTCAGGCCACTCTGTAATAGCTCGTATATTTTCTGGGTCAGCAGATACTCCTCTGGCAGACACAATAAATTTCAGAAAGATAGTCTGATCGGAAAGGAAGGTACATTTGGTAGGATTAGCATAAAGCTGTTTCTTCCTTAAAACACCGCAGACTTGTCTCAAATGGTCAAGATGTTGCCCAACGGATCGGCTGTAAATGAGACTATCATCAAAGTACACCACAAGGAACTTGCCCATAAAGGAACTGAGTACTTGCGTCATGATTCTCATAAATTTGCTCGGGGCATTTGTCATTCCAAATGGCATAACCATCCATTCGTACAGGCCATCCTTCGTCTTGAAGGTGGTCTTCCACTCATCACCATGACGAACACGTATTTGGTGGTAGCCACTTTTAAGATCAATCTTGGAAAAGATTGTGGCACTAGACATCATGTCCAATATGTCATCCACACGAGGAATGGAAAAATGGTATTTCATCGTGATCTTGTTTATGGCACGGCTGTCCACACACATACGCCAGGTTCCATCTTTCTTTGGCGTCAATAGAGCAGGAACAACGCAAGGACTTAAGCTTTCTCTGATGAAGCTCTTTGTCAATAACTCATCAACTTTCCTTTTCAACTCAGCATGCTCTGTCGAATTCATCCAATAATGTGGCAAGTTAGGAAGACTCGCTCTCGGAACCAGATCAATAGCATGTTAGATGTCACGCAATGAGGGCAACTAGTTGGAGAGGTCAGCAGGAAACACATCTGCAAATTCCTGTAGGACATGAGTAACATGGGGTGGGATGAGTGATTTAGGATCTTTAGGAACTTCTCTCGCTGTAAGTAAAAGAATGGTAGCCCCTTTGTCAATTTCTTTTGTAAGTTCCTTTTCACCCATATACGTTACTTCCTTACCCTTTCTCGAGGGAGCCGGTGTTGTTTCAGCTGGACTAGTTCGTAATCTCATGGGTATGAGCTTTATTTTTAGTCCATCGTACTGGAACACACATTGATTGGATCGACCATATATGGTCACATCGTGATCGTATAACCAAGGTCTCCCTAAAATGACTTGACTCACATCCATTTTGAGCACATCACACCAAATTTCCTCTTTGTAAGCTTTGAAGTCCACAGGGACCAAGCATCGATGTGTTACTTGGAGTGTTGTCGCATCATTCCAAGATATTTTGTATGGGCGTGGATGGGGTTCAGCCTTAAGTCCGGTTTTCGCTAAGACCGCAGAAGAGACAGCGTTGACGCAGCTCCCACTGTCAACAATCATCTTGTAGTTTTTGCCACCTATAGTCATAAAGGTGTGGAATATAGCAGTGCGCTTTCAATCATCTTCTTCTTTTGGTTGGGACAAAGCACATCTGACTACATTCAAGTGAGGTGATTAGATAGACCGAATACAGTGGAGATATTGGTCATCATCTTCTTCACCAAAGTCATCACCTTCAATAGGCTCATAAGAAAATTCATTGTCAGAGTCGTCAGCAATGACAGCGGTGCCCTCTACTATATTGATCCTACTGGGACTGGGACAGTTACTAGCAACATGACCATATTCCTTACATTTATAGCACTTAGTGAGAGGGTCAATCTTAGTGTAATCTCTTTCGGTGTTCTTACCCTTATGTTTATCTCTATGTGAATTGAAATTTGAATTAGGTTTGCTGGGGTAAGATTTGTTGGTGTGCTGAGAGGGAGACTTAGGTCTAGGTGGGTCAGTAGAGGTCATTCTGAAGGAATGATCTGTCGAGTTGCTGGACCTAGAATGAGAACTAGTTTTAAGAAAATCCATATCGAGGACTAGGGCGTAGGCTGCCTTTATTGAGTCCACATTTCTATAGATTAGCTCGTTCCTAAGGTCAGCTCGTAGTCCAGCTCTGAACCTAGAGAGTTTGTTCTTCACTCTCTTTACCTAAAGCATTGCACTGAATAAGAAAGTCATCGAACTTATCAACATATTTTTGTGTGGATTTACTTCCTTGATAAAGTTGGTTCCATAAATCTAGCAATCGGGTATGGAACGATAACGATACATATCTCTCAGTGAACTTCTCTTTTATGGCTTTCCAAGTGGCTATGGGTACCAGGCCTCGGCCTCTGCGGGCATGTTCAAGATTGGTCCAGTGTTGTTGAGCTTTACTCATCAATTTCATAGTGACAAATTTAACCTTCAGGGCTTCGCTCATGTCGAACCACACAAAGTAGTGGTCCATGGCACGGATCCAATCGAGGTAAGCTTAGGGTTCCATGTGGCCTTCAAACTGGGAAACGTCAGCCTTAACGTTCTTCTTATATTGTTCGTCAGGGTCACATTCTTGACGTTGATCGTCACGAATATTCTGACGATTGGCATGAAGCTCGGGACAATAGTTTGATTTAACTCCACTTTCTTTAGCCTCTGATTGATATTGGCAAGAGTTACTTGGATGGCAGCTAGGGTAGCGGAGATATCAGGGTTGTCTATTTCAGGCCGGAGAAGTCTAGGGTTCCTAATTGGGTGATTTGAAAGGAATAAGAAAGGCTCGTCAGGATCTGTGATGGTGCTGCGAAGACGCATACACCAAAAGTGGAAACTATGGGTCGTGTGCGTCCTTTTTTTTTTAACAAATGAATGTGAAATGGTCTAAAAGAACAAAAGAAAATAAAACAAAAGACTCTAAATGAATTCACAATAATGCCTAAATGATGCAAGAACTAGGATTTTAAGAACCTTCGCTCTGATACTAAAATGATGTAAAACTAACCCTAAAATAGAGAATTTCCAAGAATCTTAATGGGTTGATTTTACCAACACGTTATGCGGATTAAAGTTAGGAATTTTAAATAATTAATTGGTTGGATGGATTTTCAAGAACTGAATCACGTTAACAATCCCAATTAATAATTCAACCCTACAATTAATAATTAAATCCCTAAGTGTTTAGCAAGTAATAGGTTCAATATTGATTCGTACTCTACTTAAGCATGTGGAACACTCAATCTCAGTTATTTCTGTAGATGACAGGCAAATCAGATAATATAATATATAATAAGGCAGTAGAACATAAATATCTAATCGAGGAAAGAGTATACCGAGTGCGAAGAAACCATCGTAGATCTCGGAGTTGGACAACAACTAAGAATACAGCACTCCAAGAACGGCCAAGGCAGTAAGAATACCAAGAGCACGGGCAACAACTGGGAAGATGGGGCCACAGATCTGGCCGATGGCCTGGATGCGGCGTCGACTGGGGCGACGCAGGCCGGCGCCGAACGTCGCGCTTGTTGAGGGCGTCGCGTCGACCGGGAGACAATGCGGGTGTACGGGTGTCGACGGGAAGTGAGGAGGGTTGCGGAAGGAGTCGGGGACGACGTTGATTTAGGGTGAGGGTCTTGGTCGGGGTCGGGAGAAGAAGGAAGAAGACGAGGGGATTGAGGGGGGCTGTGGTGATGGGGAACTGGGGAGGACGATGGGTTTGGTACTTTGGATCGGGATTGGGATAGGGGAAGAAGAAGATGACGAAGGGGGATGGTGGCAGGTGTTTAGTTAGGGTAAAGATGATTTTGATTAGGGTTTGGATTTTGGGGCTTTGAGATTTGGTAGATTTTAATTTGGGGTAAATTTTAGAGTTAATCACTAACCCTAAAACTGTGTTAGGATTTATCACAAATCCTAATAATTTGGATCTCACATGTATCACACAAAGAGAGAGGAAGAGCAAAAACTCAACACAATTTTTTAAAAATCAAGAATGGCATGCTTTCTCATTAATCTCAAAGCCTATAAATAGGCTCAAAATACATCTTGATACAAATCTCAAAATATTCTGGAAATCTAAAAAATACAAAAAGATTACATATGGCTATAATTGCCAAAAACAAATATGGTACTGAAATAAAATCCTAAACTAAATAAACAGCTGTCCAAGACGACGCTTGCGCTGATAAAAATGCCATAATCGTCTTGAACCGATGTCCTTATCAATCATTATCAAATGTAGATGAGTCGTCTTTCATTTATTTATGAGATAACAAAGTTGAATTCCTTTTCATTTTTTATATCTTAATTGAAAGACTTTGGAAGGATCATCATCAAATGTAGATTAGTAGTCTTTTTATCCATTTTCATGTAAAGCAAAACTTCCGAGAATTGTAGAAACAAATTGCTTTAATTTGAAATTTTTTTTTCTACTTCAGTTTTAACTATAAATCTTTATGTAAATTTCCTCTTTATTAAATTTTATTGGCTCTCTTTGCTTAGGAGATCAACTTTTTTGGCATCTCTTACATTTGATCTATCCTTGCTCCTTTAAAATTTCAATTTGTTTTTATTGAAATTTAAAAAAAAAAAAATCAAATCTGTAATCATTATTTAGCTATTGTGCTAAATAATGAAAGTAGTGGGAGCGTGTAAGCCCTCTTTGAAACCCTGTAAACTACAAAATCTAATATTAATCCTTATTTATCATTCTTCTAAGGTATTATAAATAATGAAATTATTTTTTAAATCCAGTATTTAAACTAGGTTTTTTTATATCTAAGAATATTCATTGACTTTTAATTTTATTTAATATTTTTGTGCAAATTACTACTATTACAAAGTTTTGATCAAAACTGTCAAAGATGTTAAAGATTAATGGTACATTGCATACAAAGCATGTTTAACAAAAGCCAATGTTGAAAATGATGAACCTTATTGTCGAAAATATCAAAAAATAATGTTGAATAGGAGCCAAGGTATACAAAACACCATATTGTTAGTTTTATTTTTATTTTTATCATTATTCAATCAAATATAAAACAATATTATTAACTAAGAATAAATTGTTTTAGATAAGTATTCAAAATCACAATAAAAAATACAAGTGGGGTGGCGGAATTGACTTTAATAGATAAGAAAGAAAAATGCATCATCGGCTGTTCCGCAAAAGTTCTGAAACATATTAAGAATAAGCAATAATATGTTATTCCCATAATGTTAAAAATAATCAAAAGCTAATTACGTAATTCTATATGCAGAAAAAAAATGTTGAAGAATTTAATTGAAGGACCGAGAAATGATTGGAGATGAGTATACTTTTTTAATCAAATTACAAAATGTCATGTATAGAAGAACAACTACAAGAACATTGACTTGATGCAAAATAAAAAAAGATGAACAAGAAGTTGCGATCGATTTTAAGTTTAAGAAAATTAAAATCGAAAATGATGATTTATCTTATGAAAATTACGATGATATGAGTTTAGAATTTACTAATTTATTTTTTGAAAAAATATCTTTTATTATATTTTTTTATGTTTTAGATGATACAATTATTTACCCATTACTTTGTATTACTCAAGATTGGATATAATGTTTAAAGTCTTTAATATTAAAATTTTAAGTATTTTGTGTACATATTTAATACATAGTGATCATACTATATATTTATTTGAGTTCTAAATGAGATTTTTTCTATGATTAAATTTTTCAACAATATAAAACATTGTTAAAATATTCAACTCATACTTTTTATCAAGCCACGTGCACTTGGTGCACGGTAAATTTCAGCTAGTTATTTAGAAATAGATAATATACTTACTAAGAAAGAGGTAATACAATCATTGACGGTCTCATTAAAAACCCGTAAGAAAAAGAGTATCACTTTATTCAAAATACAAAAAAATAACAATTAAATACCAGATGCACTAGCACCGTGTCGTTCCCACAAATGAGTAATAGTATAGTTATTGTCTTCAAAAAAGGCACCGAAGTTCGTTTGATTTTAAACGAAAAAAGTATTCCTCCCCATTTTCTCTCTTTCTCTTCAAAAATTTTATATATATATATATATATATATATATTCCCTTTCCCAAAATTCAATTTCAAATTCTCATCCTATGCAGCAAATTTTTTGTTTTTAACAGCGAGAGATTTATCCATTTTTTTTATCACATCAATAATCATACGTGCATCGCACGTTTAATAGTTTTTTAAAATAAATATAGTTGCGATGCATGTTTTAATAAATATAGTTTTTTAAAATAAAAATTTAGACGTAGTCTTGATTTGAACTTAGGACCTCCTTTATAATAGTTTGCACGTGTGTTACACGGGTTGGTAGATTGACAAAACATTTACAAATGACACTAAGGTCTTCTCCCATTATAATATTAGAGATAAATAGCGAACTTAAAAGAAGTTTAAAGAAATAAATCAAACAAATAAATATTTTTTTCCATTAAATAGTCACCCCAAATTGGCATTGGGGGGGGGGGGGGGGGGGTTGTTTTGGAAATTTGCCTATCCCACCCTCTTATGCCGACCGATTGGGATTGCTTTAAGATGTTGGAAGTTCGGAACTCACTTACACCAAAAAATTTATAATTAATTAATTATTATACGGAGTAAATTATGGGTGTGAGTGACTGACTACGTCTTATTAATTTTTTTTATAAAAAGAAAAAAAAAAACAAGGTTTAAATTTTCCCTTTATTTTTCCTTTTTTTAGAATATGTCCATGCACAGAAAAAGACTACTCCGTCCTGGAACAAAATATCTAATGCTCAATTATTTATTACTAATAATTTACACGTGCGATGCACGTCTTAATAAATATATATATTTTTTGAAGTAAAAAATATGACATAGTCTGACATCGAATCTGAGAGATCTTTTATATTAGTTATGTACAGACAATGCACGTCTTAATTAAAAAAAGTTTTAAAATAAAAAATCTGACGTGGTGATGACTCGAAGTTGAAACCTTATTTTTATTAGTTATGCATGAACAATACACGTTTTAATTAAAAAATTAAAATAAACTCTCTGACATAGTGAAGAGATTCAAATATGAAATTTTCTTCCTATTAGTTATGTACGTGTACTAGGTTTGCCCGTTGACACGTGCCTATGGCACGTCTTCGGAACGGTTCACCTTATTTGATCATATAAAATAGTTTTGGAGGTCCAGCAAATTAATTGAAGCAGCAAACATATTATATGAGAAACTTTTGGGGGTTAAACAAAAAACATATTATATGATTTTTTTTGATTTTTTGAATTATTTTTAATGTTTTTAAAATTTTAATTTTTTTAGTTTTTTAATTTTTAATTTTTAAAAAATTTTAAAATTTTTAATTTCTTAAATTTTTGGATAGAAGAGGGAGGGAGAGAGAGAGAGAGGAAAAAAATAAAAAATCAATATAGGAGTAGTTTTGGTTAGGGGATTTGAATTTGAGTTTTGGAGGAAAACTTTTGGAGGAAAAATATGTTTTGTGAGGTTAGATCTGAGCCTTTAATTTTTGGAAAATTGAAGGAGAGCCACTTGATAGCTTTCTTTGTGTTTTATTATATAGACTAGGTTTGCCCGTTGACACGTGCCTACGGCACGTCTTCAGAACGGTGCACCTAGTTTGATCATATAAAATAGTTTTGGAGGTCCAGCAAATTAATTGAAGTAGCAAATATATTATATGAGAAACTTTTAGGGGTCCCGCAAAAAACATATTATATGATTTTTTTGAATTATTTTTAAAGTTTTTAAAATTTAAATTTTTTTAATTTTTTTATTTTTTAATTTTTTAAAATTTTAAAATTTTTTATTTTTAAAATTTTTTGAATAGAAGAGGGAGGGAGAGAGAGGGGAAAAAAAATTAAACAAATATAGGAGTTATTTTGGATGGGGGATTTGAATTTGAGTTTTGGAAAGAAACTTTTGGGAAAAAAATATGTTTTGTAAAATTAGATCTAGCCCTTTGATTTTTGGAAAATTGAAGGAAAGCCGCTTAATAGCTTTCTTTGTATTTTATTATATAGATTATACACCTTGATAGATTTAGACATCACACTAAAATCTTCTTTCATTATACTCCAATAAAAATATTATAGATTACAAGTGAAATTAAGTCGTGTAATAGACTTGTCCCTAAGATGTGACAGATCCCCACATTAAGATAACACATAAATATTTCTCAATCGAATCAAAGAATCTTTCCAAAATTATAGTCCATATAAATCAAATCCCTAATAAAAATAACATCATGATGAATACTGGATCTGCTCCACGCAACGCTGTTGGAGCCCACTCCACTCCCTCTCTCACATCTGACCGAAAACAATCTCCAATTTAACATTACCTGAAAAATTAATCATTACTGTAACAAACTGTATAGTGGGGCCCCATGGTACTAAACCAGCAGCTTTGAGATATTCTGTCATCAACAAGCGGCAGGATTCGTTTGAAAAAGAACAAGCGGTTAGGATCCAGCCATCGAGTTTTAGGCTTGTAGGGTACAAAATGACGAAACAACCCCTTTTGTCGGAGTAGTAAAATGCCTTTTCACCTATTAAAGTTTGAGAAATTAAGATAGACATAAACATTTAGGCGGCCTTTGGTTCTTTGTTTTGAAAACATATTTTAAATTTAGATTTGTAAAAAAAATTTATAAATGAGCTGAGATTTTAAAAAACAAGAATTTATTTGAATAACTGTTTTTATAAAATATTTTTTTGAAAATGAGAATAAATGAAAAATGATGTTTTTTGGAAGAGATGAAGAAAAGAAAAAAAAATATAAAACTATTTTTTGGAGTTTTCTAAAAACGGATTTTAAAATGAGAATTGTCCAAAAAAAAATTTAGAAACAATTTTTCGAAAACACCTATTCAAACACGATTTTTAGATTTTAAAACAGACCCTTAGTCCCTTCCAGCATTGGTATCGGGTCGGGTCGGGTCGGGTCGGGTCTTTCACTATCCGGACCCAGATCCGGTCCCCTACGGATCCAAAAATTGGATCTAGACCATGATCCGTAAGGACCGGGTCCTGTTCCGGGTCCGGATTCTATTAAAATATTCCTACCTGTTCGGATAGAAGCGGAAGTGCGAGTGGCGAGCGGAGGCGGCGAGTGGAGGATTTTAGAATAGAGGAGAAAAAATGCATAAATTTTGAGTTTGGAAGATAAATATTTAGAATTGAGGAGGAAGGAGGGGAGGGATGAGGATATGATATTTATTTTTATATTGATTTTTAGATTTTTTTTAATGGGTCCGGGTCCGGGTCTGGATCGGGTCTCTTTTGAGCATATCCGGACCCGAACTCGAAAGTACAACGGGTCTTATTTTAGGATCCGGACCCGAATAGACCGGGTCGGTTCCGATCCAATACCGGATTCGGATCGGATCCGGATTTCGGATATTTATACCAATGCTAGTCCCTTCTCGGTCTAATACCTCTTGAAGAGGAAATAAATTTATATTAAATGCTAGCTCGAAAATGAATTGAAATGTTGATCTATATGCACATAATAAACACATGGCTATAAACACTGTTGATTTATTTTATTTTTTAAACCAATATGTCTTCCACTAACTAAGTTCTTAACATGAAAGCTTAAAGTACACTCTGAAAGATTTATTGCATAACTAGATTTGTCCGTGGACACATGCCGCTTTTCTAAACGATACAACATACGAAAAGTCTTATAAACAGTAAAATAACAATTATGTAGCTCAAGTTTGAATAATATGACAATAATTAGTTGTAAATAAAAGTCTATGTTTTCATTAGTATATGTTGAAAAATAATTATAAATGAGGTGTAAAATTCAACTTCTTAGATATTTGAGGATGGAAAATGATGAAATTTAATTGTTGAGAGATATTTGCTATTTTCAATGTAACATGAGCAATAAAAAAAGTATATAAAATTCAAAAATTTACAAACCTCAAATATGAAAATCTAAATTTATAAGTAAATAGAGAGAGAATGAGAGTGAGAGATAGAGGGAGAGAGAAAGAGAGAAATATGAAAAAACGAAGAGAGAAGAGATAGATAGTAACAAAGTAATGAGTTTTTTTTATTTTTATTTTTATTTTTATTTTTAGGGGGGTGGGGGGGGGGGGATTTGGTTTTGTTTGGTTTCGGGGGGAAAACTTTTTGGAGAGAAAATATGTTTTAGAAGGATAAATCTGAGCTGTTGATTTGGTTTCAATTAAAGGAGAGCTACTTGATAGCTTTCATCGTGAAATGAGATCATGTATGAGGCGTAACCGAAGAGCTATCATGTTCAATGAACCTCTTTATTTTCCAACTTATATAATGGTCTTAAATTGAGAGAATAATTAAATTCACATAACCATGTGCATACAGGAAAAACTTGAGATTGATAAGTGGATAATTATGATCAATTTTTTTTTTATAGCATGTGTTGTGTTTTAATTTTCTTCCAAATTATTTGCAGATGACATTCTAGTATACAATTTATGAGTTATTTTAGCGCAAAACAAATAATATTAATTGACTACTATTTTGCAATGAATTTAATCATACCCATTATCTTTGTTAGATACATGTAACATATAACTTATTATTTTTTTGATTAGTATACAACACATTACTTAAAGACCATTAAATTGTAGCAAAGAAATTGATATGGCTAAAATTGAGATTAAATCGGGAGCATTCGAATCGGACACAAATCTTAAAGCTCAGGGGTAAAACGGTAATTTCACCTACAAACGGGTCTGAAATGGGAACTGGGTCTTTATTCAAAGCCCAATAACCCATAAACGGATCTGTCTTACTGGGTATGGGTCTCAATCCGTTACAAACCAGTTCAGAAGGATAAAGAAGAATTCAGATTCATAATTATCCCTAAGAAGTGATCCTAACCGCTTCTATCCATTCACACCGGGAAGTAGAGATATGTTCTTATCTTGAAACGGATCCCTAAAGGCGACTATAAATACCCCTCTCCCCCACTGTTACCAGGTAATCAATACTTTTCCAATAAAAGCTCTTTCTTAATCATTCAGATTACTGACAAGAGCGTCGGAGGGTGCGTCGCCGGGATCCATCCCAGTGTTTCGCACTTTTTGCAGGTTCGCAGCAGCGGCAAAAGACCAGGTCAACAACTTGGTGAAGGTCAATAGGTCAACAGGTTTGCTTTATCATTTTCTCCAAGAATCCACAAATTCATCTGTTTGCTCCCACACCAAAATCAGCAGCAACAGATTGGCGCCGTCAGTGGGAACGAAAATGCAACCCGACCTAACTTCATCAGCGAGACTAGTTTCAAGCCATGCATCCAAAACAGAAGGGAAAGGCAGCGGTCTCCAGCCGAACAACCACTTCTCTTCCTCATCCCCCTCCTCCAGCTCAAGGTGCTCCTCCTCAACAGGCCCCTCCAGGATCTCGGGGGGCTGCCCAGGGGGGCTCCCGTCGGAGTCATTCGAAGCAACATTCTCCTCATGACCATGTCGCGGGTCCCAATCCTTCAGTTGAATCTATGGCTTCTCGAAGCCCTCCCGAGCGGGATCTTCGTCAAGTGATTGCCGACTGCCAAAAGGGGGTCGACCTCCGAACTCGCCTGAATGGATGGCGAGCCCTTGTGGGAGTCCATCAACCTGAGCACCTAGGGGACTCAAGAGTCTGGACCCCCCACCGACCGAGGACCAGAAGATCCCCTCCCCCGAGGAGACGAAGAGAGTCCCCTCAGTGTCATCGGTGGAGAACTCATTCTCCAGTAAGCCGAGCCACACATAGGGATCGCCAAGCTGGAGAGGCACCGATCACAAGGGCAAAGCTTCAAGACTTCCAAGCGACGGTCTTATGGGCCCTCAATATCGCCCCTCCTCATCCATCTCTAAGCTACCATTGCCGCAGCCCCAGTCCACCCTCGTACGAAGATAAGTCCCGGGGCTCGGTAAGATATGATCAAAGAGAAGACTCAGTCTACCGCCGTCTCCACGAGATGGAGATGCGCCTTGACCGAATTGACAGGGAAGAAGAGCAACGGGAGATAAACCTATGCCCGAGCAGGCCTCCATTCTCCCACACCATCATGGAGGCCCCCATCCCAGAGAACTTCAAGCTGCCCCACTTCAAGGTGTATACCGGGGAGTCGGACCCCGCAGATCACATAGAGAGTTTCAAAACTCTCATGATGATCCACCATGCTTCAGACGCCCTCCTCTACAAGATCTTCCTTGCCACATTGAAGGGGCATGCGAGAGAGTGGTACTCTCGACTCGCCCCGGCCTCCATCTTCTCATTCGATCAATTCGAAGGGCTCTTCCTAACTCATTTCGTGAGTAGCCACCGGACCGAGAAAATAAGTGTATCTCTGGTGACCCTCAACCAAGAAAAAGGGTGAACGCCTAAGGGATTACGTTCGACGCTTCACCACCGAAGCCCGGTCCTTCTCTCCCTCAACCATTCAGTAGCCTCTGCCGCATTCCAGCGCAACATCACTAATGCCAACCTCAGGGCGTCCCTTGCCAAGAAGCCTCCTCGAGACTTCTCAGAACTCCTACTTAGGATGGAGAAGTACATACGAGCGGAAGAGGCTCTCAACCCCCATACTCTTGAAGAATCATCTTCCGGGAATAAACGAAAGAATACGAGCGAAGAGGGATCCCAAAAATCCCAGAAGGACCGCAATGGCCAGCGCCGCCCGACTCCTCGTTTTGAGAAGTTCACCCCCCTCAATGCTAATATATCAGAAGTTCTTGTGGAGGTGGACAGGGAAGGGCTACTCTGCGCTCCCCCTAGAATGAATACCCCTGGCAAGAAGAGAAACAAAGATAAGTGGTGCCGCTTTCACAGGGACCCCGGCCACGACACGGTGATTGTCGGGCTCTCAAGGAGGAGATCGAAGAACTCATACAGCGGGGACACCTGACCAAGTTCGTCCAAAAAGATGGGGCTAAGCTTCCCCCCTGAGGAGCCTACAAACGAACAGAAAGGCCCGCCGAGCTTCAAGACTCAGAACCTGGGGCCGTCTTCCACCTCATCCAAGGAGGTCCAATGGAGGGAGAACCCAGCTCCTCCCAAGAGGTCTTCACCTTATCGTAGAAGTAGGATCTTGATTTTCAATAACGCCGATACTTGTAACCCGGTCAATAGCATGTAATAATGGCTCGCCCTATTGAAGTGGCCACTTAGTTTATTTTAATAAAACTTTATATTTTTTCATTGAAAATTATTGCTCTTGCTTCATCTCTATCTCTCCGAGTCACGACTCGCTAAATGGTGAGTTCAGAGTCCAGCTTCGCCTTATGGCTGCTCACGCAACTTACTAAGCTCAAAAAACGAGTTCGCAGTCCAACACTTGGCTCGATTCCGCTTCAAATTACTCGCTCATAAGCAGGTAAGAAGTGATTCGCCATTCGGAATTGCTCCTACACCTCGTTAACCCCTCTCTAACAACGAGTTCGAAGTCCAACACTTGGCTCGATTCTGCTTCAAATTATTCGCTCATAAGCGGGTAAGAAGTAGTTCGCCATTCAGAATTGCTCCTACAACTCGTTAACCCCTTCCAAAAATGAGTTCGGAGTCCAACACTTGGCTCGATTCCGCTTCAAATTATTTGCTCATAAGCAGGTAAGAAGTGGTTCGCCATTCAGAATTGCTCCTACAACTCGTTAACCCCCTCCAAAAATGAGTTCGGAGTCTAACACTTGGCTCGATTCCGCTTCAAATTACTCGCTCATAAGCGGATAAAAAGTGGTTCGCCATTCGAAATTGCTCCTACAACTCGTTAACCCCTTCTAACAACGAGTTCGGAGTCTAACACTTGGCTCGATTCCGCTTCAAATTACTCGCTCATAAGCGGTTAAGAAGTGGTTCGCCATTCGGAACTGCTCCCACAACCGTTGGATCTCTCTTAAACGACGAGTTCGGAGCACAACTCTCTCCTAGAGTTGCTCCTTAAACTTGTCCCCCAAATGGCTCTCTCCTAGAGTCAAGCTCTTCGCTCCGCTCGCCTCCAAAGCGGACCTCTTCTCATCGAGTTCGGAGCTCACAACTCTCTCCTAGAGTCGCTCCTCAAACTTGTCTCCCAAATGGCTCTCTCCTAGAGTCAAGCTCTTCGCTCCGCTCGCCTCCAAAGGGGATCTCTTCTCAACGAGTTCGGAGCTCACAACTCTCCCCTAGAGTTGCTCCTCAAACTTGTCTCCCAAATGGCTCTCTCCTAAAGCCAAGCTCTTCGCTCCGCTCGCCTCCAAAGCGCACCTCTTCTCAACGAGTTCGGAGCTCACAACTCTCTCATAGAGTTGCTCCTCAAACTTGTCTCCCAAATGGCTCTCTCCTAGAGTCAAGCTCTTCGCTCCGCTCACCTCCAAAGGGGACCTCTTGTCAACGAGTTCGGAGCTCACAACTCTCTCCTAGAGTTGCTCCTCAAACTCGTCTCCTAAATGACTCTCTCCTAGAGCCAAGCTCTTCACTCCGCTCGCCTCCAAAGCGGACCTCTTCTCAGGGAGTTCGGAGCTCAAAACTCTTCCGTAGAGTTGCTCCTTGCACTCACCCCCAAGAATGGATCTTCCCATGGCTCTTACGAGGATCTTCCTAGCCCATCTTCTTCGCTCCTAGGAGTGGAGCACCTCTTCGAAGATTTTGAAGACCAAAACACTCCTCCACTTCATGAAGACAAGAATGTTGCGGGGCTATTTTAACCATGAAGAAGGGTGATTCTTCAGCCCACTCCTAAAGAGAAGTTGTAGATCTTCGAGTTAGCTTCGAAATGAGGGGTCACATGCCCCGATCGGACCTCCGTAGCAACGGGAAAGTGGATCTCAACACAAGCACGCCGAGCTCTGAGCTACCGGGGCACTGACCTCCGTATTGGGAAAAAAACACCCACGAGCTCCTTGGACCGTCAGATCATCCAGATATTCGCGCCATGGCTGATGGATGACTCAGATTTTGCCACGTCTCCACAAAACGACAAGATCACGTTTTCTCGGAATATGGGCCTTTTGCCTTGTGATTCACGCCACGATCGTGATCAACAGTCCAGATGGAGCCACGTAGCTTGGATCTGAAATCCGAGCTACCGAGCTACCGAACTACAAAATGGCCAAAAATGCACCTCAAAATCCGTGCTCAGATTTGCCAAACAAGCAAGCAGCCCAAAAGCAAAAAAGAAAAAAGAAAAAGAGGTGAAGGGGTTAACGGGTCAAGGCCCAAACCCGTTGGGACCCCAAACCCGAACCGACTCCTTCTCCTACCACTTCTTCTCTTCCAACCTTCCTGCCAAAAAAACCAAGCTCGTCATCTTCAACCTCCGTCTCCCTCTTCCTCAAGACTACTCGTTAAACCCACTCCACTCGTCGAGCACATCACCGAGCTCCGAACTCCACTTTCCTCTCCACCTACACCGAACTCCAAAGGCAAGTTTGCCTCCGCTGCAAGCTCCAATGAGGAGCTTCGTCACCTTCTTCCGAAAGCACGGCTCCATCATCGAGCTTCAAGCTCCTCTCCTCCTCCACAATGTCGAGCTCTTCTTCGAAGAGCTCCGACCCCATCGCGGTGCCGAGCTCTAACCTCCATGAATGCCTCGTCGAGCTCGACCACCTCTGAGTTTGAGAGACCCATCGTCGAAGCTCTCCCGAGCCGAACTCCTCTCACCTCGACGAGCTCCGAGCTCTACTCCACCTTCGAGCTCCGAGGCCGACCTCCACCACAGTCGAAGCTCGAACTCTGCCAACTCCTTGCCGACTTGCCGAGCTCCATTGAGATCCCGCGCTGAGCTCTCCCCCCTTTACGAGCTCAAGCTCTCCTCAACTCCGAGCTCCAATAGCGAGCTCCGAGCTCCCTCGTCGACCTCCTCGCGAGCTCCGACGAAGAGTCCCCTCCGTTCAGCTCCGCTGCCGAACTCCTCGAGCTCCGAGCTCGAACTCGCAGCCATCTCCTCGCCATGTCGAGCTCCACAAGCTCCGAGCTCGAACTCGTAGCCATCTCTTCTCCAACTCCGAGCCCATTCTCTCGCGAGCTGACGAAGGCTGAAGAAGGGCATCGTGGTAGAAGAGAAGAAGACAAAGGAGAAGGAGAAAGCAGAGGAGAAAGAAACAGAGGCGGGAAGAAAGTAAAGGAAAGGAAAGAAAGAAAGAAAAAAAAAAGTGTGCCACGTGGCGGTCAACGCCTCCGTTGACCGTGCCACGTGGCGTCTTCTGAGGGGTCGGCGTCGGTTGCCGAGCTACCGACCCACCGAGCTCGAAATTGGAGAAAAAACATTGCCGAGCTACCGACCCATCGAGCTCGAAATTGGAGAAAAAATGATGTCGACCTAAACAATCCGTCAGATCGTCTCAAAATTCGCGCCACGACACGATCGACGCTCAGAAACGCGCCACGTGTTCAGAGCATGATCTGCTTTGCGATGCGCACCATCTGATCATGATCGACGTCTAGAAATGCGCCACGTGTCCAGGTAATATTTAATTAATTAATTAATTAATTTATTTGTATTAATTATTTAAAAAATCCAAAAAATATTTAAAAATCGAAAAAATTTAATTAAAAGTTCTAAAAATAATTATTAATTCAGAATATTATTTTAAAATTCTGAAAAATTAATTATTCAATTAGAATAATTAATTAATATTTTCGATAATTAATTATTTAATTCGAAAAATAAATAAAAAATTCAAAAAAAATCTGGAAAAATCACAAAAAATCCAGAAAATTCTAAGGATATTTTTGGGCATTTTACAAGCCCAGAATAACACCGTTATACCCTGAGAAAGATTCGAACTCCCTTAAGAACACTGATAAAATTCCGTACGCTATTAGAACAACAAAACTACTCCTTAAAGACTGTAAAACTCAGTCTCCAGGAGTAAGGGGCATGTGATATGGCTAAAAATGAGATTAAATTGGGACCGTTCGAATTGGGCACGAATCTTAAAGCTCAGGGGTAAAACGGTAATTTCACCTACAAACGGGTCTGAAATGGGGACTGGGTCTTTATTCAAAGCCCAATAACCCGTAAACGAATCTGTCTTACTGGGTACGGGTGTAATGCCCCGATTTTTATTTATGAAAATTATTTATTTTGCACGTAGTGTGCACGTGCCATTTTTCGTAATATGAAATCTTATAATTACTTTCATTATGAATGATGAGTATGTATATAGAAATATATGTATATATGTCCTTTAATTTTTATTTTTATAAAAAGCCCTTTGTTTCAAATAAACTAAAGCCCAAAAATCTAATTTATTTTCGTAAAAGCTATTATTGTGGCCCATCAATTCAAGTCCATGGATTAATTCTCTTAATAACAACCTGTAAGGTAAACATCTTTTAAAAGATTATTTTTATAAAATGTATATGTACAAGTTTTTATATGGAGACTAGAGTAGCACGTGCATGCAACATGGTGTGCATTGCACACTATTCTCCTTGGCCGGTTTTTGAAGAGGTGGAGATAGTGTAGGGGTGGTTACTTAGTTGTGGATAGTTAATATAACTCCTACTCTCACCCTAGCCCTCCATCTCATAACCATCTACTAAATCCTAACCCTCCATTTCACCCAAGGATGTAGTATAAATACCCCCTCCATTGTCTTCTTCATTAAAGATCCATTGAAACAGAAAGATATATTTTTAAGAGAGTTGTGAGTGTGTGTACCTTGGAGGCCGATCATCACTGCAGAAGGATTCTCGGATTGGCAAGGAGCAAGGAGGAGAAGTCACATTATCACACTAGAAGGCTTTTACTGGATTTCATTTATTTCGTCAACAAGGTGGGTGTTTCTCATGACTTCTAGAATAGAATTCATGTTAGAATTGAGTTTGAATTGTGTATGCATGTATAAACTGAAGTGATAGAATGACTGCTTAATTGAAATCTTTTCATGCTATATGTAATGTAGAAAATGTGAATGATTGATAAAGAACTAATGATATTTAGAAAACTGGAAACGACCTGTACAGTCGACCGATAATATGAGCAGTCGACTGACATGAGAAATATAAAGTATGTACAGATTGAAATTCCATGAAATGATGTATGTTAAATTCTAATATTCTAGCATGCTAAGTTTGGAATTGATATTTATCTCTGTAGAAAAGTAATGAGAAAAAGACAAGTGTATGATCAGAATTGTATTTGAATAAAAGAAAATACTAGTTATGAGAAATTTACTTTTAATTGAAAACTATGTTGTGATGTTGATAAACAGATAAGAATCACATGGTTGTGTGGACAAGGTACATATTGTAGTGTGACAAAAATGATGTGTGCTTATTGAAGAACAGAATAAAGAGATGATCTCTTAATTCGAAAATTAACCCTGTTCAGTCGACCGAATGCATGTAACAGTCGACTGTACTGAACATGAAAGGTTGTATAGTTGAACTACCAAGGACAGCCGACTGGTATGAATGATAGTTGACTCCCCTGTAAGTGATATTGAGATTTTGAATGCTGCGGAACAGCCGACTGGCTATGTACAGCAGTCGACTCTTCTGAGCAGTTTATTGAAGAACTTTATTTGACTGAACAAGTCGACTGGATAAGCTCTAAGTCGACTATCCAGATCACTTTTTGGCATATCAGAAATTCTATGATTTGTTTTATGATAAAGGTTATGAATCTTATGTTGAATATTGGTTATGACAGTAAACTCTATTTATCTTTGCATGAATTTACATGAAGTGAATCATTTAATAGAATTTGTGAAAGTTGTATGAATGTGAAAGCTATGAGCATGAAAAAGAAAATCTGTTATGATTATGAAAAAAATGAACTTATGAGCTAGTAACGCTCAATGTTGGAAATTTTGAATTTGAATTGAAACAAAAGAGTAGCTAAGTCTTCCCCGGCAATTGGAAGGAAATGAAATGAAAATTGAAATGAAAGACCAAGGTTGGTCATGTTTGAATGAATGAATAAGTCCGGTTAAGTGGAGAGACTAACTCTAAAGCTTTGATTTTGTTCATGATTCTAATAAAAACTAAGGATTAGTACATAGTGGAGATGTGATGAAAGTGAGAGAAAAACACAAGTATGAGAGCTAGAGTTTACGGTGCGGGTGTGAGCCACAGAATGCATGCTTGATGAGTCAAGACATGGCGTGGGCACTACTCAGTAATGATCGAACCTTAGCAACGCTTGTGGGATGTTTGGTGACTGCAAGAGGATCGTGTGTCAGGGAGGAGGCTGAATTGCCACAGAATGCATGCTTGATGAGTCAAGACATGGCATGGGATTCCCCTCCAGGGTCCGGTACACGTGCTTGTACTCATAGATCATCTAAGATACTTACCGTAATTACAGTAGTAGATTTAAGTCATGGCGAGGGATTGAATCCTATGAAGTGAAGAACGATTAAGAGGCTTGCCCTCGGACCTATGTAGTATGGGATGCATAGAATCCGAACAAGTGCGCATTAGTGTCATTTAATATAATAATTGCATTAAGGATTAAGTGCACAATCACAACACGACATCATTAAGATTTTCCCTTTACTTTCATTTGATATGTGAACAAGTTTGTGATTTGTTAAGAAATGAGAATCGTTATACTGTTTCTGGCATAGAGAGGATGGCCATATATAATTATCGTCGGTTGAATAAACTGACGTATCCACAGTTTTATTTGCAGGATAATTGGCTTGATAAAGGTTAAAGGAGAACCGATGTTCAAAGATTATTTATTGCTGCATCTTTTTGTGTAATGTTGTAATTGCCTCCGCTGTCATCATTTGTGAATTATTGATGTATATGCTTCTACTGTAAAATGTAAAGTGTAAAATCTCTTGTAACTCTGATATAAAGTGAAAAGTTTCAATTCCTTGTAAAATTGTACCGAATGAGACGAAAAGATCCTGTTGAAATATCGAATTCAGTTGTTTTTGAAATTCGAGGTGTTACAGAGTGGTATCAGAGCTACGTTTCATTCTGGTACAAATTTATAAGGAACGACACCCTAGAAGTGGACATTAGAGTGTGTGTTTGAGTCTAGAGATTTAAATGTAAGTTACTTATATTTGTGTTGCTCTATGATTTATGTTTCTTCCTCTCTATTTCTAAGATGGCTGATCACTTCGACCCTGCTGGCGACGACAATTGGCATATTATTGAGGAAGAGTACTACCCTGGACAAGCAGATCCCGAGAAAGAGTACCATCCTGGGCAAGCAGATTCTGATGAAGAGGAGTGGCCTGAATCTCGAGAGATTATCCCACCTCCAGACCCGTCTGACGATTCTTCTTTTGATGAAGAAGAGGGACCAGTTTCGAATAGTCTTGTTGCTTCTCTTCAGAGGCAGGTTGAATCACTGCGGGAGAGAGTTGGATTGTTGAGGCACAGTTGGCCAAGTGCAAGGACAACTTTTCCGTTCTCAGTCATCGTGTATGGGAACTCGAGAAGAGGAAGAATCTGACCGATGTGCTGAAGGAAGAAGTTGATGAACTACGGAGAAGGTCTGGATCTGAAAACAGAACTTGTGAGGGTCTATCAGACACTCAACGCCGTAGCCATGAATCACAACAAAGGAAGGGGGCCTGTGAATCCAGTGCCCGAGGCAATTAAACTAGTGAAATCGTTCAAACGGATGAAACCACCTATATTCGAAGGGAAGTCAGACCCTGATGCGGCTGACAACTGGATTCGTCAAGTAGAGACCATCTTCGAAGTGCTGGAGACCCCGGAAGGCAGCAAGGTCAAGTTGGCGACTCTGCAACTTGAGAAGGATGCGGCTGTTTGGTGGCAGTCGATGAAGCGGACAATGGGAGGTATAGTTCTTGGCTGGGAGGAATTTTTGGAAGAATTCCGCAGTCACTATTTTTCCTCCGACGTCCAGGAGAAGAAGGCTATGGAGTTTCTGTCACTACAGCAGGGTGGCATGTTAGTTAGAGAGTACGAGACCAAATTTACTCAGCTCTCTAGGTATGCGCCTGAATTAGTTGTGGATGAGGTGAAGAAGGCCTGTAAGTTTGAGCATGGATTGAGGCCGAGCTTGAGGTCCTGGATGATACCTCTGGGTATCAGGAGATTTGACAAGTTGGTCAAGCGCGCGGCAGCCACGGAAGCAGATATGGAACAGTTCCATGCTGTTCAGAATCGGAGGAACAACTGGCAGTCTGGAAAGAGGCCCGCAACTTCTGGGAATTTCAAGGGATAACCATCTGCACAAAGGTTCAAACTGACAGGGGCGAACGCTATTAGTGTGGCTGAAGGACCTGGGAACAATATTGTGAGACCTTCTGCGGTAACTTGCTTCAATTGTGGTGAGACGGGACATTACCAATCTCAATATCTCAAACCACGGACTGGCAATCACAATGTGCCAATGCAGCAGACTGGGAAGAGACCGTACCAATTAGGGCGAGTATTTGCCTTGACGGAAGCTGATACCGATGAGGTTGATCACGTCATCACGGGGACGAGGGCGGATGTTTAGAGGTTCATGTTGTTTTCTTTTCCCGCTTATTTAGTGAACCGTTGCGTAATGAGTATGTATTATGTAACAGGCGAACTTTATTTGAATGGAATGAAAGCTGTTGTTCTGTTCGATACTGGATCCTCTCATACTTTTGTGTCTCCTAAATTTGCTAAAGTGTTGGGAGTTGAACCGAAGATTTTTCCAGGCAAGATCTTAGCAGTAGCTACTCCATCAGGGGAGACTCTAACCACTGATCGGTACTATGCTGACTGTGAGATCGTGATTGGTGATCGAATCTTTGGGATCGATCTGATCGAGCTGAATATTTTGGGAGTCGATGTTATCATTGGCATTGATTGGATGTCGGTGTACAGTGCAAGCATCGAGTGCAAGACCAAGACGGTAACAGTGAAGGCTCCAGGTGGACCTGAAGTCACTTTCCAAGGGAAGAAGAAGTGTTCTAGGCTGATGGCAGCTATCCGCAAGGGAGAGATTCCTGTGAAAGTGCAAGGGATTCCTGTGGTTCGGGACTATCTGACAGTGTTCTTGGATGATTTTCCTGGGTTGCCCTCGCTTTGTGATGTAGAGTTCAGCATCACTGTTCAACCAGGGAGTGCACCCATTTCTAAGGCACCATATAGGATGGCACCGGTGGAGTAGGATGAGATCAAACGGTAGATTGAGGAACTGTTGGAGAAATACTTTATTCAACCTAGTACGTCACCTTGGGGAGCACCAGTGATTTTGGTAAAGAAGAAGGATGGATCGATGAGGATGTGTATCGATTATCGGGAGCTGAATAAGGTCACTGTTCAGAATAAGTATCCTATTCCCCGAATTGATGACTTTTCGATCGTCTACAAAGAGCTGCTATTTTTTCCAAAATAGATATTCAATCAGGATATCATCAAGTTCGAGTGAAAGCTGAAGATGTGCACAAAACTTCATTTAGAACTCGACACGGGCATTACGAATTCTTAGTTATGCCGTTTGGAGTGACGAATGCGCCCGTAATCTTCATGGACATGCCGAACAGAGTTCTGAGGCCGTTCATTGATTTTTTCGTCGTGGTATTTATCGACGATATTCTCGTGTACTCCAAGTCGGAGGAGAAGCACACTGAGCATTTGGCAGCAGTTTTGGAGAAGCTTCGAGAGCAGGAATTGTTTGCCAAACTATCCAAGTGTGATTTCTGGAAATCTGAAGTGGCATTCCTAGGTCACATCCTTTCTAAGGAGGGAGTGGCAACTGATCCTCAGAAGATAGAGGCAGTGAGAGATTGGGCTAGGCCTACTACAGTGAAGGAAGTCAGAAGTTTCCTTGGATTGACTGGATACTACAGGAGATTCATTCAAGGTTATGCTCAGTTAGCCGTGCCGCTTACTGGTTTGACCAAGAAGAACATGAACTTCAAGTGGACGGAGCAATGTGAGGCAAGTTTTCAGGAGTTGAAGGACAGGCTGACTACTGCACCTATTTTGGCTTTGCCTAGAGCAGGTGTTGAGTATGATGTTTATAGCGATGCTTCACATCGTGGGCTTGGTTGTGTCTTAATGCAAGAAGGAAGAGTAATCGCTTATGGGTCTAGGCAACTACGACCACATGAGAAGAATTACCCGACTCATGATCTGGAGTTGGCTGCGATTATCTTTGCCCTGAAGCAATGGAGACATTATGTGTATGGTGAGAAGCTGAACATGTACACGGACCACAAGAGCTTGAAGTACATCTATCAGCAGAAAGATCTGAATTTGAGGTAGCGAAGATGGCTGGAGGTACTTGAGGACATTCGTCCGGAGATTAAGTATCACCCAGAGAAGGCTAATGTTGTTGCTGATGCACTTAGCCGCAAGAGCAGTCTGGCTAGTTTGATTACAACTCAGTGGCAGCTAGTAGAGAAGTTGGATCGGGCTGGTATTGAAGTCGTTCTGCATGACTTGGGAGCATCCTTAGCTTAGTTGAGACTTCAACCGACACTGAACGAAAGGATTATTGCAAGTCAGAAGGTGGATGCGGAGTTTCAGAAGATGTTAGAGCAGGTTGGTGCTGGCAGATTGTTCGGATTTCAAATTAAGGATGGAGTGCTGTGATTTGGAGAGAGGCTATGTGTTCCGGATCAGGCGGACCTGAAAGAGAGTATTCTTCAGGAGATGCATGCTACTCTTTTGTCTATACATCCTGGGAGTACTAAGATGTACAGGGACATCAAGCAGCATTTTTGGTGGTTAGGTTTGAAGCGGGATGTGGCTGAATTTGTGTCGAAGTGTGAGGTTTGTCAACAAGTCAAAGCCGAGAATCAAAAACCTGGAGGTCTATTGCAACCGTTACCTATTCCAAAATGGAAGTGGGATAACATCAGTATGGATTTCATTACGGGTTTACCCAAGAATTCTAAGGGCGATGATGCGATTTGGGTTATAGTCGATCGACTAACCAAGTCTGCCCACTTTTTGGCAATGAAACTTACTGCTTCGATGGACAAGTTGGCTGAGATGTATGTTAGTGAGATTGTCAGGCTTCATGGCATTCCGTTGACGATTGTATCCGATCGAGATGCGCGGTTTACTTCGCATTTCTGGAGGAGTCTTCAGACAGCTTTGGGTACCAAGACAGATTTTAGCACTGCTTTTCATCCCCAGACCGATGGGCAGACCGAGAGAGTCAACCGTATTCTTGAGGATATACTTCGGTATTGTATACTAGACTTTGGAGGTAGTTGGGAAAGGCATTTACCTTTGGTAGAGTTTGCCCACAACAACAGTTTTCAGACTAGCATTGGGATGTCGCCGTACGAAGCTTTGTATGGCAGGAAGTGTAGGACGCCTGTTTGTTGGTTCGAAGTTAGGGAGCGTCAGATGTTTGGACCTGAGATTGTTCAGCAGACCTCTGAAAATATTGATCTGATCAGGAAGAGGTTGTGGAAGCTCAGAGCAGGCAGAAGAGCTATGTAGACAACCGGAGAAGGGACCTTGAGTTTGAGGTTGGTGACTTTGTCTTTCTAAAAGTATCGCCCAGTAAAGGCGTGATCCGATTCGGCAAGAGTGGGAAGTTAGCCCATAGGTTTATAGGCCCGTACAAGATATTGAAAAGGATTGGGAAAACTGCTTACCGGCTTGAGTTACCGGAAGAGTTGTCTCAAGTGCACAATGTCTTTCATGTGTCTATGCTGAGAGGTTATATTCCAGATCCGAGTCATCATTTGCCTGAAGTGCCAGAAGGTTTGCAATTGGATCTGAATTACATCGAGTCTCATGTTGAGATTGTTGATCGTCGAGAGAAAGTCTTGAGGAATAAGACGATACCGATGGTCAAGGTAGTTTGGAGAAACCATTTGGTTGAAGAGGCTACTTGGGAGTCTGAGGAGAGGATATTGAGAGATCATCCTGAGCTTTTTGTTTGATTTGTATTTTTGTATTTTTTTGTGTTTGTTTTGTTTCTCGCTCTTGACTGTAGTTCCGGGGACGGAACTATTCTAAGGAGGGAGTGTTGTAATGCCCCGATTTTCATTTATGAAAATTATTTATTTTGCACGTAGTGTGCACGTGCCATTTTTCGTAATATGAAATCTTATAATTACTTTCATTACGAATGATGAGTATGTATATAGAAATATATGTATATATGTCCTTTAATTTTTATTTTTATAAAAAGCCCTTTGTTTCAAATAAACTAAAGCCCAAAAATCTAATTTATTTTCGTAAAAGCTATTATTGTGGCCCATCAATTCAAGTCCATGGATTAATTCTCTTAATAACAACCTGTAAGGTAAACATCTTTTAAAAGATTATTTTTATAAAATGTATATGTACAAGTTTTTATATGGAGACTAGAGTAGCACGTGCATGCAACATGGTGTGCATTGCACACTATTCTCCTTGGCCGGTTTTTGAAGAGGTGGAGATAGTGTAGGGGTGGTTACTTAGTTGTGGGTAGTTAATACAACTCATACTCTCATCCTAGCCCTCCATCGCATAACCATATACTAAATCCTAACCCTCCATTTCACCCAAGGATGTAGTATAAATACCCCCTCCATTGTCTTCTTCATTAAAGATCCATTGAAAGAGAAAGATATATTTTTAAGAGAGTTGTGAGTGTGTGTACCTTGGAGGCCGGTCATCACTGCAGAAGGATTCTCGAATTGGCAAGGAGCAAGGAGGAGAAGTCACATTATCACACTAGAAGGCTTTTATTGGATTTCGTTTATTTCGTCAACAAGGTGGGTGTTTCTCATAACTTCTAGAATAGAATTCATGTTAGAATTGAGTTTGAATTGTGTATGCATGTATAAACTGAAGTGATAGAATCTTAATTGAAATCTTTTCATGCTATATGTAATGTAGAAAATGTGAATGATTGATAAAGAACTAATGATATTTAGAAAACTGGAAATGACCTGTACAGTCGACCGATAATATGAGCAGTCGACTGACACGAGAAATATAAAGTATGTACAGATTGAAATTCCATGAAATGATGTATGTTAAATCCTAATATTCTAGCATGCTAAGTTTGGAATTGATATTTATCTCTGTAGAAAAGTAATGAGAAAAAGACAAGTGTATGATCAGAATTGTATTTGAATAAAAGAAAATACTAGTTATGTGAAATTTACTTTTAATTGAAAACTATGTTGTGATGTTGATAAACAGATAAGAATCACATGGTTGTGTGGACAATGTACATATTGTAGTGTGACAAAAATGATGTGTGCTTATTGAAGAACAGAATAAAGAGATGATCTCTTAATTCGAAAATTAACCATGTTCAGTCGACCGAATGCATGTAACAGTTGACTGTACTGAACATGAAAAGTTGTATAGTTGAACTACCCAGGACAGCCGACTGGTATGAATGACAGTCGACTCCCCTATAAGTGATATTGAGATTTTGAACGCTGCGAAACAGCCGACTGGCCATGTGCAGCAGTCGACTCTTCCGTGCAGTTTATTGAAGAACTTTATTTGACTGAACAAGTCGACTGGATAAGCTCTAAGTCGACTGTCCATATTACTTTTTGGCATATCAGAAATTCTATGATTTGTTTTATGATAAAGGTTATGAATCTTATGTTGAATATTGGTTATGACAGTAAACTCTATTTGTCTTTGCATGAATTTACATGAAGTGAATCATTTATTAGAATTTGTGAAAGTTGTATGAATGTGAAAGCTATGAGCATGAAAAAGATAATCTGTTATGATTATGAAAAAAATGAACTTATGAGTTAGTAACGCTCAATGTTGGAAATTGTGAATTTGAATTGAAACAAAAGAGTAGCTAAGTCTCCCCCGGCAATTGAAAGTAAATGAAATGAAAATTGAAATGAAAGACCAAGGTTGGTCATGTTTGAATGAATGAATAAGTCCGGTTTAGTGGAGAGGCTAACTCTAGAGTTTTGATTTTGTTCATGATTCTAATAAAAACTAAGGATTAGTACATAGTGGAGATGTGATGAAAGTGAGAGAAAAACACAAGTATGAGAGCTAGAGTTTACGGTGCGGGTGTGAGCCACAGAATGCATGCTTGATGAGTCAAGACATGGCGTGGGCACTACTCAGTAATGATCGGACCTTAGCAACGCTTGTGGGATGTTTGGTGACTGCAAGAGGATCGTGTGTCAAGGAGAAGGCTGAATTGCCACAGAATGCATGCTTGATGAGTCAAGACATGGCGTGGGATTCCCCTCCAGGGTTCGATACACGTGCTTGTACTCATAGATCATCTAAGATACTTACCGTAATTACAGTAGTATATTTAAGTCATGGCGATGGATTGAACCCTATGAAGTGAAGAACGATTAAGAGGCTTGCCCTCGGACCTATGTAGTATGGGATGCATAGAATCCGAACAAGTGCGCATTAGTGTCATTTAATATAATAATTGCATTAAGGATTAAGTGCACAATCACAACACGACATCATTAAGATTTTCCCTTTACTTTCATTTGATATGTGAACAAGTTTGTAATTTGTTAAGAAATGAGAATCGTTATACTGTTTCTGGCATAGAGAGGATGGCCATGTATAATTATCGTCGGTTGAATAAACTGACGTACCCACAGTTTTATATGCAGGATAATTGGCTTGATAAAGGTTAATGGAGAACCGATGTTCAAAAATTATTTATTGCTGCATCTTTTTGTGTAATGTTGTAATTGCTTCCGCTGTCATCATTTGTGAATTATTGATGTATATGCTTCCGCTGTAAAATGTAAAGTATAAAATCTCTTGTAACTCTGATGTAAAGTGAAAAGTTTCAATTCCTAATAAAATTGTACCGAATGAGACGAAAAGATCCCGTTGAAATCTCGAATTCAGTTGTTTTTGAAATTCAGGGTGTTACAACGGGTCCCAACCCGTTACAAACCAGTTCGGAAGGATAAAAAAGAATTCAGATTCATAATTATCCCTAAGAAGTGATCTTAACCGCTTCTATCCATTCACACCGGAAAGTAGAGATATGTTCTTATCTTGAAACGGAACCCTAAAAGCGACTATAAATACCCCTCTCCCTCCACTGTTACCAGGTAATTAATACTTTTCCAATAAAAGCTCTTTCTTAACCATTCAGATTACTGACAAGAGCGTCGGATGGTGTGTCGCCGGGATTCATCCCGATGTCTTGCACTTTTTGTAGGTTCGCAGTAGCGGCAAGAGATCAGGTCAACAACTTGGTGAAGGTCAACAGGTCAACAAGTTTGCTTTATCATTTTCTCCAAGAATTCACAAATTCATCTGTTTGCTCCCACACCAAAATCAGCAGCAACAGAAATATATAATAAGTTTCAACCAAACTCTGCGAATACTAAAATTGTATAATATTTATATTCGCTGAACTTTTTCACATAATTCGAAAAAGGAAAAATCCTAAATCCCTTGTTAAATTTTAGAGATCAAAATGCTCTTCTATTCTTAAATTTTAGCGCTCAAGATGCCCTTTCGTAGTCTTTTACGATATACTACAATGAAAGATTTTTCTACTATCAACAATATACCAATCAATGATTCGACCATGTATTGGATCCTTCAATATGGTGGAGAGTATCAACGCTTCGTGTGATAATCCCATTTCTTTTTTTTGATATATCAGATAGAGCCGAACGGCTCCAGCCATCAAAAAATATATAAATCAATAAAACAATAACGTTACAAACAAAATAATAATGGTTTTACAAGCTGTAAAACAGAAAGAAGAATACAACAAAGGAGAATACAACAAAGAATACAACAAAAAAGTTAGGCGGAGAACGGGCACGCCGCCAAAAAGCGACAGGATAGGCTAACTGCGCAGAAATCGACTCAGCATCCCAAGAGAACTCAAGCAGCACAACCAAGATAAGTCTGACTGCCTACACCGAGGAAGGCAAAGGGAAGCCAAAGTTCAACAGTGCACAAGGTGAAGAGCCGATGCCGAGGCTGCTTTCCTAGCAAGAACACGAGCACTCACATGAATCTGGCAATTATTAAAGACTTTCTTATTGTATTTCCGCTTAACGAGGGGAGGGACGACCTTCACCAATGGAAACGAAGTTGTAGCAGGATCAGACATGCTAGCTTCGTCTTTAATGATGCAAGAAGAGGGAAAGGGAAAACTGGAATCAACTGAAGAGGATGTTGGGATGGAGTTAGTATGATAGGAAACACGATAGAGAGTAGAGTCATCAAGGACCGGATAAGACTTGAGGGGAAAAGAGTGCAGGCTATGCAAAACCTCCATCAGGAGATGATTGAGCCAAGATTGCACCCCTAAATATTGATACAACGAGAAGATGCATCCCGAAAAATAAAAAAAGAACGTAGAAAGTTTGGGAGAAGAAATCATCATAGAACAAGGAAAATTATAAAATAAAGAAGGTGCTTTACAATCAATATTAGGATTGGCAGTAGGCACCTGAGGGTCTGAAATGCGGCGATGCCGAGCGTGCCCTATCACACTTTGAAACCACGAATGACGAGAGACAAAGGATTTAAACAAACATTCATTTATATCCAGACTCAAACTCAACGAAGGCGCCACCGAAGAAGAATGGGGATGAGCCTTGTAAAAACCCAACCGAGGATAGGAGATAAGTTTCGTATAAATCTTGCGATCCTTAAAAAGGTTAGCAATATTAGGAGGCTGAAGAGTAGCAATAGAATCACAATAAGCAGTGGAAGAAGTAGCGGAGTTCTTAGCTTGCAAAGGAACAACAGCCGAGGAGTCGAAATCCTTTCCAGTTTCAAGACTGGACTCCCTTGCCAATCTAACATGAAGCTTGTGCTTTAAGAGGGGGTAGTTAAGAAAGAAGAGAAGTTTGGCCGGTAAGGGATGGCCTCTGGGAAATCCAAAGAGTTTTTGAAGGAAAAAGTATCGACTACGCGAGTGACCAAACTTATCACTGAAAATGCACTTCATTTTATTCACGCACTCATGTTTAAAATGCCCAGAAAGGAGCACTACAACACACAGGGCTTTCTACAGCGGACTTATTACAGCATTTAAGTGTTAATGCTATTGAAAGTGATCAATAATAGCATTTTTGAAGAAAATGTTGTCTTTGATTAATTTTTAAATTTACTCTTAGTTATGACAGCGTTTTTAAAACGCTATATTATTTACGGCATTTTAGAAACGCTATTATATCTAAGAAATAAACAAAATAGATATGGGCAAAAAAGAAAATTCTAAATAAAAATTCCAAATCCATCAAAACCCTTTTAACTTCTCCCTCTCTTCCAAAACCCCTTCTTCACCAAATCGATCCCTAATTTCCCCTCCTCTGCGCCTCTCGAATCCCCGACCCACCATCAAATCGCTTCCCGTGCCACCGTAGCCCTACCCACCGTCTCCCTCTACTCCTACCCGCGCCCCCGTTGACCTACCCGCCGTCGCCCTCTCTTCCTCCCCGCCGTCGCCCTCTCCTCCTCCCCGCCGTCGCCCTCTCCTCATCCCTGCGCCGCCGTCGCCCTCTCTTCCTCCCCGCCATCGCCCTCTCCTCCTCCCCGCGCCCCCGTTGCCCTCTCTTCATAACACAACCCTTCTTCATCCTTGGCTTGGCAGGTAAACATATAAAGAAATAGGGTTTTTAGCATAGCACTGTATGGGATGTATACACTTTACTTCATGATTAGCTAGGAATAGATATTGTGTGTATATACTGTTCTCATTCGGCACTTGGAGTTTTTCCTTTTAAGTTGATCTCTGTGTATAAAAAATGCTCTTGGTTTCATTTGATTGTAACCAAGAACTTCTTTCGGTTTATTAAATCCCCTTTTGATTACCACCAATCTATTAAGATAAATGATAATCAGGACATAGTGAATGTAAAGTTGTCTATATATCATTGGGGCATATATTTTAGTCAAATGTTTAGTCTGAAAATTGTGCACCTGTATGTTTTAGTTCGTTTTGTAAATAAATTACATGCTCTCTTCGCCCAGCTTCTCTGTTATTAAAACTTATTTATTTCAATTTTACTTGGATGACATATAAAGTAGCACACTTATTACATCCTTACATTTAGCTACAAGTCCATCTATAGTATAAAGAACTATTTTGTAGCCTACTCTTTCTGTAGAACTTCTTGTCTGGAGTTACTTGGAACGGCAAGAGGCTGTTTACTATTATCGATCCAGCTTTATTGTGATGGTAACTGCTTATTGAAAGTTCTTATTTGAGTTAAGGATGACATTAGGTTGCATGTATGTTTATTATTATGGCTTAGTTCCACTACATTAACATTTTTTGCTAGTAATGTGTGTACCTCTTATATGCAACTGTTGAATGGATATGACATATTTAAAAAACATATTTTTAAAATCGTATCAATTAAAGTTTGATCCACGTTGTTGATGTGTGTATTGTTGGTGTTATCTTGTTAATTTCTCCTCGGTTGTCATCTCTTCAAGGTCAGAGGAGCTGGTGTGTCATCACAATGAATAAAGATTGGGTTCATCTTAACAAGTAATGAAATCTTACCCAAATTAATATTTTAATATATAATAGATATTAAGATATTACATGCTTTTATGACCACTATTTTATAATTTATAGAAATACAACAGTATATAAAGTGGCAGTTCATCAGTTTGTGGAAATTGCGAAGTCAACTGCTGAGGACCCAAACTGGATTATATGTCCATGCAGAGATTGCCAAAATTTCTGTCGTGGAAATGAGGATATGCTTTTACTTCATTTGCTCAAGCGTGGAATGGATATGACTTACACAAATTGGATTTGGCACGGGGAAGGATTGAATGCGAAGAGTTCTACTAAGGAATCTATATTGCTAGATAGAATAATTGAAGATGCATATGTTGATAATGAGGGTATTCATGAATCTAATGGTAAAGAGGGAGAGGATGACTTAACAAATATGTTAAAGGACGCTATTATTCCTTTATATCCTGGTTGCACTAAATACAGTAGGCTATCAGCAACAATTATTCTATATAAGCATAAATCCATGTATGGTGTTTCTAACAAATGCTTTAATCATCTTTTGGAGAAATTGCATGATATGTTACCTGATGAAAATATAATTCCAGAATCCGCACGAGCTGCACAGCAATTAATTAAGTCATTTAAACTTGATTGTGAAATCATACATGCATGCGTCAACGATTGTTGCCTATTTAGAGGTGAGTTCAAAGATGATGATGAATGTAGGAAGTGTCATGAGTCACGATGGAAGAAGGATCATCGGACTAAGAAGATTCTTATTGGAGTGCTAGTTAAGATTTTGAGGTATTTTCCAATAATTCCAAGGTTTAGAAGAATGTTTCAAACATCAGAACTTGCTGAAAATTTACGGTGGCATCACAATCATAAAAGTGAAGATGATAAAATTAGGCACCCTGCTGACTCTTTGGCTTGGAAAACAATTGATAATAAATGGCCATCTTTTGCTGCCGAGCCGCGCAACCTTAGACTTGATCTAGCTGCAGATGGGTTTAATCCCTTCCGTGGTCTTAGCTCCTCACATAGTTGTTGGCCTGTGATGCTGGTAATATATAATCTTCCACCAGGGTTATGCATGAGAAAGGAACATATTATGTTATCATTGTTGATTTCAGGACCACATCAACCAGGAAATGACATAGATATTTATTTACAACTGCTGATAGATGACTTGCAAGCTTTATTTGATGTGGGTGTACAAACATATGATGCTTTCACCAAAACATTTTTCAACTTGAAAGCAATTTTGATGTGGACAATAAATGACTTTCCAGCTTATGGTAACCTGGCTGGATGTACTACGAAGGGAAAACTAGCATGCCCCATATGTGGTACTAATACTTATTCTAAATGGTTGAAACACAGTAAAAAAAATGTTTACCTGAACCATAGGCGGTTTCTTGGACCAAAACATACATTACGGTTCCAAAGAAGTTGGTTTGATGGGAAACAAGAGCTTGAGGAGCCACCTAGATTAATGGTCGGATCAAGAATTTTGAATGAGATTAAAAATATTGAAAATGATTTTGGAAAGGGGTCAAAGAAAAATAAGAGAAAGTTGCAATCTGTACAGATTTGGAAGAAGAAGTCAATATTTTTTGACTTGCCTTACTGGGAGGTAATATATATAACCCACTTTATTTATCTTATTATCTAGTTTTTCATTTTTTTTTTGGCAATTAGTTAACATTACGTTTCTTATATATCTCAATTGTTTTCTTTTTGTTCAATTTCAGCATTTAGTATTGCATCATAATTTGGATGTAATGCACATTGAAAAGAATGTGTGTGATAGCATTATTAGTACTTTGCTGAATGTGAAGGGAAAGACAAAGGATGGGATAAATTCACGTATGGATTTGGAAGACATGGGAATTAGACATGGCTTGCATCCAAAACGGAAAAATGGAAAGAGAACTTATCTGCCACCTGCGCCACACACTCTTTCGAAAAAGGAACAACAACTGTTTTGTAAACGGTTATTTGATCTTAAGGTACCTGATGGTTATAGTTCAAATATTGGGAACTGCATATCAGTGGACGAGTGTAAAATTATCGGCCTCAAGTCTCATGATCATCATGTGTTAATGCAGCAATTGTTGCCTGTTGCATTAAGAGGTCTTCTCCCAAAAGGGCCTAGAAATGCAATATTTTGACTATGTGCGTTTTTCAATGCATTATGTCAAAAGATCATTGACCCGGAGGAAATGTTAAAACTGGAGGCATATGTTGTTGAGACTTTGTGCATGTTTGAAAGGTTTTTTGTTCCTGCTTTTTCCGATATTATGATTCATTTGACAATTCATTTGGGGCGAGAAGCCCGATTATGTGGCCCGGTTCAACAAAGATGGATGTATCCCTTTGAAAGGTAACAAATTGATTATTTTGTAATTCTATTTGTACGATGTAGTTTTTATCATAAAATATTAATTTTATTTTCTGTAGACAAATGAAGACATTCAAAGGATATGTTAGAAATTTGGCACGACCTGAAGGTTGTATAGAACAATGCTATTTATTAGATGAGTGCATGCAATTTTTCAGTAAATGCATGAGTCAAGTGGCTGATATGGATAATTGTCCAAATAGAAATCAAGATTTCGAGAATGATGCGATACTTGAAGGTCGGCCAATTTCCAAAGGAACATCGATCACTTTGGATTATCAAAGGCTACAAAGTGCTCATCGATGTGTATTGTTTAATATGGCCGAGGTTGAGCTATATTTAGAGTAAGTGTAGTACGAAAAGTAATTCTCAATGATAATGTTTTTACATAAGAGCATGTAACCATTGTTAATTATTTTAGGATACACTTGAAGGAGTTGAAGCGTTTGGACAAACGTCTGGTCAAAAATGATACTTTACTTCAACATACTGGTTAAAAGAAAAGGTCTAATTATATATATAATCCATGAATTTTTTGTTTATTATATATTACTACCTATAATTCTAATAGTGTATCATTGATTATGAACAGATTCACGGATAGACTCATGGTATGCCCACTCATAACATATCTAGAACGTTAAGAGGGCTTGCACAAGGTCCATCTGTGCATGCTCTCTCTTATTCTGGGTTTGTTGTGAATGACTATCGCTTTCACATAAAAGATGCATTCAAGTCAACTCAAAATAGTGGGGTTTCATATGAGGCAACAACTGTTAGCAGATCGAGCTCGAAGGATAAGCACCAAAAGATCAAACCAGTTGTTTATTATGGAGTGATCAAAGATATTATTTTACTGGACTATTTTACTTTTCAGATTCCTGTTTTATTTGGTCATTGGGCTAATCCGAAAACTGGTGTCAAAATTGATGAAGGTTTTACTATGGTTAACCTGCACCAAGGACAACAACAATTTAAAAATGACCCATTTATTCTAGCGTCACAAGCAAAACAAGTGTTTTATTCTAAGGAAAGTGATTCATCTAATTGGTATGTTGTTCTAAAGGCGCCACCAAGAAGTATTAATGAGTTGGATTTGGATAATGAGAGTGTTTATTCAAGACCATTAGATGTATCCTTACTTGATAAGAATACTGATGATGAGGATAATGAGTATGTTAGAAAGAACTGTAAGAGTATCTATGTGTAATTTTCCATATTGTTTTGTTACACAACTATTTATATTTTTTATCATAACTTCATAGTGAAACTTATTATAACTGATTCTGCCACAATTTATATAATCACTCGTTTACTTCATTATTTTTATATTTTTTGTTAGTGATAATTTGCATGTTGAAATTTCTAATTATGATGATAAATCTTTCTAACATGTTCATTTTTTTCCTGTTTTTGGCTGTCTATTTAAGTGAGGTGTCTTTCTTTCAAACATGGCTCGAGAAGAGGTAAAAACTATTATCAACCATTTATCCACATATACAATAACATATTTATTATGTATTATTCACAATCATGTTCTTGTTTGGATCATTTGTAGTGCTCAAAACAAGGAGGTAAAAGGAAAAGGAGGGATGAGGAAAAGAAAATGAGAAAGGAGAAGGGAAAGAAAAAGAGAAGGAAAAATGATAAGGAAAAGGAAAAAGAAAAGGGAAGAATAAAATTGAAAGAGAAGGCATCAAATGATGTGATTCGTATATCAGAACATGTAGACTCTAAATGAATTGAGAGAAGAAACATCGAAACAAGCACAACAGTCAGAAGGCACGACCAGGACTCGCGAATACACAACTTGTAGTAATTTGTCGGCTGTCAGCGGACAAAAATTGGAAGTGACGTTAAATGATCTCGGTCTACCTGTTGGGGAAAACTCAAAAAGACTATCTTCTATTGTAGGCGTTTTAGCACGTCAGATGGTGCCGCTGAAATATGATGACTGGAGAAAAATATCTGATGAGACTAAAGAATTTTATTGGCAAGCAATAAAGATAAGATATAGATATATAGATATATAGAATTGTTATATATATATATATATATATATATATATATATATATATATATATATATATATATATATATATATATATATATATATATATATATAGATTTGTTACCAATATATGGCTAAGACAAATATATGGCTAAGACATCGGATGATCAGAAATGCATAATAACTAAGAATATGACAAAGCATTAGTACAACTCTCAAAATTGACAGAAGATAAAGTGGTCCTACTTGAAGTGGATATATCATCTTTTTTGAAGAGAAGTTTTGGTGATGACATAGTATTGGATCTGTTTGTCTGGTTAGGTCTCTACAGTTGGCTATTTTAGTGTCTTCTAATGTTTTGTGGTTCTTGATGCATGTTGTCGTTCACTCAATATGATCATAGCTCACATGCTTACGGAGGTACAAAACATTATAATATGGTCTAATTTACAACTAAATGAAAAAGGTTATTGCGTAACAATAATTGAAGCTGATCGAACATTTGCTTTAACACCAAAATCTGTACATCTTTGCTCTTAATCAATCTTCATTAATTTTTGAGGTATTTTCTCAATTTGTGATCGATCCATGTGACTAGCCATGTCATTTCTTATTGTTCTGATGAATAGTTGTTGCTTACTGTGCATTATACCAACCCAATTCTGTATCCGCTGATTGTAATTGGCACATCAATTTGCTGCTTGGGTCTTGTATGCTTGCTTGCTGGAGAGATTAGGAAGTGATTTAATAGATTTGACAGAGAATATAATTTGTATTGTTTCTCCCAGATCTGTGAGTACAAATCGGAGACTCCCCTTTATGTGTGATCATACGGAGGTTCAGGAGAGCACATCAGATGCATATCAGGAAGAATGCCTCTTTGTGCTACACCTATTACACTTCACCATTCTTAGGTTTATTGGTTAAGACTACTTAATTTGACACTTAGATACCCAATGGTATATTTTTCATAATCTAGAATGCCTTCTTGAATTTTTGATAGTGGAAACAACAAGTGCTTGAAATAATTTCAGCGGGTCTTAATTTTGCTTTGATTGTGACAACATCATGGATATTTTTTTTTGTTCAAAATAATTTCAGTGATTTGATTCATTGTTTGCTTTTTAAACCGCATTGGATAATAGTTAATGATCTGAAAATGCTATAAGGTTTGATTTTCATTTTCAGAATGCATCTCCTTGCTTCCCTACAAATTTGTCAGTTTACTTCAATGCTTTGTCATATTCAGGCTTAATGATCTCGGTCACCATCAAAATCTTCACTAGTTCATGTCTGAACACTTCTTAATGGATAGTTCCTGTTCATTTAGATTTAAGTTTATAACAGGATACAAAGGGTGCAAGCACAATGTTTTATTAGTAAACTAACAGCAGTGCTTCAAAAGGTTAACTTCATTTAATTCTTTGTGCTTATTTTTATGATAATAATTTATATATACACATATTACTTCAGCAAAAGTTCACATTCAATGGACGTGATAGAGAAGCAAAAATTTACACCCTACAAGCGATGGGAAGATCTGCCAGGGCACGCAAAGCATAATTGGGGGCAAGCTTAAACAAGAAACCGATTTACAAAAGTCAAAGAGAGTGGGATGAATTTGTATCAAGAAACAACTCAAAATTCAAGGTAAAAAACTATGTATACTATTCTGTTTAACTTGCTATATCTTATCTATTCTATAAAATTAATTATATTAGAGTACAATTTGTCTTGTAGGCAAAAAGTAAAAAGTTCAAGGAAATGAGAAGTAAACAAACTATCCCTTACCGTGGTAGTCGAAAGGGATTTGCTCAGATACAATCTGAAATAGTAGTGAGTTAATTATAAATTTTTTTCATTATATTTATTAAATGTGTTGTTTATAATTTTGATGTTTGTGTTGATTGTATCTGTTTGCTATATAGAAAGAAGAGGGTTCCATTTGTCAAGATAAAGTTAGGCTTCGTTGTTGGTATCGAGCATATACAAAAAAGAACGGTGAAGCAGGAAAGCTGGATGATGTTGATCTTATAGTATGGTTCTAAAATTGTTTTATCACATAGTTTACTATTAGTTAAATACAGATTCTTATTGTTCAATCATATGTTCATATTAATTTCGAGTTTTTTTATTTTCAGAAAAAGGTGAAAGAAGAACTAGCTTCTTCGCCACCCGAGACATCCCCCGTAGGCCTGGGTTATGAAAGTGACGCATATTCAAGGGTATTTAACAAGCCTGAACGACAAGGCCGTTTATCCTCGATGGGAGCAGGAGCCAACCAATCTAAATTAAGTGCCTCGATTGCAACCTCCGCCGAAGTAGTTGAGCTCAGAGGAAAGGTGGATTCACTTGCTGAAACAGTGAAGGAGTTGATAGCTCTACTTAAAAAGCAAACAAAGTGTAAAAACTCTTCTTACTCAAAACATAAGAAACATAAGAAAAATAAGAAGGTAAGAATATTGATTTTCATTTGAATGTTGATTAGATTAAACATAATAGATTTATAATTCAGTTTGTTATTTTACAGAGTTTGGTTCAACAAGAAGAGGTTAGTGAGGATGATCTGGAGGAGGAAGATAGTGATGACGATATGGAGGAAGAAGATAGTGATGCTCAAGATGAAGAGGATAGTGAAGATGATGAAGAATATCATAGCGATAGTGATGATAATGTGGATTTTGATGGTGAAAACGATATTGACGATGATAGTGACGAGGAGGATGAGGATAAGCGCTCAAAATTGTGTAACAATGATCCATTATCAACTACTAATGCAACTGATACTCCACAGGTAACCCAGTACAGCTTTAGTACTTTTAATATATATATATATATATATATATATATATATATATATATATATATATAACACTTGAAATAACTTTTTTTTTATGTTTTCATGTTAGTCACTCAATGGCAGCAGTAATCGTATAAGTAGAAAGTGTGAATTGTTAAACTGGGAGGCACCGAGTGAAGTGGTTGCTATTGGACGATGGGTGACAAATGATCCTGAGGTGGTAGTGCATTGTGTACCCTAGCACTGGTAACGGGTCGGGTCGGGTCGGGTAGCTCAATACCCGGACCCGGTCATTGACGGGTCCAAATACTGGACCCGGACTCAGACCCATGAAATTCGGGTCCGGGTCCGGGTCCGGTTCCCCACAAGAAATGTTACCCGTTCGCTTTCGGGTCCGGGTCCGGGTCCTATTTCTAATCACGGGTCCGGTTCGGTTCCGGGTCTTTAAAGCATTGGAGAATCAACAAAGGATTAATACCAATGATACGAAAAAAATTGTCAAAGACAATGTAGCATATGAATGAATGGATTTTCAATAGAAGAAGCATTCTGTATATCAGATATCTACCATGAGGCCTCCTATGATTTCTGATTATTTTAAACTTGCAATGCAGTTTAAGGAATCCTAAAATAACTATTAACCAGTTCACATTACCACTTGCAACGATATAAAGTCGTGATCACAGTCAAACTTTGTTGTCAGATTTCAAGAACTGCATTTTTGCGGGCCAGAACAAGATAAAATAGGTTACAATAGTATAATAAAATGAATTTTCGGCAGTGGAAGAATCATGCCCGAATGTTGAAAATGCCGTTTTCGGTACTGAACAAGCTCAGTGACCTCTAATACACTGAAATTTCCGCCAACATGTAAAAACCACTCCAAAAGTTCGAAAATGACTAAATATTACCTAAAGCAACAGCGCAATCTCAAGCGCCTTGGCATCTTTAAAAGTCACAAATGCAGTCCTCAGAGCCCCAAATTCACCACTGCACCCACAAAATCGCATCAACAAAATCACATATTTTGCACGAAATTTAAAGAAACTAAAACCAAAATTAGAGGAAAAAGAAAACTCGCCTTCGGATCTCGACGTCTTCGATCTCGCCTGAGAAGGAGAAGAACTCCCGAATCTCTCTCTCTCCAGCTAGATCTGAAATATTCCCAACTTTAACTGTCCTTATCTGTAAAAATCCCCAAAACAAAAAATCTGTTAAAATCTCAGAAGAACAAAAAACTACTATAATTCGAATTTTAGTTCTCACCTGAATCTCCATTCTTGATTTCTTTCTCTTCCTGTGCGTTAAAAAAAAGATTTTAAAAAAGTTGGGTTTCTTCTAAAGTTTATTTAATTTATGGAATCGGCAGAGGATGGAAACTGGCACGGGTAACGGGTCGGGAACGGGTCGGATCCGCTTCGTTTATTGATTAATTCTCCATTGCGGGTCCGGGTCGGTTCCATTTTTAGGAGACCCAGACCCGACCCGAAATTTCAACGGGTAGTTATTTAGGACCCATACTCTACCCAAATTAGATCGGGTCGGTTCCGGTCCAACGCTGGGTCCGGGTCGGGTCCGAGTTGGGTCCGGATTTCGGGTTTTAGTACCAATGCTAGTGTACCCCTTGGGAAAAATGCTTCCAAAGTTTGGGTGGACGAAGTAAGACAACCTTCAGCACCGTTGTTTAGGCGAGGTGGTGGTGTAGATACTCTAGATGAGGTTATGGGACTTGCAATTGCATGGCCGACCGATCACATC
Source organism: Hemerocallis citrina (assembly GCA_017893485.1). Taxonomy (NCBI): domain Eukaryota; kingdom Viridiplantae; phylum Streptophyta; class Magnoliopsida; order Asparagales; family Asphodelaceae; genus Hemerocallis; species Hemerocallis citrina. Next base: position 334,299,598 of record CM030359.1, on the reverse strand, counting down.
AAGATGTTGGATGCTAACTAGGTACATTACTTTCCTTCTAAAAAATTATATAGTGGGATAAACCCTTGAACTTGGTATTTGTTGGATGCTAACTAGGTACTTTACTGTGAATGTGATTTACTGTGAAACTATGAAAGCTTTAAATATTGTGAGCATTATGAATATATTACTGTGAATTACTGTGAATTATGAAAGCTCTAAATATTGTGAACTACATAATTACTGTGAATTATGTAGTTCTTTCAGTTTAATACATTTTTTTTTGGTCAACTATGAAAGCTTTAAATATTTGAGAATCTATCTCATATTTCTGTTTCATACAAGATGTCAAGATTCAATATCAATAATAGGAATGAAAGTAATTGATAAGAATACGACAAGTTTGATTATTTTTTTTCTCAATTTTTTTTCTATAATAATCTGTTTCTGAAATACAATTTTGTAGGTAGTGTTTGAGTGAAGGTAGGATATCTATAATAATCTGTAATAATCTGTTCTACAATAATCTGTTTCTTTTCTATAGAGGTAGGATATCTGTAGGTAGTGTTGAGTGAAGGTAGAGGAATGCAATGTGTACATCAATTTTTGGCTTCAAAAAAGAATTCTGATGAATTGGAGTTTAGATACTGATGGTTATCTTAGCATTGAGGTGAGATAATTAGAGGTAACTTGACCCCAGTTTATGATCAAAATGAATCAAAGTTTAGATATGTAGGTCACCTTCGCTTTCCTAACTTCTAACCAAGCTGGTGTACCTTCTATTTGTTTTGTTGTTTTTGGAATCTATATCTTGGTAGGCGTTTTAAATGCACGGCCTGGTTCAAGTGAAAGGCCAGGATATGAAACTAGTGTTCTTTTCATCATTTCGTCTAGTGTTGATTGTTCCCGAGTGACTGAGTAAAATGTAAATTAATTTGCTTGAGTTGTGCGTATGAATCCTTCTCACAATTGCAAAGAGGCCTCCATGAGAAGTGTGGCCTTTCTACCAGTGTTTTGAAGCCAGTTTCCTTTAACGCTTTTGTAAAGTAGCTATTGTGAAAAGCATATGATGAATTCCCCCACCATGTGAGTTTTTCCAAATTGGTGTTTGCTAATTATGAAAGTCAATACTCTTAGTTCCCGTGTTTGAACTTTGTAATAGCTTCAAAAGGGAACGGTGGTTAAAAATCTTCATGCTTTTTTGAATTACAAAAGGTTTGAAACAGTACGAATCCTATCCAAATTTAGGTAGTACTGTTCAAGCTGCTTCATCGTTTGCTCTTTACTACCACTCTACTCTCTCCTTTCTTCACCTTTCTTCAGGCTTCTTCAACGTAGCTTTTATCATTTGCTGTAGTGCACTTCTCTTTTACCTTGAAGAATTGCATGGACTTGGTTCATATTGCATATACTATCTTGTTGAGTATTGGAAACACTTGGTTATATGGTATATACTTTCAGAAACATGCAGAAATTGTGCAAGCCGCATGCTTCCTTTATTTTCAAATAAAAGAATAATGAAACCATACTTGTATTTGATTTAGGAGGTGGGACATTTGATGTTTCAGGTATAAAACTATCATTGTCTATTGTTCTTTGGCTAATTATTTTATATGCTCCTGTCCTGGTACATGTCCCCTCGTGTTATATTGCAAACGAGCTGATACATTTATGATTTCATTCGTCCAAAAAAGCTTACAACTAGTTCTCTCTATTTCTTGATCTTCATAATGCATTTATGGGTATGCTATACAAATTGAACTGAACTAGGAAGTGAGGGATATGGACTAAGATTCAGATGTATCACTTACGTAAAGAAAGGAATTACGTTTAATCCAGTGAGATGTAATAGTGAGCCATTTATTTATTTAGTCTGGTAGATCTTTTATTGAACTACACATCAGACACAGATTTGTTTCCCATATGTCTCTGGACCTCTGGTGTATCTCTTACATTCTGAGCTAGTTCTGACAATCTTGTGAATACGTATACAGACTTAGGAGTTATGACTACATGAATCTTATGTTTGACATTTTTTCTTCTACATTTGCAGATTGGAGACGTCGTGGATGAAACGAAGAGTGCGAGTTGTGTTGATGTTAGGCATTCAAGAATTTTTTGTCATCAGTTTTAAGTTTGCGAGTTGTGTTGATATTAGGCACTCAAGAATTTTTTGTCGTCAGTTTTAAATTTATTGGATGACTTTTGTATCAGTTTATTGTGTACATATTTCTATGTTGGTATGTTTTTATATATTTGTACACAAATTTGCGAAACTTTTATAGTTATAATGGTGTATTGACATTTTCGATAAATCGGTTTTTATTTGTATCCGTAGATTTTTTTTTGTATACAGCTAAAACGAAGTAGCGTTCCTAAAATGCTGTAAAAAACCACAAATATCAAAACGATAGCGTTTTAAAACGAAATAGCGTTCCGAAACGCTATAAACTTTATAGCGTTTTAACAAAACGCTATAGATTCTACAGCGTTTGTAAAACGCTAGATTCTATAGCGTTTCCGAAATGCTATAGAAACTATAGCGTTTTGTAAAACGCTATAGTTTCTATAGCGTTTAACAAAACGCTATAGTTTCTATAGCGTTTGGGCAAAACGCTATAGACTTTTTATAGCGGGCCTTTTGATAGTGTTTGTAAAACGCTATCGTAGGTCTACTATAGCATTTTATGAATGCTATCAAATGTCATATTTGTTGTAGTGGAGGCACCTGAAACAAACTAGATGAGGGTCGGACCAACAATCAGTCGAGGAAATATTGAAGATGGGAGAGCTCTGAGATAGATAGATGTTAGCAAAAAGAGGAGAGGACAAGTCACTGTTCAATTCCTGAACCGTCACTAAACTGTTAGGTCTAGCATCAGGCTCGGTGAGATCCATGACTGAAACCAGCCGAAGAATGCCTCAACTCAATACACCAACAAAATAAAGTCACTGGACAATAGTGCCAGAGACAGTACAGATCCAAACACACCAAAACACCACCACCAAAAAAATACACCAGTGCAGCACAAGGGGTGGCAAGAACACCCTCAAAATGGAGAGAAAAGGGAAGGGAGAAAAATTGAAATTGAGAAGAATAACAGAAATAACAGAACTTGAGCAAATTGTTGCTCAGAGAACAGCTAGGAGCTGAAACAACCACTGACAGTACTGAGCCGCAGGAAGACCGAAACAGCACACAGTAGTAACTGTAATGCCGTAGCTAAGTCCCAACAACACACTCGACAGAAGCTCTATCAGAATACTAGGCCAACAATAAAAGTAGTAATACTCACAGTGATGGGATAAATAGTTAGTTCCTGGATAGCTGCAAGAAGAGAATAGGACCGCCAAGGGGAAGACTCCACCGGTGAACCCAAAGCTAAACGCGCCAAAACCCAAGGATCTCGCCCCCAGTGCTAGCTGCAGCTGAATACGCAGGGTTGGGGGGGTGCTTCAAGATAGGAACTAATCAAAACAAACCGAGGGCCAAAGAAGCCACTGCCCAACGGCAGCGAAGACACGAACAAAGAGGGGAGAAAGCTACGACGCGCCAGAAGAAAAAGAAAAGGGAGGGTTGATTGGAAAGCCGCCCGACACCGGCGACGAAAAAAAGATGAGAAGGCAGGAGGAGGACCGGGAGGAGGGAAGCCCGACGCGAGAGAAATGGAAGAGGAACGCAAAGAAGGATATGGGTCTGGAGAGGTTGAAGAGGTGCACAATTTTAATGAAGGAGAGAAGGTTGATTAGTAGGTGAGGACGAAAGATCTGGACTGAGAAGGATGGGAGAAGAGGAGAATTCAAAATCGCCTCCTTTTTTCCGTTTGAAAGTAATTAACTGGGGTTGTTTGGTTCTTTGCAAATCTAATATCGTTTCTGATAATCCCATTTCTTATTCACTGACAAATAAGTCTGACCAAAATATAAAAAAGTAAAAATTACAATGGCAGTTTCGCAATTTTAACAAAAAACATGGGCATTGGATCGGATCTAAAAACACTCCTACGCCCAATAGCTCGCGCCGGCAGGCGGGGCTCACACACTGTCCTTCTTCGTATGGGGTTGATGGTAACCTCACCGCTCTCGGTCCAATCTCATCTTTCCACGTCACGTCCATTCAGTACGGACAACGTGGCCTCGATCCGCACCGTAAAGACCGCCTCTCCCGCGCATCGAACGGCGCAAATCTCCTCTTCTGGATCCTTCCTTAACACAAGAACGGAACCAAAGAGATGGCGGTGGTTATTCATGAAACACCCTATTTTGTTTTGTTTGCAGTTGCAATAAAAGTCCAAATATCCTGCTTTGGATTAGGTTCCTGATAATATTTGTGTATTTTTTTTTCTTTTGAACGAATCGTGATAATATTTGTTATAGAAAGCCTTAATTAAATATATAGGAGTAAACTATTATGACGACTATTTTTTTATATACTTAAAAAATATTTTAATATGATGGAAACAAAATATTAGTACTCATAAATGGAATTTTTTGGATTCTTTCGTGTTGATATTGTGATAAAACAAATACCAATATAGCTTCTTACTATTAGGGTTGTAAAATGAACAGGACGATTCGTTGTCCGTCCGAATCCGACTCGAAAAATGGCCCAACCGTGGACCGTCTGAACTGTTATACAAACTGAATTTGAACAAATTATTAAGTTACCGAGCTCGAGCCCGACATAAGTCCGTCCGAGTATTATTGCAGTCCGATGCTTTATCGAACTGAGTCCGGATTATAAAAAATTTGTCCGGCCTGGACCGAGCCGGACATAAGTCAGTCCGAATAGAATTTCGGTCCGAACTTAAATATATGGTTGTCCGGTCCGATCCGGTCCGATTTACAACCCTACTTACTAGGTGTGTATTTGAATATATATATTACTTAATCTGAATTGTAGCTTATGTTCAAGTTAAATCAATTATGGCGTACTAGTAATATACACGTGCAATGCACGTAGTAATTTTAAAAAAAAATAAAGTAAAAACTCTGATTTACATGTGCGATGCATATCTTAATAAATAGGATTATATATTTTTAAAAGTAAATGTGAATACTTTAATGGGAGACTTGGAGTTGCACGTAAAGATTTACAACTCCAACTCTTCCATTATAATAGTTACCAGAAATTTACACATGCGATGCATGTTTTAATAATTTCAAAAAATAAAAATAAAAACTCTGACGTATGGAGGATTTGAACCGGAAACTTTCTTTATATTAGTTATGTACGTGCGTTGCACATGTTGGTAGAATGACAAAATGACAAAATGACAAAATGACATTAAGGCATTCTCCCATTATAATACTAGAGACTAGAGACTAGAGATTAGAGATTATATATTATATTATAGATAGATGGATAGATAGATAGATAGATAGATAGATAATAATTTACACGTGTGATGCACATTTAAGTAAAAAAATCTAACGTAGTGAGGACTCGAATCTGAGACATCCTTCATATTAGTTATGCACATGCAGTGCACGTGTTGGTAGATTTACAAATAACACTAAGACCTTCTCCCATTATAATATTAGAGATTAGAGATACATCATTATCAAATACTTATGTCACAATTATCACAATTTATAATTTAAGCGTTTGGATTCCTATATAAAATATATATGATAGGATCTAGCATAATCTCATCCAAAATGTAAATAAAAATATGCATGAGACACTAATTTTTAAGAAGATCCAATAATTTATAACCAATAAGCATCTATAGTCGTCTTGACCCAAATTTTAGGTATTTGACAAATAGAAATAGAAAAAATGGCTTTGTGCTGCAGTCGTTAATTTCCAAAAAATGGTTTTTCGAAAATTTCAAATTATCAGACGAAAGACGATTATTCGTCTGAAGTAAAAAAAAATATATAAATTATTTGAACGGACGGGAAAAGAATTTCCGTTCATCCAAATTTTAAAAAAATAAAAAATAAAAAATCCCAAGGACGGGAAATGAGGGGATTTTTTTGCATTTAATTTTTCAATCGGACGGGTAATCTTCCCATCCATCGATTTAATTAAACTCAATTTTTTTTGCGCCGAAAAATTTGTTTTCGTCCGATTCTTTGAGAACAATAAAAAATCTCTCCAACGATTTTTTTTCTTCTTCGTCCGATGCAAAGAAGAAAAATCATCTTCTGATTGTTATATTTTTCAAACTTTCAAATCTTCTGTTATATTTGGCAGTCTCCAAATTTTGAGATTTTGATCAATGACTGCAGCAGGTTGTTTCTCATTTTTTTGAAAAATTGCAAAAATGGCCCAGGACTACAGATGCTCTAAGTCGTACTTGAAATTGGTTAATCTCTACTCTTTTAATATCTAAATTCATCCGCATGGTCCAGAAGATTGGACTCGCCCGTGGGTTGTTCTCGGAGTTACTCTCATCCAATTACTCTCTCTAAGTAAAACAAACACATACACTACTACACTAGTCCAAAGAACACAGATTTTGTCTTGATAAATTATTCATTAAAAATTTGAAAATTTGAAAATTTGAAAAATTGTTATATGTAATTTTTCCTTTTTTCATATGTTAGTAAAGTAACAAATAGAGGACAAAACCTGGACCTTAACGCAAAACAGCCAATTCATTCAATAAATGAAAACGGAATCGGCCCCCGGTTTAACCACAGTTAGTTTCTTAACCCCCCTCCCCTCCGCTTCGTCTTCGGAAGCGAACAAGAGAAAGGAGAGACGATAACAGAGAAAGAGAAATCTCAATCCTTGCTTTGAGCCGTTCGTGGACTGACGGAGATCTTCACTTCAGGTTCGTCTATCTTGAAACAGATCTCTTGTTTCTCTTCGTTCTCGATCTAATCGAATCGAAGAGTTGGTTCTTTTTTTCTTTCGGGTTTGTGATATTATGATTTGTTGTGTTATTGAGTTTTTCTTTTTCAAATTTTGATTTTGATGATTTAATTGTTGCTTTTGTAAAGTTATTAGATATTTTGGTGAGTATGATAATACAGTAATTATTTAATGTAAATTTGCCGACTTTTAACTTTTGGATTAAAATTTTTTTAATCTCTTTTTATTCTGTATGTGTTCATTAAATACCTTGGAATTTTTTATTCCAATTTATTTTCTTTGTTTTTTGCTTGGATCCATCTTTCTTGTATTTTTTAGTTGATGTATATTTTTTATTATTATTTTAATTAATGTTAGTTTCTCAGTAATTACTTTTTAGTGTTGTTCTCTTTTAAGTATTATATTCTTCTTAATATTTCATATTCCAGATTGTTTTGTATATGCCATCCTGGTAATTGTTGCTTGATTATTTGAACCGCGCTCCGATTAGTATGTTGTATCTGGTGCATACATCACCACCACCTTTGTATGCACTGATTAGTGTAATAGAACAGTTTATTGATGATGTTTAACAAGTTTTATATATTTCTAATTTCCCTCGTCATTGAATAGTTGGATGCATTTCTTGCGAGAAGGATGAGGTCATGTAAAAATCTATGCTTGTTCGTACTCAGCGTGTTGTTAACTTTTTAAATTTTCTTTCTTTATGCGTACATGTATGTCTCTGCCATGTCCGTGATTGTTACAGAATTTTTGTGCATTCTACATCGGAAGTGGGGGGGGATTAAATGGCTTCCCCAATGTAGAAGGGGGAGCTTCGACTCTTGTTCGGCTCGTCCCTGTCCTAGGCTTTTTGGGGCTGTTGGGGGGGTCTAAATTTGCAACTCTGTCGCTACATGATCGTTTGTTCACCACCACATCTTCCTCTCTCATTGACCGCATCAGCCTCTTTGTTTGGCGTGCGCTCTAGAGGGAAGAAGAAGAAGAAAAAGAGCAACCCCCCCTTTTGTTACTGGTCTGGTCCATGTCTCCGAACTTAGACAGTCCTGTTCAGACCCAAATGTCAGTTGCAGTTGTGAACCGAATCCCCAGCAGTGAATATCATGGGTCCAAGTTCTCTGAAGCAAAGCCCACTGGTAGGAGGCGGGTTTTTGTACAGACTGATAGAGGTTGTGTATTGGGTATTGAATTGGATCGGGGAGACAATGCCCATACCGTGAAAAGGAGGCTCCAGTTAGCTCTCAACCTTCCTACTGAAGAGAGCTCACTCAGCTTTGGCGATACTGTCCTTGAAAATGATCTAAGTGCCATAAGGAATGACACTCCGTTACTTCTCACTCGAAACTTGTTTCATAGGAGTTCTTCAACTCCGTGCCTCTCTCCGACTGCAAAGGATCTTCAGCAAAAAGACGGGAGTGGTCCGATTGAAGTCTTGGGGTGCTCAAGCCGCTTTACCCTAGCTAAACAACTTGTGAAGGATGTTGGCAAAGCTATAAAAAGGGGTGTGGACCCGGTACCAGTTCAAAGTGGGCTAGGCGGTGCATACTACTTCAGGAACAAATGCGGTGAGAGCGTTGCTATTGTCAAGCCAACAGATGAGGAGCCATTTGCACCGAATAACCCCAAGGGTTTCGTTGGGAAAGCTCTTGGCCAGCCAGGCTTGAAAAGGTCGGTGAGGGTTGGGGAAACAGGGTTCAGGGAGGTCGCAGCGTATCTTCTAGACTACAATAACTTTGCTAATGTGCCCCCTACAGTCCTTGTGAAAATTACTCATTCGATTTTTCATGTCAATGACGGGGTCAATTGTAGCAATAACAGCACGGCGGCTCACATGAGGAAACCACACCCTATTAGTAAAATTGCTTCATTTCAGCAGTATATTCGTCATGATTTTGATGCTAGTGATCATGGCACCTCCGGTTTCCCGGTTGCTGCTGTGCACAGGATTGGGATCCTTGATGTCCGTATCTTCAACACTGATAGACATGCTGGAAATTTACTGGTGAAGAAGCTTGAAGGTGGTGGGGTTGGTAGATTTGGCAGTCAAATTGAACTCATCCCAATTGACCATGGCCTCTGCCTCCCTGAGACCTTGGAGGATCCTTATTTCGAGTGGATTCACTGGCCACAAGCATCTATACCCTTCTCTGAGGATGAGCTTGAGTACATTGCAAGCCTCAATCCAGTTAAAGATTCTGACATGCTTCGGACGGAGCTCCCTATGATTCGCGAATCTTGTCTACGTGTCCTGGTCCTCTGCACTATTTTCCTCAAGGAAACGGCTGCCTTCGGGTTTTGTTTGGCTGAAATTGGGGAGATGATGAGTAGACAGTTCACAGGCAGGGAAGAAGAGCCGAGCGAACTTGAGCTTCTCTGCATTGAAGCGCGGAGGTTGGTGGCGGAAAGAGAACTTCTTTCTCCACGAACAGATACAGGAGAAGAAGATGTTCATGACATCCAGTTTGACATTGATTGTGAAGAGACTGAGCACACTGTGCCCAGAACACCACCTTCTTATCATTTTGGAATCACCGGATTGAATACCAAAAACCCATTTTCGAAGCTGGAGAGCTTGGAAGAGGAGGAAGAAGATGGTGAGAGTGAAGAGAACAGTGTCGAGGATCAGGAAAATACTTTCTTCTCTCGTACTCGAGAGCTACTTCCAACTGTTCCAAAGCTATCCATGTCACTAAAAGGTGTCAGTCTAACCCAAAAAAGCCAACGTGGAGTTACAATTACAAAAGTAGGTAGCGGTACTTTTGGTAAGAGCATCAACAGCAGTGGTGGAAATCAGACCGGAAACAGGAGGAGTGCGAATGAGCAGCTGCCAGTGAGTGGAAGCTTTGTGAAGCTCGCAGACATGGATGAGGAGGAATGGGCGGTTTTCCTTGATAAGTTCCATGATTTACTGCTTGCTGCTTTCAGCGGCCGCAAGTGTGGGCTCGCAGGGCAGAAACAGAGGCAAAGGCTGGGGACTTCGTGCCAGTTTTGAGTAGGTTAGAACTGAGATATTGTTAAAGAGCGAAGGTGGTGGGGTTAGTTTGCTTGCAGTCAGTTTGTTTGTTCGTTTGTTTGTTTGTTGTGCCCCGTTGGAGTTGTGTAGGTGCAAGGAAAGGTGAATGAAGGAAGGGTTTTGATAATAAAACTGGCAGTAGGAATATCTGTAAGCTATGGGGGGATTCAAGATGGGGGTTGCTGCTGCTGCTGCTGCTGCTTCTGTATATATTTTCGTTGCACGTTGAACATTTCAGTCATGAGAGAGAGGTGAATGCGTGGACGCTTGCCTTTTGCTGTTACTCTATATAAATCTCGTCGGTGTTAGAACATATTTATTTGTAAATCTTTGTTCTGTGTATGTGTTGGTTTGCCGATCTTCCTTTAAAGCAGCTTCTTCTCATTCAGTTTGCACGCATCTTTTTCATTTGCTTTCAGTTTATGATGTTAAAATCCTGCTTTGAGGGAGATGCTTTGCAAATAAGCATTTATACACCAACATTGTGGATGCCCTACATACTTGCAATTATATATCGTGAAGAAAGTATGCAAAGTATAAGAGAATGCATCACAAACTATATAAACATCTGCACTTTTTTTGCCACTTCTGCTATGCATGCTAGTAATTGTTTTTGTGTTGCATTGTTGGAAGGACTCAGAGATGGTCAAAGACCTGAGGAATTAAACAATGTTATCATGGTATCTACTACAACGTGGACATGAGTCGTATCTGAACAACACTACAACAAACAGAACGTGTCGAGTTTATCTGGAGATAGAATAAGAATGGAAAAGGAGAAGAGGAACGAAGAGTTGGTGGGTGGTTTGTGTAACTGTGTTTGATACTGTTGGCTATAAATAAAGCACGCTGCTTAATTTCAAGTTTCAATCATAGTCGAGAGTCGGAACAGGTTGTGATGGTGGGGCTAAATGCAGATGTTTTTTTTAATATTATTTTAAATTTTTTTTTTAAAATAACAAAAAAGATGAAATACGGTTATCCTGTTTCATTAAATAGGAATTAACAAAACAAACCCAGAGTACTTGGCCAAAGTATAAAATATGAAGTAACATGCAGACAACAAGAGATCCTTTCAACAAATTCTGGAGGGTGGGCCGACAAATCGATAGTGTTCACCACCACTATAGAGGAATAAAGTTTAAAGTGATAAATACGCAAGATATCAATATCAATCATCCTTGTGTAAGCCTGATTCTAGATGCAAATTGGGGTGCGGTCCATAGCTCATTGATGACTTATCTCTGCATTTTCAAAGGGTAATGTTTGTGTATTTCGGGTGTGGGTTATCTGACAAGATGAAGAAAGGTGAACTACTGATGTTCAAAGCATGTGATAGATGTTGATGTTGAGCATCCACAGCCGTTCATTGGAAAAAATGACAAAATGTATATTTTGACAATATATTTCGAAAAAACACTGCAGTTGTTGAATGGTAAAAAAATGCATAAGTTCATTAAAAAAAGAACAGATGATGTTTCGTCCCAAGAATTTTTTTAAAAAATAACCGGATGTTTCGTCCGGATTTTAAGGAAGTTTTTTTTGCAAAAAAAAAAAACTGCAAAAACAATTTTAAAAAATAGTTTATAAAAATATTTGCCAAAACAATTTAAAAATTTGCATAAACAATTTAACAATTGCAAAAACAAATTAAAATTTACAAAATTAATTTTTTAAAAAGAAAAAGGATTGGGACGAAACATGATGTTCATTCCTACCCTTAAATTCATTTAACCAATTAATTTATTTCGTTTTTTTTTTTTTTTTAATTCGGACAAAATATTATGTTTCGTCCGATCAATTAAAAATATAATTAAATAATCCAGACGAAGCATGATGTTTCGTCTGTTATAATATACATTTTGCTATTTTGAATGCTTTTTCTCACTTTCTACTGTAGATGAATTGCCAAAAAAATAGCAAAATAGCAAACAACTGTGTGCGCTGCATTAACGAAAAAAATGTTATTTTGAATGCTATTTCTCACTTTCTACTGTAGATGAATTGCCAAAAAAATAGCAAAATAGCAAACAACTGTGTGCGCTGCATTAACGAAAAAATGGCAAAACTGGCAAAAAACTATGGATGCTCTAAGGAACCCAGGTCTCCCGAAAATGGGGTCAATAGTTCTGAAAGGTAAGGCACATTGTGCACGATTGTTTGTGCTATTAGCACTAATTCATGATGTTGTTGTGCATCCGAATGGTGTTAACGTTTCTTGTTAAACATTAACGGTGGACCATAGAACGGAAGAGATGGCCTATCTGGTTTCTTGGGATCCGATCGGGTCCAATTTGATTGGACCATGTTCAATATATATATAGAGAGATTTACTTTAATTAGACAAGTAAATGAAACAGTAACAAAATGAGCAGTGCAACGCAAATTTGGGTGTATGTTCATACAAACAGTGGGATCAAACATTGTAAGGAATCAAGAACTAAAACTTTGTGGGTGTAAAATGTTTGGGCCGAGGCATCAAATACAACTCCCGTTAATTTATTTAAATATGGGCCTGATGCCGCGTACGACATCTGCAGTGAGGGAATTCAGAAGAGAGGGAGGAGGGAAGCACAGAGGAAAACTTTGTCTTCAGTAGAGAATCCTTCCTTCATGTATTATGTTGTACAGAAGTTCATCACATAAGCTATCCATGAAACACACCCTCCAACTCACGCACAAATTGCCAGAGGTAGAACTATGTATGGTATTTCTAGCTAGTTAAGGAATAAGAGCATCTACAGCGGTGCATGCTAAAAAATGGCAAAATAGTAAAATAGCAATAGCAATTTCGATATTTGCTGAGTGGTGAAATGTTAAAAATCAGCAAAGTGGAGGAAAAATCGAACGGACTGTCCGAAATAAAATTTTTAATTTTTTATAATTTTCTTGGATGATCTTGTTAATTTATTTATTTATTTATTTATTTATTTATTTTGCGTAGACGAAACATCATGTTCCGTCGGCAGAGGAAAAAAAATGCCCTCAGTTTGCGTCCGGACTTTTTTGCAAAAATGCTCGGATCGGGACATTTTGCCAAATTCAAAGCAAATCTATACTAATCCTTATTAAACCCCCCTAAGTATAATTAACTACCTAACTAATTAATTATTAAATGAGCTAACTTAGGTAATTAAGTATAATTAACCAACTAATTAATTAATTATTTAATTAACTTATTGAATATTCTAAATTCACGAACAAGCTAAGTTTCTATTTTCGGGACTTTTTAAATTTAATAAATTCTCTTTTTGAGTCAGGACAAAATATGATATTTCGTCCGATGCATTTAAAATATATTAAAATGCGACGGATGAAACATCATGTTTCGTCTCCTATATTATGCACATTGTCAAATTCAGTGCCAAATATAGTACGATACTGTAGTGAAAATAGAAAAAAATGACAAAATAGCAAACCACTGTAACATCTCATTTGCTAAAAAAATGAAAAATATGGTGATATAGCAAACCACAGTGGATGCTCTAATATGGTAATATAGCATGTGAACTTCAAATTACTTGATTTTTTTATGTTATGCTATCTAAGGAGTGTAGAATGAGATGGCCGGTTCGGATTTTTCATGGGGATATACTCCGTGAGTTCTCACCGAAATTAGTTCTCAACCGAAGGGCTCTCTCTCTCTCTCTCTCTCTCTCTCTCTCTCTCTCTCTCTCTCTCTCTCTCTCTCTCTCTCTCTCTCTCTCTCTATATATATATATATATATATATATATATATATATATGAGGAATATATATATATATATATATATGAGGAGTGATCTAATGAGAAACACTCTTAAATGAGAAAATAAGAAACATTGATTTTGACCATTGGATATGAGGAGATTGAAATGAGTGGCTCTCATTCATTTGGATTAATTAATTGAAAACCCGGTTTTTTTCTACACATCTATTAAAAAAAAAAACCAAATCAAACCAATGTCGACCATGATTGGATGGAGGAGTTCTTTGACCTTGGCAACTGGAAACCCGAAGTTGCCTTGAGGTGTTAGGTGAAATGCCCGATGGGAAATTCACCGTCATCGACCTCGCGAGTTTGGATCTTGAGAATCTCAACCCTAGCTATTTGGAACCCGGGATGGAAGCAGGCTTTCACGGAGAATCATAAGAAGCTTAGGGTGATGAGGCTGAGAAAGAGAAATTTCAGGAAGATGGAAGTAGTGATAGCCTTCAAAAATTAGGCTGGTCTTAACGTATAGATTCTCATATGTTCCTGACCAATAATTTAAGGATGAATGCATCTCTAGGATTTGATACTTTTTTCTCCTTCTGTACACTAATTTTATTTTGTACTGATCCAACCTTGTAAGATAATAAATATATCAATGCTTTGAATTATTAGGAGTGACCTGTGCATTTACTTTTGTTAATCTCTAGCTTGAATGAATGTCTCTGCGAAGCTCTTCTGCATTTTGAACAACTTGATCATTGATATCATAATCAAAGGCGCGCACGAATACTGAAGATTCTAAATCAAATGATCAAGCGAGCCGAACCAGAACCTAGAACCAGTTCAAGACTAGCCAAAAATTAGGCCAATTTTGAAGTCAAGAAGGACAAGCCGAACCAGTTAAAAAGGAGTAGGGATGCTAAACCAGCTGAACCAATTAAACTGCACTTGTTATTTCTTTGAAAAGACCGGTACACAATTCACAGATGGATATTGTAGAAGAAATATAAATTTCTCAACACTTGTCATATAAGTCGAGTTTTAATGTAACAGAATTGAGCATTGTATGTAACTCCACCAATTGATATTATATTGTAGAAGGATTTCGACTTTATGAGCAAATAAATATGCCCTGAACTTTTTTACTTATCTTCTCTATCTCGCCTACGTTTGGTGTTTTCTCAACCTTTGTTGTGTACTATAATACTACACAATCTCCATAGCATCTTCTCGTTCTCTCTATGGGAATAAATATAAGAAAAAAAAAAGAAATTGTGCAGTGAAAATTAGTTCCGAAAATGTATCACAATGGTAAAAACAGAAAGAATACTAGACTGAATAGTTTCCTACATTGAAATGAAAATTTGTAATTTGTGAAACCAAATCCATTCATTGTGTTTAGTAGATATTTCAAGGCCAAAGCAAAGTATGGTGAAAATAAGTATATCAACTTCTTACTTAGAAGTTTAATTAACTTGTAACATTGATGCTAAATAAACTATACTTAAATTTAAGCATTTCAGTCGGAGAGCAAAAACTCCACGCTAAATTTTTTTCTGAAACCACTGTTCTCATCAGATAAAATTTCTCAATTAAGAGTCTATGCTGGTCTTGATCACATAAATGATAATATGATAACTTACAATGTCTGAACATGCCTTTCAACTCAGGATTGACATACATTTTTAAATTCATAAACAAGTTATAATTAAACAAAATTATAGAGCATTTCATAACTTGTTGCAGCTAGAATGTTAACAAAACCATTAACAAAACCATTACATGAAAAACTCTACAAAGTTTTGCACACATTTCATGAATGTAAGGTTGCATAAGGGAATTGAAAGGCAAAGCAAGCTCCCACTTCGACCGGTTTTTGCCAAAGTTCAACTGAAGATATATGCATTTACTGCGGAGCTTTTAACAGCAATCAAAGGAAGAGCTCAGTAAATCCCAGGTAAGATCCTGTAAGGAACCTTATTACAATACAGCTTCCAGTATTTCCCGTACCAGCAACAGTTCACCAAACACAAACAATGATGAGAAGAAAGACTACAATGCTCCATAGACCAGTGCATTTTGAACAGACAATGGGGGGCATATCTTTCTATGACAAAGATTGACCCCGCCAGTACCACTATGGTTTATTGGTAATCCTTTTACCTATAGATCAAGAGGTTGGGACCTGGGCTTCGAGTTCCTCTTGCACCTTTATTCCCCAATTTAAAAAAGGAAATTACAGAGTCCAACATGTAACTCTGGAGTTTGGATGCTAAATTTACAACAATCAATTCTCATCTGACATGGGTTTACATTTCTAGTTAAATTTTAAATTGAGATAAGTTCTATATAAACAAGTCCACGAAGGGCTTACTTTGATAAACATCGGTCGTCATCCCTCTTTGCTCGATCAACAAGAAGAATGATTAGAAAAACCACATAGAAATAGGGGAGAAACTGAAAAGAAGGAAATCGAATTAGACATTTCCTAGAAAATTATCTTGAAAATCACTACTCGCCAATGAGATGCCCTACATGGTTAAAAAGAGCTGGCACACTCCAGAAAAATACAGCCAAAATTTCTGGTGCATAATGGAAGTAACGAGCCAAACCCCACCTACCAAGATATTAGATTTAATACAAGGTTCAGAACGAACTGTGTCATGAATATTGGAATCGAAATTCCTACTCAAGAAATTAAATTATGAATCACTTGTCGCTCACCAGCCAGATGTTAAAAGAAGGCTAGTTTTTGTTTCTCCTTTTGTGGTATGATAAGAAGCCACAATCTGCAAAATTTAACAGGTAGAAAATTATAAGAAAGGAAACATTCAAACAATATTTACATTGACAGGTAAGATCATTTTCAAAGCTTTTAGACCTTTGATGGAGCTTTCCCCCATATCGAAGACTTCCCATTTGTTCTGCAGAATTCCTGCCGTTGCCTGTCACAGTCATAGTTGATGTATATGCACATAATTCCCGCTACAAGTATGCTAATCGCAAGCTGCAAAATATTTAATACATACAGAGATCAAACACTTAAAAGTTTTGTGTCTCCCCTCAAGCTCACTAGATGTATCATTCAGCCCAAATTCACACACAGCAAGTATGGAAAAATATTCACTTTCTGAGTATTTATCCTATTCAATAAAAAAAGTAAAACAAGTAGTTGTACCTGAGTACCCAGATGGAAATATAAATTTCTGAAAACAATATAAATTTATCCTATTCAACAAAAAAAGTACGAAACAATATACAGAGTTAGCATTAAGATTGAAGCAGATCCTACTTCAGTTATTACATGGAAGTCAAGATTTACATGCACATAACTCAGGCTTGTACAGTACATAACCTGGAACATACAAAACAGAGGAATGTTAAATAAAGATGATCAAAATGTAAAACAACAGAAACATCAGAGATTGACGAGAAAGAGAAACACAAAACTAAAGATAGACGTGATTGTTACATAAAATTAAGGCACGAGCAATACCACAAAGGAAATTGCTAAATTGCAACATAACATAAACTGCTAAGCCAGAATCAGGAAAAGATACTTCAAAGAAAATAAAATTTACAATACATTGATTCTTAAGTTTTAAACTATGCTCTGATTCAAAGAAAATAAGATTTGGAAGAAAAAAAAATCAAAAAGAGGCCACACACCATCTGAATATGAAAAAAAAAGTTTTAAATGAAGTATAAGTTTTAAACTATGCTCTGTTTCAACTTTCATACAATTAGTCTTACACATCAAAATTGAGCTAACTCTATTGTAAACAATGGAAATATAAATACATACATAGTACAATATATAACTAAACATGCAGAACCTGAGATACAAATAAATTAATTCATGTAGTTATCTTACCAAAGAAAATTAAATTTACGATTCCTTCTTTTCTGGACAATTTCGACTATCATGGTCGACATACTTGTTGCATGTTCTACAAAGTCTAAGATTCTTCTCTTGTTGTTCCATGGCCTTCTCTTTCCCTCCTTTTAATCTTTTCCCACATCCCTTTGTCTTTGAAATATCCGGTTTGCAAACATTGTCATTATTTGAAGTTGTTGGAAGATTCCCCTCAGCGAAATGTTTCTCTTTCGTATGATTCAAATTTGCACCCAGATTTTCTTTCATTCTTAGTAATTCATCTCTAAGATTTTTACCTCTTTCCATAGCATGTAAAAAGCTCTCATTTGAATAGCCAGCAAGATGCATGCACTCTGAAAGCAAATCCCACAATGATGATAAGTTAATTCCATTTATGTTACTTGAAGTTCCACATAACTCATTTCCTTCAACATCGAATATTTGAGCACTTGTTGCAAGTTTAGTTCACCTTCTTACAATATAGTGAGTAGACAGCTCATCTACAAATTCATTTTTTAACACAGCAAGAACATGCCGACAAGGAAGTCCCTCTCCATCAAACATTTTGCAATCACAATATGCCACCTTAGTAGCTTGAACATAAAATACTTCTCTTGATCTGAGTTTCTTATTCTCCATATTTTCTTGAACAATGTAAAAATACACATCTTCCACCTCATCGATTTTTTTTGTAGCACAATTGACACAACTTTTAAGCAACTCATCTTGAAATAGATGAAAGTTTGCGCGTGTGTATATCTCACTCATTTGTTTCTCCAATGAATTCTTTATTTTCATCTTTGGCCTGGTATAAATTGTATCATGATCAGCCTTCAATTCATTATGTCGTTGGTGCTCCAATGCCCTCTCAAAATGTGTATGAAATTCCACTAAACTATTCCTCTGGCTAACAAAGTGACTAAAAAAAGAACTCATACTTTCGCTGCGCTGTGTTGTCCTCATTCCAGCCAAAAAGTTTCCTTGAAAAATGCTGGTATCCATAGTTCATTTAATTCATGCATCATTTTCAGCCACATATTGTTCCCTAAATGATAAGTTGTTATAACTTCATTCCACCGCATTTCGAACTCCTCAATAGTTTCAGAAGAATAAACACAAAATTTAAAATCTTCGTGAAATTTTTTGTTAGAGGCCAACTCAGATCCAACCTTTTCAGATAGCTTATTGAGAGTATGCCACATGCAATATCTATGTTTTGTTTTGTCCAATTTATCTTTTACAGCATTACCAATTGATGGACATTGATCTGTAATGAATACTAATGGTTGTTTCCCCCCCATGGCTTCCAAGAATTTCTCAAACAACCAAATAAAAGATTCTGACTTCTCATTAGCCAAAAATTCGGCACCAAAGTTCACCAACTGTCTATGATGATTAACTCCTATAAAAGCGCAAATACAATAATTAATATTGAACTTTTATATGGATTGCAAATAATAATAAAAATAGATAGTCTCATACAATAGATAAATTAGTACCTGTAAACGACACAAATATCATCGAATATTTGTTTGTTTCATACGTAGTGTCAAAAACTACTACATCTCCAAACAGGTGGTATGCTTTCCTTGAAAGTCCATCAGTCCAAAATACATGAGTGAGCTTCATGTCTTTATCAACCTTATAATCATAGAAAAATGAAGGATTGATTTTTTTCATCCTTGCAAAATTATCTAGAAATATCTGCGCATCTGTTTCTTTCATTGCCTTTCTTACATCCCTTTTATGATTTCTGATGTCTCTTTCAGTGCAACCCATATTCTCGTACCCATTAGCTTGAATCTTTAGAACTGTAACTAATTGGGATGTGGAGATATTAGCTTCATCATAGATTTGTATTAAGGACTTTTGTGTCGATGATACTCCTCGGTTTATTTTTAAAAATTGTTGCCTACGAGGACTAGTGAGAACATGACAATGACCTTCATGAAATTTAACAATCTCCCACATGTCATTTTCAACTTTCTTAAATTTTATCATAGCCATACAATTCTCTCTAATTACAGATCGTCGTCTTTTTTTTTACCTGCAGTTGATCCCGCTGGAAGCTCCTCGATAATTTCACCTTGTAGTATTTTTGCAGTACTTTCACCTTGTTTTGAGCAAACAAAATAATTTTTTATCAATTTTCTTGTGTTCCTATCCAAATTTGTACTCCCTTTCCGAATAGAAAAACCTCCAAGCTTTCCATATGCATAGTAAAAAAGTTTCCTCTCTTCTAATGATGCAAACTTCATTCCAAGTTTCAGCCGATTAATATCATCTATAGTTGGTGTCCACTCACCATGGTCATGTTCTCTTGTTGTTTTAGGAGTCGAACTCAAGGCCTATAAAAAAGAAAAGTGAAACTAGTTAGTTCAGGAGTCAACAGTAATAAAAGGAAAATTGTTATATATTTTAGAGTTAGTTGTTGCATGTATATAAAGAAAATTAATTCTTTTTACTAACCAACCTCAACGACATCTGAATCTGAGTTATTATCACTGTTAGGATCTCCAATGTTCATGTTTGTTGCTCGGTCATCAAGAAATGCATCCTTCGTGTGAATTGTTTCAAACCCTTCAGAGAAAAAAGATAAATCCAAACAACAATTAATTTTAGAAGAGTAGTAACACACAAAAATGACAATATTTTAAGTAGTATGTTATTTATACCTATCTCATGTTCCTCACTGCCTTCAGGAACTACATGTTCTTCCTCTAGATGTTCAATATATAGCACAACCTTCTTCAAGTTTTGATGTTCTGTGAAGGCATCATGCAGTGACTCATCTGTATTAATAAGTATGTAGCCATCGTCTACTGAGCTTTCATGCAACTTACAAAAGACTCTATAATCTTCAAAATATTCGCACTCCATCATTATTTCTTTTATTGAACTCATGTCGAATTCATCGGGACACACCTTTTCGAGACGTGCGCAAGAACCATTTACATATTATTTAGGTGGACCTAGATCAAAGTTACCACCTAGATAAATCTCTACAGAAAAGAGATTATCACTGATACTCATGAATACCTGAAATTAAAAAAACCACACTATTGTTAACTGTATAAAATTTATTACTCGTGTTCAAATTCACATTCTTGTTGTTCCTGCACAAGATTTGGCTAGTGACCTACATCATGCAACTTCCAATACAAGTGTCTATGCTTCAGAACCCGACTATTCAATACTTAACAAGGACAAAATGCGTTCTTATTGAAGTAATAGAAAGTCGGTTTATTAAATTGATCTTCAAGCCTTATATTAATGGTTGGGATGAATGGTTTATGAGCATTATTGTCCATATTATTTAGTGGTTTAATTCATGTAATAATAATCAATTAAATAATTTTCTACATTTTACTTTTAATTTATTGGACAACAACCCCATTTCTGTCATGTCTTTTCAATGAGGGAAATCTTTATTCAAGTGTGAGTTTAGAAGTAGGATACCAACCTGAGGCCAATTCTTACTTAGAATTAAAATCCAAATCTGACATGAATCCCGACCCTTGTAAACATTTTATAGGATATGCAAAGCACTATCTGCTTAAAAACTAAAAGAAAAATTATGTTGGTTATAAGATAGCTAAATTCATGATGTTTTGATGTAATAGCTAATTCAGTTTTTAAAGCTTGGTAGATCTAACTATCTTCTATTGTTTGGTATTTGTTGCCGCTGAATCTGGTGTGGGGGCAAACAGATAGTATTTGTTGATTCTTGAAAAACTTGAATAACAAACCTATACCTGTTCCGCCAGAGTTTGACCGTTGCTCCCGCCGTTCACCTGCAAAAAGTGCGAGACACCGGAATTGTTCCCGGCGACGCACCCTCCGACGCTCAAGTCAGTAACAAGGAATGATTATGAAAGAGCGTAAAACTGGCAAAAGATTAATTACCTCTTAATGAAGGTGGATGGGGGGTATTTATAGTCGCCTTAGGGATCAGATTAGGAATGTAATTCCCGTGATCTGATAAGGAATGTAATCCCTAATCCCCAGTGAAAAGATAGATGTGAATCAGGGCCGTTGATTAGGATTAATCAGAGACCTTGATTTTATCTTGCTGGACTGGGTGTGTTTCGGGTTGGGACCCGTACCCAGTTGAGGTGGATCCGTTCGTGGGTTATTGGGTCGTGAAGAAAGATCCAGTTCCCATTTCAGACCCATTAGTAGGTGAAATTACCGTTTACCCCTGAGCTTTAAGATTCGTGTCCGATGTGAACGGTCCCGATTTAATCCTATTTTTAGCCATATCACGAGGCCCCCACTCCCAAAGACTGAGTTTGATCAGCCTTTGAGGAGTAGTTTTACTGTTCTAATGGCGTACGAGATTTTATCGGTGTTCTTAAGGGAGTTTGGATCTTGCTCGGGGGTGTAACAGTGTTATTCTGGGCTCGTAAAATACCCAAAAATATCCTCAGAATTTTTTGGATTTTTGGTGATTTTTCCAGATTTTTCTGAATTTTTTCTCATTTTTTTTGAATTTTTTATTCATTTTTCGAATTAAATAATTAATTATCGAAAATATTAAATAATTATTCTAATTAAATAATTATATTTTTCAGAATTTTAAAATATTTTTTCTGAATTTATAATTATTTTTAGAATTTTTAATTAATTTTTTTCGATTTTTAAATATTTTTTCGGATTTTTTTCAATAATTAAAATAAATAAATAAATAAATTAAATATTACCTGGACACGTGGCACGATCGTGTGCGTTGATCACGATCAAGCGAGCGCGCATCGGGAGGAGGTAGGAGGTCATTTTTTTGGTATAACATACTCGGTGGCAAGAACTCTCAGCAAAAGTGGTCGAAGTCCATGTGGACGCCACGTGGCAAAGTCAACCGTTGACTTTTTTTTTCTTTTTCGTGCCAGCTCTTTTCTTCCTCTCTTCCGCTCTGTTCTCTTCTTCTTTGCCTCTCCTTCATCGAGCTTGAAGATAGAGGAGGAGCCTCGGCGAGTTGCCGAAGGAGACGGGCGAGGAGCTTGCGAGAGCTTGAGGCGTGCTCGGCGACTGAGTGCAGCTCAGTTGAGGGAGAAAGCTCGGCACTGTGGAGGGAGGCGAATGGAAGTAAGTTCGGAGAAGGTGGTCGACGAGTGGAGCTCAGAGCTCATCGAGGAGGAGAGCTCGACGTTCGACTGTGGGGGAGCTCGGCACTATGGAGGGGTCGGAGCTCGATGTGCGGAGTGGAGCACGTCGGAGGGTCGTCGAGCGGCTTCGACACGTTGGCTAGCGAAGAGCTTGGAGCTCGGCCATGGGGTCGAGCTCAGGGACGAAGTTTTTGAAGGGGAAGCTGACATTGTGGAGGGAGGCAAATGGAAGTGAGCTCGGTGAAGGTGGTAGACGAGTGGAGTTCGGAGCTCGTTAATGGGTTCGGCAGCAGAGGCGAGTTCGCCGTTAGAGCTCGGTGTAGGAGGAGAGCTCGATTGGGTCTCGGTGATGGCGAGGCGGAGCTCGGAGGCAGTTGGTGATGGATGCGAGCTCGGGATGGGGAGCTCGACGCAGTGGGGGAGCTTGGCGCTCGGCATTGTAGAGGCCGACGAGGTCGAAGGTGACGAAGGTAGAGCTTGGCGACGGTGGAGGCGGAGCTCGGAGGCAGTTGGTGATGGATGCGAGCTCGGGATGGAGAGCTCGACGCAGTGGTGATGGTTTCGAGCTCGTCGATGCGTTGGGTTTGGGAGCTCGATGACGGAGCTAGACGACGGAGGGGGTGAGTTCGGCAATGAAGATGGAGCTCAGCCATGGTGGGTAGAGCTTGAAGATGACGAGTTGGTTTTTTTCTTTTGGTTTTGGCGCCAAGTTAGTTGGGGAAGAAGGGGAGGAGAGAGAAAGGGTTTGGGTTTGGGTCCTTAACGGGTCTGAACCCGACCCAGTAGCCCCCTTTTCTTTTTGTGTTGTTTGTTTGGTTGCTTGTATCTGAGCCGTCGACCGCATCTGAGCACGAATTCCGAGGTAAAGAATTTTTCTTATTTGAGCTCTGGTGGCAAGTTGCTTCGGCGACGTTGCCGACCCCCTCCAAATATGTGTTAAGAAGGAGGTCGAAGTCCAGGGGGGTTCGGGGTCTCCTGCCGAGGTGCAGTGATACCTCGGCGTGGCGACATATGTAAAGAAGGGGTTCGGCGAATCTTTGCTGAAGTGCGGAGTAAGTTTTTTCCATGATTGAGGGTCGGTGCCAAGAATGTTCGGCGAAGGGGTGCCGAGGTCCAATTTTTCCATGTAACATGGTCGGTGCCAAGAATGTTCGGCGAAGGGGTGCCGAGGTCCAATTTTTCCATGTAACATGGTCGGTGGCAAGAACGCTCGGCAGCTTGTGCCGAAGTCCAAATTTTCCATGTAACATGGTCGGCGTCAAGAATGTTCGGCGAAGGGGTGCCGAGGTCCAATTTTTCCATGTAACATGGTCGGTGGCAAGAACGCTCAGCAGCTTGTGCCGAAGTCCAATTTTCCATGTAACATGGTCGGTGGCAAGAACGCTCGTCAGCTTGTGCCGAGGTCCATGGAGAGTTCTTCTCGATGTTTCCGGTGCTACAGAGGTCGGCTCGGGGCGTGCGACCCCTTGTTTCGAAGCTAATTCGAAGATCTACAACTTCTCTTCAGGAGTGAGATGAAGATTCACCCTCTTTCATGGTCAAAATATCCATGCAACATCCTTGTATTCATGAGGTTGAGGAGAGTTTTGGTCTTGGGGATTTTTGAAGAGGAGTTATGGTCAAAATAGCTGGGAAGACCCACGTAAGAGCCGTGGGAAGACCCATCCTTTGAGGTGAGCAGAGCGAAGAGCTTGGCTTTAGAAGAGAGCCATTTGGGAGACGAGTGTGAGAGGGAACTCTAGGAGAGAGTTGTGAGCTCCAAACTCGTTGAGAAGAGGTCCGCTTCGGAGGCGAGCGGAGCGAAGAGCTTGACTTTAGAAGAGAGCCATTTGTAAGACGAGTGTGAGGAGGAACTCTAGGAGAGAGTTGTGAGCTCCGAACTCGTTGAGAAGGTCCGCTTCGGAGGCGAGCGGAGCGAAGAGCTTGACTCTAGGAGAGAGCCATTTGGGAGACGAGTATGAGGAGGAACTCTAGGAGAGAGTTGTGAGCTCCGAACTCGTTGAGAAGAGGTCCGTTTCGAAGGCGAGCAGAACAAAGAGCTTGACTCTAGGAGAGAGCCATTTGGGAGGCGAGTTTGAGGAGCAACTCTAGAGGAGAGTTGTGAGCTCCGAACTCGTTGAGAAGAAGTCCGCTTCGAAGGTGAGCGGAGTGAAGAGCTCGGCTCTGGGGGAGAGCCATTTGGGAGACGAGTGTGAGGAGGAACTCTAGGAGAGAGTTGTGAGCTCCGAACTCGTTGAGAAGAGGTCCGCTTCGGAGGCGAGCGGAGCGAAGAGCTTGACTCTAGGAGAGAGCCATTTGGGAGGCGAGTTTGAGGAGCAACTCTTGAGGAGAGTTGTGAGCTCCGAACTCGTTGAGAAGAGGTCCGTTTCGAAGGTGAGCGAAGTGAAGAGCTTGTCTCTAGGAGAGAGCCATTTGGGAGACGAGTTTGAGGAGCAACTCTAGGAGAGAGTTGTGAGCTCTGAACTCGTTGAGAAGAGGTTCGCTTTGAGGGCGAGCGGAGCGAAGAGCTTGGCTCTAGGAGAGAGCCATTTGGGAGACGAGTTTGAAGAGCAACTTTAGGAGAGAGTTGTGAGCTCCGAACTCGTTGAGAAGAGGTCCGCTTTGAAGGCGAGCGGAGCGAAGAGCTTGGCTCTAGGAGAGAGCCATTTGGGAGACAAGTTTGAGGAGCAACTCTAGGAGAGAGTTGTGAGCTCCGAACTTGTTGAGAAGAGGTCCGCTTCGGGGGTGAGCGGAGTGAAGAGCTCAGCTCTGGGGGAGAGCCATTTGAAAGACGAGTTTGAGGAGAAACTCTAGGAGAGAGTTGTGAGCTCCGAACTCATTGAGAAGAGGTCCGCTTTGAAGGCGAGCGGAGCGAAGAGCTTGACTCTAGGAGAGAGCCATTTGGGAGACGAGTTTGAGGAGCAACTCTAGGAGAGAGTTGTGAGCTCCGAACTCGTTGAGAAGAGGTCCGCGAGTGGAGCGAAGAGGTTGGCTCTAGGAGAGAGCCATTTGGGAGAAAAGTTTGAGGAGCGATTCTAGGAGAGAGTTGTGAGCTCCGAACTTGTTGTTTAAGTGAGAGAGTCAACAGTTGTCGGAGCAATTCCGAATGGCGAACCACTTCTAACCCGCTTAAGAGCAAGTTATTTGAAGCGGAATCGAGCCAAGTGTTGGACTCCGAACTCGTCGTTTGAGGGATTCAACGGTTGTGGGAGCAATTGTAATACCCTGATTTTTCAATAAATGAAAAATTATTTATTTTGCACGTAGTGTGCACGTGCAATATTTTGTTTGGATTATTTTATCATGATGTGTATATTTAAAAATATTTTCTCAAATTATTTTAGTACAAAAAGCCTTTCTTTAAAGCCTTATTTTAAATTTAATGAAAAGCCCTTTTTCTTAAAAGCCCAAATGTATTTTATTTTATTTTTATAAATTATTTTGGCCCAAAAAGAAAGCCCATGAATTAATCTATTTAATTAAACTTGTCATGTAGAAGACTTTTTTTAACTAATTTATTTTTTTGTACAAATTTAGAATGTACAAATTTGGCCTAGTTGCATGCACGTGCACTACACGTACACGTGCTATGCACACCCTAGGGGGAGGCTGGGATTCATTCTTTTGGAGGGAATTTTGATTTTTGGTGTGGTGATCATGGGGGTAGTTTCATGGAAGTGGGTAGTTTTTCTAACTCCTACTTTGATCTAGACCCTTCATTCTACAACCACCAAAGCAATCTTGGCCCTCCATCTCACTCATTTCCTAGTATAAATACCCCCCCCTCTCATGGCTAATTTTCATATGCAAAGTATATTTCCAAGTTTTAGTATTGTAATAGTGTGAGTTATAAAAGATAAGAGAGTTGTGTGGGTTTTTGTTTGCTTGGAGTGGCCGGCATCACAAGGGGCTAGGAAGCATTCGGTGGGGGCTAAGGAAGCATTCGGCTTTGTGCTAGGAGGCTTGGAGTTTGTGCACTCTTTTGGCTAGGAGGTGGTGCTTTCATCTACAAGGACTTGGTTGCTTTTTTGTGTTTTCTCTCCATTCACGGTGGGTAAAACATTTCATATTTCTAATATAGATCCATGCTAGTTTTAACTATTAAAGATGCATGAAAAATACTAATAAGAGCCCACTTAAATTGAGTAGTTAGTATGTGAATTGTTTGAAATGTGGTGATTAATTTGTATATGGCTCTAGTATTAAAATTTAAATGTGGGTAGAATGCTCCATGATTATTAGTATGAAGCTATGATGGTGATTAAACTTATTTAAGAATATCGATTAGTATGATTTGAAACATAATGCATGAATGAGAATGCTTGTTAATTGTGAAATTGAAACATGGAACTTATTAAGAAAGAGTACACCTTATTTTGAAGAAAAATGAAATACTTGTATGGTTGAGATGTGATTTATGCAATTGATAAGTGAGTATTTTTCATTGTGACAAAGGTAGATTAAATGAAAGTACTATTCATAAAATTAGTAGTTGACTTGTGATGAATAGACTTTTATTGTTGATATGGATGTGGACTATTACAAACATATGTATCGGTTGAATTAAGAACTAATATCAGTAAATTATCACTATGAAATCATTGAATGAAAAGATTAGTAGATCAATCATTTGGCAATGTCGAAATTACAATATATTGTAGCTTAATAAATAACTCTTGGATTTGTGTGTGAAAAATACATTTCTTTAGTGTCAAAAATTATTTTTCCTTACTGGTATGAACTGTATATGATTGGGGATTAATCTGGAAGTTTTTAGAAAATTTTACCAAAGCAATAAGAAACTATGGTTATTTGAACATCGAGTTGTTTTTAAAACAGTACGAAAATAACACATATGGATTTTTTTTGGGTTTGTGACAGCCCGAGCCAGTGGCTCAGGCGGTCTTTGACTGCGGCTTGCTTCTCTGGTTTGCACAGTTCGAATCCCAGTATCAACACTTCTTTTGTTTAATTCTCCTAAAAACTAGTAATCAGCGAACTGAGAGTATTTATTACTCCCAGTCGCTTTTATACCGTGTTCGGCGACCGGCCTAGCGGCCTGGGCTCTGTGCTGTGTCGGTGTTGTGCCTGGTTCGATTCTTGGGATCGGCATATATGAAAAATATTTTTTTTGGGAGTTGTAGATGTCCAAAAAATGTGAAAAAAAAAATGGTAATTCTCAGAAAAATGTAAGGAATTTTATAGGGATGATTTGAGTATTATTTGAATGAATTTAACTATGGTTGTAGTTGAAAAGGCATAGATTGACATATGAGTTCATATAGACTATGGTTATGTGATTATAATATGACAAAAGAAGTGAATGGGAACTTCAAGTATTAATTTGGTAAAAGAGATGTAGTTGTGTGACATGATGCAAGTATTTTCTCACTCGTGGAATACATGAAATGTGTACATTGTTTAGTAATGTAGAAATGTTCATGATGTGACAATTGATAGGTATATGCAAATTTTGTGTAACGATGGACTAGTGAACAAAGTGAAATCATGAATTGAAAGAGAATGTACATGTGAGTTTGAGAACTCGACATGGAAATTGTATAAATTGAAGGTTGTGAAATGAAATTTGAAATAGAGTAGCTAAGTCTCCCCGGCATTGAGAAATGAAATAAAGTGAAATTAGACCAAGGTTGGTCATGATGAAACAAATGAATAAGTCCGGTTGATGGAGAGGCTAAACTCTAGAGATTATTTTGTTCATGATTTTTAATTAAACTAAGGACTAATACATAGTGGAGACGTGATGAAAGTAAAAGAAAAACATGAGTATGGGGGCCATCGGATAGCGGTGTGAGAGCGATTCACAGGCTGCCTGCTTGATGCGTCAAGACATGGCGTGGGCGCTACTCCAGAATTATCGTCCCGGTGGCGACGCTCGTGGGATGTTCGAGTGGCTATGGGTGGTGCCATTGTTCCATGGCGGAGGCTGAATTGTCCATAGGTTGCCTGCTTGATGCGTCGTGTCAGTGCGTGGAATTCCCCTCCAGGCTGCCTGGACATGGGCTCATAGATCATAGGACATCTAAGACACTACCGTAATTACAGTAGTAGACTAAGTCATAATGGGGGATTGAACCCTATCAAGATGAAGAACGAATAAGGGCTTGCCCTCGGACCTATGTAGTATGGGATGCATAGAATCCAAACAAGTGCGCATTAGTGTCATGTAACATAATTAACTGCATTAAGGACTAAGTGCACAACCACAACACGACATCAATAGGGTAGTCCCTTTAGTTTGAATTGTGACAAGTTTGTGTTTGCTAAATATGAAAAGTTAAGTTATACTATTTCCGGCATAGAGAGGATGGCCGTGTATAATGTTCGTCGGTTGAATAAACTGACGTACCCACAGTCTTATATGCAGGTATATGTCATGTTAAAGATTAAAGAAGAATGGATGCTTAAAGATTGTATCATGCTGTTGTACTTTATTTCAATTGTTGTAAATTTTACTTCCGCTGTGCAAAAGAAAGATGTAATTATGATGTAATCTCTGATGTATGATGAAAAGTTTTAATTTTCCTGTAAAATTGTACTAAAGAAAGTGAAAAGATCCTGTAGAACATCTCGAATGCAGTGTATTTGGGATTCGGGGCGTTACAGAGTGGTATCAGAGCCACGCTTTCTACACTTTCACACTTGTACAAATTTATAGAGAACGACACCCTAGATGTGGACATTAGAGTGTGTGTTTGAATCTAGAGATTTAAATGTAAGTGACTTACATTTGTGTTGCTCTAAGATTTATGCTTCTTCCTCTCTATTTCTAAGATGGCTGATCACTTCGACCCTGCTGGAGGCGACGACTGGCATATCATTGAGGAAGAGTACCATCCTGGACAGGCTGATTCCGAGGACGAGTACTATCCTGGGCAAGCTGATTCTGACGGTGAAGAATGGCCCGAATCCCGAGAGATCACCCCACCTCCGGATTCGTCTGATGATTCTTCTTCCGACGAAGAAGAAGTACCAGTTCCAAGTGGTCTTGTGACTTCTCTTCAGAGGCAAGTGGAAACCCTGAAGGAGAGAGTTGGACTGTTGGAGGCTCAGCTGGAGAAGCGGAAGGCTGACTATTCTGTTCTTAGCCATCGGATTTGGGAACTTGAGAAGAAAAAGAACCTAACTGATGTGCTGAAGGATGAGGTTGAAGAACTGCGGGAAGAACTTCGAGCAGCGAAGAGGACCCGTAGGAGTTAGAGTGTTGTAGCTTCTGTTTCTTTCATTCTGATGTCAAAAATGCTTTCTTAAATTCGAATGTATAAACTTTTGGAATTCAATGAAAAGCAAGTTGGTTTAAATTCTTGTCATATACTTCGAATTTGACGGATCTTTTGCATCAGAATATGTCGAGAAGAGGAGCTAGGAATGGGGAAGGGTTGGATCTAGAGACTGAACTTGCAAGGGTCTACCAGACGCTGAATGCAGTGGCTCAGAACCAAGCTAGGGGGCCGGCGAATCCAGTGCCCGAGGCGATTAAGCTGGTGGAATCGTTCAAGAGAATGAAACCACCTGTATTCGAGGGAAAGTCAGACCCAGATGCGGCTGACAACTGGATACGGCAAGTGGAGACGATCTTTGAGGTGTTGGAGACACCGGAGGGTAGCAAAGTCAAGTTGGCGACTTTGCAGCTGGAGAAGGACGCGGCGGTTTGGTGGCAATCCATGAAGAGGACCATGGGAGGCTTGTTGCTTGGCTGGGAGGAATTTCTGGAAGAATTCCGCAGTCATTATTTCCCCTCCGACGTCCAGGAGAAGAAGGTGATGGAGTTCCTGTCGCTTCAGCAAGGCAGCATGTCGGTGAGAGCATATGAGACCAAGTTTACTCAACTCTCCAGGTATGCTCCAGAGCTGGTGATGGATGAGGCCAAGAAAGCTCGCAAGTTCGAGCATGGTCTGAGGCCTAGCTTGAGATCTCGTATGATACCCCTTGGTATCAGGCGATTTGACAAGCTGGTCAAGAGGGCGGCAGCGACGGAGGCAGATATGGAGCAGTTCTACATGGCCCAGGACAAGAGGAACCACTGGCAGTCCGGGAAGAGGCCTGCACAATCGGGGAGTTTCAAGGGGCAACCATCTGCACAGAGGTTCAAACCGACAGGGGCGAACGCTGTTAGTGTAGCTGGAGGACCTGGAAACAATGTAGTGAGACCTCCTGCGGTGACTTGCTTTAACTGTGGTGAAGCGGGGCATTATCGATCTCAATGTCCCAAACTACGGAATGGTAATAGCAGCGCACCAACGCAGCAGGCTGGGAAGAGGCCGTACCAATCAGGGCGAGTATTTGCCTTGACAGAAGCTGATGCTGAGGAGGCAGATCAGGTCATCTCTGGTACGAGGGCTGGTGTTTAGAGTCTTTGTCATTTCTTTTCCCTTTGTTTAGTGAGACTGTTATGTAATGGTGTATATTATGTAACAGGCGAACTCTATCTTAATGGAATGAAAGCTGTCGTATTGTTTGATACTGGATCCTCTCATACATTTGTGTTTCCAAAATTTGCTAAAGTGTTGGGAGTTGAGCCGAAGATTTTTCCAGGCAAGATCTTAGCAGTAGCTACTCCGTCAGGGGAAACTTTAACCACTGATCGGTATTATGCTGATTGCGAGATTGTGATTGGGGATAGAATCCTTGGCATTGATCTGATCGAGCTGACTATCTTGGGAGTCGATGTTATCATTGGCATTGATTGGATGTCGGTGTACAGTGCAAGCATCGAGTGTAAGACCAAGACGGTGACAGTGAAGGCTCCAGGTGGACCTGAAGTCACGTTCCAAGGGAAGCGGAAGTGTTCTAAGCTGGTGGCAACTATCCGCAAGGAAGAGACTCCTGTGGAAGTGCAAGGGATTCCTGTGGTTCGGGACTATCCGACTGTGTTCTTGGAAGATTTTCCTGGGTTACCTCCGCATCGTGATGTAGAGTTCAGCATCACTGTTCAACCGGGAAGTGCACCCATTTCTAAGGCACCGTATAGGATGGCTCCAGTGGAACAGGATGAGGTAAAACGGTAGATTGAGGAATTGTTGGGAAAAGGCTTTATTCAACCTAGTGCGTCACCTTGGGGAGCACCAGTGCTTTTGGTAAAGAAGAAGGATGGATCGATGAGAATGTGCATCGATTACCGAGAGCTGAATAAGGTCACTGTTCAGAATAAGTATCCGATTCCTCGAATTGATGACTTGTTCGATCGTCTACAAGGAGCAGCTGTATTCTCCAAAATAGATCTTCGATCAGGTTACCACCAAGTTCGAGTGAAAGCTGAAGATGTACATAAGACTGCATTTAGAACTCGGCATGGGCATTACGAATTCTTAGTTATGCCATTCGGAGTGACGAATGCACCCGCAATCTTCATGGACTTGATGAACAGAGTTCTGAGGCCGTTTATTGATTCTTTCGTCGTGGTGTTTATCGACGATATTCTCGTGTACTCCAAGTCAGAGGAGGAGCACACTGAGCATCTGGCAGCAGTTTTGCAGAAGTTGGAAGAGCAGAAGTTGTATGCCAAGTTATCCAAGTGTGATTTCTGGAAATCTGAAGTGGCATTCCTAGGTCACATCCTTTCTAAGGAGGGAGTGGCAACTGACCCTCAGAAGATAGAGGCAGTGAGAGATTGGGCTAGGCCTACTACAGTGAAGGAAGTCAGAAGTTTCCTTGGGATGACTGGGTATTATCGGAGATTCATTCAAGGTTATGCTCAGATAGCTGTACCGCTTACAGGGCTGACCAAGAAGAATGTGAACTTCAAGTGGACCGAGCAATGTGAGGCGAGTTTTCAGGAGTTGAAAGATAGACTGACTACTGCACCTATTTTGGCTTTGCCTAGAGCTGGTGTTGAGTATGACGTTTATAGCGATGCTTCACATCAGGGGCTTGGTTGTGTCTTAATGCAAGAAGGAAGAGTAATCGCGTATGGGTCTAGGCAACTACGACCACATGAGAAAAATTACCCGACTCATGATCTGGAGTTGGCTGCGATTATCTTTGCCCTGAAGCAATGGAGGCACTACGTGTACGGTAAGAAGTTGAACATGTACACGGATCACAAGAGCTTGAAGTATATATATCAGCAGAGGGATCTCAATCTGAGGCAGCGGAGATGGTTGGAAGTGCTCGAGGATATGCGACCTGAAAATCAAGATCCTACTTCTACAATAAGGTGAAGACCTCTTGGGAGGAGTTGGGAGATTCTGAGTCTTGAGGCTTGGTGGGCTTTTTTGTTCGCTTGTTTGCTCCTCAGGGGGGAAGCTCGGCCCTCTCTTTTTGGACGAATTTGGTCAGGTGCCCCCGCTGTATGAGTTCTTCGATCTCCTCCTTCAGAGCCCGACAATCATCCGTGTAGTGGCCGTGGTCCCTGTGAAAGCAGCACCACTTATCTTTGTTCCTCTTCTTGCCAGGGGTATTCATTCTAGGGGGAGCGCAGAGTAGTCCTTCCTTGTCCACCTCCATAAGGACTTCTAATATATTAGCAATGAGGGGGGTGAACTTCTCAAAACGTGGAGTCGAACGGCACTGGTCATTACTGTCCTTCTGGGATTTTTGGGACCCCTCTTCACTTGTGTTCTTCCGTTTGTTCTCGGAAGATGTCTCCTCAAGAGCAAGGGGGTTGAGAGCCTCTTCCGCCCGTATGTACTTCTCCACCCTAAGTAGGAGCTCTGAGAAGCCCCGAGGAGGCTTCTTGGCAAGGGATGCCCTGAGGTTAGCATTAGTGACGTTGCGCTCGAAATGCGGCAGAGGCTACTGACTAGTTGAGGGAGGGAATGGACCGGGCTTCGGCGGTGAAGCGTCGAACGTAATCTCTTAGGCGTTCACCCTTTTCTTGGTTGAGGGTCACCAGAGATACACTTGTTTTCTCAGCTCGGCGGCTATTCACGAAATGAGTAAGGAAGAGCCCTTCGAACTGATCGAATGAGAAGATGGAGGCCGGGGCGAGTCGAGAGTACCATTCTCGCGCAGACCCCTTCAGTGTGGCAGGGAAGATCTTGCAGAGGAGGGCGTCTGAAGCATGGTGGATCATTATGAGTGTTTTGAAACTCTCAATGTAATCTGCGGGGTCCGACTCCCCGGTATACGTCTCGAGGTGAGGCGGCTTGAAGTTTTCTGGGATGGGGGCCTCCATGATGGTGCGGGAGAATGGAGGTCTGCTCGGGCGGAGGTTTATCACCCGTTGCTCTTCTTCCTTGTCAATTCGGCCGAGGCGCCTCTCCATCTTGTGAAGATGGCAGTAGACTGAGTCTTCTCTTTGATCATATCTTGCCGAGCCTCGGGAGTCATCTTCGTACGAGGATGGACTGGGGCTGCGGCGATGGTAGCTTGGAGAAGGACGAGGACTGAGAGTGTGAAGGCGATGGTTCCTAGTTGGCTCATGAGTAGGTGGTCTCTGGTCGTTCTTTGGAGCGAGAGTGAGGGCCCGTAAGACTTTCGTTTGGAAGTCTTGAAGATCTGCCCTTGTGACTGGTGCCTCTCCAACTTGGCGGTCCCTATGTGTGGCTTGGCTTATTGGAGAATGAGTTCTCCGCCGATGATGCTGAGGGGACTCTCTTTGCCTCCTCGGGGGAGGGGATCTTCTAGTCCTCGGTCGGCGGGGGTTCGGATTCTTGAAGCCCCTGAGTTCTCGGGTTGATGGACTCCACCAAGGGCTCGCCATCCATTCAGGCGAGTTCTTAGGTCGATCCCCTTTTGACAGTTGGCAATCACTTGACGAAGATCCCGCTCAGGAGGGCTTTGAGAGGCCACAGATTCAACTGAAGGATTGGGACCCGCGACTTGATCATGAGGAGGATGTTGCTTCGGACGACTCTGACGGGAGCGCCCCTGGGCAGCCCCCCGAGACCCTGGAGGGGCCTGTTGAGTAGGAGCACCTTGAGCTGGAGGAAGGAGAGGAGGAAGAGAAGTGGTTCTTCGGTTGGAGACCGCTGCCTTCCCCTTCTGTTTTGGATGCATGGCTGGAGAAGATCTAACCAACGAGAAGAGGGAAGGCCGCTATTCGTTTGTTTCCCACAGACGGTGCCAATCTGTTGTCGCTGAATCTGATGTGGGGGCAAACAGATAGTATTTGTGGATTCTTGGAAAACTTGAATAGCAAACATGTACCTGTTCCGCCAGAGTTTGACTGTTGCTCCCGCCGTGCACTTGCAAAAAGTGCAAGACACCGAGGTTGATCCCGGCGACGCACCCTCCGACTCTCAAGTCAGTAATCAGAAGTGATTATGAAAGAGCGTAAAACTTTAATGAAGGTGGATGGGGGGTATTTATAGTCGCCTTAGGGATCAGATTAGGAATGTAATCCCCATGATCTGATATGGAATGTAATCCCTAATCCCCAGTGAAAAGATAGATGTGAATCAGGGCCGTTAATTAGGATTAATCAGAGACCTTGATTTTATCTTACTGGATGATGTGTCGGATTTATATATATATATTTGTACTCATTTACCTATTAAAATGGCTGGTTTTCGCTGATATTGTCTATAATTCATCTTATTTCTAAAGGATTTCATTTAATTAATTATTTTTGAAGAAATAATATTTTTGATGCAAAAAGTAAAGAATTGTGGAAAAAATCAACAAACAAAGTAAAATAATTGATTTATCATTTTTTTATTGTTTTGTTGACTTAAAAGTGTGACAAATAATGTTTAAAAGGATTTTTATACGCTAATATGATTTATAGTTAGTTTAATTTATTTTAAACTAATTAATTTTATTTTATTTAAAAATCCTAATTTCTGGTATTATTTTGTGTATGCAGAAGCACGTGGTTGGCAGAAAAGGCAGAAAAGAAAGAAAGAGGAAGTAAATAAAATTTTGGTTATAAAAGGAAGAAAATAAAGGAACAAGAAGGACTATTTTGTAAAAAGTACAAACCCTAACTCCTTCCCGTTCTCTATATATACAAAGCAAAGAAGAGAGAAGAGATTGAGGAGGTGACGGCTGTACAATAACAAAAGAAACAAAAAGAAAGAAAAGTCAGAGAGAGAGAGAGTACTTCTTCTCTCTTCTCTCTCTTGCACGGCATCCAAGGAAGAACACACTGTGTGGGCAGTAGGATTTTCGAAGTGCACCCAACTGTGTGTGCTGACCTGGTACCTGTGCAGTTCTCCAAGACACTGACAGCGGGACCCACACGCACAGGAGCTGACGTGGCGATCAGACTCTGACGCGCGGCTCCCGAGGCGACTCAGACCCAGACGCGACGTGACAGCGCTGGACTTTGACACCTGACGTGACAGCAGGTGTCTGATCGATCTGACGCGCCGCAGTCTGACGTGGCGACGCTGTCTTCAGAGCTGGGTTCGGTATTTGTGATATACGGGTTCATTATGTATAATTTTTTATTATAATTTTTTGTGTACTTCTCAAAATATTTATAGATACAATCCAAACAATTCCATTAATTGCAAATTTGATCATGAACTGAATTGATTGTTCTAGAGGCTAAGGTGTAACCGAGTTTTGAACACAGATTTTAATTCCTTGCTCTTACTATATTTTTCCTGATTGTGTTTTAATTTTTTCTTATTTATACATACAACATGGTGGATAGACATTTGTATGAATTTTTAAATCATAAAGAGACCGAATAGGTAATTTGTGATTAATAAAAATTAAAGACCGTATATTGGAGGACGTGACCGTTAAGAAATCCAATTTTTCAATTAATAATTTGGTGGATAGACGAATGATTAATTGAGAATAATTTTTAGACTACGTTGATAGAGTGGTTAAAATCTTTAGGATTTTGGTCGACAATTTGGGAAGGATAATATTTTTAATTATAAGGAATTATAATTTGTGTGATAAACGAGGTGAACCAAGAGCCCTAGAACAAATTTTACCCTTAACAAATTACAAGAGCTTCAAAGTTTTACAGCCTTCTCCCTCTTCACCAATTTAGTTAGATTAAATTAGATTAGAGTAATTTAGTTGTTTTATTATTCAAAACATTCGATCTTCCAAATAGTGATTCATCTAGTGATTCCGGTACTCAGTAAAATATCTAGTCCCTGTGGGTTCGACACTCTATTCACCTATCTATATTACTTGTACGATTTTGTCCACTTGCAAATATCAACACCAAGTTTTTGGCGCCGTTGCCGGGGACTAGTTATTCTTTTATTGATATTGACAATTGCTAGATTATTGCTAATTTGGATTTTTTGTAATTATTTTTATTTTATTATCATATTACATCTTTATTTTCTTTTGACTAACTTTAACTTTTTTTTTATTTTTCTTATTTTAGTTTTTTTTTAGTTTTTCTATTTTTTTTTTCTTTCTTTTTCGATACTTATATTGCAGGACATACACGTACATTATCATGGGGAACGATGAGAACAGGCCTTTGAGAGACTATGCTATGCCCTCAATTTATGAATCAAGCATAAAGAAGCCGGTTATTGAAGCTAACGATTTTGGAATTAAACCGGCAATGATTCTAATGATTCAACAGACTGTTCAATTTTGGGGACTACCACACGAGGATCCTTACGCTCACATTGCAGATTTTTTAGAAATTTGTGACACTTTCAAGCACAACGGTGTATCAGACGATGCAATTAGACTGAGACGCTTTTCTTTTTCCCTACAGGATAAGGCGAAGGCTTGGCTACATTATCTACCACCAGGTAGTATTTCTACTTGGGAGGGACTTGCACAAAAGTTTCTAGCCAAGTATTTTCCACCAGCAAAGACCGCAAGGCTAAGAAATGATATTTGCACATTTACTCAATTTGAGACCGAGTCTTTGTATGATGCTTGGGAAAGGTTTAAAGAGTTATTGAGAAAGTGTCCTCATCATGAACTACCAAAATGGCTGCAAATGCAAACATTCTATAATGGTTTGGGAGTTACACATAGATCTATGGTTGACGCAGCAGCTGGTGGTGCACTGATGAGCAAAACTTACCAAGCAGCCTATGATCTTTTAGAGGAGATGGCATCAAATCATTACCAGTGGTCTTCAGAGAGAGCAATGCCAAGAAAAGTGGCTGGAATTTTTGAACTTGATCCTTTTTCTACTTTAAATGCAAAAAATAATATTTTTTCTAAACAAGTAGAAAATATGAATTTTAATGCTATTCATTCTAATATGATTTGTGATTTTTGTGCAGGAAATCATCCAAGTTCAGATTGTCAAGTGGGGAACCCTTTTGCTCCATCAAATGCCGAACATGAAAATTTTGTGTCAAACTTTCAAATGCAAAACAATCATTATGCAAACACATACAATTCAGGATGGAAAAACACCCCCAATTATCCATGGAACTACAATCAAGAAGCAGTTATACCACCTCAAATTTTTCCACAGCAAGAAAAGAAGCCGACACTTGAAGACATGTTTATGCACTACATGCAAAAGACAGATTTGGCAATCCAAAATGTTACAAATTCAACTTCGGCTTCCATCCAAAATCTTGAGGTACAAATTAGTCAAATTTCAAATATTCTTAATGAAAAAATTGCAGGATCATTACCAAGCAACACAGTTGTCAATCCCAAGGAGCATGTCGAGGCTATAACACTAGGAAGCGGGAGGACAATTGAGCAACCAAAACAAGAAAATGAAGAACATAATGTTGTTGAAAAGCAAAGTGAGATTGAACAAATTGAGGAGGAACAAATTCAACATGAGCAAGTAATGTATGATATTTTTAATTCTATAAATTTTCCTCCTGAAGAACAGTCATCTTTCCAAGTAAGTAAAATTGATTTAATTGTGGGCGAGGAACATAAGGCTAAATTTGAAAAATCACCAATCGAAGTATGTCCAATAAATTCAGAAATTTTTGAACTTGAAAAAGAAAATATTTTTGAACATGTCATGTATTTGGATGCTGAACCTTCTATTTATTCATTTTTGCAGCAAAAATTCAAAGAGGTGGGGGAATCAAAGGCATCATCATCTAAAAGGAAACGCCTCAAACTAGAGCTTGAACCTGATCCACATCTGAAGAGGAAAATTAGAAAGGATGTGTTAATGTTGTTGGATCTTGGCGTTACTTAACCATCTCGCCCCCATGTCTGGCTGAAAACTTAAAACTTAGCGCTTCTTGGGAGGCAACCCATGTTTTATTTTATTGCATTTAGTTTTGATTTACATTTTAGTTTATTTTATTTTAATTTTTGATTTTATCTTGTAGGATTGCACAAATTTTGAAAGTCGCCGGGCGGAGCTGTTTTGAACACCTGCATTGATGGCTGTTTTCGAGCAGTTTGGAGTCAAAATTTGGAAAACTGATTCAAAGAGAAGTTGTAGACAATTGTCTTAGCTTTCCAGCAAAAAAAAAATCAGCCCATTTCGACATCTACAGCTCCAGATATCGCCAAAATACTGAACTCTGCGCGTGCAGAAATTTAAAGACGAATCAGGGGAGATATTCTAAACTTTTTGCATTCTTTTTGTTTTTCTTCTTCTTTCCCATTGAGGACAATGTGACATTTAAGTTTGGGGGGGAAGGTTTACAAATTTATTTTTATTTTTATTATTTTAGAAAAGAAAAACAAAATTTTAAAAAGGATTTCAATTAGGCTCACCATTACACATTTTGAGTTCTTTATTGTGATAAGCATTGAAACAATTTTTTTGGATAAACAATTTTTTTTATAAAGCAATATTAAGCATACTTATTTACTTTAGGATTATTGCGTTTCAAAATTCCTTACAAAATTGTATGGGTCATGCTATTATATATAAAAAAAAACAAATGTGATGCTTTTTCTTGTGATTATCCCCTTTAATCTAGTCCTAAACAGAGTTTAAGTAAATAGAGTAATAATGAAAAAAAAAAAAATTTGAATAAAGTCAATCTACTCCAATATTTTGAGTTGCTTAGTAACTAGGGGTATTCATCACAAATGTCTACACTTACGTAGAACAGCAACTTGAAATATGAGTATGCAAAGCACTTTAAGTTTGTGACTTGTTGAGTAACCGGGTGAATTCATCACAAATGTTTTGCATTCGCGTCAAAAGGCAAGTGACAACTTAAAGAAGAGACAAAAAAAAAAAAACAAAACAAAACAAAAAAAAAACTCTAGTTTGCTACTCGGTTTGTAGTAGAGAGAAGGGATGATCACAGATTGAGTTGTTGCATACTATAATTACATTAATTGCATGACAAATGCGATTTTTTTTATAGGAATTATGAATAAATAATTGCACTGGAGAAAGTGGGTATGCTTAGTTTTACTTTATTTGCAATTGTTTATATTTTTAATTGTAATTTTGATGCTTGCATGATAAGATTTCTTGGTGTGATGGATTGAGTCTACTATTATTATTCCCTTGTTTATTATTCTACTTTTTGCTCGAGGACAAGCAAAATCTTAAGTTTGGGGGTATTTGATGTGTCGGATTTATATATATATATATATTTGTACTCATTTACCTATTAAAATGGCTGGTTTTCGCTGATATTGTCTATAATTCATCTTATTTCTAAAGGATTTCATTTAATTAATTATTTTTGAAGAAATAATATTTTTGATGCAAAAAGTAAAGAATTGTGGAAAAAATCAACAAACAAAGTAAAATAATTGATTTATCATTTTTTTATTGTTTTGTTGACTTAAAAGTGTGACAAATAATGTTTAAAAGAATTTTTATACGCTAATATGATTTATAGTTAGTTTAATTTATTTTAAACTAATTAATTTTATTTTATTTAAAAATCCTAATTTCTGGTATTATTTTGTGTATGCAGAAGCACGTGGTTGGCAGAAAAGGCAGAAAAGAAAGAAAGAGGAAGTAAATAAAATTTTGGTTATAAAAGGAAGAAAATAAAGGAACAAGAAGGACTATTTTGTAAAAAGTACAAACCCTAACTCCTTCCCGTTCTCTATATATACAAAGCAAAGAAGAGAGAAGAGATTGAGGAGGTGACGGCTGTACAATAACAAAAGAAACAAAAAGAAAGAAAAGTCAGAGAGAGAGAGAGTACTTCTTCTCTCTTCTCTCTCTTGCACGGCATCCAAGGAAGAACACACTGTGTGGGCAGTAGGATTTTCGAAGTGCACCCAACTGTGTGTGTTGACCTGGTACCTGTGCAGTTCTCCAAGACACTGACAGCGGGACCCACACGCACAGGAGCTGACGTGGCGATCAGACTCTGACGCGCGGCTCCCGAGGCGACTCAGACCCAGACGTGACGTGACAGCGCTGGACTTTGACACCTGACGTGACAGCAGGTGTCTGATCGATCTGACGCGCCGCAGTCTGACGTGGCGACGCTG
Source organism: Hemerocallis citrina (assembly GCA_017893485.1). Lineage (NCBI taxonomy): Eukaryota > Viridiplantae > Streptophyta > Magnoliopsida > Asparagales > Asphodelaceae > Hemerocallis > Hemerocallis citrina. The sequence continues at coordinate 334,258,873 of CM030359.1, read as the reverse complement.
TCTTCAGAGCTGGGTTCGGTATTTGTGATATACGGGTTCATTATGTATAATTTTTTATTATAATTTTTTGTGTACTTCTCAAAATATTTATAGATACAATCCAAACAATTCCATTAATTGCAAATTTGATCATGAACTGAATTGATTGTTCTAGAGGCTAAGGTGTAACCGAGTTTTGAACACAGATTTTAATTCCTTGCTCTTACTATATTTTTCCTGATTGTGTTTTAATTTTTTCTTATTTATACATACAACATGGTGGATAGACATTTGTATGAATTTTTAAATCATAAAGAGACCGAATAGGTAATTTGTGATTAATAAAAATTAAAGACCGTATATTGGAGGACGTGACCGTTAAGAAATCCAATTTTTCAATTAATAATTTGGTGGATAGACGAATGATTAATTGAGAATAATTTTTAGACTACGTTGATAGAGTGGTTAAAATCTTTAGGATTTTGGTCGACAATTTGGGAAGGATAATATTTTTAATTATAAGGAATTATAATTTGTGTGATAAACGAGGTGAACCAAGAGCCCTAGAACAAATTTTACCCTTAACAAATTACAAGAGCTTCAAAGTTTTACAGCCCTCTCCCTCTTCACCAATTTAGTTAGATTAAATTAGATTAGAGTAATTTAGTTGTTTTATTATTCAAAACATTCGATCTTCCAAATAGTGATTCATCTAGTGATTCCGGTACTCAGTAAAATATCTAGTCCCTGTGGGTTCGACACTCTATTCACCTATCTATATTACTTGTACGATTTTGTCCACTTGCAAATATCAACACCACTGGACTGGGTGTGTTTCGGGTTGGGACCCGTACCCAGTTGAGGTGGATCCGTTCGTGGGTTATTGGGTTGTGAAGAAAGACCCAGTTCCCATTTCAGACCCATTAGTATGTGAAATTACCGTTTTACCCCTGAGCTTTAAGATTCGTGTCCGATGTGAACGGTCCCGATTTAATCCTATTTTTAGCCATATCAGTATTCATGACTTGAAAGGAATAATCTAACTTTTAAGCATTGCTCGAGAAATACCCATGTAGTTGTTGCGGATATACTTTTCATAATACATGCCACTTCAACTGCTAATGGCGAATTAGTGGTGGAAGTTGTAAAGGGAATGCAAGACACAAGTTTGGAGGATGTGCTGAAGCTTCAAGCATAGCTCTACAGGCAACGGGGGGGCATTAAACTGCATGAGTCATATTGTTCTGATGGTTATGTTCTGGTGTTTAAGCAGTTGTTTTAAGACTTGGTATTTTTAGTAGATAAAACTCTTAGCTTTTCTTCTCTTTTGGCAAACTAAATGTTCTTCATTGGTTTAGGCATTGCTCGTATGGTATAGGATGTATAGTGGAGGTGTATGGCGATTGCCCTCTACCTTGCCTAAATCTGCGGTTGTTTTAAGACTTGAATTCGAACACGAGTAATAAATTTTCAATACCTAATGAATATGAATTGGCAATGAACAATAAGAATGTGCAATGAATAAAATTGGATATGATTTCGTATGCAGATTGTCCATATAAAGTGCTGAAAATTAACCTTATAAAGTTCTTATTTCTGATACGCAGCTGAGTTCGACGGTGGTGCTGGCGACGAAACACTCTGTTTCGGAAGGAAACAGAGGAAGGGAGGATGGCAAGGTTTGGGGGGGGGGGGGGGGGTTGGAGGTCGAGGGTGAAGATAGGGGGAGGGTGTGCTGTGCGGTTGACTGAAGACGACGAGGATGCGGTGGCGGTCGAAGTCAACAATGAAGAGGAGAAGCGGGATGGGTTTCGGTTGGATTTTGGCGCCAAATCTTCAATGAGAGAAATGCGGAGGAAGAAGTGCAGAGGAGAGATGGAGCAGGGTGACGGTGGGATGGAGAAGAAGTGGGCGTCGGGGGCGGTGCGGCGACCAGGGCGGCACGGCGACGGAGGACGGCGATGGAGAAGGAACTAAATTAATTTTGTTTTCTTGTTAGGGTTGGAGTTTTATACCCATCGAATATTTTTTTTATATTTGGGTTTTTTTTGTGTATAAGATATCAGAAATGATGTTTGGGTTTTTGTTGTTGGTTTTTTTTTTTAATAGATTAGTTAAAATAAACCGGTTTTTTTAATTACTAATTCAAATGAATTAGAGCCATTCATCTCATTCCTCTCAAATCCAATGGTTAGAATTAATGTTTCTCGTTTTCTCATTTTAAGATGTTTCTCATTGGATCACTCCTATATATATATATATATATATATATATATATATATGTAAAGCTGAGAACGTGACAAATTCGTATTAAACCAGTGTTGAAGATATTGTGCCACGTAGCACAGTTATCGTGTCGGGTCATGAGATACCCGGACCCTACTCTACGGCAATGGGTCTGTGTCTGGATCCAGGTCTATTCATTTTTTAAGGTCCGGTTTGGGTCCGATCGGTTCCGGGGTAACCAACGGATCCCAAAAAAACACGACAATGATTTTATTTTTCAATGTTTATTAAAGATTTCAATATTCAAATTCATAACGTATTTTTTTCCTCTCTAGAGGATCACATAAATTAGCTACATAGAGAAAGTGAAAGTAAAATTAATTAATATGTAAATGAATGTAGATAAGTTGATTTTACATTATAAACAGTATGAGATGCAACTTGGGAGTAAAAGAAAAGATTGCAAACACTCTCTATTAAGTTATATTAACATATTAAACTTTATTTTCTATAAAAAAATAAAATATATGTTTAAACACATACAACCATCATGTTCTAATATGCTAAAATTTAAATTAGTGATCTACTACAGGGTCCACGGGTCGGGTCGGGTCCAAAATTATTGAACCCTAATGCTATCCGTCTAGGATCGGGTCGGTTTCGGTATAATGTTGGGTCCGTGTCGGATTTGGGTCTGGTCTGAGTCACGAGTAATTGTGATAGTGCTAGTGTCCCGAGGGATTTCATTTTATCGATATTATATGACTATTCTATTCTATGCTCTCATTTGTCATTTTATCTCTATCCACTACAAACTCTTAGTTATTTATCTCTATCTATTGATAAGGTCGGGGAAAAAATCTCACTCAATTATCGTAATCAATGGCACATCTTGGTAAAAACTTCGAAGCTTTATACATATTAATCAATGATAAGACATATATCAAATCATTTATACTAATTCCTTTTAGTTTCATTCATGCAACCAAACTATTTATCTCTACTACTATAATGTGAGAAGACCTTAGTGTAATTTGTCCATATTTCAACCTGTGCAACGTACGTTTAATTAAATTCAACAATATAAACCAATAAAATACATACAGTACACCGTTCAAATTTATTATCCTCTACCTATCTCTCAAAAACCAAAAACCCTACCCTCTTCATCTCCTTCTCTCTGCACCTGTCCCGTGGGAGAAAGATTATGAACAGTGAATGTCAGTCTATTATTTTATGTGTTCCGCACGTGCTTCTCACATTATAATATAGATAAATAGAATATAAAAAATATTGTTCAAACATGCATTGCACATGTATTTACTAGTAAGGTCATGGGAAATAATCTCACTCAACAATTGTTATCCATTGCATAGTTTGGTAAAAAAATTTGAGCATTAAACATATTAATTAATGAAAAGGCATATATTAAATCCTTCGTGTTTCTCTATACTAATTCCTTTTACCAATTCTCTCTATATGAAGCCCTTTTATGGAGCTATCATTAACTGAGGAAGTTTTTAAAGATGGTATTTGTGTATTTGTGGTTGTTTAAGGATATTTCAATGTTTTAATTCCTTTTACCAATTCTAGCTGTATGTAAAATAATAATTATATATATTAAGGTTTCTCAATTTAACGATAAACACCACAAACAAAACATAGCTAAAATATTATTTTGAAGTTCGAGAAAAGTAATGACGAAAAATATACTACAACTGTATCCACAGTCGTTTGCTTATTTGCCATTTTTTCCATTATTTTTTATTGTAGCTCACACAGTCGTATGCTATTTTGCCATTTTTTGGCAAAATCGCTACCGTAGAAATGGGCGAATAGCATTCCATATAGCAAAATGCATATTATAGCAGACGAAACATCATGTTTCGTCTAGATTATTTAATTATTATTTTAATTGATCAGGTTTCGTCCGAAGTAAAAAAAAAAAAACAAATAAAATAACCGTTAAACGAATTTAAGCGTGGGAATGAACATGATGTTTCGTCCCAATGTGAGACGAAACATCATGCTTCGTCCCAATCCAATTTTAAAAAAAAAAAATTTAATTTTAAAAATTAATTTTGTAAATTTTAATTTTTTTTGCAATTATCTAAATTGATTTTGCAAATTTTTAAATTGTTTTTGCAAAAAAAATTTACAATTTTTTTTAAAAAAATCTTTTTGCAATTTTTTTTTACAAAAAAACTTCCAGAAAATCCGGACGAAGCACCATGCTTCGTCCAGCTACAGTGATTTTTTTGGAACTTTATGTAATATTTTTAATTGTTTTTGCAAATTTTTAAATTTATTTTGCAAATTTTTAAATTGTTTTTGCAAATATTATTTACAAACTATTTTTAAAATTTGTTTTTTTAATTTTTTTTGCAAAAATAAACTTCCTTTTTTTCCCCTTTTTGGGACGAAACATCATGTTTCGTCCCGTATTTTTTTTAATTGCAGACGAAACATGTTTCGTCTGTTTCTTTTTTAACGACTTTATGCATTTTTTTTGCCATTCGACGACTGTGGATGCTCATTGAATTGGATGGGCAAAATATGCATTTTGCCATTTTTTACATCGAACGACTGTGGATGCTCTGTCAGCGAATTTTTTCCCAAACTGTCCCACTTTTTTAAAGTTTTTTTCAAACCACCCTAGTTTTTTTAATTCTCAAACAATCTCACTCGGGTTTAGTTAAAAATAACTCGGTTTTTCAAAGACCGAGTGTTAGTCTTGGATTTTTTGAAGTTTAACACTCGGTCTTTCAAAGACCGAGTTAATTTTAACTAAATCCAGTCTTCCAAAGACCGAGTGAATTATTTTGGTAAATGCTTTTGAAAGTGGGTCAGTTTGGTAAATACTTTCAAAAAGTGGATCATTTTCATAACTAGTTCTAGGAAGAGTAATAATAACGCATCTACATCAGCACTTTTGAGATGACTTGGCCCATCAAGAATTACAATTGCAAACCACTCTTCTTTCTTCTGTGGAGTACCTGAAAGATATCAAAATGGATGTAGACAAATAATCCGATGAACCATGATCAAGTAATGTCCCTCCACGTATTATCTCCTTAAAATTCATGATTGTATGACTCACTTGTTCCCTATAATGTCACTCCATTTGTTAGTGGAGGTTTGCCTCAAAACAATATAGATGTTAAAAGCAATAATACAAAAGTAGAAGTCATCTTTACACGATAAAAATAAATAAATAATAATGATATAATGAATAGGATGTATGTTTCGTTGCTTGACCAAACAATCCACGTTCTCAGCAATGCCAATCCAATTGCCTTCTTTAGAGTGATAGCCGTCACATCATAGTTCGTCAACAGATCCACGAAACCGTTTAATATTAATTTTACTCTATAATCAATGCGGAGCATATCACATTGAACAATTGGATTTTAAGAAAAATTTTGGGTTATGATGAGGCAGGTATGAAAGGGTTTTAAGTGAGTTATTTACTCTATATTTACGAGTTAGGTTCCGGTAAAATCCAACTCCATGAATAACCTATAGCAAAATGTAAGATTCTAGTTTTTTTTTTTTTTGGGGTGAAAATATTAAGATTAGAGTTGCATCCTAAAGATCGCTTACAGATTTACTAATATAGCTGTCTGGGGTGTCTGGGGAGTTCATACTGTCCTAGGTCGTGTTCAGATGTCTAGGGAGTTTACAGATAAATAAAATTAAGAAAGAGAATAGAGAATCGTGGAATAATACTGTAGCTACAATCTTGTGGGGATTGTGGCTTGATCGTAATAAATTTTGCTTTGATAAGATTGCATGATCATAGACTTCCATTTTTATTTATCATTGAATTGCATCATTGTGTCATCTAATTAATCAATGTGTTGAATATTAATTTTATGCTGATGAGCCTAATCAATTTTAACTAGAGTTTTGAGTTTTAAAAAACAAAACAAAACAAAACAAAAAACAAAACCAAACAAAAAACTGAAAAATCCATGCATGATGTATCCAAATGGAATAATATTACCACAAGAGATATCTCACCTTTGATTTTCTATAAGTCAAGTCTAAGAGATTGCAATTTTTTCTTAAAATTAAAAGTATTTTTCCACATAATTATATATCTTTCTAGAAGATAGTTGATGGACTTCGTGCTAATCAATTTTTATAAAAAAAGGATTTAGGAGGTGCTAAATAAATCTCTTGCTACAAATAGAGACATCATACACAATGAACAACATAATATATACAATATATCTTTAGTTAAAAGTCAAATACTCTCATTTGATACAAGTACACTATAATGGATCAACTCTCCATATATTCACTTACACAATATGTATGTGACAAAGACAAAACAAAATTACCCAAAATTGGTTCGAGTTAGTAGCATATGAAGAGAGAGAATGAGAGAGCTTAGCAAGCTAACTAGTTGTTCTTGGGTGGGTGAGTTTTGGGTGCATGGTAATCAGAACTGAATGGTATCATGCCAACCAGTTGAACACTCGAAGCTGGGGGCCTCCTAGTAGTCACTCTCAACTCGCACTCAACACTGAACTTCCCCTTCATCCCTTCATTAATTTTCTTACAACCACCCTTCTTCAATATCCTTCCCTTCATGGCCTCCTTCTTGATCATCACATCTTCTACTCCCATCTTCCTCCCCCTTACCGATATCCGTTGTTTGCTTGTCCTCATAGCCTCTATCTCTTGCTTCATTTGGGTTACCTACAACATAAAAATATGTATTTTAGCTTAATAAACCAACTCTTAGATTAACTTACAGAAAAGAAGAAGAGAAAACCCTTGCTACCTTGTTTGTCACCATGGCATGATTACAATTGCCTAGGACCTTATTTCCTACAAAAGAAGAATTAAAATAGTTAATTAACTAGCAAGACCTCTCTTGATTTAATCTTTTTCTTGGAATTTTCTCAAGTATTTGTGAAGGAAGAAAAGAATATGAATATATATACCATTATGGATAGCAGCCGACCCTTCAAGAGCCGCCAAAGAAAGCAGAAGTAGTAGACTTAAGAACCTCACACACACCATCTCTTTTATCCCTTTTCACTAACCTTTAGGTATGTTTTTATGTTTGATGACACTTGGTAACAGAAAGGAAGAGGAGAGTTGGAAGGGAAGAGTCTATGGGTTTTTATGAAGGAAAGAATTTAATCTAGCTATAGCTAATCAGACATCAAGTCAAAGCTAGAATTCCAACACACCATCTTTCTTAATTAAAAACCCTTAACTGTTTGTCCTTGCCAACTTTTCCTTCTTAAACTACTACCGAAAACCTTATTATACATGCATGCATTGGTTCACGTACTACTTTAAGTAATACTAAAATGGTTCAAATGAACATAGGAAAATGGAAGGTTGAACGTGGGTCTTCTTGGGATATGAGGTCTCTCAAAGTTGAGCCTAAAGATGTGTGAATCAAGCATTGCGTGAAAATGAAGATACGGAGTGTTTTGAGCCGGTTTGCCGCCATGCATGCAACGAGGAGGTGGTTGGAATTTGGTGGCCATGGCTTTTGCCAACCTACCAAACCTAGGGTTTGGGTTGTTAACTTTATCATCACTCTTTGTTTGGCCTAACCCAACTCCCGATGTACTAAACATGTGATCATATCTTTAAGTTCTTGGCCTAACCATCCATGGTTGGTCGCTCTCTTCTGAAATTTCGAGAAGGGATATTGTTAAACAATTAGTATAAAATAGAGCAACTTGGGTATTGGCACAATTTTTATTGTTGGTTGGTTTGTTATAAGTGGTCAAGAAGTACACATTGTACACACTATTGTGCACTCACTCTTTCAAATAAACTTGCTAATGCTAACTAGGGTTTCTTTCTTTGACCTTAGACTACTTTGACTCCAAGTTGATTAAGACGTATTTCAATACAGCAGTGGCTCTGTTCGAATTGGTTTGCAATTATATTATGGGTCTCATCTTTCGATATATGTATGTAGACATATACTCTTTTTTATAAAAAGGTACGTACCGATCATTTCAGCAAGATTTTTATGTTTAGAAAGAAGAGATGAAGAATTTAAAGTGCAGACACATCAAATTATTTAGTCAAAAATCATGGTCAAGTGACGAGCTCAGAATAAAACTTCGGAGAATTTTTTCGGTACCCACTTTTTAAAGATATTGTCCAATCTAATCTACTTTCAAAAATATTTATTCAACTGACCTAGTTTTGGACACAATAGTATATCACTTCTTTAAGAAAAAAAAACAGTGTTAATTTCATGCCGTTGTTTCCAATAGTAGCAACTATTAATTTTTTTTTTAGATGCCGCTATTTGGAGTAACGACATCAGTTAACTTATTTCCAATCGTGTACTATCTGAATTGGAAAAAATTACAAGTGTGAAAAAATTCTATAACATTTGCTTTACTAATGCCGTTGTTGGAGATAGCAGCATCAGTTATAATACTGATTGTATATAAATAGTGGCCCTCTATTTTAATTCCCCTTTCACTTTAGATCTGTTTCCCTCCCACTCCCGAACCCAAAACTCTAAAACCCTAGAACCCAAAGTCCCACAATTGTTTCCTTTCAAACTTCATATCTCTGACCTCCTTTCTCCCACCGAAATTCAATTCCCCCATTCTCAAAATCTCCAACATTGTATTGGATCATCTCATTCTTCATCCACGACGAATTTTCAAGCTATCCAAGATATAGTCTAATTTGAAAGTATTTTTATGACCATGTGTTTTATATATATGCATAGATTATGATTGTGAGTAGTTAATGACATAAATATATGTTTAAGTATTGATTATGATATACCTATTTTGTTATATTTTGGGGGTGAAATAATTCGAGATCCGAAGATTGGATATTGTTATAACAATGTTGAACTGGTCATTATTTGGGCTCCCCGTAAATATATTTACTTACAACTAGTAGATAAAATATTTGAAGTTACAAATTCGGATAGAGGTAAATTGAGAGTCAATATCAAAGTCAGTTATGATGTCGGTAAAGGAGAAGGACAATACTTGATAGTGGTGTTCGTAGATAATGATAGTGCATTTAAGGTCCATGATTGCTAGGACACTTGATCCAAATTATAGTTAGACTGCATTGAAGTTATATATTGAGCAAATGAAGCTTCCAAACACTAGGCCAGTTGTTATTTCAAGTCTAAACCCCGTTAGGAGTTTGAAACCATCTGCCGAGTCACATGCAAGAATATCAAATACACACGAAGATATTAGTACAACTCCAACAAAACCAATTACCACAGAATATGAGCAGGTACATCATTTCACCTCAACACAAAGTATTCGCCACACCGACACGGTCATGCAAGACTTTGACAATGCCATTGTTAATAGCAATTTAGTAGAAGAGAAAGAAGGTGAGGATCACGAGCTTGAAGTAGAGGAGGAGGAGGAGGATGTCGGAGAAGGTCCGGTTAATGATGTTAAAGGCATTTGGTTTACTAAAATTTTCCTTCCAATCACCTTCTCTACTAAACTATCTGCCTCCACAGTCGTTCTTCCAAACAACGACATGAAATAACTGATGTCATTCTTAGAAACAACGACATCAGTTCTAAGAATTAGATTAATTAAGTATAAGTAATAAAATGAACTTTTGCCGTTGTTCCAAATAATGACACAGTTATTTTCAAGCCGTTATTCACAGTATTGACTGTGGAGACAGATAGTTTGGCAGAAAAAAATTTGTTCACAAAAAAAAAGGGTTAACTGATGTCGTCGTTAGAAACAGCGATATCAGTTGAACTGTTGTCGTTACCCCAAAGTGCGGCAACACAGTTAAAAAAAATGAAAACTATGTGCATGATTTCAGCTGTTGTCGTTGTTGGGAACAATGGTACAGGTATCCGATGTCGTTATACCCAACAACGACATCAGTTATTTTAAAATTAGTTCAAAACATGCACATACTTCACATCCATTTCTTGTGAATAAGATCAATAATACAATAATTTGACAACTTCAAATATATAGCATCAAGTTAACAACTGCAACACAATAATTTGGAAAATATCACATTGAACCAAAGTTAACAACATCAAGTTCACAAATTTACACAAGAGCACAAAATCTGCATGAAGTACACATTTATAAAAGTTCACAATAAGTGGGCAAGTAGACATTAAGAAAATTACACAATTCCACATTGCACCTAACTAGGCGTATAGTGTTGCGGCGCGCTCCTCTTCTGAGTTGGAACTCTCCTTCTACATTCTACAATATCCTGTGTCCCAGGTACATGGGGACCAACATCTTCTGCACGAGGGCTTCGCTTCTTCTTCTACAATCTATTGTGATGATAATTGAGAACCTGCCCTCGGATGACTGACAATCTTCCACCGTTGCCCATGTGAAGATGATGATTCCGTCTGTCTTAATGGTGGTGGGACAAATTGTGCTTGTCTTGGTAGTGAGGTTGAGCTCGTCTAATACTTGTTCGGGGCAGTTGAGTTGAAGCTTGTGTTGTTGGCCCTAAAAGAGCAGCGAAGGTCGGGTCGTTTCCAACCTCTTTAAGTGATAAACGACACAGATGGAGGATTTCTCGGGCAATATCCTTGCATGCTTTCGAAGCATTGCTTTTCAACACTCGAGCACATTTTCGCGCAATATCTCATGTGTTGTCAATCTACAACATCAATAAAATATAATAGAAGAATTAAACCAAAATATGTTAAACAAGTATAAGCAAAATGTCTACAAATATTTTAAAATAATAATTGTTCACAAAAGCATAAATTTACCATGAGTCGGTACGAGGAGGTCTTTGGTTGATATATAGGTTGCGAAGTGGAATGTGCGGGTTGTGGTTCAACTTGGTGCTTCGGGATCGGTATTTGGATACCCACTAGTATTGCTGATTGTGGAGCAATAAATAAATGAGTAACACAATGGTACCATGCCATGTAAACTTCTTGCAAAGACCCATCATATGGTACGATCTCTTCAAGCACCAAATCATACTTTCTCTCATTCCACATTGCTACATGAGAGTGGTGGTGATCGGTCCAATCCATAGTCGGCAATTGACCTTGACCAGTAATATTGTGAAGTCTTTGGTCGTACATCCGCTTCTCCGAGATAAACTGTTGTACACTGAATTGTCAGAGGACTCGATCGGGATAATAGAGCTCCACGACAGAGAAATTTATAAGTGGAGCTTATGTCAACCAAAATTGATTGTGTGTCGTGCACAGTGGAGGTAGCTGTTGTAGCCTTTCGGCCGTATACGGTGTCCAATTGACGTACTCTTTCCGGAGCTAATCGAGCTCATCCATATAATACGTCAACACACCAACTGAGTTATCTCTCCACATGAGGCTACCGGTCCAATACACACCCAAAGGAGCCCTCATAACTGAATTTTCCTCAGCCACTCTCCAGATATTTGAGAGAACCGTTACTCGGTGTCGGCTGAAGTATATTCGTTCCCAAAATCAAATTTGTAATATCCCCATCGGTCCTGTCATTTTTATCGACGACTTTGAATAATTGCACAAGGCACGGTAATGAGAAGCCAATGCTGCACTTTCCTAACTATATCGGCCGACTCTATGTATGTCGGCAATCAAGGGAAGGTACATTAAATGGACTACATCACTTGAAGAATTCAGAAAAAGAATATCTCTGATCATCAACACAAGATACGCCCGCGTGTAACATTGAATTTCGAAGTTGGTTGGTTCCTCTCCAAAACTTTTGTTGAACTCTGTAAAGAGCCACACATGTCGGATTGATTCACAGATGAATACACATTTGTCGTCCTCTTCAACCTCCCTCCCAAGGTAATCTATAACTAACATGATTTTATTGAACATGAGGTTTCCGATCACGGCCACCCCATCGATTGAAACACTCAATATGATGGTTATATCTTGTAGCGTGACCGTCATCTCACCAACGGGTAGGTGGAACGTGTGTGTCTCCGGCCTTCATTGCTCTACAAGAGCGGTAAGTAATGAATGGTCGCATTTAACTTTGGCAAACTTGGACATTCCATAGAACTCGCAATTTACCAAATAGTTGTGAATACGTGGGTGCATCGGCAATATCGTGTGCATTCGGAAACTCATATTCTTGGTTTCTCCCTTCCACATTGCCAAAGACCTATGATCATCTTGCAAATAGAGTAGGTTTGGATCTAATGGACCCAGAATTCCTTCTTGTGCGGCAGAAGATGATTCATTTCTATGAGAACATCAAAAAAACATGTGTCAACAAAAATATTATTAAACGATGTGTCAAGATAACAAAATTAATAAGCCATGTTTCTTCAACAAAATTAATAAACGATGTTTGAAGATAACACCAATTTCTCAATACTTGTATCGAACTACTACTCATAACAATCTCCACCACAATATCTCCACACACTACATATTTATCTATATAAACAATCTCATATGAACATTCATTCATACATACACAACTATCAATATAATTATTAAAAATATAGCAATTCTAGTATATACCAAATTTTCCATAGTTGTATAATATACAACATTGTCAATTATAGTATACATAAACTGCACGAATCCATTCATAATACTACTAGATCAATCTCCTCAATATCTCATATACTAAACAATATAACTCTTAATCATCAAAATGAATATTTTGAAAGAAAATTAGGGTTTTCAAATACATACCACAGTTTCGGTTTTTAAAAGAGCTGTAGAAGAAATCAGCCCCAAATAAAAGTGAACGGAGATAGGAGGGAATCACAATTAGAATTTATGGATGGGTATTTTATGAATTTGCTTGGGATATAAAAGAGCACTCTTCACAGATGAGAATTGGGATATAGGATTTTTGGGTTTCGGGAGAGAGAAAACATCTAAAGTGAAAGGGGAAGGAGAAGAGAGAGCCGCTATTGTAACACCCCGAATTCCAAATAAGTCTGAATTCGAAGTTCCACATGATCTTTACACTTCACTTCGTTAAATTCTACAAGGAATTTAAAACTATTATACAACAATGTTTACATCAACACAGCGGAAGCAGATTACAACATAATACATGAATAAAATAACACTTGAAACAAATATTTAAGCAGCATTCCTTCTTTAGTCATTTAATTCATTTTATCCTGTATAGAAACTGTGGGCACGTCAGTTGCATTCAACTGACTCTAGGATATAATACATCAATTTTTCTTACTTGGAAAACACACAGTTGTTCACAAATAAAGCTAAGGGGGACTATCCTATTGATGTCGTGGGTGCTGTGCATTTAATCCTTAATGCAGTGATTTATATTTAATAACACTAATGCATACTTGTTCGAACTTATGCATCCCATTCTACATAAATCCGAGGACAAGTCTTTAATCGTACTTTATCTTGTAGGGTTGGATCCCTTGCTATGAGTTTAACTAATACGGTAACTACGATAAGTATCTCAGATACTCTATGAGTTAAGAGCCCATATCCACACATCCTAGAGGGGAATCACACGTCATGACATGACGTATCATGCAGACATCCTATGGAGAATTCGCCTCCGCCATGGAACGATGACACTACGTAGTCACCAAGCACCCCACAAGCGTTGCCACAGTCCCGATAAATTTGGAGATGTATTCACGTCATGACATGACGCATCATGTAGATATCCTGTGAACACTCTTACACCGTAGATCCGAGACCCTCATACTTATGTTTTTCTCTTACTTTCATTACATCTTCACTATAGTGTAGTCCTTAGATATTTGAATCATGAATAAAATTAACATCCTAGAATTAGCATTTTCTCTACACCGGTCTAAAGCATCAATTGATAACAACGACCCAATCTTGGTCTTTTTTCTGCAACATTTATTTTCGAGAATTCATTCACGCCGGTATAAGGATTTAGCTACACTCTAGTTCTTAACCTCTTCTCATGTTCACCAAAGTTGAGTGTTCATACTCACAAATTTCTATAATCCATCATGATCTTTTTGTTTCATTTTTCAAGCACAATTATATGTACAAAATATCAATTCCTTATTTAACTTACCATATCTCATAGTTCAATCTCCACACAATTTTTTTTTCTTTCTTTACTTATACCAAATTCATATTTTAAAGAAGGTTTATCAAGTTCTTCATCCCAAAAATCACTTCCAAATCTCACTAAAATATGTCAAAATATTGTAGAAGTAATTTTTATGAAGTCTAAATAATTTTAGAAGAATATTAGAATTTTTCCCATTTTTTTATACTCTTTAAAACTCAAGAATACTAAAAAAATTGAAATTCAATAAAAAAAATATCAAAAACCAAATAAAAGGGGCAGAGGTCGGATTCGAACCCAGGAACTAACCTTTCGCCCAGCTATAGTAATAGACCCAAAGCGCACCTAAAGACCAAGAAGTCCAAAGTGACTAATCGATATGAGTTTGGTTAAACTTTTTGTATAGACTGTAATGTATTTTGAGAAAAATTGAATTTTAATAAAAACAGAGCCTCTTCAAGACTCGAACCTGAGACCCTGTATACTGTACACAGCGCCCTACACTCACACCAAAAGCCAATTTTCCCAAACCGATTTTCTGTTATAAAGAGGAGTCGAAATAGCTTTATACCTACTGTCTGTTTGTAAGTCTCCTTTACAAAATTCAATTTCTCAATAAATTTGTATCTTTCAAAATCAAACTTTTTTCCAGAATATTTTCTAAAAGAAAATACAGTATGACAACAATTAAAACTCTTATTTTTACATTAAAATAAGTTTTCTTTACAATTTATATCTATAGACTTTATCCACTTTAAAATAAAACTATAGTTCTTTCTAAAAAAACACCAATATAAATCCACTAAAAGTAGGTTCTTGTTTTCTTTCAATTCTATAAGAGTCTAGCAATTATTCTTTTATCACATCCACATTGTAGAACAACAATTTATCTATTTAACAATTAAACATAACAATATCCATTCATCTCAATCTATAACTAAGCCATTCATTTAAGCAAAATCATCACACTAGCATGGTCCATTAAAATGGATATTCTAGCATGAATTTAATAAAGCACCATGATAAATTTTAATCACTAATCTCAATCAGGATTTTTTTTTCCTATTAACCCTTTTTTTTAATTTTAAAGCAATCACATGGTCAATTTTACTAGTTTCTCTAGCATATTCATGAACTTAATTTTTTAGCATGGTAACTACATTAGAAGTAGAGAAATCATCCACCTTTTTGAAGAAAGAAATAAGAATTCTCAAAGAACACATTGAAAGCATGATTGCCTTCCCCTAGTTGCGAGCCTTCTCCTCCAAGCTAGTGCACACATCGAGCCTCTCCTCCTTGCTAGTACCCGACCGGATTCCTTCTCCTCCTTGATTGATAGCCGGCCTCCAATATGCAAGAGCACACACACACACACTCAACTCAATCTTTTCCTCACACAACTCTATCTTTTCTCACACAATTATATCTTTTCTCTTTAAAATTTCTTAGTGCAAAGAGTAATGAATGACCAAGGGGGCTATTTATACACAACTCATGAACCAATGAAGGGTTGAGATGAGTTTGGATGAAGGGTTAGGATACAACTGGGAGTTAGAAGAACCACCCACTTTCACATAACCACTTCTCCACTCCACTCTCCCCATCTCCCCATGTGTATGGCCTGCCTCCTCTTCTTATTCAATTTGCACGTGCCTCTACAAGCACACTACAATTAAGTTTGTTCATTTATTTATTACACTAATTGGTTACAAGACAAGTCTACCATACAAGTTGTTTTAATTAATAATAGAATTAATTAGTGGGCTAACACCTATTGGGCTTTTAATTAATTAATTAATTAATTAATTAATTTTATGGCGGGCTAGGATTAAGTTATTAGGCATAGGAATTAATAAAATGCTTTTTAAAAAGAAACAGAAAAATATTTATTCATGACATAAAAAATAATTTTAAAGCCAAAAACACACATTAATTTGCACGTACGAAACACGTGAAATTAAATGAAAATTTTATATTTAATTATATGAAAATTCAGGAAGTTACAACTATTTATATTTAATGAGTATTATAACTGATTTCGTTATCTCCAACAACGACACCAGTAATGCGAATGCCGTTCTTGGAGATAACGACATCATTTATAAGTTGTTTCAGCATTTGAATTTTTTTTCAAGTCAGAACTTGTATAAGAAATGTACGGTTTCCGTTTTACCAAACAACGACATGCTAAAAAAAATTAAATCTGATGTTTTCTTTTGGAATAACGGCATGAAATTAATCTATACCGTTTTTTCCAAGAAGCTTGTCATTCTAACAATTTCTACAACTGGGTTAGTTGGGTAAATATTTTCGAAAGTGGGTCAGTTTGGTCAATCTTTTCAAACAGTGGGTTAGTATGGAAAAAATTCAACGTCGGACAGGTATTTGATGAAAATCTTTATGTTCACGGAAGCTTAAAATAATGTTTCACTTTGCCTAATTTATATCAGGGGTTGTGAGGTTCTAAACTGGTAAACAAGTATTTCAAGTTTATTTTTGGAAGAAGGGAGATTACTATATAACCAATGATCATTTGCTACCTGCTTTTCAAAGCAATATCAAGTATTTTATCGAAGATCCTTGCCCTTTATTTTCTCGCCCTCATGTATACTAGTATAATGTACGTGCAATGTACGTCTAAAAAAAATAAAATCTTCAAATTAAATGAATATATATATTGAATAAGAAAAAAATAATTTAGTTCTCATACAGATCAAAAGAAATGTAGTTAGCTCTCAACAATGTCTTTTTTTTTTTTTGAGGTAAAAGGTAGAATAAGGCCACCTTGTTTTATTAATAAGAGGTTAATAAAATAACCCCGGCGTACCGGGAGAAAACAAAAGTACAATGCAGGAGCTCTCAACAATGTCTCCAAATATTAACGCGAAGGTAGTGCATGACTATGAATAGAAGAGCTAAAGGAACATGAGAATGCCCCTCCTCTTAGAATTACCAACCCATCATTAGGTTTCATATGAATTAGAAACAATCCAAGTTTTTTAAGAACATGAGGGTGATATGGCTAAAAGTAGGATTAAATCGGGACCGTTCACATCGGACACGAATCTTAAAGCTCAGGGGTAAAACGGTAATTTCACCTACTAACGGGTCTGAAATGGGAACTGTGTCTTTCTTCACGATCCAATAACCCATGAACGGATCCACCTCAACTGGGTACGAGTCGCAACCCGAAATGAACCCGGTCCAGCATGATAGAATTAGGATTTCTGATTAATACTAATCAACGGTCCTGATTCACATCTATCCTTTCACTGGGAATTAGGGATTACATTCCTAATCTGCTCACAGGGATTACATTCCTAATCTGATCCCAACGGTGACTATAAATACCCCCCACCCACCACTATTAAGAGGTAATCAATACTTTTCCAGTTTAAAGTTCTTGCTTAATCATTCAGATTACTGACAAGAGCGTCGGAGGGTGCGTCGCCGGGATCCATCCCGGTGTCTCGCACTTTTTTGCAGGTTCGCAGCAGCGACAAGAGACCAAGTCAACAAGTCGGTGAAGGTCAATAGGTCAACAGGTTTGCCTTGTTCGTTTTCTCAAGAATCCATAAATTCTATCTGTTTACCCCCACACCAGATTTAGCGGTAACAGATTGGCGCCGTCTGTGGGAAACGAAAAAGCAACCTGACCTAACTTCATCAATGATACTAGTTTCAAGCCATGCATCCAAAACAGAAGGGGAAGGCAGCGGTCTCCAACCGAAGAACGACTTCTCTTCCTCCTCTCCCTCCTCCGGTTCAAGGTGCTCCTACTTAACAGGCCCCTCAAGGGTCTCGGGGGGCTGCCCAGGGGGGCTCCCGTCAGAGTCGTCCGAAGCAACATCCTCCTCACGACCAAGTCACGGGTCCCAATCCTTCAGTTGAATCTCGGGCTTCTCAAAGCTCTCCCGAGCGGGATCTTCGTCAAGTAATTGACGACCGCCAAAAGGGGGTCGACCTTAGAACTCGCCTGAATCGATGGCGGGCCCTTGGTCGAGTCCATCAACCCGAGAACTCAGGAGCTTCAAGAATCCGAACCCCCCGATGACGGAGGACTATGAGATCCCCTCCCCCGAGGAGGCAAAGAGGGTCCCCTCAGCGTCATCGGCGGAGAACTCATTCTCCAGTAAACCGAGCCACACATAGGGACCGCCAAGCTGGAGAGGCACCAGTCACAAGGGCAGATCTTCAAGACTTCCAAGCGACAGTCTTAAGGGCCCTCAATATCGCCCCAAAGAACGACAAAAGGCCATCTACTCATGAGCCAGCTAGGAGCCACCGCCTTCACACTCTCAGTCCACGTCCTTCTCCAAGCTACCATCGCCGCAGTCCCAGTCCATCCTCGTACGAAGATGAGTCCCGGGGCTCGGCAAGATATGATCAAAGAGAAGACTCAGTCTACCGCCGTCTCCACGAGATGGAGAGGCGCCTGGCCGAATTGACAAGGAAGAAGAGCAACGGGTGATAAACCTCCGCCCGAGCAGACCTCCATTCTCCCGCACCATCATGGAGGCCCCCATCCCAGAAAACTTCAAGTCGCCTCACTTCGAGACATATACCGGGGAGTCGGACCCCGCAGATCACATTGAGAGTGTCAAAACTCTCATGATGATCCACCATGCTTCAGACGCCCTCCTCTGCAAGATCTTCCCTGCCACGCTGAAGGGGTCTGCGCGAGAATGGTACTCTCGACTCGCCCCGGCGTCCATCTTCTCATTCGATCAGTTCGAAGGGCTCTTCCTTACTCATTTCGTGAGTAGCCGCCGAGCTGAAAAAATAGTGTATCTCTGGTGACCCTCAACCAAGAAAAGGGTGAATGCCTAAGAGATTACGTTCGACGCTTCACCGCCGAAGCCCGGTCCATTCCCTCCCTCAACCAGTCAGTAGCCTCTGCCGCATTCGAGCGCAACGTCACTAATGCCAACCTCAGGGCATCCCTTGCCAAGAAGCCTCTTCGGGACTTCTCAGAGCTCCTACTTAGGGTGGAGAAATACATACGGACGGAAGAGGCTCTCAACCCCCTTGCTCTTGAGGAGACATCTTCTGGGAACAAACGGAAGAACACAAGTGGAGAGGGGTCCCAAAAATTCCAGAAGGATAGTAATGGCCAGCGCCGCTCGACTCCACATTTTGAGAAGTTCACCCCCCCCTTATTGCTAATATATCAGAAGTCCTTATGGAGGTGGACAAGGAAGGACTACTCCGCGCTCCCCCTAGAATGAATACCCCTAGTAAGAAGAGGAACAAAGATAAGTGGTGCCGCTTTCACAGGGACCACGGCCACGACACGGATGATTGTCGGGCTCTGAAGGAGGAGATCGAAGAACTCATACAGCGGGGGCACCTGACCGAGTTCGTCCAAAGAGAGGGGGCCGAGCTTCCCCCCTGAGGAGCAAACAAGCGAACAAAAAAGCCCGCCGAGCCTCAAGACTCAGAATCTCACAACTCCCCCCTGAGGAGCTAACAAACGAACAGAAAGGCCCGCCGAGCTTCAAGACTCAGCTCCTCCCAAGAGGACTTCACCTTATCGTAGAAGTAGGATCTTGATTTTCAATAAGGCCGATGCTTGTAACCCGGCCAATAGCATGTAATAATGGCTCGCCCTATTGAAGTGGCCACTCAGTTTATCTCAATAAAACTTTACATCTTTTCATTGGAAATTATTGCTCTTGCTTCTCTATCTCTCTGAGTCACGACTTGCTAAATGGTAAGTTCAGAGTCCAGCTTCTTCTACATGGCTGCTCTCGCAACTTACTAACCTTTAACAACAAGTTCGGAGTCCAACACTTGGCTCGATTCCGCTTCAAATAACTTGCTCCTCAGCGAGTTAGAAGTAGTTCGCCATTCGGAATTGCTCCCACAACGGTTGAATCCCTTTAACGACGAGTTCGGAGTCCAACACTTGGCTCGATTCTGCTTCGGATAACTTGCTCTTAAGCGAGTTAGAAGTGGTTCGCCATTCGGAATTGCTCCCACAACCGTTGAATCCCTCTAACGACGAGTTCGGAGTCCAACACTTGGCTCGATTCTGCTTCGGATAACTTGCTCTTAAGCGAGTTAGAAGTGGTTCCCCATTTAGAATTGCTCCCACAACCGTTGAATCCTTCTAACGACGAGTTCGGAGTCCAATACTTGGCTCGATTCCGCTTCAAATAACTTGCTCCTCAGCGAGTTAGAAGTGGTTCGCCATTCGGAACTGCTCCTACAACCGTTGATTCTCTCACTTAAATAGCGAGTTCGGAGCTCACAGCTCTCTCCTAGAGTTGCTCCTCAAACTCGTCTTCCAAATGGCTCTCCCCCAGAGCCGAGCTCTTCTCTCTGCTCCCCTCCAAAGCGGACCTCTTCTCAACGAGTTCGGAGCAAAACTCTCTCCCAGAGTTGCTCCTCAAACTCGTCTTCCAGATGACTCTCTCTTAGAGCCGAGCTCTTCGCTCCGCTTACCTACAAAGAGGACCTCTTCTCAACGAGTTCGGAGCTCACAACTCTCCCCTAGATTTGCTCCTCAAACTCGTCTTCCAGATGGCTCTCTCTTAGAGCCGAGCTCTTCGCTCCGCTCACCTTCAAGGCGGACCTCTTCTCAACGAGTTCGGAGCACAACTCTCTTCTAGAGTTCCTCCTCACACTCATCTCACAAATGGCTCTCTCAGTGCCGAGCTCTTCATTCTGCTCCCTCTTAAGCGGACCTCTTCTCAATGAGTTCGGAGCTCACAACTCCCCCCTAGAGTTGCTCCTAACACTCGTCTCACAAATGGCTCTCTCAGTGCCGAGCTCTTCACTCCGCTCCCTCTTAAGCGGACCTCTTCTCAACAAGTTCAGAGCTCACAACTCCCCTCTAGAGTTGCTCCTCAAACTCGTCTTCCAGATAGCTCTCTCCTAGAGCCGAGCTCTTCACTCTGCTCGCCTCCAAAGCGGGCCTCTTCTAAGCGAGTTCGGAGCTCAAAACTCTCCCATAGAGTTGCTCCTTACACTCTCTTCAAAGAATGGGTCTTCTCCACACCAAGGAGTGGGGCTCCTCTTCAAAAATCTCCAAAACCAAACAGAGCATCACCTCTTCCATATGCCGACCCCCTTTCTTGACAAGCTCCAACCCATCCCCTTCATCAACTCGCCGAGCTCCATTACACCAAGCTACTACGAGCAGAGGGTGAACTACTGAGTCACCGAGCCGAGTGGACGAGGTACCGACATCCACATATGGGGAAAAATTCTACCGATCCCATCTCACCGTCGAATCGTCTCAAAATTCGTGCTAGAACATAATGAATGGCTCAGATCTCGCCACGTCTCCACAAAATGACAAGATAACGTTTTCTCAAAATTTGAGCCTCTTGTCTCGTGATTCGCGCCATGATCGTGATCGACCGTCCAGATGGAGCCACGTAGCTCGGATCTGAAATCCGAGCTACCGATCTACCGAACAGAAAAGTTGTAACACCCCCAAATTTTTTTTTGAAAACTAAATCTCGAAATTCATTTCTTTCAATTTCTATATCACTTTAAACATAAACTAAGAAAGTTATATTTCAGGAAAAATTTTGGCAGAGTCTCCCCTGTAAATTTTGCCCCGAAACATAGATAGCTTACGGAATTTTGCTCAAAATTCCGTAGCTCACAATCCACATAATATTTTCATGGGCTCCCCAGGCCAAAATGAGCAGATACACACAGGCAATATAATATAATGCTCTGGGGGCCAAACTCATAACGGATTATCAAATATCAATTAAAAACTATAAATTTCTTTGAAAAACGAGGTAAAATTTTAGAAAAATCCTTGTAAAACCTACCACAGAGCCCAGTACTCCACAACGAGATGGGTACGGGTCACAAACATACCATACCACCTCACACTATACTCATCATCGTCATATACATGCTTATACACCCATAATACAATTTAGATCATAAATTTTACCATTCCTGTAACTAATTAGTACAAATTTTTTAAAATAAAAATTTATCCTACCAATCCACGCCTCACCTCTGCACTGATGAGAACCTGCAACAGTGGGGGATCTAGGGTAGTCCTCAGACTCCCCTAACCCCCCCAAACACTAAGGGGTTAGCCATTTCTGGTGTGAGTATAGTTATTAATCTAATGACAAATTAAAATAGTATAAAGAAAATAAATTAAACTTACGAAAACCAAATTAAGATAATGCAACCTGAATCCTGAACACAACAACATCGTCAATACAATGATATATCAAATACTTTGTCAATCCTGCATTCAACTATTTAATTATCCATAACTTCCCACATTTCATAATTTACTTCACATCAACCTCGTATGTATATATATATATTCTTATTTTACATTCGCAATATACGAATTCACATACAACCCATTACTGTTCAATTTAAATTTTCTAATCCCAATATTCATTCTTCCACAATTATCGTCATAATAGTATTATATGAATATAACCACATGATGCTACTACATATTTTCTTCATTTCTATTTGGCTATGCGCTTCATTTACTTATATTATATCATCAACTCACCCATTCATTCTGAAAGTTGTGCCAAGGCAGGTAGTTCCCACCATTTTCACGGAATTAGCGGGCGAGTAGTTCCCTGACACACCTCCATGGTACACAACTCATAACAGAACATACTTTCTTTAATAACCATTTATATGGATACAAACTCATAACACACATACTTTCTGCATTCATCATTATCATAACTACTTTCATAGTACAAGTATTTATTCTAATGAATAACATCACACTTATCTATTTTTATAGCATCATAAACAGATGCATTCATTCCCAGAATAACCCACTCGTTTATGACGTAAAACACAATTATTACATTTTATTACACTATGGGAGGTACTTGCATAGAATCACATAATCAGCACATCACTAATTAGAATGCTCATTCACATCTCATTATTTCATTTAGTACTTCTCATTTTTATAAGGATTATATTTCTTATTATTATTTTCACTTAATCCCCAAACACAATTTGGGGCCACAACATATCACACCCCATAGCCGATAGCTTGGTTATTTATTTCACTTCAATCACTAATCATCTTCACTTCACTTTATTTCTCATTTCTATCAATCATTACCACTATTATATCCACTCACCCTGCGAATTATGCCAAGGCAGGTAGTTCCCACCATTTCCACAGAAATAGCGGGCAGGCAGTTCCTTGACACAATTCCAAGGTACAACTCATATCAACTGTATTTTACTTTAATGATCACACACATAATACAATTACTTCGTATTATTCATGATAACACATCTCTTTTATTATTTTCATCTTAAATTATTCACATGCTGCATTTATCATTTCTTTTCATACACTAACTCATAACACGTTCACTTTCACATTTACTTCATTCACAACAACTTTCCTTCCCACACACAATTCACATTTCACTATCCACTTTCTTTCCCACACACAATTCACATTTCACTATCTGTACTTTCACATTTTATTTACACTTAATTATTTTATTAGTTTGTCGACCAGTGAGCCACAGTATCCCAATATACTGAAAGCCGACAGCCCAGTAAACACGCGGCCCGATGCTCACACAGAGTCTTACTCGTCCGAGGCTACGTTTTCCTCCTAGCCGAACTAGCGAGGGAACCACTAACCCCAAGTAGAACTTGGGTACTTCCTCCCGGCCGAAGCCATTAGGGAAAAAGCCACTGACCCCAGGTAACCTGGGTACTTCCTCGCGACGGCTGTCATCGAGGAAAAAACCACTTACCCCAGATAAACTGGGTACTTCCTCCCAGCCGAAGCCAGGAGGGAAAAACCACTTACCCCAGATAAACTGGGTACTTCCTCGCAACAGCTGTCATCGAGGGAAAACCGGGCCTCAAGCCGATAGCTTGGGCGATAAAATCCACTTACCCCAAACATAGTTTGGGTCCACTTACCCCAAGCCGGTCCTTGGGTATTAGGAGGTCTAGCCCAAACCCCCAGGATTGCTGTAGGTACTGGTCAACAAAACCATATGTTATTAGCATTAATCATTTCATCTTTCCATTTTACTAATTCAACATAAAGCATCACAGCTTTTAATTAAACAATAGCCACATCCTTGACTTTAATCATAAGAATTAATACCACATTTTATTAACACGTACCAGCTGAACTTTTATCTTATACCAGGTTATGCACACACCCTGTTATTCCACACATAACTCATCATATCATTTTATTACATAATATTAATGCGCCAAGATATTTATTTTGTCATAACAATTCACATTAAGGGTACCATGATATTTACTCCTTCATTAAATCACATATAATATCCTTAGTAAAAGAATTATAAGGTGTTATTCCGTATCATAAGCATATCAAAATATACTTCATCACATAATAATATCATATGATTACCCATTACTTGTCTTCGAACATGATTAGAATGTAAACATGTACCCACTTATTTAATTTCATCGATTATCACATCACAAGTCAACATCATGATATATATATATATATATATATAGCAAACATACACCACACATGTGGGTTTCTAAGAAAAGGGGCCAAAATTCACTTATTTCCTCTAATTAAACCTCATGATATCTCATCATAGCATACTAACTCATATCCAATACTCTATGTGAGTAAAATCACCTATAAGGGTCTATATGCTCCAAAATAAACATAAAACATGCACTATAAATGCACAGGTTTCCAAAACAGTATCACAATCACTAATTTTGTCTAATTACATCTTATAACGTCTATCCGTAGCATGCTAGCCCATACACAAGGCTCCGCATATACCAAAATACCTATATCGACCTATATACCCAAAAACATGCACGAAACATGCACGGGATAAAAATATACATAAGCAATTCAATATATTTAGTTTTTATACCTCAACACATCACATTAACCCATAATATAAGTTTCATATATTTAAAATAGTCAATTTCACCAAATATCTCAAAAACCCCGTTTGGACCCCTTAAAAATCCGTATTTTCATTAAAAATCAACTTTTGACATAACTTCCACAAAATATATCAAAAGGCCACGAAATTCGGCCACAATATAAAATATTTATAAATACAACATACTCACCTGACGGATCGAGCAAATGATGTCCCACGTCCGCCCGGTAGCCAGTCGAAATTCAACTTTTTCAACCTAATTGGAAAATTATACAACCGATTAGCTTAAAACTCAAAACTCGACCTACGAACCTCCAAATTTGAATCCGTCTTCACCCACGTGTCACAAATGACATATGTAGGTGAGCTATATCGATGGATTTCGAATTCGGATCCCCATACAAAATTTCATTGATTAATCGGAAACTTATTACTAAGAAAATTCTCTATCTCCTACTTTCCTTACTCTCTTAATCCCAATATCTCAAATTGGGATTAATGACAATAATAAAACTTAATTACACCACCGGATATATCAAATGCTCACTTCACTCTCGTTCGGGCGTTTCTCCGAACACCCGGCGTGCACTTTTCCCCTATAACCCATTTCACTCAATTTAATTGAGCTTGAAGCCTATAAAGATTACCAAAATTTTCTCATTAAACCTCTTATAACATTTTTCACCCTCCAATAAATTTTTCAATCATCAATGGAACCAATTTTCCTTTCCAAATTCACAAATCCTAATTTATTAACAACTTGCCAACTCTTTAATAAAATACTAATTTCTCACCTCTACTACTCCTACCATCTCCAAACCTCCCTACTATAATATTTCTACTCAATAAAACTAACCACACTAAATTTTATTCAAATAAATAGAATAGGGTATACCTTTCCGGAGTTATTTCCCCAAATCGATGCTACCACGGTGTAGAGGACCCTTCAATTAGCCTATCCCCCAATTTAATTCGAAAATCATATGTTATTTGGGTAGTGATGCGGTTTGTTTCTGGGAGACGTGTGGATGCACCAGGTGTGAGTTCGGACTCGATTTGTATTGAAGGAGAAAGCTGCTTGTCTGCCGACCCTCGGTTGACCGGGCGGTACCTGCGATGGGCTCGGAATAAGATGGATGTCTGGGCTCGGATCTGAGGGTTCGGATCCGAGGTCTTGTGTACCTGCAGACGGTCCTGAAACACCGGGGTTTATCTCGGTGGCGGACCCTCCGACGATCTAGTCAGTCTCTGTGAGAGAGTAGCAATAACTAGGTGAATTTAAGTGGCAAAAGATTGGTTACCTGAAAAGGTGGGTGAGGGTCTAGTATTTATAGAGAATTCCAACCGGATTTGGATCCGCTTGGGGGCCAGGTCTGAACCCGAAAGCCCATAGGCCTGACGTGGCAGAAGGCCCAGGGGGTTTAGGGCTGACGTGGCAGTACCAGGAGTGGTATAGGGCTGTCGTGGCAAAGCCCTTGGTGGTATTTGGAGCTGACATGGTGGATCGTGGGGCTCCTGTGCTCCTGGGAGAATCTGGTGGCCTAGGTTGTGCCAGGTCATCTTCATTCTATACCAGGATGGGCGGACGGCCCAGAGGGCTGCCGTGGATCGGAGACCGAGGGCCATCGATGCTCGTCGGATACGAGGAGACCAGTTCTGCGGGGGTGAACTTGAGGTTCGGCGCCGATCTTGTCTGGCTCGAAGCCGAGCCAGATTGTGGTTTTTCCTGTTTTTGAGTGAGAGCTGTACTGGGCCCAGGTTGGGCCCCAAGCCATTTTTACCCTACCACACAAGCCCCCCACTCCTGCGGAGGTGCGAGAGCTAGCCGTGGAGGAGTGTTTATGGTTGTAGAAATGGGATAGCGAATCGCTGGGCCTTCATGAGGGGGTTGCCCTGATGTTGGAGTGAGCCTCGAGCCGGCGAGGGTTGATTGCCCTGATGTTAGAGCGAGCCTCGAGCCGGCGAGGGATGGTGGCCCTGATGTTTAGGGCGAGCCTCGAGCTGGCGAGGGTTTAAGGGTCAGCAAGGGTGATGGCGAGCCGTTGAAACTTCCTGAGAAGATTACCCTGGCGCTAGACCGGACCTCGAGCTTTCGAGGGATTACGGGTCAGCAAGGGCGATTGCGAGCCGTTGAGTCTTCCGGAGAAGACTACCCTGGTGCTAGACTGGTCCTCGAGCCGGCGAGGGTGATGGCGAGCCGTTGAGCCTTCCTGAGAAGACAACCCTGGTGCTAGACCGAACCTCGAGCTTTCGAGGAATTACGGATCGGCAAGGGTGATGGCGAGCCGTTGAGTCTTCCGGAGAAGATAACCCTGGTGCTAGACCGAACCTCGAGCTTTCGAGGGATTACAAGTCGGCAAGGGTGATGGCGAGCCGTTGAGCCTTCCTGAGAAGACAACCCTGGTGCTAGACCGAACCTCGAGTTTTCGAAGGATTATGGGTCGGCAAGGGTGATGGCGAGCCGATGAGTCTTCCGGAGAAGATTACCCTGGTGCTAGACCGAACCTCAAGCTTTCGAGGGATTACAAGTCGGCAAGGGTGATGGCGAGCCGTTGAGCCTTCCTGAGAAGACAACCCTGGCGCTAGACCGAACCTCGAGCTTTCGAGGGATTATGGGTCGGCAAGGGTGATGGCGAGCCTTGGTGCCTTAGAAGGTTTGAGCGGAGTGGCCCGCCGTCTTTGCGGAGCATTGAAGGCGCTCCGGAATCTGTGCGATGTTCCAATTTCCTAGGGGCATTAATGGTGCCGCCTAATAAATGCATGGAGCATGGGCTTCCGTCGTTTGGCTTTCCCAATGCCATAGTGGCAGGTCTATGGTGGAGGTTATAAATACCTAACTCCCCCCTGCGGATTTGATCACAGCAAGGGTGGTCCATTGGCCACCAGAGGTGTCTGCTTCGGCGGACGTCTCCTTCTTGCAAAATTTTGTCCCTGAGTGACGGAGAGGTGGTTACACTGTCGCCCGATCTTCTCTTGGATCTGATGGCCCCGATACGGTAGTCAGATCTGGGAGAGATCAGGGCGAGAGGGATAACGACCGAAATCCGGACCGGGGAATAAGGAGCCTCGGATTGGTGGTGACTCTGCCGTCCGGATCCTTTTTCGGGTCAGACGGCCCTCACACGGTTGTTTGGCCCGAGAGAGATCAGGACGGGAGGGGCACCCACTGTATTCCGGACCTGAGGCTGAAGAGCCTCGGATATGCGGGTCGATTCGCTCTCCGTTAGGGTTCTAGGCGAAGGTGGCTTTCCTTCCACCCTCGAACAGTTCGAGGTTCTCGGCTGATGAGGCCGTAAGCCCCGAGTTGCTCGCGGGTGAGAGGGGAGCCGACCGAGCCCTGGAGCCCGGGGCGCAGGCGATGGTGGCTTTTCTGCCACCCGGGAACAATTTGGGGTTTCGGCTGCCGAGGCTGTAAGCCCCAAGTTGTTAGCGGGTGAGAGGGAGCCGACCGAGCCCTGTAGCCTTAAATCTTTAAAAAAGAAATTTTTCCGCCGAGCACTTCATCCGAACCGACCCCTGTGTCTGGCTGCCAGGCTGGCACTGGATGACGTCAGCAGCCCACATTTCGAGGACGTGGCGCGATTTTCCAGGCGGCAGTTACACGTCAATCGGTGAACAGTAATTGCGGAAATCGAGGAGTCATTTTCATCCTCTATAAATGTTCCCCCCTCTCCTCCTATCGCCCACTTCTTTCTTGCTTCTTACTTTCCAATAAATCTCCCAACTCTTCAGCGCTCGTCCCTTCAGTTTGTTGCAGCAGGCTCGTTCTTCCGATGCGGCCCCAGGTTAGTTGGTAAGTCTGTTTAGCTTAGGCACAGATGGACAGGGCTCAGTCTGGCTCGTCAGTGTCGACGTCTGGGGGGAAAGTGAAACCCGCCTCCCAATCGACTTCGTGGGAGGAGCCGGAAGGCGAGGAGGAGGTGGTACACAATGTGAAGCCGTTGCGATCTCGGAGGCATTTTGTGGTGGAGAGTAGCAAATCTGAGGAGGGGGCGGTAGTTCAGACGAAGTCCAGATTCTAGGGTTGGCTTCTGGAGAGGAGGGTGGTCCCGAAGGGGGTGAAGCCGAAGGGCTACGGAATCCGACCGGTCTGGGGCGGTTATCTACACCCTTGCCGGAACGAGCTAAGAAGAAGAGGGCTCCGAAGAAGAAGGGATCGAGGACCGGTGGCTCGAGTCAGGCGCCTGTTTATCGTAACTTGATGACAGGGTCGCCCGTACAACCCAAGCCATTCCGTCGATACCCCGACGATCTCTCCGATAAGGAGCTTTTTGGGGTCCAGCCGTCGTCGCCGAGCCGGAAGAGGGTGAAGATGGACACACTCCCGACCATTCTGGAGGCAGGTGACTTGGAGGTTTTGCAGTTGGCCTACCACATAAGGTCCAGCTACGAGCTTATGCTGCCGAACTCTACTCTTCGGCCGACCGACCCCCTGTCGGATAGGTATTGCGTCCTCCTTGTGGACGCTTTCATCTCTGGACTGAGGCTGCCAGTCCACCCATTCGTTCGGGAGGTGCTGAATAGGGCGTCCTTGGTGCCGATGCAGTTTGGGCCGAACTCCTGGAAGCAGATCATCTGCTTCGTGCTGATGTGCGAGGAGCAGAAGGTACCCCTTTGGCTGAACGTGTTCCGAGCGATGTTGATGATCAGCTCGTCGG
The DNA here is from genome assembly GCA_017893485.1 of Hemerocallis citrina. Taxonomy (NCBI): domain Eukaryota; kingdom Viridiplantae; phylum Streptophyta; class Magnoliopsida; order Asparagales; family Asphodelaceae; genus Hemerocallis; species Hemerocallis citrina. Next base: position 334,229,119 of record CM030359.1, on the reverse strand, counting down.
TAGAGGGTGTATACTACATCTCGCCTGGGGGTAAGGGGAAGGTGGTCCACGGTCACCCAGATTCTATTAAGGATTGGAAGAAGAAATATCTGGTGATCCGGAGTGAGGATCCTTGGGATATCCCCACTCGATGGAACCACTCTAAGCCGAGCTACAAAACGCCGAGGCCGAGGGACCTGACGGCTGAGGAGTGGAGGTTTGTTGAGCGCCTCCGTCTGTCGTACAGCATCAATTGGACGAAGGTGACAGAGGCCCATCTGGCGAGCGTCGAACTGAGCCCGGCCGTGCTTAGTATGTAGTTGTTTCTTTTCTCTCGATCTTCTTGTACTTTCTTGCTCATTGTTCTTAATGGATCTTTTTACAGATATGGATGAAGAATCGATTAAGGCACTGAGGCTCGCCATGAAGAAGAATAAGGCCGAGAAGAAGGGGGACGCGGTGAAGACGACCGAGTTGTCCCAGGCGGTCTCCGAGGCCCCAATTCAGCCGAGGGCCAAGAGGACTCGCTCGGAGACAGGCAGGGACATGGTGGTTCAGGGGGGCTTGGATCAGGGCAAGGCTGCTGACCTTGATAAGGGGAAGGGTCCCCTGGTGGATCCCGGGATAGAGGAGAGACTTCGGGGACCGTGGGTGCCGAATTGGTCGATCCGCGAGGGTGACTGCCTGACCTGAGGGCGCCAGGCCGTGGAGGTTGCAGATAAGCTGGCGATCCCCCGGGACCGCTCGGAGATGAAGGCCGAGACCCTGGACGAGGCGTACGTGCGCCTCGCGCAGGCTAATGTGCTGGTAAGTCAACCGAACCCACTTGTCTTGAGATTATGTTGCAAAGAAGGCTTTCTTAGTAGTGTCTGGCTACTGCAGGCGACCGTGCAGGGGGCCCACGTGAGAGGCCTTTATGAGGCGGCTTTGCAGCGAGAGCGAGACCGGGCTGACAAGGCCGTGCAGGAGGTGAAGGAGTTGAAGGTAGAGCTCGAAGGCTCGCATAGGAGGGAGACGGAGATGAAGACGACCTTCAACAAGGAGAAGGAGGAATGGGCGAAGACGATGGCGGCTCAGAAGAAGATGTCTGCGAAGGAGAAGGATAAGTTGACGGAGGAGTGTCAGCTCCTGGTGATCAAAGCCCAGGACGACTGTTATGCAAAGGCCCTCAGCCATGTGAGGCACTTCTATCCGACCGTCGACCTGTCCAACTTCGAGTTTGACATGGAGATCGAGGGGACACCGAAGACCCTTGGCAAACAAGAGCCCGATGATGACCCGGCTGCCGACCCCCCTGTGAACCCGGCCGACACTAAGGTGGGAAAACAAGCTGTATAATTTTGTTCTTCTTTTTCTATCCCTCGATTGTATTTGCCTTCTGCGGACTGGCCACCGCATCTTTTGTACGGAGCAACTAAATTTATAAAAAAGAGGGTTTTTGACTGGCCAAGTGTTTTGACCTCGGATATTTCTGAACCTCCTTGCTTATATGTTTTGAGTGGGCTGGTTCTTTTGTAGGTTATGGTTCCCCCTCCTGAGGTGGACCCCCGTCGTTCCGACGTGGTGTGGCTCCGGAGCAAGGTTGTGGCCCTGGAGGCCACTCTGGTTCGGTACCGTAAGGGGGCCCGTGACACTGATGCGGCCTTCAATTATTACAGGAACAAGTCTGAGGCCCTTAGTGAGGAGGCAAGCCGGCTGAGGAGGGCGATGGTGGATCGGGAGCTCGGGGGATCGGTCTCGGATATACTATGTCTAGTCCCTCGGTGCAGAGGCCCTCCTCTGAGAAGCTACTTCGTGATGTGATAGTAGAGAAGGAAATAGAGATACACCGTTACAGGACGATGTTGGGCGTCTCGACATCTTCCTCGGGGGGTCGGCGAGCGGAGGGGGTTCCCTCTGCGTTGCTGCTGATGGAGCGTATGCGACCCGTTGATGTCCAGAGCTCCATGGCAGGTGCGTCGACTGTGGCTGAGCCGAAGGACCATCATGACAAAGAGAGAGCTCCAAGTCGTTCGGTCGGAGTGACCCTGCCCTTCGTCGGACCCGAGGGGCCCTAAGGTGGTGGTTTCCTCCAGCTTGAGATGAGTGGAGTGGTCCTGTAACGGTCCTTGTTTGTTTTCCCAGAACAAAATAAAAGAGTATGAATAAAGAATTCTTTTCCTTCTTTGCTCTGGTTAGTAGTGTAGTGAATGGCGGCGGAGGCGAGGTTTGGCTCCGTCGATTCGTGAGGGGTCGACGCGGGGTATTAGGAAGATTCCCTGGTCCGAAGCTGGGCCGAACCTACCGAGACGTTTGGGGACGATACCGGAGTGAGAACTCGGGTGCCGATCCCATTGTCCTGTATTAGGTCGGGGCTGCCGAGGCATTTGGAGTTTGATAAAAAGAGACTTCATTTATACAAGATAGGGAGGGTCGCTTAAGTGGCCCTTTACACATGAAAGCTGACAAAAGATTTAAATTACTTTAGCCAAGCTAGAACCTAGGTTCGCTCTTCCAGGAACTTCATTAGGTGCTCGGCGTTCCAGGGTCGGCTGATGGGCCGGTCGTCCATATCTGCCAGTCGGTATGTACCAGGGCGTACAACCTCGACTACACGGTACGGGCCTTCCCAGTTGGGAGCCAATTTCCTCTTCTTGGTTGGATCAGAGACAGATAGTTTTCGTAATATGAGGTCCCCTGCCTTGATGTTTGTGGGGCGGACCTTCTTGTTGTAAAACCTCTCGATCCGTTGTTGGTAGATGCTTCTCCGGATTGAAGACTTCTCTCGCACCTCGGCGACGAAGTCCAGGTTGGCCCTCAGGCCGGACGCGTTGTCAGCTTCATCGAAGGCTATGATCCGGGGAGAAGGTAATCCGACCTCGACGGGGATGACTGCCTCTGTCCCATAGGTCAGACTGAACGGCGTCTCCCCCGTGGGGATCCTCTTGGTGGTTCGGTGTGCCCATAGCACGCTAGGCAGTTCCTCGACCCACAGCCCTTTGGGGGAACTGTCGAGGCGCTTCTTGAGGCCGTCGAGGATTTGCCTGTTCGCGTTCTCCGCTTGGCCGTTGGACTGAGGGTGGCAAATAGCGGAGAAACGCTGCTGGATGCCGATGTCCGTGCAGAAGGTTTGGAAGTTCTGACCTTGGAACTGGGTTCCGTTGTCTGTGACGAGGACCCGAGGGATTCCGAAATGGCAAATGATGTTCTTCCAAAAGAACTGTTGTACTTGGCGCTCGGTGATGCTGGACAGTGGTTCGGCTTCGATCCACTTGGTGAAGTAGTCGATGGCGACTATCAGGAATTTCTTTTGTCCTACTGCTGGGGGGAAGGGCCCCACAAGGTCCATACCCCACATGGCGAACGGCGCAGGGCTCGCCAGGGATCGGAGATTGGCCTGAGGAAGCCTCTTGATAGGGGAGAATCTTTGGCAGGGGCCGCACCTCTTGACTAAGTCTTGCAAGTCTTGGAGCATGGTCAGCCAATAGTACCCCTGATTCAGGGTTTTTCGAGCAAGTGTCCTGCTCCCCATGTGGCATCCACCGATCCCCTCATGTAGGTCTTTGAGGGCGTAGCTGGCCTCGTCGCTGGAGAGACAGCGGAGGTATGGTTTGCCGTCGGCCAAGGTGTATGAGCGTTTGAAGAGGATGTCATCAATCACGACAAACCTTTCGGCTCGGACTCTGACTCGTCTGGCCTCGGCCCTGTCTTCAGGAAGCTCGACACTAATTAAGAATCTTCGGATGGGAGTGGTCCAGTCGTCTGGGCTGGTACCACCTTGCACACACATCGCCTCCGGCTCTGGGTCACTGATACTTGGTTTCAGGAGGACTTCTATGAGCACCGCCTGATCGAGACCCTCGAAGGAGGAAGAGGCGAGTTTGGAAAACGCGTCTGCTTGAGCGTTCTGTTCCCTGGAGACTCTGATAACCGTGGCACAGCTGAAGGACGCCAGGAGTCGTCGGACTGCCGCCAAATACCTCACCATGCGATCATCACGAGCTTCATATTCTCCGGTAATCTGATTGACCACGAGCTGAGAATCGCTGAAGGCCTGGATTCGCTTGGCTCCGGCTCGATGGGCGAGGGTCAATCCGGCGATCATGGCCTCGTATTCTGCCTCATTGTTGGAGGCCGAAAAGTTGAGGCGGAGGGAGTATTGAAGTAGGAATTGGTCGGGGCCACGAAGGATGATGCCAGCCCCACTCCCCGTTTCGCATGATGAGACGTCGACAAAGACCTCCCAGGTCGGATCCGAACCCTCGATACTGGGCTGCTCGGAGACGGTGCACTCAGTTATAAACTCGGCGAGGGCCTGTCCTTTAATGGCCACCCTCGGCTGATAGCTGATGTCGAACTGACTCAGCTCAATTGACCACTTGACTAGACGGCCGGAGTTTTCGGGCTTGTGAAGGACAGCCTTTAGTGGCTGGTCGGTCAGTACTTGGACGGAGTGGGCCTGGAAGTAAGGACGAAGCTTCCGGGCTGCCATGACCAAGGCATAGGCCACCTTCTCTATCTTTGCGTACCTCGTCTCGGCTGGGAGTAGTACTTTGCTCACATAATACAATGGCCTTTGAACTCCTTCCTCTTCTCGAACGAGGACGGCGCTGAGGGCGCTATCCGAGGCGGATAGGTAGAGCCAAAGTGGTTCGCCTGGCTTGGGCTTGCCGAGGAGAGGCCGGTTGGCGAGGTATTGCTTCAACTGTTCGAAGGCTTCTTGTTGATGGGTACCCCACTCGAAGCCCCCTTTTCCGCGCAAGGCCTTGAAGAAGGGGAGAGACTTCTCCCCTGACTTGGAGAGGAAACGGCCGATTGCCGCCAATCGGCCCGTAAGCCTCTGAACCTCCTTGACATTCCGAGGCGGGGACATGTCAATAATGGCTTGGATTTTCTTGGGGTTTGCCTCAATGCCGCGTTGGCTGACGATGAACCCCAGGAATTTCCCAGTGGAGACGCCGAAGGCGCATTTAGCCGGGTTGAGTCTCATGTTGTGACGTCGGAGGACACCGAAGGCTTCCTCGAGGTCGGCGACGTAGTCCGGCCCGGCCCGGCTCTTGACAAGCATGTCGTCGACGTAGACTTCCACGTTGCGGCCGATCAAATCTTTGAAGATTCTTTTGACGAGCCACTGGTACGTGGCTCCGGCGTTTTTCAGCCCGAAGGGCATAACGCGGTAACAATAAAGACCCTGATCGGTGACGAACGAGGTCTTGGAGATGTCCGATGGAAACATCCGGATCTGATTGTACCCCGAGAATGCGTCCATGAAGGACAGTAGCTCATGCCCCGAGGTTGCGTCGATTAAAGCGTCGATGCGGGGGAGGGGGAAAGGATCTTTCGGACATGCTTTATTAAGATCCGTGAAGTCGATGTAGATCCTCCAACCCCCTGTTGCCTTCTTCACCATGACGACATTGGCCAACCACTCGGGTTAGCTGACTTCTTGAATGAATCGAGCGGACAAGAGCTTGTCCACTTCCGTCTTCACAATTTGTTGCCTCTCTGGGGCGACTTTGCGCCTCTTTTGGACGACTGGCTTAGAGTCAGGGATTACGCTCAGCCGATGCATAATCAAGTCTTCGGAGATCCCGGGCATGTCGGAGGGCTTCCAAGCGAAGAGATCAACGTTGCGACGGACGCAGGCGATGATGTCTATCTTCAAGTCCTTGGTGAGCGAGCGGCTCACCCGGAACCACTTTGATTTATCCTCGGCGTCGAACAGGACCTCTTCTAGTTCGTCGACAGGCTCGGGAGCTGGGCCGTCCCTCTCGGGTTCGAGTTCAACGGCGTCGAGGGAGAATACACCCCCTCCGACGGCAGTTATGTAGCACGACCGCGTTGCTTCGTGGCTACCTCTGACGATGCCGACCCCTTGAGGGGTGGGAAATTTAAGTTTCAGATGGTAGGCCGAAGGTACCGCTTGGAGGGAGCTCAGACCGGGTCGGCCGAGAATGGCGTTGTAAGCTGCCTTGATGTTGACAATCATGAAATCCATGGACTCGGTCCTCTTGACAGGAGCCGATCCTGCGGTAACGTCGAGGGTAACAATCCCTTCTGTTACGACAGGGACGCCGGAGAATTCATGCAATGTGTATCCGGCTGGCTTGAGCTTCCCTCTGGGTAACTTGAGATTCTCGAAGGCTTTGAGGAAAAGAATATTTACCGAGCTTCCGTTGTCGACGAGGATTCGGCGAACCTCACAATTAGCCATGTGGAGGCTAATGACGAGGGCATCGCAGTGGGGTAGGTGAACGCCTTCGAGGTCCTCTCCTGAGAAGGAGACTGGCCTTGGTTGTATCTTGGGCGAGGGGTCATCTTGGATAGTATTCACCTCTCGGATGAAGGCTTTTCGGGACGTACTTGATTCTCCTCCCATGGGCCCCCCGTGGACACAGTGCAAGACGAATGGCGTATCCGTGGCTCCCTTGGACTCGAGATCCCGACCCTGGATGCGGTTCGAAGTAGGGTTCGGAGGCGAAAGCCCCCAGTTCCTAGCATCTCGCCGATCCCATCGGCCTTCTCGGGTGAATTCTCGGAGGTACCCTCGTGAGATGAGTTCCTCAATTTCGTCTTTCAGTGCCCGGCATTCGTCGGTTTCGTGCCCATGATCTCTGTGGAAGCGGTAGTAGAAGCGCTGATCTCGATTTTTGTTGTTATTAGGTCGGGGAGGTAGTCGGACGATGCCTTTGTCTTCGATTTCTAAGAGGATGGCGGATACGTTATGTGTCAAGGGAGTGTACCTCTCGAAGCGGGGGACCGGCGGGACCTTCTTCATGGCCCCCGCATCCCTTGGAGCTTTCTTTGATGGTTCGACTTCTTCAGCCTTCCGTTTTCCCTTCCCGGTGGCCTTCCCGGTATCTTCGGGGTTAAGGGCCTCTTCTGCCCTAATGTATTTCTTGACCCTGTTGAGGAGGTCGGGAAAGTCGACGGGGGGTCTCTTCGCCAGTGAAGCCTTTAGCTGTCCAGGATGGACGTTGTGCCGAAATGCCGCGGAGGCGACGCCTGGATCAAGGGAGGAGACCGACCTTGCCTCTGCGGTAAACCTCCAGACGAACACTCTGAGTGATTCCCCCTCTATCTGTCTGTGCCCAAGTAAAGAGGCGCTGGTCCTTTCGGCCTTCCGACTGGTGACAAAGTGGGCGAGAAAATTGCCCTCTAGTTGGTCGAAGGAGTAAATGGAGCCGGGGGTGAGCTTCGAGAACCATTCACGAGCCGGACCCCGAAGGGTGGCAGGGAAGGCTCGGCACAGCAGGGGATCCGAGGCGCTGTGAATCATCATGAGGGTTTTGAAACCTTCCATGTGATCAGCAGGATCTCCCTCGCCGTCGTAGGCCTCGAATTGAGGTGGTCGGAAATTCCTGGGCATTTCCGCTTGGAGGATGGGGGCGGAGAAGGGAGGACGGACAGGTCTGTACCCCTGAGCCGCTCGTTGGCCGCCGTCTCCTATGTGATCGAGGCGATCCTCCATTTCTTGCAGGCGCCTTAGGAGTACGCCGTCGTCCTCTGGCTGGATTGTTGATGGGCGGGACACGCTGGCCTCAGCGTCCGACCCAGTTTGGGAATGGAGGGCTTCCTCTCTGGGGGCCCGTCGGAGAGCCCCAAGAATTTCTCTTCGGAAGTCCTGGAACTCCTCGTGAGTGACGGGGGCTCCCTCGACCCAGTTTGGTCGGTCTGAAGGCTGCCTTCCGACGCGGCTGAGCGCTGGCCTCCGTCCCTCGGGCGGCGGTCTTGGATGGTTCGGGGCCAGGTTGGAAGCGGCCCCTCCCCTGCTGCGGCTAACCTGTCGGTTGATGATTATCCCCCGTAGTTCGGGCTGGACTTGACGGGTGACGCTCCTTTGGGAACCCTGATGGGGAGCCCTGTGTTTTGAAGTGCGTGGCCCGACGTTAGCAGATGGTGGGGGCGAGTCCCGTCGGTTGACATAGGAAGTAGCCCCCTTGCCCTTGGAGGCCATGAGAGTTCGGCTGTCGAGGTCCCTTGATGGTCGGGCTCGGGTCGGCTTCTGAAGCAGTGTTCCCACAGACGGCACCAACCTGATGCGGTTTGTTTCTGGGAGACGTGTGGATGCACCAGGTGTGAGTTCAGACTCGATTTGTATTGAAGGAGAAAGCTGCTTGTCTGCCGACCCTCGGTTGACCGGGCGGTACCTGCGATGGGCTCAGAATAAGATGGATGTCTGGGCTCGGATCTGAGGGTTCGGATCCGAGGTCTTGTGTACCTGCAGACGGTCCTGAAACACCGGGGTTTATCCCGGTGGCGGACCCTCCGACGATCTAGTCAGTCTCTATGAGATAGTAGCAATAACTAGGTGAATTTAAGTGGCAAAAGATTGGTTACCTGAAAAGGTGGGTGAGGGTCTAGTATTTATAGAGAATTCCAACCGGGTTTGGATCCGCTTGGGGGCCGGGTCTGAACCCGAAAGCCCATGGGCCTGACGTGGCAGAAGGCCCAGGGGGTTTAAGGCTGACGTGGCAGTACCAGGAGTGGTATAGGGCTGTCGTGGCAAAGCCCTTGGTGGTATTTGGAGCTGACATGGCGGATCGTGGGGCTCCTGTGCTCCTGGGAGAATCTGGTGGCCTAGGTTGTGCCAGGTCATCTTCATTCTACACCAGGATGGGCGGACGGCCCGGAGGGCTGCCGTGGATCGGAGGCCGAGGGCCATCGATGCTCGTCGGATACGAGGAGACCAGTTCTGCGGGGGTGAACTTGAGGTTCGGCGCCGATCCTGTCTGGCTCGAAGCCGAGCCAGATTGTGGTTTTTCCTGTTTTTGAGTGAGAGCTGTACTGGGCCCAGGTTGGGCCCCAAGCCATTTTTACTCTACCACAGGTAGATTGGAGGAGAGAGAGGGGAGGCCGATATTGGGTTCGGTATGGATCGGGAGAAGGGAACGGGAAGGGAGAAGAAAGAAGGAAAGAAAGAAAATGGGGAGGGTTTTTTTTAAAAAAAAAAATAATGTATATAATAATAATAAGAAGGGTAATGCTACACCTACTACCAAATCTACTACTTTTTCTTTTACTACCTGTGACAGGGTAAAAATGGCCTGAGGCCCAACCAGGGCCCGATACAATTCCCACTCAGAAAGATAAAGATAGCAACCTAGCTCGGTTCCGAACCACTTCAGGGTCGGCGCCGAACCTCGTGTTTGCCCTCACGGTACTGGCCTCCTCGTACCGACGAGCCTCAGTAGCCCTCGGAGTCCGACCCGGGACAGTCCCACAGGCCGTCCCCCCTCTCTGGCGGGGCAGAAGGATGACCTGGCGCAGCCTAGGCCTTCCGATTCCCCCCCGAAGCACAGGAGACCCGCGATCAGCCACGTCAACTCCAAATACCGCCAAGGGTTTCGCCACGTCAGCCCTATACCACTCCTGGTATTGCCACGTCCGCCCTAAACCCCCTGGGCCTTCTGCCACGTCAGGCCCACGGGCTTTCGGATCCAGACCCGGCCCCCAAGTGGAACCAAACCCGGTTGGGATTCTCTATAAATACTAGACCCACACCCACCTTTTGAGGGGATGAATCTTTTGCCACTTAAATATACCTAGTTATTGCTACTCTCTCACAGAGACTGACTAGAGCGTCGGAGGGTCCGCCACCGGGATAAACCCCAGTGTTTCAGGACCGTCTGCAGGTACACAAGACCTCGGATCCGACCCTTCCGATCCGAGCCCAGCCCTCAACATCTTTCCGAGCTCATCGTAGGTCCCAGAAGGTCAACCGAAGGTCGGCAGACGAGCGGCATTCTCCTTCAATACAAATTGAGTCCGAACTCACACCTGGTGCATCCACACGTCTCCCAGAAATAAACAGCATCAGGCTGGCGCCGTCTGTGGGAACCAGCTGCTCCAGAAGCCTATCCGATCCAGACCCCCAAAGGACCTCGACAGCCGAACCCTCATGGCCTCCAAAGGCAAGGGGGCTGCTTCCTCCGTCAACCAACGGGACTCGCCCCCACCCACTGATAAAGCCGGGCCATGCACGTCGAAACACAAGGCTCTCCCTCGGGAGTCCCAAAGGAGCGTCGGCCGGCCAGCCCAGCCCGACCTCCGGGGAATAATCCTCAACCGCAAGATTACCCGCAGCAGGGGAAGGGCCGCTTCCAACCCGGTCCCGAACCATCCGAGACCGCCGCCCGAGGTGCGAAGACCCGCGCTCAGCCGAGTCGGAAGACAACCCTCGGACCGACTAAACCGGGTCGAGGGAGCCCCCGTCACTCATAAGGAATTCCAAGACTTCCGAAGAGAAATTCTGGGAGCCCTCCGACGGGCCCCCAGGGAAGAAACCCTCCATTCCCAAACAGGGTCGGACGCCGAAGCCAGTGCGTCCCGCCCTTCAACGATCCAGCCGGAGGACGATGACGTACTCCTAAGACGCCTGCAAGAAATGGAGGATCGCCTCGATCACATAGGGGACGGCGGCCAAAGAGCGGCTCAGGGGTACAGACCTGTCCGTCCTTCTTCTCCGCCCCCATCCTCCAAGCGGAAATACCCCGGAATTTCCGACCCCCTCAATTCGAGACCTACGATGGCGAGGGAGATCCTGCTGATCACATGGAGGGTTTCAAAACCCTCATGATGATTCACAGCGCCTCGGATCCCCTGCTCTGCCGAGCCTTCCCTGCCACCCTTCGGGGTCCAGCTCGCGAGTGGTTCTCGAAGCTCGCCCCCGGCTCCATTTACTCCTTCGACCAACTCGAGGGCAATTTTCTTGCCCATTTTGTCACTAGCCGGAAGGCCGAAAGGACCAGCGCCTCATTACTTGGGCTCAAGCAGATAGAGGGGGAATCACTCAGAGTGTTCGTCCGGAGATTCACCGCTGAGGCAAGGTCGGTCTCCTCCCTCGACCCAGGCGTCGCTTCAGCGGCATTCCGACACAACGTCCGTCACGGACAGCTGAAGGCTTCTCTGGCAAAGAGACCCCCCGTTGACTTTCCCGACCTCCTTAATAGGGTCGAGAAATACATTAGGGCAGAAGAGGCCCTTAATCCCGAAGATGCCAGGGATGCCACCGGGAAGGGAAAGCGGAAGACCGAAGAAGTCGAACCACCAAAGAAAGCTCCAAGGGACCCGGGGGCCATGAAGAAGGTCCCGCCAGTCCCCCGCTTCGAGAGGTACACTCCCCTGACGCATAACATATCCGCCATCCTCTTGGAAATCGAAGACAAGGGCATTGTCCGACTACCACCCCGATCTAATAACAACAAGAATCGAGATCAGCGCTTTTACTGCCGCTTCCACAGAGATCACGGGCACGAAACCGACCAATGCCGAGCCCTGAAAGATGAAATTGAAGAACTCATTTCCAGAGGGTACCTCCGAGAGTTTACCCGAGAAGGCCCACGGGATCGGCGAGACGCTAGGAACCGGAGGCAATCGCCTCCGAACCCTCCTCCAAACCAGACCCAGGGTCGGGACCCCGATTCCGAGGGAGCCGCAGATATCCCTTTCATTTTGCACTGTGTCCACGGAGTGCCGATGGGAGGTGAATCAAATACTTCCCGAAAAGCCTTCATCCGAGAGGTGAACGCTGTCAGAGACAACCCCTCGCCCAAACTGCAGTCAAGGCCGGTTTCCTTCTCAGGGGAAGACCTTGAAGGTGTTCGCTTGCCCCACTGCGATGCCCTCGTCATTAACCTCCACATGGCTAATTGTGAAGTCCGCAGGATCCTCGTCGACAACGGTAGCTCGGTGAATATTCTTTTCCTCGAAGCCTTCGAAAATCTCAGGTTACCCAGAGGCAAACTCAAGCCGGCCGGGTACACCTTGCACGGGTTCTCCGGCGTCCCTGTCGTGATAGAAGGGATTGTTACCCTCGACGTTACCGCCGGGTCGACTCCTGTCAAGAGGACCGAATCCATGGACTTCATGGTGGTCAACGTCAAGGCGGCTTACAACGCCATACTCGGCCGGCCTGGACTGTGCTCCCTACAAGCGGTGCCTTCGGCTTACCATCTGAAGCTCAAGTTCCCCACCCCGCAAGGAGTCGGCATCGTCCGAGGCAGCCAAGAAGCAGTGCGATCATGCTACATGACCACCGTCGGGGGAGGTGTGTTCCCCCTCGACGCCGAACGAGCATAGATTATGGCCCAGCTAAATGTAAATCCGTTTTTGTGTAAACCCTCATGTGTAAAGGGCTGCCTTAGCGGCCCTCCCTACCTTATACTAAAAATACCCCTTTTTGTCCGAACCCAAATGTCTCGATAGTCTCAGTAAGAGTCCGGACCGAGGGTCCTTCCTAAGGCCCCACTTCGATCCCTCGCGGAGCGGTGGAGCCAGACCTTGCCTCCGACATTGCGCGCTACACTACTGGCCGGAGCGAGGAAGGAAAAGGATTCTTTGTTCATACCCCTTTATTTTCGTTCCAAAGAGAAAAAATAAAACGAAAGAAAAACAAAGACCGTTACAAGACCGCTCCACTCATCTCAAATCAGGAAGATCAGGGCCCCTCGGGCCCAACGAGGGACGAAGAGTACTCCGACCAAGCAACTAGGGGCCCCTCTCCTCGTTGTGGTATTCCTTAGCCTCAGCCACAATCGACACTCCAGCCACAGAACTCTGGGCGTCATCCGGTCGCGTCCGCTGCAACAGCAGCAGCACAGAGGGAACCCCCTCCGCCTGTCGACCCGCGGAGGAAGAGAACGAGGCACCCAACACCACCTTGTAACGAGGCATCTCCATCTCCTTCTCCACAAAGACGTCGCGAGGTAACCCCCCAGGAGAGGGCCTCGGCAGCAAGGTACTAAGCCCGGCCTGTCTAAGGTCCGCACCGCCGAGCTCCCGATCCCACATCGCCCTTCTCAACCGGCGCGCCTCCACACTTAAGACCGCGGACTTATTCCGATAAAAGTTACAGGCCGTATCGGTGTCCCGAGCCCCCCTTCGATGACGAGCCAGCGCGGCCTCCAGGACCTTAACCTTACTCCGGAGCCACGCTACATAGAAACTACAGGAGTCCACCTCAGGGAGGAGAGTCGCGACCTACAAGATAACCAGCCAACTCAACACACATTCTCAAGAAGATTCAGAAATGTCCGAGGTCAAAACAACCGGCCGGTCAAAAAACTTTTCTTGCCACTATAAATCCAGGTGCTTCTTACAAAAAATGCGGTGGCCAGTCCGCGGGAGGCAAACACAATCGAGGGAGAGAAAAAGAAAGACAAAAATTACACAACTCATTGACCCACCTCCGCGTCGACGGACGGATCCACGGGTGCGTCGGCCGGTGGGTCGACGGCAGGCCCTTCTTCGCCAGGAGTCTTCGACGTCCCCTCGACCTCCATATCATACTCAAACTTGGACAAATCGAGGGCCGGGAAGAAGTGCCTCACGTAGCTGAGGGCCTTCGCATAGCTTTTGTCCTGGGCCACGATCACCATCAGCTGGCCCGTAGTCAGCACCTCCTTCGCCTCCTTGGTGAACTTCGTCTTCAGGGAGGCCATCTTCTTCTCCCACTCCACATCCTTGGCCTTGAGCTGAAGCTCCAGCTGCTGCTCCCTCTTATGCGAACCCTCGAGTTCGATCCGCATCTCCTTCATCTCCAGCTCGCTCTTTTCCGCCCGAGCTCGCTCTTGGGCCAGGGACGCCTCGTACAGGTTCTTTATGTTGGCCCCCTGTATGCAAGCCTACAGCCAACGGCAGATAAAGATCAGGCCTCCGCACGAAAATCAACAAAGAGGGACAGGGTCGACAGACTTACCTGCACAGTGGCCTGCGCCAGGCGTGCGAATGCCACCTCCACGGGCTCACCCTCCATCGCCTTGCGATCGCGAGGGGTCGCCAGCTTTTCCACCACTTCAACGGCTTGGGCCTCCTCTGTCAGGCGGTCCCCCATCCGAACCGACCAGTCTGGAGCCCACCGCTGCCGCAACAACTCCACCACCGGATCCTCTTCCTCGGCCTCGACCCAGGGACCTTTCCCCTTGTCAAGAACAGGGGCCCCCGCTAGGCCCTGACCCTTCGAAGCAGCCGCACCCTTGCTCGTCTCCGAGCGACCCCTCTTGGTCCTCGGCTCGAATTGGACCTCCGAGATGATTAGGGACGACCCCCTCGGCCTCTTCACCGCCTCCTTCTCAGCCTTCTCCTTCCTCATGGCGAGCCTCTTTGCCTTGATCGACGCCTCGTCCATACCTGCGGGAAAAACCATTAAGAGCAATGAGCAAGAAAGCAAGAAAGGACCAAGAGAAAAGAAACAACTACATACACATAACGGCTGGGCTCAGTCCAGCGCTCGCCAAATTGGTCTCCATCACCTCCGTCCAATCAATACTAGGTGACTGGCGGAGGCGCTCGACAAACCCCCATTCATCGGCCGACAGATCCCCCTGCCTCGGTGTTTGGTAGTTCGGCTTGGAGTGGTTCCATCGAGTGGGAATGTCCCATGGCTCTTCACTCCGGATCACCAAATATTTCTCCTTCCATCCCTTGATGGAATCCGGGTGGTTGCGAACGACCTTCCCCCCACTCCGGAGAGAGATATAGTATACACCCTCGGCCGACGAGCTGACCATCAACATCGCGCGGAACACATTCAGCCGCAGGGGTACTTGCTGTTCCTCGCACATCAGCACAAAGCAGATAATCTGCTTCCAAGAGTTCGGCCCGTACTGCATGGGAGCCAAGGAGGCCCAGTTTAACACGTCCCTAACGAACGGGTGGATTGGCAACCTCAGGCCAGAGATGAAAGCGTCCACTGGGAAGACACAGTACCAAGCTGATAAGGGATCGGTGGGGCGCAGAGTAGAGCTCGGCATCAGCAGTTCGTAACCAGGCCCTATATGATACGCCAGCTGCAGAACCTCCAAATCCCCGTCCTCCAAAACGGTCGAGATCGCGTCCATCATCACCCTCCTCCGGCTCGGCGAAGAGGGTTGCACTCCGAAGAGCTCCCGGTCAGAAAGGTCGTCGGGATACTGACGGAAATGCTTCGGCTGAACGGGCGAACCCGTCATCAAATTACGGAAAACAGGCGCCTGGCTCGAACCGCCGGTCCTCGACCCCGGTTTTCTTGGGGCCCTCTTCTCCTTCTTGACTCGCTCCGACGGTCCTCGACCCTGAACGGTGGATCTCCTCGCTATATCGCCCTCGCCTCTTTCCTCATCGGAAGACAACTCCAGCACGCGAATGCCGTCCGAACTGTCGCCGGCTCCCTCCGACCCGCTACTCTCCACTACAAAGGGACGTCGGGAGCGCGACAGCCTCGTCTTGTGTACCGCTTCCCCCTCACCTACTGAGTCCTCCCAAGAAACCAAGCCAGTAGGGCCCACAACGGGCACCGACTCCTCCTCGAACACGGGCTCTTCCCACGACGTCGACGGAGAGTCAGGCTTTACTTCCCCCCTGGACGACGACGCCGACGAACCGGACTGAGCCCTATCCATCTGTGCCTAAAGCTAAAACAAACTTACCAAACTAAGCTGGGACCGCTTCGGGAGGGCGAGCCGAGTACGGCAAACTGCAAGAACAATCGCTGAAGGGTTGGGAGATTTATTGAAGAAGAAAGCAGCGAGATTGAAGTGGGCGAAAGGGGAAAAGGGGGGAATACTTATATAAGAGAAGAACGGCTCCTCGACTTCCGCGATTACTATTCACTGATTGACGCACAACTGCCGCCTGGAAAATCGCGCCGCGTCCTCGAAACCTGTGCGGAGGACGTCATCAGACGCCAGACTGACAGCCCAACTCTGGGGTCGGTTCGGATGGAATACGCGACGGAGAAAACATTTTTACTTAAGGTTTAAGGCGCCGTCATATGACAGACGCCCCGGGCTCCAACGCTCGACCAGTTCCCCTCTCACCCTCGAGCAGCCCGGGACTTACAGCTTCGGCAGCCGAAACCCCGAACTGTTCGAGGGTGGGACAGAAACCGCCATCGCCTGCAGCCCTATCAAGACGGACTGGCCGACCCCCGATGGGAGGTGGTCCCCCCATCCGAGGCCCTTCAGCCCCAAGACCGGAATACGGTTGGTGCATCTTTTTGTCCGGATCTCTCCCGGGCCAAACATCCATGACAGGGTAGTCTGACCCGAAAAGGGATCCAGACGGCAAAACCACCACCAATCCGAGGCTCCTCTTCCACCAGCACGGATCTCGGCCATTACCCCTCTCGCCCTGATCTCCCCTGGATCTGGCTGCCGTATCAAGGTCCATCAGATCCAAGAGAAGATCCGGGCGGCAGAGTAACCACCTCTCCGACGCTGCTGGGGTCGAAAATATTAGCAAAAGACAGGCATCCGCCGAAGCAGACACCTCTGAGGGCCAATGGGCCACCCCTGTTTTGATCATACCTGCGATGGAGGGGAGAGGTATTTATAACCTCCCCCAGGGACTAACCGTTGGGGCACGGGGAAGGTCAATCAACGGAAAACCATGCGCCATCTACATTTATTAGGCGGCGCCATTAAATACCCCTAGGAAATTGGACCATCACACCGTTCTCGGAGAGCCTTCAATGCTCCACAGGAATGGCGGGATATCCCCGCTCAATCACTCTAGGGCGCCAGCCGATCGCCATCCCCCTTGTTAGCCCGTAATCCCTCCCCAGCTCGAGGTCAGGTCTAGCACCAGGGTAGTCTTCTCAGGAAGGCTTCACGGCTCGCCATCGCCCTTGCCTTCCAGTAATCCCTCGCCAAGCTCGAGGTCAGGTCTGGCACCAGGGTGGTCTTCTCAGGAAGGCCAACGGCTCGCCACCCCCCTTGTTGGCCCATAATCCCTCGACCGGCTCGAGGTCGGGTCTGGCACCAGGGTAGTCTTCTCAGGAAGGCTTCACGGCTCGCCATCGCCCTTGCCTTCCAGTAATCCCTCGCCAAGCTCGAGGTCAGGTCTGGCACCAGGGTGGTCTTCTCAGGAAGGCCAACGGCTCGCCACCTCCCTTGTTGGCCCGTAATCCCTCGACCAGCTCGAGGTCAGGTCTAGCACCAGGGTAGTCTTCTCAGGAAGGCTTCACGGCTCGCCATCGCCCTTGCCTTCCAGTAATCCCTCGCCAAGCTCGAGGTCAGGTCTGGCACCAGGGTGGTCTTCTCAGGAAGGCCAACGGCTCGCCACCCCCCTTCTTGGCCCGTAATCCCTCGACCGGCTCGAGGTCAGGTCTAACACCAGGGTAGTCCTCTCAGGAAGGCTCCTTGGCTCGCCCTCGCTCTAACCATCAGGATAACCCTCTCATGAAGGCCCAGTGACTCGCCATCCCATTTCTACAACCGTAAGCACTCCTCCACGGCTAGCTCCCGCACCCCCTGCAGGAGTGGGGGGCTTGTGTGACAGGGTAAAAATGGCCTGAGGCCCAACCAGGGCTCGATACAATTCCCACTCAGAAAGATAAAGATAGCAACCTAGTTCGGCTCCGAACCACTTCAGGGTCGGCGCCGAACCTCGTGTTTGCCCTCACGGTACTGGCCTCCTCGTACCGACGAGCCTCAGTAGCCCTCGGAGTCCGACCCGGGACAGTCCCACAGGCCGTCTCCCCTCTCTGGCGGGGCAGAAGGATGACCTGGCGCAGCCTAGGCCTTCCGATTCCCCCCCGAAGCACAGGAGACCCGCGATCAGCCACGTCAACTCCAAATACCGCCAAGGGTTTCGCCACATCAAGGGTTTCGCCACGTCAGCCCTATACCACTCCTGGTATTGCCACGTCCGCCCTAAACCCCCTGGGCCTTCTGCCACGTCAGGCCCACGGGCTTTCGGATCCAGACCCGGCCCCCAAGTGGAACCAAACCCGGTTGGAATTCTCTATAAATACAAGACCCACACCCACCTTTTGAGGGGATGAATCTTTTGCCACTTAAATATACCTAGTTATTGCTACTCTCTCACAGAGACTGACTAGAGCGTCGGAGGGTCCGCCACCGGGATAAACCCCGGTGTTTCAGGACCGTCTACAGGTACACAAGACCTCAGATCCGACCCTTCCGATCCGAGCCCAGCCCTCAACATCTTTCCGAGCTCATCGTAGGTCCCAGAAGGTCAACCGAAGGTCGGCAGACGAGCGGCATTCTCCTTCAATACAAATTGAGTCCGAACTCACACCTGGTGCATCCACACGTCTCCCAGAAATAAACAGCATCACTACCTTATGTGGCACACTATTAGTGGAGGTTCTTGTAGAGTAGGTGGTAGAAACATCCAATAGTGGTGTACCACCTAAGGTAGTAAAGAGAAAGGTAGTAAATTTGGTAGTAGGTGTAGCATTATCCTAATAAGAATAAGGTATATTTACCTATAAACCCTCCACATCAAAAATATTACAATTAAACCCCCAACTCTTTTCTATAATAATACAAACAATATGAAACACATTAAAATTAGCTTATAATAATCCCCTGTAATGATAAAATAAAATAAACTATATTTTCTCACGCAAAATCTCAACTCTTAACTCTAATATAACAATAAGACCAATCTACCACAAATATTCATACTAATATCAATATTTAATTAAAATACATCAAAATAATTTTCACCACTCGAAATATATATAAAAACAGACATTTTCGGTATTTTACAAATTCGAGGTGTTACAAAAGTGGAGAAAAATGCTCCTCAAAATCCATGCTCGGATCTGCCGAACAAGAAGCAGAGGAGAGGAGAGGAGAGAAGAAAAAAAAGAGGCCGGGTTCGGACCCGTTAAGGGGATCCAAACCCGAAACCCCGAACTCCTTCCCATCCTCTTCTTCTCCACTCTCCCGCCAAAACAAAACAAAACATCAACTTTCTTTTTCTTCCTTACACTCTGGCGCCAAAAAAACCCGACCTTCGAAGCTCTCTCCTTCAACATCCCCGCCGACCTTCTCCATGGCCTAGCTCATTGTCGCCGAGCTCCTTCGGCTAGCTCACCTCCGCTACAAGCTCCAAAGAGGAGCTCCGTCACTACTCCAACCCCCCTCGTCGAAGTCTTCTTCAACGAGCTCTGAGCTCCACCATGGCCGAACCCAACGCCACCGCCACTCCAATGAAGAGCTCGAGCATCTCGAGCTCCTCCTTCGTCGATCCCTGAGCTCGGCACCACCCTGTCAACGTCGAGCTTCGAAGCTCCGATGCCAAGCTCCGCCTCTGCTACTTCTTCGCCGCCTCCACTCTCCCAAGCTCGAAAGCTTCGAGCTCATCACCTTCGCCACTGAGCCTCCCTCTGTCGAGCTCCATCATCGAGCTCCATCATCGAGCTCCCCTCCGTCAACAAGCTCCTCGAACGAGCTCCGAACGCCACTATCATGAGCTCCGTCAGCTCCCTCGAGCGATCTCCGCCCAACAGCCGAGCTCCATCAAGCTCCCCTTCTCCGACGACAAGCTCCATGGCCTCATCGAACTCCACAGGGCTCCTACTCCAAAACCTCGAGCTCCGAACCCACTCCCGAGCTCATACATCTCCATCGTCGAAGCTCGAGCCTCCTCGTCGAAGCTCCGAGCTCCCCTCACCATCTCACCGAGCTCGCCCATAGCTGAGCTCACCTCCTCTCCTCGCCGACCCCTCACGGCAGTCGAGCTCAAACTCCAACGTCCCCTTCGTCGAGCTCTGAAATGTCAAGCTCCACGTCGCCGAACATTGGCCTCCTTCGCGTGCTCATCCACTCACTGAGCTCAGCTTCTCCAATGCAGCACTCCGAACCCATTATTGAGCCCCTACACCTCCACTAAACTTCGACCTCGACCTTCCGCCATCGACGCTTCTCCCAAACCAACGGAGGAGCGAGCATGGCGAGGATTTCGACGAGGTGGTTGGAGGTGAGGTCGGAATGGGCTTCATGAAGAAGAAGCAGAGAATCGAAGCTGAAAACAGCGGAGAAGGAAACGAAGAAGAAAAAGAAGCAGCGGGGGGAGAGAAAAAAAAATTAAGAAAAAGGGACTGTGGTAGGGTAAAAATGGCTTGAGGCCCAACCAGGGCCCAATACAACTCTCACTCAAAAATGGTAAAAACAGCAATCTAGTTCGGCTTCGAGCCACTACGGGGTCGGCGCCGAGCCTCAAACTCACCCCCACAGAACTGGTTTCCTCGTATCCGACGAGCATCAATGGTCCTCGGCCTCCGATCCATGACAGCCCCACGGGCCGTCCCCCCATCCTGGCGAGGCATGAGGATGACCTGGCACAGCCTAGGCCCTCCGATTCTCCCAAAGGCACAGGAGACCCATGATCAGCCATGTCAGCTCCAAATACCACTTAGGGCGTTGCCACGTCAGCCCTATACCACTCTGGGCACTGCCACGTCCGCCCTAAACCCCTTGGGCCTCCTGCCACGTCAGGCCCATGGGCTTTCGGGTCCAGACCCGACCCCCAAGTGGATCCATACCCGGTTGGGATTCCCTATAAATACAAGACCCTCACCCACCTTTTCAGGTAACCAATCTTTTGCCACTAAAATTTACCTAGTTATTGCTACTCTCTCACAGAGACTGACTAGATCGTCGGAGGGTCCGCCACCGGGATAAACCCCAGTGTTTCAGGACCGTCTGCAGGTACACAAGACCTCGGATCCGAACCCACTGATCCGAGCCCAGACATCCACCTCATTCCGAGCCCGTCGCAGGTACCACCCGGTCCACCGAGGGTCGGCAGACAAGCAGCTTTCTCCTTCAATACAAATCGAGTCCGAACTCACACCTGGTGCATCCACACGTCTCCCAGAAACAAACCGCATCAGGTTGGCGCTGTCTGTGGGAAAACTGCTTCAGAAGCCGACCCGAGCCCGACCATCAAGGGACCTCGACAGCCGAACTCTCATGGCCTCCAAGGGCAAGGGGGCTGCTTCCTCCGTCAACCGATGGGACTCGCCCCCACCATCTGCTAACGCCGGGTCACGCATTTCAAAACACAGGGCTCCCCATCAGGGGTCCCAAAGGAGCGTCACCCGTCAAGTCCAGCCCGACCTACGGGGGATAATCGTCAACCGACAGGTTAGCCGCAGCAGGGAAAGGGCCGCTTCCAACCCGGCCCCGAACCGTGCAAGACCGCCGCCCGAGGGACGGAGGCCAGCGCTCAGCCGCGTCGGAAGGCAACCTTCAGACCGACCAAACAGGGTCGAGGGAGCCCCCGTCACTCACAAGGAGTTCCAGGACTTCCGAAGAGAAATTCTTGGGGCTCTCCGACGGGCCCCCAGGGAGGAAGCCCTCCATTCCCAAACCGGGTCGGACGCCGAGGCCAGCGTGTCCCGCCCATCAACAATCCAGCCAGAGGACGATGGCGTGCTCCTAAGGCGCCTCCAAGAAATGGAGGATCGCCTCGATCACATAGGAGACGGCGACCAACGAGCCGCTCAGGGGTACAGACCTGTCCGTCCTCCTTTCTCCGCCCCCATCCTCCAAGCGGAAATACCCAGGAATTTCCGACCACCTCAATTCGAGACCTACGACGGCGGGGGAGATCCTGCTGATCACATTGAGGGTTTCAAAACCCTCATGATGATTCACAGCACCTCGGATCCCCTGCTGTACCGAGCCTTCCCTGCCACCCTTCGGGGTCCAGCTCGTGAATGGTTCTCAAAGCTCACCCCCGGCTCCATTTACTCCTTCGACCAACTAGAGGGCAATTTTCTCGCCCACTTTGTCACCAGCCGGAAGGCCGAAAGGACCAGCGCCTCTTTACTTGGGCTCAGACAGATAGAGGGGGAGTCACTCAGAGTGTTCGTCCGGAGGTTTACCATAGAGGCAAGGTCGGTCTCCTCCCTTGATCCAGGCGTCGCCTCCGCTGCATTTCGGCACAACGTCCGTCATGGACAGCTGAAGGCATCTCTGGCGAAGAAACCCCCCGTCGACTTTCTCGACCTCCTCAACAGGGTCGAGAAATACATTAGGGCAGAAGAGGCCCTTAACCCCGAAGATGCCAGGGAGGCCACTGGAAAGGGAAAACGGAAGGCCGAAGAAGTCGAACCATCAAAGAAGGCTCCGAGGGACGCGGGGGCCATGAAGAAGGTCCCGCCGGTCCCCCGCTTCGAGAGGTACACTCCCTTGACCCATAACGTATCCGCCATCCTATTAGAAATCGAAGACAAAGGCATCGTCCGACTACCTCCCCGATCTAATAACAACAAGAATCGAGATCAGCGCTTCTACTACCGCTTCCACAGAGATCATGGGCACGAAACCGACGAATGCCGGGCACTGAAAGACGAAATTGAGGAACTCATCTCACGAGGGTACCTCCGAGAATTCACCTGAGAAGGCCGATGGGATCGGCGAGATGCTAGGAACTGGGGGCTTTCGCCTCCGAACCCTACTTCGAACCGCATCCAGGATCGGGATCTCGAGTCCAAGGGAGCCACGGATACGCCATTCGTCTTGCACTGTGTCCACGGGGGGCCCATGGGAGGAGAATCAAGTACGTCCCGAAAAGCCTTCATCCGAGAGGTGAATGCTGTCCAAGACAACCCCTCGCCCAAGCTACAACCGATGCCGGTCTCCTTCTCAGGAGAGGACCTCGAAGGCGTTCGCCTACCCCACTGCGATGCCCTCGTCATTAGCCTCCACATGGCTAATTGTGAAGTTCGCCGAATCCTCGTCGACAACGGCAGCTCGGTTAATATTCTTTTCCTCGAAGCCTTCGAGAACCTCAAGTTACCTAGAGGCAAACTCAAGCCGGCCGGATACACCTTGCATGGGTTCTACGGCGTCCCTGTCGTGATAGAAGGGATTGTTACCCTCGACGTTACCGCAGGATTGGCTCCTGTCAAGAGGACCGAATCCATGGACTTTATGGTGGTCAACGTCAAGGCGGCTTACAACGCCATACTTGGCCGGCCCGGACTATGCTCCCTTCAAGCGGTGCCTTCGGCTTATCATCTGAAACTTAAATTTCCCACCCCGCAAGGAGTCGGCACCGTCCGAGGCAGCCAAGAAGCAGCGCGATCGTGCTACATGACCACCGTCGGGGGAGGTGTGTTCCCCCTCGACGCCGTCGAACTCGAACCTGAGAAGGACCGCCCTGCTCCCGAACCTATCGTCAAGCTGGAGGAGGTCCCCGTCGACGCCGAGCACCTAATGAAGTTCCTTGAGGGACGAACATAGATTCTAGCCTGGCTAAATGTAAATATGTTTTTGTTTAAGCGCTCATATGTAAAGGGCCGTCTTAGCGGTCCTCCCTATCTTATACGAAAGAAATCTCTTTTTGTCGAACTCCAAATGCCTCGGCGGATCCGACCTAACACCGGACAATGGGATCGGCACCCGAGTTTTCACTCCGGTATCATCCCCAACGCCTCGGTAGGTCCGACTCGGCCTCAGGCCAGGGAGACTTCACAACACCCCACGCCGATCCCTTGCGGATCGACAGGGCCAAACCACACCACCGTCATCATTCATTACACCATCAGTCAGAGCAAAGAGTGAAAATAATTCCTTATTCATACTCCTTTATTGGGTTCTGAGAAAACAAACAAAGACCGTTACAGAAATGCTCCACTCATCTCAAACTGAAGGGAGTCGCCATCTTAGGGTCCCTCGGGTCCGACGAAGGGCGGGATTATTCCGACCGAGCGACTAGGAGCCCTCTCCTCGTCATAATGGTCCTTAGGCTCAGCCACGGTCGACGCACCAGCCACGGTCGACGCACCAGCCACGGAGCTCTGGGCATTAACTGGTCGCATACGCTCCAACAGCAGCAGCGCAGAGGGAACCCCCTCCGCTCGCCGACCCACTAAGGAAGATGTCGAGACACCTAGCATCGTCTTGTAACGGTGTAACTCCATCTCCTTCTCCATAAGGACATCGCGAAGTAACCTCTCAGAAGAGGGCCTCTGCACCGAGGCACTCGACATGGCCTGTCCAAGACCTGCACCGCCAAGTTCCCGATCCACCATCGCCCTCCTCCGCCGGCTCGCCTCCTCACTTAAGGCTTCAGACTTATTCCGATAATAATGAAAGGCCGCATCAGTGTCACGAGCCCCCTTTCGGTAGCGAACCAACGCGGCCTCCAGGGCCTCAACTTTGCTCCGGAGCCACGCCACGTCGGAACGACGGGGGTCCACCTCGGGAAGGGGAGCCGCAACCTACAAGAGAACCAGCCAACTCAACCCACATAAGCAAGAAGGTTCGAAAATATCCGAGGACAAAACACTTGGCCGGTCAAAAAATCTTTTTTTATAAATTGAGTTGCTTCTTACAAAAAATGCGGTGGCCAGTCCGCGGAAGGCAAATACAATCGAGAGAGGGAAAAAGAAAGATAAAACTACACAACTTGTTTTCCCACCTCGGCATCGGTCGGGTTCGCAGGAGGGTCGACAGCCGGGTTATCAACGGGCCCTTCTTCGCCAGGGGTCTTCGGTGTCCCCTCGATCTCCATATCATACTCAAAGTTGGATAGGTTGACGGTCGGGTAGAAGTGCCTCACATGACTGAGGGCCTTCGCGTAACACTCGTCCTGGGCCTTGACCACCATCAGCTGACCCGCATTCGTCAGCTCTTCCCTCTCCTTGGCGAACGCTGCCGTCAACTCCTCCTTCTCCTTGGCGAACTTCTTCTTCAAGGAGACCACCCTCTTCCCCCACTCCGTATCCTTGGCCTCGAGCTCAAGCTTCATCTGCTGCTCCCTCTTGTGCGAGCCCTCGAGCTCGATCCGCATCTCCTTCATCTCCCGCTCGCTCTTATCCGCCCGAGCTCGCTCTTGTGCCAGGGACGCTTCGTAGAGGTTCTTTACGTTAACCTCCTGCATACAAGCCTGTAACCGACAAGCGCAGATAAGAAAAAGACTCCCGCAGCAAAATTAACAAGGGGGATAGGGTCGACGAGCTTACCAGCACGGTGGCCTGCGCCAGGCGCGTGAACGCCACCTCCACGGGCTCGCTCTCCATCTCCTTACGGTCGCGAGGGGTTGCCAACTTCTCCGCCACCTCCACGGCCTGGGCCTCCTCGATCAGACAGTCCCCCATCCGAACCGACCAATCCGGTGCCCACCGTTGCCGCAACATCTCCACCACCGGGTCCTCTTCCTCGACCTCGACCAAGGGACCTTTCCCCTTGTCAAGATCGGATGCCTTCGCTTGGCCCTGGCCCCTCGAAGTAGCCACCCCCTTGCCCGTCTCCGAGCGAGTCCTCTTGGTCCTCGGCTCGAGCTGAGCCTCCGAGATGACTAGAGACGCCTCCCTCAGCTTCTTCGTCGCCTCCCCCTTTTTCTCGGCCTTCTCCTTCTTCAGGGCGAGCCTCTTTGACTTAATCAATGCTTCATCCATATCTGCAGAAAAATCCATTAAGAGCAATGAGCAAGAAAGTACGAAAAGATCGAGAGAAAAGAAACAACTACATACACAGAACGGCTGGGCTCAGTCCAACGCTCGCCAGGTGGGCCTCCGTCACCTTCGTCCAATCGATACTATGTGACAGACGGAGGCGCTCGACAAACCCCCACTCCTTGGCCGTCAAATCCCTCGGCCTCGGCGGTTGATAGCTCGGCTTGGAGTGGTTCCATCGAGTGGGAATGTCCCAGGGCTCTTCACTCCGGATCACCAGATATTTTTTCTTCCAATCCTTGATGGAGTCCGGGTGGCTGTGAACGACCTTCCCCTTACTCCGGGGCGAGATGTAGTAAACACCCTCAGCCGCCGAGCTGATCATCAACATTGATCGGAACACATTTAGCTGCAGGGTACCTTCTGTTCCTCGCACATCAGCACAAAGCAGATTATCTGCTTCCAAGAGTTCGGCCCGTATTGCATCGGCGCCAAGGAGGCCCAGTTCAGCACATCCTGAACAAACGGGTGGACTGGCAGCCTCATCCCGGAGATGAAGGCATCCACTGGGAAGACGCAATACCAAGCAGAAAGGGGATCGGTTGGGCGCAGAGTAGAGCTCGGCAACATCAATTCGTAGTCGGGCCCTATGTGGTACGCAAGCTGCAAAACCTCCAAGTCCCCGCCCTCCAAGACGGTCGGAATTGCGTCCATCATCACCCTCTTCCGACTCGGCGAAGAGGGCTGCACGCCAAAGAGCTCCTTGTCCGAGAGGTTGTCGGGATACTGGCGGAAAGGCTTCGGCTGTACGGGCGAACCTGTCCTCAAATTACGGAAAACAGGCGCCTGGCTCGAACCACCAGTCCTCGACCCTGCCTTCCTCGGAGCCCTCTTCCTCTTCTTGGTTCGCTCCGGCGAGGGGGTAGATAATGGCCCCCGACCAGTCGGCATGGAACTCAAACCCGCACCCTGAACTGTGGATCTCCTTACTGTGTCGCCCTCACCTCCCTCCTCCTCGAAAGTCAACTCCAGAACACGGGCACCGTCCGAACCATCGCTCGCTTCCTCCGACTCGCTACTCTCCACCACGAAGGGATTTCGAGAGCGTAACGGCCTCACATTGTGTACCACCCCCTCCTCACCTACTGGTTCCTCCCACGAAACCGAATCGGAAGGCTCCGCAGCGTGTTCTGACTCCTCCTCAAACACGGGCTCCTCCCATGACGTCGATTTGGAGGCAGGTTTCACTTTCCCCCTAGACGTCGACGCTGACGAGCCAGACTGAGCCCTATCCATCTGTGCCTAAACTAAACAGACTTACCAACTAACCTGGGGTCGCTTCGGAAGGACGAGCCTAGTACAGCAAACTACAGGGATGAGCGTTGAAGTGTTGGAAGATTTTTTGAAAAGGAAAGCAGCGAGAAAGAAGTAGGCGAAAGAGGGAGAGGGGGGAATATTTATAGAGGATGAAAATGACTCCTCGATTTCCGCAATTACTGTTCACTGATTGACGTACAACTGCCACCTGGAAAATCGCGCCATGTCCTCGAAACGTGCGCTGCTGACGTCATCTAGGGCCAGGCTGGCAGCCAGACGCAGGGGTCGGTTCCGATGGAGTATTCGGCGGAGAAAACATTTTACTTAAGAGTTAAAGCGCCGTCCTTCGACAGACGCCCCGTGCTCCAGGGCTCGGTCGGTTCCCCTCTCACCCGCGAGCAGCTCGGGGCTTACGTCCTCGGCAAGCCGAAACCCCGAACTGTTCGAGGGTGGGACAGAAACCACCATCGCCTGGAGCCCTATCGGAAGACAGATTGGCCAAACTCCAATCGGAGACGACCCATCTATCCGAGGCTCTTCAGCCCCAAGTCCGGAATACGGTTGATGCCCCTCCCATCTGGATCTCTCTCGGGCCAAACAACCTTGTCAGGGTCGTCTGACCCGAAAAAGGATCCAGACGGCAGAGCCACCACCAATCCGAGGCCCCTTATCTACCGGTCCGGATTTCGGTCGTTACCCCTCTCGCCCTGATCTCCCCTGGATCTGGCTACCATATCAGAGCCATCAGATCCAAGAGAAGATCCGGGCGGCAGAATAACCACTTTTCCGACACGACCGGGGGTAAAATTTTGCAAGAGACAGACGTCCGCCGGTGCAGACACCTATGATGGCCAATGGACCACCCTTGCTGTGATCCAACCCGCTGTGGGGGGAGGGGTACTTATAGCCTCCCCCATAGGCCGACCTTTATGACATAGGGAAAGCCAAACGACGGAAACCCATGCGCCATGCATTTATTAGGCGGCGCAATTAAGGCCCCTGGGAAATTGGAACATCACACAGATCCCGAAGCGCCTTCAATGCTCCGCAAAAATAGCGGGCTACCCCGCTCAAACATTCTAAGACACAACGGTTCGCCCTCACCCTTGCCGACCCGTAATCCCTCGCCAGCTCGAGGTCAGGTCTAGCACCAGGGTAGTCTTCTCAGGAAGGCTCCACGGCTCACCATCGACCTTGCCGACCCGTAATCCCTCTCCAGCTCGAGGTCAGGTCTGACACCAGGGTAGTCTTCTCAGGAAGGCTTAACGGCTCGCCATCACCCTTGTTGACCCGTAATCCCTCGCCAGCTCGAGGTCAGGTCTAGCACCAGGGTAGTCTTCTCAGGAAGACTCCACGGCTCGCCATCGCCCTTACCGACCCGTAATCCCTCGCCAGCTCGAGGTCAGGTCTGGCACCAGGGTGGTCTTCTCAGGAAGGCCCAATGGCTCGCCATCACCCTTGTTGACCCGTAATCCCTCGCCAGCTCGAGGTCAGGTCTAGCACCAGGGTAGTTTTCTTAGGAAGGCTTCACGGCTCGCCATCGCCCTTACCGACCCATAATCCCTCGCCAGCTCGAGGTCAGGTCTGGCACCAGGGTGGTCTTCTCAGGAAGGCCCAACGGCTCGCCATCACCCTTGTTGACCCGTAATCCCTCGCCAACTCGAGGTCAGGTGTAGCACTAGGGTAGTCTTCTCAGGAAGGCTCCACGGCTCGCCATCGCCTTTACCGACCCGTAATCCCTCGCCAGCTCGAGGTCAGGTCTGGCACCAGGGTGGTCTTCTCAGGAAGGCCCAACGGCTCGCCATCACCCTTGTTGACCCGTAATCCCTCGCCAACTCGAGGTCAGGTCTAGCACCAGGGTAGTCTTCTCAGGAAGGCTCCACGGCTCGCCATCGCCCTTGTTGACCCATAATCCCTCGCCAGCTCGAGGTCAGGTGTAGCACCAGGGTAGTCTTCTCAGGAAGGCTCAACGGCTCGCCATCGCCCTTGCCAACCCGTAATCCCTCGCCAGCTCGAGGTCAGGTCTAGCCCCAGGAAATCTTCTCAGAAAGTTTCAACGGCACGCCATCGCCCTTGCCAACCCGTAATCCCTCGCCAGCTCGAGGTCAGGTTTAGCCCCAGGTAATCTTCTCAGAAAGTTTCAACGGCTCGCCATCGCCCTTGCCGACCCATAGACCCTCGCCGGCTCGAGGATCGCTCTATCATCAGGATAACCCCCTCATGAAGGCCCAGTGATTTGCCATCCCATTTCTCCAACCGTAAACACTCCTCCATGGCTAGCTCCCGCACCCCCGCAGGAGTGGGGGGCTTGTGTGGTAGGGTAAAAATGGCTTGAGGCCTAACCAGGGCCCAATACAACTCTCACTCAAAATGGTAAAAATAGCAATCTAGTTCAGCTTCGAGCCACTACGGGGTCGGCGCCGAGCCTCAAGCTCACCCCCACAGAACTGGTCTCCTCGTATCCGACGAGCCTCAATGGTCCTCAGCCTCCGATCCATGACAGCCCCACGGGCCGTCCCCCCATCCTGGCGAGGCATGAGGATGACCTGGCACAGCCTAGGCCCTCCGATTCTCCCAAAGGCACAGGAGACCCATGATCAGCCATGTCAGCTCCAAATACCACTTAGGGCGTTGCCACGTCAGCCCTATACCACTCTGGGCACTGCCACGTCCGCCCTAAACCCCTTGGGCCTCCTGCCACGTCAGGCCCATGGGCTTTCGGGTCCAGACCTGACCCCCAAGTGGATCCATACCCGGTTGGGATTCCCTATAAATACAAGACCCTCACCCACCTTTTCAGGTAACCAATCTTTTGCCACTAAAATTTACCTAGTTATTGCTACTCTCTCACAGAGACTGAC
Organism: Hemerocallis citrina; assembly: GCA_017893485.1. NCBI lineage: Eukaryota > Viridiplantae > Streptophyta > Magnoliopsida > Asparagales > Asphodelaceae > Hemerocallis > Hemerocallis citrina. Next base: position 334,199,839 of record CM030359.1, on the reverse strand, counting down.
TAGATCGTCGGAGGGTCCGCCACCGGGATAAACCCCGGTGTTTCAGGACCGTCTGCAGGTACACAAGACCTCGGATCCGAACCCACTGATCCGAGCCCAGACATCCACCTCATTCTGAGCCCGTCGCAGGTACCACCCGGTCCACCGAGGGTCGGCAGACAAGCAGCTTTCTCCTTCAATACAAATCGAGTCCGAACTCACACCTGGTGCATCCACACGTCTCCCAGAAACAAACCGCATCAGGGACCATGTGGCATCATCTCACATGGTCGGCAGATCCAAGTCGCCATGCCGAGGTGCCGAGCCGAGGAGCCGAGGTGCCGATCCTGAAATTGGAGAAAAAATCCCACCGACCTATACGGGTCGTCCGATCTCCTCAAAAATCGTGTCACGACACGATCGACGCTCAGAAACGTGCCACGTGTCCAGAACGTGATCTGCCTTACGATGTGCACACATCTGATCATGATCGACACCCAGAAATGTGCCACGTGTCCAGGTAATATTTAATTTATTTATTTATTTGTTTTAATTATTTAAAAAATCCAAAAAAGTATTTAAAAAATCGAAAAAAATAATTAAAAATTCTAAAAATAATTATTAATTCAGAAAAATTATTTTAAATTCTAAAAAAAAAAAATTTATTTAATTAGAATAATTAATTAATATTTTTGATAATTAATTATTTAATTCGGAAAATGAATAAAAAATTCAAAAAAATGAGAAAAAATTCAGAAAAATCTGGAAAAATCACCAAAAATCCAGAAAATTCTGAGGATATTTTTGGGTATTACAAGCCCAGAATAACACCGTTACACCCCAAGCAAGATTCCAAACTCCCTTAAGAACACCGATAAAATCCCGTACGCCATTAGAACAACAAAACTACTCCTCGAAGACTAAAAAACTCAGTCTCGAGGAGTGGGGGGCTCGTGATATGGCTAAAAATAGGATTAAATCGGGACTGTTCACATCGGACACGAATCTTAAAGCTCAGGGGTAAAACGGTAATTTCACCTACTAACGGGTCTGAAATGGGAACTGGGTCTTTCTTCACAACCCAATAACCCACGAACGGATCCACCTCAACTGGGTACGGATCCCAACCCGAAATGAACCCGGTCCAGCATGATAGAATTAGGGTTTCTGATTAATACTAATCAACGACCCTGATTCACATCTATCCTTTCACTGGGAATTAGGGATTACATTCCTAATCTGATCCCAACGGAGACTATAAATACCCCCCATCCACCACTATTAAGAGGTAATCAATACTTTTCCAGTTTAAAGTTCTTGCTTAATCATTCAGATTACTGACAAGAGCGTCAGAGGGTGCATCGCCGGGATCCATCCCGGTGTCTCGCACTTTTTTGCAGATCGCAGCAGCGGCAAGAGACCAAGTCAACAAGTCGGTGAAGGTCAACAGGTCAACAGGTTTGCCTTGTTCGTTTTCTCAAGAATCCATAAATTCTATCTGTTTACCCCCACACCAAATTTAGCGGTAACAGAGGGTGTGGTCGGCAACTTTAAAAAACCACAGGCAATACCAGTTGGCGTCTTTTTTGTTGAAATATAGTAATTGTATATTCTGTTTCCTAATATAGGAAATAGATTCCCCAAATCTCTCATCTTCCCAATCTTCTCTCAATCTCTTTTCTTCTTCTCCAAGAATGTAATCCTTATATATAGATGCATAAAGTGAAGAATAAAGAATAAAAACAAGAATAAAAATTATTTTCCCCAAAATTATTTTCTTCATGGTATCAGGGCCTAACATGATCTAGGCTAGTTGAAGAAGAAGAGGAGACGGAGGCCATCGGATTTAACACCTCCATCCCGATCCCGACCAAACCCAGATCCCCGAATCTGCCAGTCATTTCCGCACTGTTCATCTTCCCCAACTTACCGTACTGTTCATCTTCCCCAACACAGAACCCACTGCCTTCTTCCCGACCTCCGTCGACCTTTCCCAGTGATCCCCGTCGACGACCCCCCACCAGCCATTGAACCCCGACCTCCTCATCCAGATCGAACCCTACCTCGTCGAAATCGAAACCTACCTCTCCTCAACCCCCGACCTCTCCTCGCCACCTACCTCGTCGAAATCCACCCCAGATCGAAACCCTGTCATTGCTTCCCCCAATTGTCGATGCCCTTCTTCTCTGATCTCAACTTCAGCAGCGACCAGATCGAAACCCAGCGCTGCTCCTCTACCCGTCGACCAGCACCGTTTGCAGCTGCCCAAACCCGCCGCCCCTCTGTTCCGCTCAACGGCAGCGACACGACGCCACCTCTCATCGACGTCAGCTGCCGACCGCCGCCGACCAGATCTCTCTTTGATGTTGCTGCTGTCTCTCTCTCTCTTTGCTGTTGGGTGAAGATGAAGGGTTGATTTAGGCTGGTGTTTGGTGTTTTGTGAAGGAGATCTTGATCTTGTGTTTGGCATTTGGATCTCGGTGTTGGGTGTTATATTTTTATCCTCTGTGGAGTTGCTGTTTGGGTGTTGGATTGTTGCTGTTTTGTCGGTTGTTGAAGACTTGGAGCTGTTCTTGACCAAGTTGTGTTGTTGATTGCTGAAGATCAGATTCATTGTTTTTCCCCTTTGTGGCGCTACCATGGGACAAACTGATAGAGCTGAGAAGAGTATTAGACTCGCCTCTACATTAGTCACAGCTGCAGGTAATGATGGTAAGGTATTTAATATTTCTGCTTCTGTTATGAATAGTGCATGGATAATTGATTTGGGTGCTACCGACCATATGACTTTTGATTCTAGACAAGTTCAAAATTTTCAACCATCCACTAAATCGACTGTGTCCACTGCCAATGGTGACCCTGCCACTGTTACTGGCGAGGGTACCATACATCTCACAAACAACTTAACCTTAGATACTGCCTTAGTTGTGTCATCCTTAAATTTCAACCTATTATCTGTTGCTCAAATAACTACTGCCTTACATTGTATTGTAGTCTTTTGGCCTTCTCATTGCGTGTTTAAGGATATTTGGACTCGCAAGACGATTGGTTATGGGGTTAGGCACGAGAAGCTCTATTACCTAGATTTAGAATCTGAAAGTTCGAGCAAGTTGACTCAAGCTCTAAGTGTGGAAGGATCCAAAGATGAGAAGAAGAAATGAGATATTTGGCTATGACACGTCTAGGGCATGATTCTTTTGGTTATTTGAGGAAATTATTTCCAAGTTTATTTTTAAAGTTGGATATATCTGCCTTTCGGTGTGATGTGTGTGAACTCGCAAAAGGTCATCATGTCTCTTTTCCTCTAAGTCCAAGTAGAAGCTCCCTTCCTTTTATGATTATTCATTCTGATGTTTGGGGTCCATCCAAAATCACTACATTTGGAGGAGCCAAATGGTTTGTAACCTTTATTGATGACTGTACCCGTATGACCTGGATTTGTTTGATGAAGTCGGAAAGTGAAGTTAGTGATTTGTTTCAGAAATTTCACAAGCATGTTATGATTCAGTATAAATCACAGATTCAAGTTCTTAGGAGTGAAGTATGCATTTTTGCATGGGGAATTGATAGAAGAAGTCTATATGGATCTTCTACCAGGGTCGAACAGACCAGTCCAACACAGCAACAAAGTATGTCGTCTGAAGAAAGCATTGTATGGACTAAAGCAGTCGCCAAGAGCCTGGTTTGGGAGATTTACAAAATCAATGAGGACATTCGGATACGATCAGAGTAATTCTGATCATACTCTATTCCTAAAAAGGAAAGAAGATAAAATTACTGCTCTCATTATTTATGTTAATGATATGATAGTAACTGGAGATGATCCTGAGGAGATGAAGGCATTAAAGAACTACTTGTCACAAGAGTTCGAAATGTAAGATCTTGGTTCTTTGAGATACTTCCTTGGTATTGAAGTTTCTCGCTCAAGAAAGGGGATATTTCTTTCTCAAAGAAAATATGCTCTGGATTTATTGAAGGAAACTGGAATGTCCGCCTGTCAACTGATTAGTACACCATTGGAAGAATGACTGAAACTATGCAACGAAACTGATCAAGTGCCTTGTGATAAGGAAAGATATCAGAGATTGGTTGGACGACTAATGTATCTTGCACATACACGGCCAGATTTGTCATATGCTTTAAGTATGGTAAGCCAGTTTATGCATGCACCTCGGGAACAACATATGGACACGGTGATGAGAATTATGAGATACATTAAGTCAGCCCCAGGAAAAGGAGTCTTATTTGCAAAATATGGTCACTTGAAGGTTGAGGCATATACTGATGCTGATTGGGCAGGATCTACAATCGATAGGCGCTCCACTTCAGGATATTTCACCTTTGTTGGAGGAAATTTAGTTACATGGAGGAGCAAGAAGCAAAATATTGTTGCACGCTCTAGTGCAGAGGCTGAGTATCGCGGAGTAGCTTTAAGTATAACAGAAGCTTTATGGCTGAAACTCCTGTTGCAGGACTTAGGCTATGGTCCAAAGGAACCTATGAAGGTGTATTGTGACAGTCAAGCGGTGTGTGATATTGCGGCTAATCCAGTTCAACATGATAGGACGAAACATGTAGAGGTGGACAGATTCTTCATCAAAGAAAAATTAGATGAGAAAGTTATTGAGATATCCAAGGTGAAGTCAGAAGATCAACTCGCAGATATCCTAACCAAGGCTGTTTCGACTCGGCTTTTCTTGAAATTTGTTGACAAGTTGGGCATGCTCGATATCTATGCACCAACTTGAGGGGGAGTGTTGAAATATAGTAATTGTATATTCTGTTTCCTAATATAGGAAACAGATTTCCCAAATCTCTCATCTTTCCAATCTTCTCTCAATCTATTTTCTTCTTCTCCAAGAATGTAATCCTTATATATAGATGCATACAGTGAAGAATAAAGAAGAACAACAAGAATAAAAATTATTTTCCCCAAAATTATTTTCTTCATTTTTTTTGCTAGAGAAAATAATTAAAATCAAAGTAAAAAATAACTGCAAAGTGAAAAAACCCACATGATTACTTTTTTGTGTTGAAAATCAAACAAATAAAACTCAGAAACTACAACCTCTCACGAAAAAAATCCATCCGGAAAGGGGTTTTTTTCCCATACCCACACCCACAATCTTTGTTATTTTTATCCCACCTAAAATCTTTATATTTCCGTATTATCACCTCAAATCACCAGGTGATTCTAAAAACATACTTAATATTCAAAAATACTACTTTGCTTTCTAATTTTCTTCTTCATTCTCAAATTCTTCATCAATCAATGAGAACCCAAAGAGAACCTAGCAACTAATTTCAAATTTTTTAATCTCTTGCAAAATATATCACAGTAATCAATAAACTTTAATTTTCTTCAAATTCACTTTAACAAAAAAACTTTGTGACAATTCGAAGGTTTAGAAGTTAGATTATGGTATTTACTAAAAGAAATATGAAGAATTGAAGAAAATGGTGGAGAATTTGAAGAAGATGATGGAAAAATATATATATTTAAATGAAGAAGATGGTCGGATTGTGGTTAATTTGGAAATTAAAGATTATTCTTACTAAGTTTAGATCCAATAAAGAGAATATTCAAAGTATATTTATCCCAATTAATTAAAAAATTAATATTATGTAATTTTTTGAATCACTACAGTGATTTTAGGTAGAAATATGGAAATATAAAAATCATAAAAGTGACAAACATTTGGATATGGAAAAACTTCTTTTCAAAATGTAGTAACTTAAACCAGCAAACCTGGGATGGCAACCGGGTCGGGCTGACCCGCGACCTGCCCACACGAACCCGGCCCGTTATAATCCGGTTTGGGTCTGGGTCAAAACCGCAGGTTGACCCGGGTCGACCTAGGCCAAAAAAATCGCGAACTCAACTCGCTCGACCCGGCCTGCCCAGCCCGTTGACCAAGTCAAACCCACTTGTCAACCTGCAGGTCGACCGGTGGGTTTTTTGTGTCTTTTTAATTTTTGTTTTGTTTTGTTTTTTTTTTTGTATTTCCCCCTATAAATATCCCCCTTAATTCAATCTAAATTTTTTTTACATCTTAGTCTTTTATTCTCTCTACTACTAGTCTACAACTACTCAATTCAATCTAAATTAAATCAAATTTTTTCAATAAAGAGCAAGCAATAAAGAAATGAATAATCAATAATATATGCATTTTTTCACTTTTATTCAGTTATCTTTATTATAAAATTTTTTTAAAGTGAAGTTGTCAAAAAAAGAAAAAAAAAACCGGGTCAACCCGCGTCCCGAACTAGTTCGACCCTAATGGGTTCGCGGATTGACTGGGTCAAAATTTCCAATTCTTAACCCAGCCCGGTTAACCCACCGACCTGATCCGAACCCGCCCAAGTCAGCCTTCAACCCGGACGGGTCCGACCCGACCTGGCCCGATCGACCCGAATGCCAACTCTAAGCAAACCTAACTGGGCCTAAATATATGGGAGTGAGACCGGTACCAGATTGAGCCTATTTACAATTTCATTGGGCTAAGACCATTTTTAATGTCTCATTTCTTTTTTTAAAGGAGATCCATCATGGCATTAGATATTAGTATTAGCAAGATAAAAAGTATTAGCGCATCTTGATTTTTTTAAAAAACAACGTATCAGTCGTGTACTACAAATACCCAAGTACTCCAACCTGGGGAAAAGACCGCCACTCCTTTTTTTCCCGTACCCACCCTCTTTTGGAAAATAATTATCAAACTGATCCACTTTCGAAATTATTTACCAAATTTTTTCACTTTTGGACACGTCAACATAAAACACTATTGACAATAACAGCATATGTTATTTTAATATCGTTGTTACCAATAACGGTACCTGTAATTTCTTCTTCTTTAAATGCCGCTATTGGGAGTAACGGCATAGGTACATTTCACATTCAATTAGGAGCGCTCTCACTTGAGAAAAAATTTGTAAGTATGTAATCATCTTAAAACTATTGTCGCTATCCCCACTAACACAACCTTATGCAGGATGACATTATTGGAGATAGCGGCATCAGTATAATAGTATATACATATAAATAGTGGCTCCCTCTTTTCCTTCCCCTTTCACTTTATGTTTTTTCTCCCTCCACTCCCGAACCAAAAACTCTAAAACCCTATAGCACAAACTCGACTTCTATTTACTCTCAAACATCATCTCTCCTCCCACTCCGAAATCCAACTCCCCTAATCTGAAAAATCTACAACATTGGCTCCGGTTATCTCATACATCATCCACGGCGTATTCTCTGCTATCCAACTTACGGTTTCATTTGAAGATACTCCTATAATCATATGTTGTACAATTTGCATAGGTTATACTTGTGAGTAGATAATGACTCGAATATTTGTCCCTTTATGTATAGGTATAAATTACAATATTCTTGTTTAGTTATATTTTGGGGTTGAAATAATTCTAGATCCGAAGATATGATATTATTTTTAGAGATGATGAACCATAAATTATTTGGGCTCCTCGTAACTTTATATACTCATAACTTGTACAGAAGATATTTGAAGTTACTAATTAGGATAGAGATGAATAAAGTCTCAAAATCAAAACCTGTTATGCTGCCAGAAAAGAAAAATGACAATATTTCATGGAGGTGCCGGTCGATAATGATAATGCACTAATGTCCATGATTGCTAGGACGCTTGATCCAAATTGTAGTTGGACTGCATTGAAGTTATACAAATTGAGCTTCCGAATGCCGGACCACTTGTTATTCATAGTTCGTGCCATGTGATGAGTTCCAAACCAGCTGCTGAATAACATGCAAGAATGTTACATCCACAAGAAGACATGAGCACAATTCCAACATAACCAATTACCACAGATTATAAGCCAGTACATCCTTACAGTTTGATACACGATATTGTTAACAATGACAATATTATGGAAGACTTCGATAACACTATTGTTAATAACGAATTATTAGAAGAAGAAGAAGATGAGGATCATGAGGATAATGATGAAGAGGAGGAAGAGAAGGAAAAGGAGGAAGATGAGGACATAGGAGAAGATCAGGTTAATGATGTTAATATTAATGTTAATGTTAATGATGTGGTCCCCTTCATTCAATCCATGAGCGCACCTGTAACCTAAAGTTAATCGGTTGGCTGTGACGATCCACTTGGTTAGACAATTTCTCCGTCAGCATTAATTAAGCATTTCTCTAGTACATAATTCGAGTATTGGGAATGCACTACTCATAACAATATCAAAAATATTTTAATACACTACGTATATCCATTTATACATACACATAAATCTTCTAAAATTTGAAAATGACCAATTCTCATATATATAAATTTCGACTATTGACTACTCGTATCAATACAGTACTCGTATCAATATCCTACTCATATCAATATCAACAACATCTCAATACACTACGTACATCCATTCATACATATACATAAATCTTTTGAAATTTCAAAAATAGAGGAATTCTCGTATATAAAAAAATTCCATGTATTGAGAATATACTACTTGTATAAGAGTACTACTCGTATCAATATCCATAACATCTCAATACACTACGTATATACATGCATACATACATATAAATCTCAATACACAAAATGAATATTTTAAAACTAATTAAGGGTTTTGGATTACCTTGCACAATACAGAGCATAGATGTTGTCGGTGCTAAGTGGGGAAGTTGCTAGATAAGCTCCAAAATTTGCTCGGCAATTTTGGATTTATTTTGAACTGTAGAAGATTCAGCACCAAGATCCAAGTGTAGGGTTATATGATTAGACAGAAATAAATTTATTTATTTGTCATTTTATTAATAGAGCAATTTTTAGTTTATTCACAAATATTGATATTGTGCATCAATAAGGTCTATGCTGCATAGTAGTTAAGTCTATGCACAAAGAACACATTCACAATTTATAATAGAACGGGGCATTCTATTTGACAGACTGTAGCACAACAAGTGAGAAGGTCGACTCGAACTTATTGTGCTAGTTTGTTTGGTACGAATTGATGGAATAAAGAATGATTACACTAGTAAATAATCACAAGACAGTGTTATCGTTAAAGGAAATATAAACATGACCTCTAAATCCTGAGCATATACACTACAACACATGTGCGATTTACCGGCGTATATTCCCCGGCGTTTTACCATTCGCGCCGGGGTAGGGAGTGACCACGAATGGGTCGTCAGATTGGATGGTTATACACCGGCGGCCTCTATAAAACACCGGGGAATCATGATATTCACCGGCATTTTCTTTAGAAATGCCGGTGAATGGTATTATTCACCGGCGTTTTAATAACACACGTCGGGGAATATATAGATACATTCACCGGCGTTTGTAATTTCAAACGCCGGTGAATTAACTGAGATAAATCCCCGCGTACCCTAACATTTCGCTCGCTAATTTTCCAAACCCAATTTGGCCACCTTCGTTTTCCCTCCTCCCTCTCTCTATTTCGCGCGCTTCGTGTAATACCCCGTAAAATAGCATATGGCTATTCTGCACTGTAACCCGTGCATTAACTAAGTATTGCACACGATTACATTTTTCTCTTAGAAATTATCAGTTAAATTGAGAGATTTCAGACATACGGGCTGTTCTGAATCCGATGTAGTAAACTCGGAATATCGTCCCGATTAAACTGTAGTTTTGTCCCGATTGTTTTGACCAGACAATTTGTGGAAAAAAATTATAATTTCCATAAAACATGTATTTTTATAGGATTTTAATATATATATTGGTTATTTTCAATTAAGCTAGTGCTTGAAGTGAATGTGGTATGAGTTTCTGCACTAGGGTTAGAATCGGAGGGTGGTGACCTAGGGTTCCTTGACCTAACCTAGGGTTAGGAACCCTAGTATCATGATGATCATGGCTTGATCTTGATAAAGATCCAATGGTAGGATTAATTCACCATGTGGTATGTGTGTATGTTGACTTAGGGAATAGGAAGCTTCCTAGGAGCTTCAAGGAAGCTTCCATGAAGCTTCCTTGCGTGATGTGTTGGCACCCAATCCACCCTTCATTCCTTCACCCATCCCACACTCCATCTCATCCCTACACCTCACCACCATCCATCCCACACCCACCCATCCACTACCGGACATATAATCCCCCTCCCATTCTCACTTCACTCCATTTTCAAACTCCATTTCATTCTCCTCCTTGTTTTCTCCATTCCTCCTTGTTCAAAAAAAAATAAAATAAATACATGTATATGTAGGAAAAAAAGGAAGAAGTCTATAAGAATAGAAGGAGTAGTAGAGAAGGAGAAGAAGAAGTGTAGGAGAAGGTGTTGGGCCAAGCTACACAAATACAAAGATCAAGGACAAGCAAGCAAGCAAAGCTAGGAGCCAAACTACAAAGAGATTTTGCAACGTCAAGTGGGTGATCTTTTGAACTCTTGTATTTATTTTTGTTTTGGTATGAATGGATGTGTAGTAGTGGTAGACATGATTTGGTTACCATGTTTGAGTATGAGAAGTACTAGGGAAGAATAAATTGTATGGTAGAGAATTACTCTTTTTGAGTTTTGGTTAAGTAGCATGATTGTGAGGGCATATTGGGGAATTTCTTACACCCAAAGGGTTTGGAATCTTGGGCTAAAATTCTGGGGTATTGTTCTTCTATGTATTTAGAGTATCCATGATTTTTTTCATAATATTTGGATGCATTTTAGTAGCCCAAACAGCGGTTCCAAGTCCGGACAGTAAGCAGCCAGAATGGCTGCTGGCTGTGATGATTTTTGGGTGTCTTTCCGATTTTATATCTCGGAAATGACAGGGCATTTTGAGTTGAACATTTTTGTGGACGCTTTTGTATGTGTCTACAACCATAATCTTAAATTTCGTAATTTTCCGAGGTCGTTTGATGCCCCGAAAAAATAGTAGAATACGACTGGTCCGTAGGTGTCGGCTGAAGCTGACTGTGCTTTGTGCTGAAGTTCAAAAAGCCATAACTTCGTGTACGTTTATTATTTTGCTACGAAATTTTGGGAGTAGCTTGGGGTATGAGTCTATTTGATGAATCTCAAATTTTATAATTTTTAGAAGTCATTTGATGAGGTTTCAAAGGTGATTCGTAAGGGGCAGCAAATACCCTGGTGAAAAAGAACAGCTGAAAATCGGGTTATGTTTGAGGAGTCGTAGATCGTTGTGTGGAATGAATTTGAATGTGAATTTTGGACACGATGAAATGGTACATGTGTGGATTAAGAATCTCAAATTTTGTGCACATTGGACTCAAGGTTGATTTATTATCGAATTTCGAAGTAGGCTATGTTTGGCCTAGTGCAAGTTGTCTAGTCTGTGGAGATGGATATCCCTGGACTTAGCAATTAAGAATTTGGACGACTGGACAACTAGAGATTTGCAGTAGGGAGTCATAGATTTCTAATCCAACTGGAATTTTAGAATTTCAGTTTGTAGGTTGGATGTTATGATTTTCCGAAGTTGGGATAGATTCGGCCTTGTCAAGGAAATGATGGCTAGAGAAATCAACTTTTCCTGGTTATGCCCCCGGTGTTAAATGAGTATCTTTGGGGACCCTAAGGATTGAATCTGAGGACGTGTCCAACTATGAAGTTAAGGTAGACACTCCCAGCTTTCCATAGGACCCGGGGTCGAGCAGTTCCGATGAGCGTAGCTGAGGCTACAGCTACTGCTACTTCTTAATCTGTTCATCGGACAATTGATGAGGAACCCTCTGCATACCGCAGAATGGTGATCGTGAGCTATCGGGTTTTATTGATGTCTTAGCAATTTATTTGGAACTTGGATAAGTTCCTGTGCTTGATACTCATGGTGGACATGAGTGAGTTGGGATATAGCTCTGGTCGATTGTGTTCGATGTCCCGGTGCCTGAGTCTGTCAATGATCAAGAATTGATGGTTAGGTGTGTGCTTACCTTCCTTGAATTGTATTGCATCCTTTGGGCGCTGTTGGACCACTCGCTGGGGTTCACGGGCTAGGACTAATTGATCGCGGACCTGTAAAGGTATTGGAAATCAGTGGATGTGATTTCTGTGATGATTGTTGTCTGACAGACCAGACAGACTCGGCATGGTTGATCGACACCAAGTGTGATCTGGGTAACAACTTGTCTTCAGTAACTGCACTGATTAGGTTTTCCTTATTGTTTCCGCTCGAAGACGGAATTGGTGTTAGGGGTGATTCCCTATAATCCAACTTGTCTGAGTATTAGCTGTAGGTGGTGATACTATGGGTTGTCTCTTCCTGTCATTAAGGATACGTGCTGCTGTGCGTATCTTGCAATGTTGATTCCTGAGGTACCGTGGTAAGAACGGATGGGATCCGGACACAGGCTAGTGGACACGAACGGGTCGTATGGGATACGGCGCTATAGGTATGCTGCGGTATATCTTTAAGTTCGTCACGACCGTTGACTGCAGAATGGTGGGACCGTTGACTACAGAGCGGTGGGACCGCATACCCTTAAGTTCGGCACGGCCGTTGACTGCGGAACGGTGGGACCGTTGACTGCAAAGCGGTGGGACCGCATATCTTAAGTTCGTCACGACCTTCAAGGAGGGTCTGAGGCAACGATGATTGGTGACAACGGGCAGCGCCCCAAAGCATTTATGTTATTTTATCTCCTCAACCATGTCATACTATCAGGAACAGGAAGTAGACCCAATCAGAATACATTGCATGACGAGGGATTGAACTCCATATTCAGGAAAATAAACTCCTTGGAAGGTATGTAATATGGGATGCATACATTTCCATCGAAGTTTATTTGGGGAAAGTATGCAGTATGGGATGCATGCATTCCCAACGAATTGCATCAGAGTAAGTGCATCGTGTACATTCTTGTTTCGTGCATTAGATTAAACCATGTCATGTTTTGGCCTGGAACGTATGTAGTATGGGATGCATGCGTATCCAGAGTCCCATGGTTGCTTGTATTACAATAAGGCAGGTGATCATCGCATTAGTGGTTAGACCATGGCATACACGAACACGAGGGAATTAGGATGCACGTTTTCCTTTTCATTCAAGATGGTTTGTGGTTGCCAGTTTGGAGATCGCTGTTTTCTTATCAGCATTGCGTCAGTAGAATTACTGACGTTGTAACACCCCGCAAAATTTAAATGACAATTTTGCCCTCGGGTGTTACGCACGTGCATTTTGTACTATTATTGACTATATCCATAACGGATTTTGATATGTATTTTTGAATTCCAATTATTTATGCAATCCTGTATTTTTAAAATCGCATTTGAGACAACTCATTTGCTAAATTTCAATCTTTGAGTTTTTACGTGCTTTTTACGTATTATCGATGCACGTGTCGATTTCGGGTATTCCACCGTTACGTGCAAAGTTTTCAATGGATTTCAATCACTTATTTTTATAAACATGTTTGAATTTGTTTTGTAAACGAAAATTCAATTTTTGACTATTTTTATTAAAATAAATTTTCTACGTGCAATACACGTGTTTTTTGTACGTTTTGAGTATATTATCAAATATGTATATTAAATATACTTTCTATTGCATTCCAATTGATTATAAATATTTTTCGGTTCATAAAGACAATTTTTGTATTTTTGAGATTTTACGGGCGACGCACGTGTTTCGGTGCACGTGTTTTTAAGCGTATTATTCTTTCAAAATAATTTTCATGAAATTGTGAGTGTCTATTTTTATTGTGCATGAAAAGTATAATTTTTAAGTTAATTTTATATATTTTACATATATAGATAATTATTTTTAAAGGATTAAATAAATAAATTGTTTTGTACACAAAGCACGTGCACGTGCACACATGCGATGTGCACACTTCTTGGGGACCGGGCTGCTCATGAGGAGAGGGAAAATCTGAACATTTGATTTTGAAATAGGAGGGAAAATAAGTTACAAGTTTAAATATGGGGTTAGTGGAGTTCATGTGGGAGGTGGTTGCTATAACTACCTACTACTCCCTTATAAAAATGCACTCTTAGCCTCTCTTTCTCTCATCTCTTCTCCTCCCTATCTCCTGTCATTACCGAGAAGAAAACCAACCCAAAACAGCATTGCCTTTGTCCATTCCTCCATCTAATCACCATTCCACTTGCCTATATACATATACTAATGTATATATATATGTACATACATGGTATGTGTATATGAAAGAAGATGGAAGTTTGTCCTTGATGTTGCCGAAATGGAGTGGGGATGGAGATGCTCTTGATGATTGTTGCTTGCCGAAATGGATTGAAGGTTTGCCTTGGTGCGCGGAGTTCGAGGAGTTTGCAATTGGAGCTTTCTTTAGGAGCTCCTAATTTTAGGAGTCCATTTGAGTACAAATCTTCATTTTAGGTGGGTGTTTCTTAAATGCTTTCTAATTTAGGAGTAGAAAATGCATGATAGATGGGATATGATTTATTTGGTTGAAATTGAATTGATATGATGATACTACATGCTAGTGGTTAATTGCTAAATTCTAACTATGGCGATTGATGTGAATTGTTAAATGTGTTATGATGATTGTTCGAATATTTGCATGAAAGAATATGTGCCCTTTGGCAAGTTTTTGATTGCATGATGCATGTTTGAAATAGTATTTAAAAACGATGCAAATGTGTATAAAAGAATTGTTTATTGTCAATATGACAAAGAAGTGCAGTTCTAAAATATCTATTTTGTGAGTATAGAGATTTGATAAAGCGATTTTGATAAAAGACACAGTTTATTTGGAAAGTTGATTGGAAAACATGTTTTAATACAATTGTAAAGATTTCATTTGAGAACATATACGATATTGTTTTTAAAAGGAATATATTCTGGAAATGATCTATGTTATTATATGGGAGTACAAATTAATTAAAAGGTAGAAAAATGTATGCAAAGATGCAATTGGTGAATTTGACAGTCGACTGTTCACTTCCATAGTCGACTGGTAAGTGTTAAAAAGTTGGTTTCATCAGCAGGACAGTCGACTGAATACTTTCACAGTCGACTGCTGTTGTCATAAAGTTGATGTTTGAGTTTTCAAGGTATTCGCGGGACAATCGACTGATACTGTCACCAGTCGACTGAACCGACTGTGTTATTGCAGAAGTTTCAAGTCTCGTAGAGCAGTCGACTGTCTGCTTTCACAGTCGACTGGATCGAGCTGACTGTTGTTTTTGATGTTCAAAGTACTCACGGAACAGTCGACTGATACTACCACCAGTCGACTGAACCGAACTATTTTCTGGTTCTTGAGTTTGGATTTGATCCTTGACAAATGAAAGTTAAATAAGTTGAATATGAGATTTTATGATTATTAATATGTGATTGAGTTTTATTGTGAAATGCACACAAGGTTGTGAAAGATGGAATTGATAAAGAAATCAGATTTAATTGTTCTCATGTTATGAGATTATAAAAGAAATGTTTTGAGAAAGAGTTTGTGAACAAAAGAAATGGAACTATTATTGGAGATTGATTATGAAATATTGTTGATCTCTAGAATGAGATAGTTGTTGGAATCTAGAGGCTGGGCGAGACCCTAGTGACCGGCAGTATTATTTATGATTTGAGAGCTAACCGTTGAGGGTTGAGCGTCTCTTGAGAAGTAGTCAGGTAGGCTGACTGTCTCTGTTGTTGATTTAAGTCCGGTAGGGTAAGCTAGCTCTAGGTTGTGATGATTTTCTTTAAAACAAACTTTGTAAGGCTGTGATGGAAGTAAGAGAAAAACATAAGTATGGGAGCCTCGAGTCTACGATGCGGATGTGATCCACAGAATACATGCTTGATGAGTCAAGACATGGCGTGGGCAATACTCCAGAATGATCGGGATCTTGGCGACGCTTGTGGGATGTTTGGTGACTGCAAGAGGATCATGTTCAGGGAGGAGGCTGAATTATCGCAGAACGCATGCTTGATGAGTCAAGACATGGCGCGAGGTTCCCCTCCAGGGTCTTGGACACGTGCTTGTAATCATGGAACGTCTATGACACTTGCTGAAATTACAGATAGATACATAGTGGAGATGTATTGAAAGTGAGAGAAAATACGGGTATGAGAACTAGAGTTTACGGTGCGGGTGTGTGAGCCGCAGAATGCATGCTTGATGAGTCAAGACATGGCGCGGGCACAACTCAGAATGATCGGACTTTAGTCACGCTTGTGGGATGTTTTGGTGACTGCAAGAGGATCGTGTTCAGGGAGGAGGCTGAATTACCGCGGAATGCATGCTTGATGAGTCAAGACATGGCGCGGGATTCCCCTCCAGGGTCCAGGACACGTGCTTGTACTCATAGACCATCTAGGATACTCACCGTAGTTACAGGAGTAGATTAAGTCATGGCGAGGGATTGAACCCTACAACAATGAAGAACGATTAAGAGGCTTGCCCTCGGACCTATGTAGTATGAGATGCATAGAATCCGAACAAGTGTGCATTAGTGTCATGTAATATAATAACTGCATTAAGGACTAAGTGCACCGCACAACACGACATCAATAGGATAGTCCCTTTGTAGCTTTGGTTGTGATCAAGTTTGTGTTTGCTAAAGTATTTAAGAATCATTATACTGTTTCCGGCATAGAGAGGATGGCCGTGTATAATATTTCGTCAGTTGTAAGCAACTGACGCGCCCACGGTTTTATATGCAGGAAATGGAGTTACATGAAGATATAAAGATGATTGATGATGGTGTTGATTATTTAAATATTAAAGTTGTAACAATTGTACATTCATTATTGTTGTATTTTATTGATTCTGCTGCTTATTGGTGTAAAGGACTCTGATGTAATTATTGTTGAAATAAAAGTTTTAAATTCCTTGTAAAATTGTACGAAAGAAGTGAAAAGATCCTGTAGAACTCTCGAATTCAGTTGTATTTGGAATTCGGGGTGTTACAGACGTACCCCACATTTTAGGTACATGAATATCGGGTCACAAGCACAGGAGAGCCCAAGATCAGCAGGGCATCCAACGGGGATGGCAGTATACATGCCTACCATTCGAGTGGGGCAGAAATATCAGAGTCGCGCAGCAGAAGGCTCAAGCCGAGGGACAAGTCCCTGGGAATCAGATAGACCACCCAGCGGAGTTATCAGCAATGACTAATTGATCACTGATCTGGAAGACAACTGACAGCTTTGCCAGAGGAGCCTGATTATTCTTTGTGATCAGCTGTAATAAGTTATGTAATTTGTGTTCCTTGTTCAAGGGCATTTTGATATTGTAATTATTGATGTAATAACTCTAATGGCAATAAAAAGTGTTTAAATTTCCATGTTATTTACTGTGTTGAGATGCATTTGAAGGCAAAGATTCTGGTTGTGTCACGGATGTCCGGTATTGGAGATACGGGGCGTTACAGTTGGTATCAGAGCTAACTTCAAATTGCAGACTAACACAGTAGGAAATTTGACTTAAAATGCCAAATGGCTGGGTTTAGTTTGGATTGCAGGAAGGTCAAAACCATGATTGTTTCGCTTTTCCCGTATGTTTGTGATCTTTCCTACATCCAGAACTAACCCTGCGTGTTTTCTTTCCTTGAAGGGTGTCTAGAAGAATCAGAAACAACTACCGTAGAATGGCTGAGGGCGAAGGCAGTAGGACCAACGGCACAAACTTCAATATTGAAGCTGAGTTTACCCGTGTATACCAAATGATGGGAGCATTTGTGGAAGCTAGTAGAAACCAAGCACCGCCACAGGGAACACCAGGAGTCGCTACCCCAGCAGACCCGATAAAGATGGTGGAATCGTTCAAGAAGATGAAACCGCCAGTTTTCGAATGGCAGGTCGACCCCACGGCTGCTGACGACTGGATACGTCAAGTAGAAACAGTGTTTGAAGTACTGGTAACTCCAGAAGACAGCAAGGTTCGTTTGGCCACAATATTGCTAGAGAAGGATGCCGGAGTTTGGTGGCAGTCCGTAAAGCGTGGTCTTGGGGGAGGTCAAATCACGTGGGAGAATTTCCTTGAAGAATTCCGACAGCACTATTTTCCCACGGATGTGCAAGAAGAAAAGGCGATGGAGTTCCACAATTTGAAGCAGGAAAATATGTCTGTCAGAGAATATGAGACAAAATTTTCTCAGCTATCACGGTATGCACCTAAAATGGTTCAGGAAGAAGCGAAGAAAGCCCAAAGATTTGAGCAAGGGCTCAGTCCTGGACTGAGGTCGAGGATGGTTCCATTAGGCATCCGCCGATTCGACAAGCTAGTAAGGCGAGCTGCGGTGACAGAAATGGACATGAGGCGGAGTCAAGGCGAGGCCGAGACGAAGAAGAAGAGGAAACACATTCTCACCAATGACCAAGACAAGCGGGACTCAACTCACAAGTCCAGAAAGCTTAACACCAGCAAGGGGACCAACCAGACGGTGGTGTGTTACTTTTGTAAAGAACCAGATCATTTCAAGAGTCAATGCCCGAAAAGAGCCAAGACAAGCACTTGCTACAATTGTGGAGAAGCCGGGCACAAGAAATCAGATTGTCCACGACTGCAAGGGAACCCCAATGACCAGTTACTAAAGGTGACCGATAAAGGGAAGAAGCATGTTCATTAGGGACGAACCTCAGTTTAACTGGGAAGAAGTATGTAATAATGAGGGCTATCATAGTCGAGAAATAGTAAAATGTTTTGTTGGTTGCATTTTTGCAAGTTATGGATGATGAACTTGTACTATGATCTGTAGCATGATATTATGTCTATTATAAAGCATGAAAGTTGGGGCATTTGGTTGTCTCTTGTCTTATGCGTATTTTATTAAGTATTTGGGATAAGGAATAAGGCTTAAATATTTGCCTTCTCCTTGGAAAGCCTCGCTTCCTTCTAAGGAGGGAGTGGTCACCGATCCTCTAGAAGTACAAACCGAGAGCTGGAAGATGTGCTTAGAACTTGACTCGGGCACTAGAAGGAGATATGATGAACCAAGAACGATCGTGAGTATGGAGGCTCCAGAATGGTCCGCAGATTGAGATATTCCCCAGCATTCTAGACGAGGGATAAAATAGGCCTCAGAGTGTTCTATAGAGAGGGATTGATCTCCAGTGTTTCAGGACGAGAGCGATACTCATGGGGAGTTCGTGTGGTGAGGTCAGCTCCAGAACGATCCATGGAGTGAGACATTCCTCAGCATTCCAGACGAGGGATGAAATAGGCCTCAGAATGATCTGTGGAGTAGGATTGGTCTCCAGTATTCCAGGGACGAGAGCGACGCTCATGAGGAAGATTGCGTGATGTTGGCTCCGGAATGATCCAGGGAGTGAGATATTCCCCAGTATTCCTGACGTGGGATGAAATAGGCCCCAGAATGATCTGTGGAGTGGGATTGATCTCCAGTATTCCAGGGACGAGAGCAACATTCACGGGTAGGCTAGTGGGACATTGGCTCCAGAATGATCCAAGGAGTGAGATATTCCCCAGTATTCCAGACGAGGGATGAAATAGGCCCCAGAGTGATCTGTGGAGTGGGATTGATCTCCAGTATTCCGTGGACGAGAGAAATACCCACAGAGGAAATTCAAGGATAAGTAAGGGCTCCACAATGATCCAAGGAGTGAGATATTCCCCAGTATTACAGACGAGGGATGAAATAGGCTCCAGGATGTTCTGTAGAGAGGGATTGATCTCCAGTATTCCGAGGACGAGAGCAATACCCACGAGGAAAATTAATGATAAGAGAGGCTCCAGAATGATCCAAGGAGTGAGATATTCCCCAGTATTCCAGACGAGGGATGAAATAGGCCCCAGGATGTTCTGTAGAGAGGGATTGATCTCCAGTATTCCGAGGACGAGAGTAATACCCACGGGGAAAATTAATGATGAGAGAGGCTCCAGAATGATCCGTGGAGCAAAGTATTTCTCGATATTCCAGAACACGAGATGAAATAGGCCCCAGGATGTTCTGTAGAGAGGGATTGATCTCCAGTAGTCCTGGATGAGAGCAACTTTCCCTGAAGTGATTCATCCCAAGTACGGTGGATGTGAGATAAGACAGATCCCCGAATGATCCCTGCAATGGGATTAATCTCAGGGACGGAAGGGTGCGTTGAGCACTTAAGGCTTGCGAGCTGATGTTGGGCACTTGAGATTGGGTTGTCGAGGATGTTCCTCGAGAAATTTGAGATGATCAGGGGAAGGTGTCTTCTGCTCATGGATGTTTTTCTGCTCCCCTAGAGTCGTTCTGAGGACAGAACGATTCTAAGGAGAGAGTGATGTAATACCCCGCAAAATAGCATATGACTATTTTGCACTGTAACCCATGCATTAACTAAGTATTTTACACGATTACATTTTTCTCCTAGAAATTATCAGTTAAATTGAGAGATTTCAGACATACGGGCTGTTCTGAATCCGATGAAGTAAACTCGGAATATCGTCTCGATTAAACTATAGTTTTGTCCCGATTGTTTTGACCAGACAATTTATGGAAGGAAATTATAATTTTCATAAAACATGTATTTTTATAGGATTTTAATATATATATATTGGTTATTTTCAATTAAGCTAGTGCTTGAAGTGAATGTGGTATGAGTTTCTGCACTAGGGTTAGAATCGGAGGGTGGTGACCTAGGGTTCCTTGACCTAACCTAGGGTTAGGAACCCTAGTATCATGATGATCATGGCTTGATCTTGATAAAGATCCAATGGTAGGATTAATTCACCATGTGGTATGTGTGTATGTTGACTTAGGGAATAGGAAGCTTCCTAGGAGCTTCAAGGAAGCTTCCATGAAGCTTCCTTGCTTGATGTGTTGGCACCCAATCCACCCTTCTTTCCTTCACCCATCCCACACTCCATCTCATCCCTACACCTCACCACCATCCATCCCACACCCACCCATCCACTACCGGCCATATAATCCCCCTCCCATTCTCACTTCACTCCATTTTCAAACTCCATTTCATTTTCCTCCTAGTTTTCTCCATTCCTCCTTGTTCAAAAAAAAATAAAATAAATACATGTATATGTAGGAAAAAAAGGAAGAAGTCTATAAGAATAGAAGGAGTAGTAGAGAAGGAGAAGAAGAAGTGTAGGAGAAGGTGTTGGGCCAAGCTACACAAATACAAAGAGCAAGGACAAGCAAGCAAGCAAAGTTAGGAGCCAAACTACAAAGAGATTTTGCAACGTCAAGTGGGTGATCTTTTGAACTCTTGTATTTATTTTTGTTTTGGTATGAATGAATGTGTAGTAGTGTTAGACATGATTTTTTTACCATGTTTGAATATGAGAAGTACTAGGGAAGAATAAATTATATGGTAGAGTATTACTCTTTTTGAGTTTTGGTTAAGTAGCATGATTGCGAGGGCATATTGGGGAATTTCTTACACCCAAAGGGTTTGGAATCTTGGGCTAAAATTCTGGGGTATTTTTCTTATATATATGTAGAGTATCCATGATTTTTTTCATAATATTTGGATGCATTTTAGTAGCCCAAACAGCGGTTCCAAGTCCGGACAGTAAGCAGCCAGAATGGCTGCTGGCTGTGATGATTTTTGGGTGTCTTTCCGATTTTATATCTCGGAAATGACAGGGCATTTTCAGTTGAAAATTTTTGTGGACTCTGTTGTATGTGTCTACAACCATAGTCTTAAATTTTGTAATTTTCCGAGGTCGTTTGATGCCCCGAAAAAATAGTAGAATACGACTGGTCCGTAGGTGTCGGCTGAAGCTGACTGTGCTTTGTGCTGAAGTTCAAAAAGCCATAACTTCGTGTACGTTTATTATTTTGCTACGAAATTTTGGGAGTAGCTTGGGGTATGAGTCTATTTGATGAATCTCAAATTTTATAATTTTTAGAAGTCATTTGATGAGGTTTCAAAGGTGATTAGTAAGGGGCAGCAAATACCCTGCTGAAAAAGAACAACTGAAAATCGGGTTATGTTTGAGGAGTTGTAGATCGTTGTGTGGAATGAATTTGAATGTGAATTTTGGACACGATGAAATGGTACATGTGTGGATTAAGAATCTCAAATTTTGTGCGCATTGGACTCAAGGTTGATTTATTATCGAATTTCGAAGTAGGCTATGTTTGGCCTAGTGCAAGTTGTCTAGTCCGTGGAGATGGATATCCCTGGACTTAGCAATTAAGAATTTGGACGACTGGACAACTAGAGATTTGCAGTAGGGAGTCATAGATTTCTAACCCAACTGGAATTTTAGAATTTCAGTTTGTAGGTTGGATGTTATGATTTTTCGAAGTTGGGATAGATTCGGCCTTGTCAAGGCAATGATGGCTAGAGAAATCAACTTTTCCTGGTTATGCCCCCGGTGGAAAATGAGTATCTTTGGGGACCCTAAGGATTGAATCTGTGGACGTGTCCAACTATGAAGTTAAGGTAGACACTCCTAGCTTTCCATTGGACCCGGGGTCAAGCAGTTCCGATGAGCGTAGCTGAGGCTACAGCTACTGCTACTTCTTAATCTGTTCATCGGACAATTGATGAGGAACCCTCTGCATACCGCAGAATGGTGATCGTGAGCTATCGGGTTTTATTGATGTCTTAGCAATTTATTTGGAACTTGGATAAGTTCCTGTGCTTGATACTCATGGTGGACATGAGTGAGTTGGGATATAGCTCTGGTCGATTGTGTTCGATGTCCCGGTGCCTGAGTCTGTCAATGGTCAAGAATTGATCGTTAGGTGTGTGCTTACCTTCCTTGAATTGTATTGCATCCTTGGGGCGCTGTTGGACCACTCGCTGAGGGTCACGGGCCAGGACTAATTGATCGCGGACCTGTAAAGGTATTGGAAATCAGTGGATGTGATTTCTGTGATGATTGTTGTCTGACAGACCAGACAGACTCGGCATGGTTGATCGACACCAAGTGTGATCTGGGTAACAACTTGTCTTCAGTAACTGCACTGATTAGGTTTTCCTTATTATTTCCGCTCGAAGACGGAATTGGTGTTAGGGGTGATTCCCTATAATCCAACTTGTCTGAGTATTAGCTGTAGGTGGTGATACTATGGGTTGTCTCTTCCTGTCATTAAGGATACGTGCTGCTGTGCGTCTCTTGCAATGTTGATTCCTGAGATACCGTGGTAAGGACGGATGGGATCCGGACACAGGCTAGTGGACACGAACGGGTCGTATGGGATACGGCGCTATAGGTATGCTGCGGTATATCTTTAAGTTCGTCACGACCGTTGACTGCAGAATGGTGGGACCGTTGACTACAGAGCGGTGGGACCGCATACCCTTAAGTTCGGCACGGCCGTTGACTGCGGAACGGTGGGACCGTTGACTGCAAAGCGGTGGGACCGCATATCTTAAGTTCGTCACGACCTTCAAGGAGGGTCTGAGGCAACGATGATTGGTGACAACGGGCAGCGCCCCAAAGCATTTATGTTATTTTATCTCCTCAACCATGTCATACTATCAGGAACAGGAAGTAGACCCAATTAGAATGCATTGCATGACGAGGGATTGAACCCCATATTCAGGAAAACGAACTCCTTGGAAGGTATGTAATATGGGATGCATACATTTCCATCGAAGTTTATTTGGGGAAAGTATGCAGTATGGGATGCATGCGTTCCCAACGAATTGCATTAGAGTAAGTGCATCGTGTACATTCTTGTTTCGTGCATTAGATTAGACCATGTCATGTTTTGGCCAGGAACGTATGTAGTATGGGATGCATGCGTATCCTGAGTCCCATGGTTGCTTGTATTACAATAAGGCAGTGATCAGCGCATTAGTGGTTAGACCATGGCACACACGAACACCAGGAAATTAGGATGCACGTTTTCCTTTTCATTCAAGATGGTTTGTGGTTGCCAGTTTGGAGATCGTTGTTTTCTTATCAGCATCGCGTCAGTAGAATTACTGACGTACCCCACATTTTAGGTACATGAATATCGGGTCACAAGCACAGGAGAGCCCAAGATCAGCAGGGCATCCAACGGGGATGGCAGTATACATGCCTACCATTCGAGTGGGGCAGAAATATCAGAGTCGCGCAGCAGAAGGCTCAAGCCGAGGGACAAGTCCCAGGGAAGCAGATAGACCACTCAGCGGAGTTATCAGCAATGACTAATTGATCGCTGATCTGGAAGACAACTGACAGCTTTGCCAGAGGAGCCTGATTATTCTTTGTGATCAGCTGTAATAAGTTATGTAATTTGTGTTCCTTGTTCAAGGGCATTTTGATATTGTAATTATTGATGTAATAACTCTAATGGCAATAAAAAGTGTTTAAATTTCCATGTTATTTACTGTGTTGAGATGCATTTGAAGGCAAAGATTCTGGTTGTGTCACGGATGTCGGGTATTGGAGATCCGGGGCGTTACACTTCGCCTCCGTCATCTTCGACAGCCCAATTTGATTTCCCTGCTCTCTCTCTATTTCGCGGTGAATTTGCGATCGAAAACCCCCGCTCGTCGTCCCACTCTCTCTCTATCTCCTACGCCACCGCTCGTCGCCCCCCTCTCTCTCTTCGGTAATTTCTCTTGATTGCTTTCCTTTTCACTGTTAAAGATGCTGAATTCATGCATCTGATTGTCATCTTAGCATGATTTTTTTACCAAAATGGATTAACTGTCAACTAAGGATGCTAGCTGTATACCAAAATCCTCCAAATCTATACAAGAATTGGGCGGAACAAACCTTGTGTGCAGGTTTCTTTTGGAGCCACAAACATCAATGGTTTAGTTGGGATGAAGAATTAATAGAGAAACATATATGCTTAGATACTGGAAATTTTCATTTTCTTTTACTGTTAAAGAAGCTGAATTCATGCATCTGATTGTCATCTTAGCATGATTTTTTTACCAAAATGGGTTCACTGTCAACTAAGGATGCTAGATGTATACCAAAATCCTCCAAATCTGTACAAGAATTGGGCGGAACAAACCTTGTGCAGGTTTCTTTTGGAGCCACAAACATCATGATTTAGTTGGGATGAAGAATTAATAGAGAAACATATATGCTTAGATACTGGAAATTTCCATTTTCTTTTACTGTTAAAAAAGTTGAATTCATGCATCTGATTGCCATCTTAGCATGATTTTTTTACCAAAATGGGTTCACTGTCAGCTAAGGATGCTGTATGTATACCAAAATCCTCCAAATCTGTACAAGAATTGGGCTGAACAAACTTTGTGCAGGTTTATTTTGGAGCCACAAACATCAATGGTTTAGTTGGGATGAAGAATTAATAGAGAAACATATATGCTTAGATACTGGAAATTTTCATTTTCTTTTACTGTTAAAGAAACTGAATTCATGCATCTGATTGCCATCTTAGCATGATTTTTTTACCAAAATTGGTTGACTGTCATCTAAGGATGCTAGCTGTATACCAAAATCCTCCAAATTTGTACAAGAATTGGGCTGAACAAACCTTGTGCAGGTTTCTTTGGAACCACAAACATTAATGATTTAGTTGGGATGAAGAATTAATAGACAAACATATATGCTTAGATACTGGAAATTTTCATTTTCTTTTACTGTTAAAGAAGCTGAATTCATGCATCTGATTGTCATCTAAGGATGCTAGCTGTATACCAAAATCCTCCAAATCTGTACATGAATTGGGCTGAACGAACCTTGTGCAGGTTTCTTTTGGAGCTACAAACATCAATGATTTAGTTGGGATGAAGAATTAATAGAGAATCATATTAGTAGCCATATTAGTTTCTTTTGTGCAGGTTTGTTATTATTATTATTATTATTATTATTATTATTATTATTATTTTGGGATAAGTAACTGATTATTAGTAGCTATGAACAGAATAGTTCATGAGTCATCAGATCTTCTTGTTACCGTATTTACAGCACGACGCCCTCGTTATTCGTCCGATTCCTCTTCCTCAGCAAATACCCTTTACCATCATCATCTCCTTGAACGGAAAGCCAAATACAGGAGAGACTATAGTCGAATCGATATTACACTCGAACACAAGGTGTGCGATAAAATGCCACTAAGGTGGTTGTGATAATTTCCACAAAGGTAGTTTAGGGTTATGTGAATAGAGTAGATTGTATTTAGATTTAATTGTTTTTTTATACATTTTTGGAACCACGATTTCGTTCTTTTACAGTTAATTGTTATATCGTTTATTTATTTGCAGCTAGGGATGGTTTTAAAAAAGGTGAAATTAAATATACAAAATGCCTTTTACTGTTAATACTATTTAATATGTCAAATTTTAATTTCAGATTGTGTGCTATTGTTATAATGGATAGAAGTTGGATTAGTAAACCATGATTATCCAAGGAGTACCGTGATGGTAGTAAAGATTTTATTATCTTTGCCAAACGACATTCCCGTGATCCCAACCTAATTTTTGTCCATGCCTTCGGTGTACAAATTGTAATTTGAGGATATGTGACGTAGTACATACACATTTGGTTGTCAACGGTTTTCTTCAAGGGTACACACGGTGGTTTTGTCATGGAGAGGATCATACGTCAGCTTCTGTTTGTCCGGTTGTATTAGGAAATGAAGATGAGCCCTTAGTGAACGAAGACTTAAGTGTTCCCGATGAGATGCATGCTTTGTTGCAAGACGCCTTGGAGATTCATAATGTTTCTTTCCACACCAATAACCCAACAACCCAAGTTCATAATGAGTCAACAGAAACATCACACATTGGTGGTGGGGTGGACGAGGAAATGCCTGACCCCGCCCCTGAAAATAATAAACAGCAAGAATCCTTTGCTAAGTTGCTTGAAGATGCTAGTACTCCGCTGTACCGCGATTGCACCAAATTCTCTAAATTCTCATTCATTGTCAGACTATTTCAGATTAAATGTTTAAACGGGTGGTCTGCTAAGTCCTTCAGTATGCTACTTGAACTGTTGAATGAAGCATTTTCAGAAATCTGTATTCCAAACTCAGTATATAAAATCAAAAAATTCCTTAGTTCTTTCGATCTAGGGTATGAGAAGATAGCAGCATATCCAAATGACTGTATGCTTTTCACGGGAGGTAAGGAAAGTCTGGAGAATTGCGAAGTCTGTGGTTCTTCGAAATGGTTAGAAACACCAAATCAAGACAATCAAGCCAGTGGATCTACTAAGCGAAGTAGGAGAAAGAAGCCTGCCAAAATACTGCGTTACTTTCATCTGATTCATAGGCTACAAAGATTGTTTATGTCTACAAAAACTTCTTCTGATATGAAATGGCATGCTGAAGGTCACACTAATGATGGGATTCTTAGACATCCTGCTGATTCTCAATCTTGAAAAAAATTTGATGAAAGATATCCCGATTTTGCGGAAGATCCTCGAAATATGAGACTTGGACTAGCTAGTGATGGTTTCAACCCTTTTAGGCAAATGAGTAGTACATACAGCATATGGCCTGTTGTGTTAATACCATACAATTTGCTGCATTGGAAATGCATGAAACATTCCTCATTTATTTTTTCCATGATAGTTCCCGGACCGAAAGGTCGTGGAAATGATATAGATGTGTACCTACAACCGTTAATAGATGAACTTCAGAATAAAATAAACTTGGTTCTTTGAATGTAATCCTTATATATAGATGTATACAGTAAAGAATAAAATATAACAAAAAATAAGAATTATTTTTTCCAAATCTGTTTTCTTCGTGGACGTGCTAAAAAACCCAATTTTGTTCACTTTTAGGTCTCACTATTCTGTGTTTGTAGGTCGGCACCAATTTTCTGCATTATCTAGGAAAAAAACGATGAGGGTGGCTGAAGCAGAGAACTTCGATCACACTTTCGACGCACTCTTCATGTTAAAGGAATCATTTTTCTTGCAATTTTTCTAGTACATTTTATCTTTGAAAAGATAAATAACCCATTACTTTTACTTGTTGAAGAGTTGGAAGCCTAAATATTTTATTTAATGATTGCTATTGTTTATTGGTATTGAAAGGTTCTGGTTGATCCTGGTTCTCAAAACAGAGTGACGATTATATAATTTTGATAATACTACCATTTATTTAATTACACATATTAGAAGTCCTTTGCTTCAGTAAATTGCATCATGACTAAATTTTTGCTGTTGACAATTATCTTTTATAGTTGATGGGTGCTCTGTTGCTTCCTTTCCACAGAATGCTCTGCATCAACTGAATTCTGTCCCATGAAGTGTCAATTCGTCACAATCTCTGCGATGAGCCACGGTAATTCTCCTCTGTGTCGCACGTACACGGGTACGGGATACGGGTACGACACGACTCGAGTACGCCGTACGCGTATACGTGATTTCTCAAAATGTAGGATACGGGTACGTTAAGGATACGTTGAATATAAAAATAATAAATTTATTATATATTATGTTAAAAAAAATAAAATTCAAAAAAATTATAATAACTAGAAAATTGATTGTAATCTACAAATTGTAAATGTAATCAACTAATCATACCTCTATTTTGCACATATGACATTTTTGCTTTCCATTGGTGGGAGCTTCAAAGATGACAATCGAAAAAGTCCTAAAAAGAAACAATAGATTAACAATTAAAGACATTCAAGAATAAAAGAATGGGTAGAAATTTAACTTATTAACATAATAGTAAGCAACTTAATAGCAAATGTCATTACCAAAATCAACACATAACAAGAACTACATTACCACCTCACATTTCTACCCTCTCCCGGCTCCTTTCCTAACTTTGTGACATATTTTCATAGAGGGTTGTTGGGATCTTCCTCATTAGGAGGTGTATTACTCGCACCCGTAGAAGTCATTCTCAAAGAAAATCTATATGAAAATGAGAACATTAGGCTTTGTAAGAAATCGTAAGAAAGTATTAGGGTTTGAGAGAAGCTCTAACTACACCCCTAAATCCCCAATTTTATTTTAAACCCTAACCCTAATACCCTCTCCCTCTCTCACTAGCCGCCACCCCCTCTATCATCTCCTTCTTCTCCTCCTTTCTCCCGAAACCCATCCCCCCTGTCGACATCCCCCTTACCCTGATGTCGCCGCCATCCTGATCTTACCTTGTCGTCGTCTCGACCCCAAAGCCCCGACCGCCTGCAACCCCAACGACCCTCGCCTTGCCGCTTCATCCCTTCCTCTAACCCCTCGCCACCCCATCGTCGCTTACCACCACCGACCACCTTGCTGCCTCTCTCCCTCACCGCCGACGAACTCGACTCCCCGAAACCC
The DNA here is from genome assembly GCA_017893485.1 of Hemerocallis citrina. Classification (NCBI taxonomy): domain Eukaryota; kingdom Viridiplantae; phylum Streptophyta; class Magnoliopsida; order Asparagales; family Asphodelaceae; genus Hemerocallis; species Hemerocallis citrina. The sequence goes on along the minus strand of CM030359.1, from coordinate 334,170,806 downwards.
TTCACACCCGAAACCCTAATCCCCAAATCCCTTTCACACCTGAAACTCTAATTCCCAAATCCCCAATTCAAATCCTAACCCTAATCTCCAGATCTATAGGCTAATTTGCAGAGGAGTACAATGCACATCGAGATCAGCAACTTCTTCCTTCATCCGTGGCAACACGTTCATCGAACCCCGTCCACTTCTCCATTATTTGTGTTACTACCTATTATCTCTATAATATTATTTGAATTATCTGTCGTCCAAAAATATTGAGTGTGTGTACTTCTACTTGCTAATTAGAGTACGAATCATTATTACATATCTTACATGCTAAGAACGATTAAGTATAATTGTTGATCGTTAGGCGTGAATCTTTAATTGGGCTTGTTAACTTATTTCAATTCTTGAAAATTCATCAAACCAATTATTAGTTTTAATTTCTAACTTAATCGGCATTACATATTGGTAAAATATTTTAATATTTTTGGAAAATTTTCTACTTAGAGTTAAGTTTACATCATTTTGGTATCAGAGCAAAGGTTTTTAAAAAACCTAGTTCTTGAGTCATTTAGCTATAGTTTCTGCATTAATTTAGGATCATTTTAGGATTATTAGATCGTTTCAGATTAAAAAATTGTATTATTTGCATTTAGAGCTTTAGGCCATTTAACAAAAAAAATATTTTAGGTGCACTTAGGTCACGCTTTCCCAAATTTCACCAATGAACAATATTGATATTTCCACTACCCTTGCTGCTATTCAAGCAACCCTTGCTAATATCAATCAACGGCTTGAGCAAGTGGAATTAAATCAGAAGGTTGTCCTTAAACTTCATGTTAATCGTCAGATCCCTCAGGGAATGATCGTGACGGTCGACGTCAAGATCGTGACCCTGACGAACAATACAAAAAGAACATTAAGGCTAACGTTCTCCACTTTGATGGCCACATGGAATCTCAAGCTTATCTTGATTGGATCCGTGCCATGGACTACTACTTTGTGTGGTTTGACACGAGCGAAGACCTAAAGGTCAAATTTGTCACGATAAAATTGACTGATAAAGCTCAACAACACCGGATCAATCTTCAACATGCCCGTGGAGGCCGATGCCTGGCACCCATAATCACTTGGGAGGCCATGAAAGAGAAACTCATCGAGAGATATGTGCCCTTGTTATTCCACACCCGATTGCTAGATTTGTGGAACCAATTCTATCAAGGAAGTAAATCCACCTTAGAGTATGTGGATAAGTTTGACGACTTTTTCATTCGGTGCAATGCTTTAGCTAAAGAGAGCGAAGAACAAACCATCTCTAGGTTCAGAGCTAGACTACTAGCCGATCTTAGGAACGAGTTAATTCATAGAAATGTGGACTCCTTGATAGCAACTTATGTCACTGTCCTCGATATGGATTTCCTTAAAGCAAGTTTTTCCTACAAGTCCAGCGATTCGAGAGATTATTTTTCTAGAATGACATCTACTAAGCTCTCTAGGTCTGAGCCCTCCTCTTTTCAGTACCTCAATAAGTGCTACCCAAGCTAGCCTACTTTAAATTTCTATCCACCTAGAAATGCCAACACGGGTAAGACCCCCCTCCCCCCACAAAAAAAATCAATTTCTGGAACTAGTAGTGATACAACCAAATTATAGTAGTCGCCTGTACCTTGACGGTCGACTGTTGTTCGGTCAAATGATCCTTAACCTTTTTAGGATTATTGACAGTCGACTGTGCAATGCTTGATAGTCAACTGTCTATACAATTGTGCAATTTGAAATTTCAGATTCTTATTTTTGGAAAGAAATATTACAATTAAAGGGAAATTAGCATTGTATTATTAATATCTTTTAACTCTAAAATTTTGAAAAATCACTTGCGATCAAAAGAGATATTAAGTGAATTTTTATTGTTTTCTTATTAAGACAATTACGACATTATTTAGCAACCTTTTGTTTCGGACTTGAAGCGTGTTTCAGTTTTCATTAAGAAAACTCGTGCGTATAATAGGATACCTGGCTGACCAATGTTCATTGTATTGGATTTTGGTATAGTGGAACTCTTGGAGCATAAAATTACTGCAGAAATGAGAAGTGGGTTAGGTTTGGGGACCGAATCACTATAAATCATTATCACTATAAATCTTTTTTCAATGTGGGACAAAACTAAGCATTACTTTAACACCCCCCCCTGAAGCTAGTGTGTAGATATTGTCGAAATCAAGCTTGCTCAAGAAGGTTTGAAAAAGTTTAGGAGGTAGTGCCTTAGTTAGTGTTAGGAATGTGTCTTGAATACTCGTGGTTCAGATTAGAAGAAGGTAACATGAAGTACGAAGGTCGAAGCGTCGAAGAGAGTAGAAGGAAAAAACAACAGTAGCAAGGTGCAGCAGAGTTGCGATCGACTGTCCTAGGAGACGGTCGACCGCATCCCCGACCACACCCCCTGACCGCAGTTGCACAGGGTTTGGCCGAGAGAAGGACGGTCGACTGGTCTTGTTGGATGGTTGACCGCCCGCGGTGCTATGTATTTTTTGGGCCTCAATTTGTTAGGTCATTTCAGCCCAATGGCCCCAATCTTCAACTCCAAGTTAGATCGTACGTCTGCTATTCAGTTACTTCTTCTACATGTTATATCAGACGACTGAGAATCAAGATTAAACCTAGGGTTCTCTCTGTTCTTCTATATATATTGTAAACTCCTTCAATATGAGAGCAGAGTACTTCATTGATATTTTCTCCATTGCAAAGAGAGGCTTGAGAGAGATAGTTCTTGGTGAGTAAGTTTAATTCCTTATATTGAGTGAATCAGTAACTCCTTGTAATCTCTTCTAGTTGAATTTCAGATCTCCCTATATTCCCCCCTCCCCCCCGGATTAAGCGAAGACTAACCAGGATAAATCCTCGTTGTGTTTGTATTGGATTTGTGGATCTACTTGCTTGCTCAATTGATTTGTCTCATCTACTTCGATTTTCTCATTGCTCTATTTAGTTTCGCTGCGACAACGGGTGTTCGTTGATGCCCCAATCCCAATAATTAGGATAACAACAAATTGTTCACCAGTCCAGACATACGAGAATGAAATCACCTTCTTCTCCCATTCATCACCAATGAAGTGACAATCAACTTTGATATGTTTTGTGCACTCGTGAAACATTGAATTTTTAGAAATATGCATAGCCACCGGGTAGTCGCAGTATAGTGGAACTAGAGATGTGAGATTGATAAGTCTCGAAGAAGAAATTTTAGCCATAAAACTTCAGAGACCAAATGTCCGATAGCTCGGTATTCAGACTTTGCACTTGATTTAGCTACAATGGGCTACTTCTTGCTTTTTCCAAGATTCTGGATTTCTTCCAAAGAATACAAAGTACCGACAAGTTGAGCGCCTATCATCAACCGATCATGCCCAGTCATCATCAAAATAGCCTCGTAAAGAAAGTGAGTAACCAGGCTTGAAGAAAAGTCCTTGCCTTGGGGTCTTTTTAAGATAGCAAAGAATATGAACCACTACTTTCCAATGAGTGATAGTCAGTGCATGCATAAACTGACTAACTTGATCAACTGCATAGGCAATATCTAGCCTGGTCATTGAGAGATATATGAGTTTGCCAACTAGCTTGCGATATCATTCTAGATCAGAAAATAATGCACCTTGGAGAAGGAGAACAACTTAATATTGAGATCAATAGGTTTGTCACCGGGGAGACATTTCAACATTCCTGTCTCAGTAAGAATATCAAGTACATACTTTCTTTGTGAAAGAAAAATATCATCCATGGTGATGCAACCTTAATGCCAAGGAAGTATCGAAGCGGACCAAGATCCTTCATTTGAAATGTTTGTGTTAACTACTGCTTGGTTTCTACAATACCTTTGCAAGTTTCTGCCTATGATAATGATATCATCAATATAGACTAATAGGATGATAATGCTTTTTCCTCTTTTCTTTGTGAAGAGTGAATGGTCTGCATTACTTCTAGAGAATCTATAAGAGCACACAACTTTGCTAAACTTTTCAAACCAAGCCTGATGAAACTATTTTAGGGCCATAAAGAAATATTTTGAGCAAACATACAAGGTTCTCTCTCTGTCGCTCAAAACTAGGAAGTTGCTGCATATACACCACATCTTTCAAGTCTCCATTCAGAAATGCATTCTTGACATCAAGCTGATGAAGAGGACAAGAACAATTTGATACAATAGAGAAGAACCCGAGCAGATGTAAGTTTCGCAACTGGAGAAAAAGTCTCTACATAGTCGACCCCAAATTCTTTTGTATATCCTTTAGCGACAGCTTTGAGTCGTTCAACTGCGCCATCGGGATTATGTTTGAATGTTAATACCCACTTACAACTGTCTTACCACCTACACGAAGACGAACCAACTGCCAAGTACCATTCTGTAGAAGAGCATGCATGTTCTTTTTCATGGCTGCAGTCTAACTAGGGTGCTAGAGTGCTTCCTGAATATTTTTAGGAATGGAGATGAAATCCAAAGAATAGGTAAAGGCTTGAAAAGATCTGTTCAGTTTATAAGAAGAAACAAAGTCGGCAATAGGATAGTGAGCACAAGAACATTTACCTTACGTTGACCGATAGATAAATCATCTGTGTTAGGAATATTATCGATAGAAGTGTTTGGTACAAGGTTGAACAATAGGTGGTACCTTTTTGATGGTCGAGTTTGAACGATTCTTCGTTTCCTTACATAAATTTGAAGTGGACGTGGTGGTTGTGGTGACAGTGGGAAATCAAGACTCTCTACAATAGCCCCTGGTAAATCGGGAGTTTTGGAAAGAGTTTGTTCAAAAAGAGGCTTGTGTTAAAAAAATGAAACATCCGCTGAGGTAAATATTTTTCTGCATGGAGCAATAGGAAAGATAACCTTTCGAAAAATGTGAATATCCAAAAAACACATATTTAGTAGTACGCTGGTGAAGTTTATCAGTGTATGGGTTGAGGTTTTGAAAACATGTGCAACCAAAAACACGAGTGGTAGTGAAAATAAATCTTTAGATGGAAATACCTATTTGAATGGGGATTGATTTTAAAGAACATGAGTAGGCATACAGTTAATAAGAATATAGACAATCAGAACTGCAAAACTCTAATAAAACTTTGAGACCTTCATTTCAAACATCATAGAGTGAGCAATGCTAAGTAGATGTTGATTTTTGCATTTTGCCACTCATTTTGTTGAAGAGTGTAGGCACAAGAAGTTTGGTGTATCACTATATTTGGAGAAAATTTTTTGCTGAAAATCAGAATTCACATATTCTTTAGCATTATCAGAACAAAAATATTTAATAGTAGTGCCAAATTGTATTTTATCTCAAAGAAAAATTCTTGAAACACTTGAAACAATTCTGAATGATCTTTCAAGAGAAACAATCAAGTCATGTGAGAGAAGTCATCTACAAATGTAACTAAATAACTATATTTAATGAAATTGGGAAAACCAACAGCTCCCCAAATATCAGAGTACACTAAATCAAATAAATGTTCACTATGTTTATTAACGTATCCTGGGTAGGAAACTTAATGATGTTTACCTAACTCATAGGACTCTCAAGATAACTTAAAATAAGACTTACAACTGGAAACCATGTGCTTGAAAGTAGTAGAGGAGGGATGTACCAATCGTCGGTGCCACAATGCAAGATCAGTAGAAGAACTAAAGGCCGAAACTGGAGAATCCAAGATGTATAACTCATGTTCATGATCGGCACCGATCACCTTGCTCTTCGTAATATTCTAAAACACATAATGAGCAGAATAAAATGTCACTGAACAGTTAAATCCTTGTAAATTTTAGAAACCGATAATAAGATATTAGAAAAGGTAGGAACACGCATAACAAATTTAAGAGAACGGTCCAGAGAAAGGGAGATATCTCCCACCCCTTTAATAAGGACAACTGAGCCATCAGTAATACGCACATGATAATTTGAAAGCAAAGAAAATAAAAAAGTGATAATGGAGATGTGTGTCTAGAAGCTTATGAATCAATAATCCATTGATGTGAAAAAATATGACAAGCATTACCTAAGTGAACAGAGTCATCAGAAGGAGGAGACAACATGTTATAGAAGGCCTGATACTCTTCAGTAGAGAGGGTATATTGGGAGGAGGTTGGCTACATAGGTAGGAGGAGCAGTGGAAGGAGAAGGTTCCACATTTAAGACTGATGAGCAGCATGAGGACGACCGAGATGTTTCCATTACATCTCATACTCATGAGATCGACGCTGACAATAAGTGCAATTCTTTGTGTTGCAGCGACTGTTACCACGACCATGTGAAATGTTGGGTTTGTATGTCTTGCATACACATGTCCGATGAAGAAGACGATGAAGCATTAAGATGGATCGAAGCGAGGTATCGAAGAAGAAGGAAAGCTGTCAGCAGAAGCAAACAGTGGAGTTGTGGTCGACTGCACTTAGGGTCGGTCGACTGTCCCGACTGTAAAGAGTTCCCCAGAGGGGAACGATTGATCATTAGTTGTGTACGGTCAACCGCTCGCAGCATGATGAGTTATTTGGGTCAGGTTTTGGAGATTCATGAGAAGCCCAACTTTGTCTTCAAGTCAGATCGTAAGACTCCCAATGTAGGGTTATCTTTTCAGTAGTAATCGAATAGTTAATGTATCACGTGTATCAAACTAGGATTTCTCTATGTCTCTAGATCTATAAATACAATGTAAACGGCTCATAGAACGATATGATTCTACTGAGTTCTAAATAAAAGAAGAGAGTACTTTATCTAATAGGGTGTGAGAGTTTCTCCATTGTAAGCAACAACAAAGTTTCAGTTAGGCTTAAGAGAGGATCGTGGTGAGAATTATAATATTTTTGTATCTTCTCTAGTTGAAATAACATCTCGGTTCTTCCTCCCCCAGATTAAGGCGACTCAGGGGAGGAAGAATCGAGAAAATTCTTGTGTGCTTTATGTGATTGGTGCGATCTAGTTTTGCTTGGTGGTTTGTGTTAATTGTGTCAAAGACTCAACAAGATCCTCATTTTTCCTAACAAGTGGTATCAGAGCTATCAGGTTCGTAGGGTTTGTTCGAGTTCCTTGGAGAAGATGACAAATCAAAAGACGAAGATTAAGAGGTTTGATGGAAAGATCAACTTCAATCTATGGAAGGTGGACATGTATGATGTTTTGGTTCAGAAGGACTTGCACCTTATCCTAGAAGAGAATAAGCCAACCGACATGAAGCAGAAGAAGTGGGATGAGATTTGTTTGAAGGCCTTGAGTTTAATCTGGTTGCAATTGGCGAAGTCAAGTGTAATATTCTTGAGGAGAAAAGTGCGGCGAGTCTATGGGCGAGACTCAAATCTGACTACTCGGGGTCGTCATTGCTAGATCGGATGTATTAGAAGAGAAAGCTATTTAGGTTCTCAATGAAGGAAGGTACCCATCTTCAAGATCATATTGTTGAGTTCAATAAGGTAATATCTGAACTAAAGGCAATTAACGCTGATGAACTTAGTGAAGAGAATAAAGCTTTCAACTTGATTTATTCACTACTAACTTCTTATGATCACTTGATAACTATCATGCTACATGGAAAATTAGCCAAAGAGATACTTACAGTAGTCGGGGTGATTAAGGGAGATGAACTAAGAAAGGAGACTCATAAAGGAGAGTCTATTTCTGCAGGGTGTTTTGCGGTGTATGGTGATACCTTAATTGTAAGGGATGCGACACACAAGGGTAAGATTCATTGCCATTACTGTAAAGGAGTTGGGCATTTCAAGAGAGATTGTCGCAAGTTGAGTCAGAAGAGTTGTTACAAAAGGGGGTGATCAAGCCAATATAGTCAACGCTACTGATTTAGGTAAATCAGGTGAAACTTCGACCTATGTCTTCTTGTTTCAAGTTCTATAGATGTGGATTCAAGTTGGTATCTTAATTCGGAAAGTTCTTCTCACATTTGCTCCGAGAGGGAGAAGTTTTCTACTTACAAGTTGTCAACAGGCTGTAGTGTGAGAACGGCTAGATGGGAGATTTGTGAAGTAGTGGGTGAGGGAACAGTTGAATTAGAGATGCCAGATGGTAAATGGTTCACACTAGAAGAGGTCATGCATATTCCTTCGATATAGCAAAATCTAATATAGGGACTCATGATGCTTGTGGTTGCAGGTACACAGCTCGAGGTGGAGTTTTGATAGTTTGGGATAGTCATTGTAAGGTAATGAAGGGTAAGAGGAGGATTGGGCAGGGTTAGCATAACCTCTACCAGCTTTGTGGGAGCATACAAACTCGGCCGAGTGTATAGAAGCCCATTGTTCCTAAATTATTATCTAGTAAGCCGTCACTAGTTACCGAATCGAGACTGCAACGTTCGAATACCGTCAAAAGGAGGAGAGAGCCTTGATGTAGGTGGAGTTCGTGTGGAAGGTGACACCTCCATGATAACATCTACTGAGGTGCATCCTTGAGAGGGCCATACAGCTGGAGAAAAACAGATTGAGGTAGATTTTAACTAGCAGAAGAAGTCATATAAACGTGTTGTTTACAAAGCGAAAAAGAAAGGTTTAGAAGAGTTTTAAAATCACACATGTATGGATTCATGAGTATGCAATCCAAGGTGGAGATTGTTGGGTTTGTATGTCTTGTATACACATGTCCGATGAAGAAGACAATGAAGCATTGAGAATGATTGAAGTGAGACATCGAAGAAGTAGAAAAGCAATCAGCAAAAGCAAATAGGTGGAGTTGCGGTCGACCGCATTGGGGTCGGTCGATTGCCCCGACTGTAAAAAGTTCCCGAGAGGGGAACGGTCGACTGTTAATTGTGTACGGTCGACCGCCCACGGCGTTGATGAGTTATTTGGGTTGGGTCTTGGAGATTTGTAAGAAGCCCAACTTCGTCTTCAAGTCAGATCGTGCGACTCCCAATGCAGAGTTATTTCTTTAGTAGTAATCAGATGGTTAATGTATTAAGTGTATCAAACTAGGCTTTCTCTAGATCTATAAATATAATATAAACGACTCATAAAACGATATGATTCTATTGAGTGCCGAATAGAAAAAGAGAGTACTTCATCTAAGAGGGTGAGAGAATTTCTCCATTGTAAGCAGTTCCAGTTAGGCTTGAGAGAGGGTCGTGCTGAGAATTATAATATTCTTGTATCTACTCTAGTTAAAATAACATCTCAGTTCTTCCTTCCCCGTATTAAGGTGAAAGTCCCAACCGGAATAATTCTTGTGTGCTTTGTGTGATTGGTGCGATCTAGTATTGCTTGGTAGTTTGTATTGATTGTGTTAAAGACTAACAAAATCTTCAGTTTTCTTAACATGAAGGATAAAAACCATGACCCCTGAAGATGAAGGAAACTGCTGCGAGTGATCAGAAAAATTATGGTCTCGGCCTGAGGCGTGTGCAGACGATGCTGGGTTTCAACAAGAGTAAGAGGGGTTGCTCATGGTAGCTGAACATGAAGATCACATAAGGAGGGACTGAAATTTGTGGCGACAAATTAAAGAACTAACACCTTCAAGATATGGGCGAATATTGCCCAAGGCAAAAACGTCTAGAAGAACCTTATGTTGCTATTGTTGAACAATGAAATCGGCCTAGTATGACTGATAGATATTCCACTCTTCTAAGAACTAATTAAATCTAGAGAGATATGCATGAATGTCATTGCCGTGCTTGGTCTCGATCACATCGCGGAATATATCATACATGTGTTGCATGTTATTGGTGGAGGATTACATTTGATGAAGAATATCCCAGATCTCATTTGATGTGTCAAGAAAAGTGATGGAGTTATAGATGTCTCGGTCCATGAAGTTGCTCATTATATTGACAATCAAGTTTTTATCGCAATCCCATACTTTGAACGCCGGATCCTTAGTCGTAAGAGCTTTCTCAGTGAGGCAATGGTACATCTTGTTCCCCTTAAGGAAGCGCATTACAAATTGGAACCATGTCATGAAGTTACTACGGCCGGAGAAATTTTTGGTGGTCATGCGTTATGTCTTCAACAAAAGAGGATCGGTCACCGTTGGAGGAGGGGTCGGCATTGGAGCAGATCTAGATTAGATATGAAGGTGAACACTAATTTGAAGAAGGAATGTTGATTGTAGAGAGGATCAAGAACGGACACACATTACAGAGCAGCACGTATCACGAGACATCTTGCTGTTTTTTTATCTAAAGGAGGGCAACTGCAGTAGGCGAACGGGTTGAGGCAGGGGCAGAAGGGAGTCGGGAGCAGGATGGCAGTAGGGAAGCAACGACGGGATGGCGGCGGTAGGAGGGAGGTGAGAGCGAGATGGAGGCGGGCTGAGGCAGAGGAGGTGGTGGCTAAAGAAGGGAGGATGAGGGAGGCGGGAGCGGGACGGCGGTAAGGAGGCGGCGATGGCTAGAGGAAAGCGGGAACAGGTTAGAGGAGGAAGAAAGAGAGAGCCCGAATGAATTTTTTTTATTCTTTTTTTTAATTTTTAAAGAAAAATAAAGAAATAAAGAGAACCCTAACTTTTTGTGTAAACTTTTTCTACTCTGATACCATGTTAATCAATAGTATGGAGAAAGAAAAGAATAATTTATTGGATGATTATTACTGAATAAAATGCCTCTTATATATAGGAGAGGACAAAGGTTAAACTAAATCTTTTTCCGATGTAGGACTAAGCTAAGCACTACTTAACACTTTTGAGCTTGCTACAAATTTAACTGAAAACCTCAAAAAGGTTATGTAGGACTAAGCTAAGCACTACTTAACACTAATGATGATTTTTTGAGCTTGCTACAAATTTAACTGAAAACCTTAAAAAGGTTATTCGTGAACTTAAGACATGTAAAGAGTTAAATGCTAATGGTTCACATGACTCATGTATTGCACCCTTTCTGAAGCATCTTAGGATGCATCTTTAGGATGCAAGGAACACCGACTATCAGAAGATTGCTGGCGGAGCTTTATGGAGAAGCAAGCTGATGTAAAAACTTCCATTTTGAATAGTTAGAAGAGTTTTAGTTTGAAGAACTAATTAATTTGGAGGAATGGTGGTGGAAGCAGGGAATATAAAAAGCGATATTATGTTTCCTTTTCGTAGAAAATTGAGAATATTTGAAGACCAAGCTTTGCGACATCAGTGGTAAACCTAGTACAAGATTGCTCACATCCCTAACATCTGAACCATCCACGACAACCCGAAGTGGCAGAAAATAATAGTATAAGAAGAAGAGGAGGAGGATCCAACTACATCTAATGGATTTGAGTCAGCTGCCTGTGGAGGAGTCACCCATCATCCACTACTACAACACACTGACTTTTAGTGGTTTACTTTTATTTGGTGATTTACTCATCTCATTGAATCACTTATTTCTTTCTTCTCAATGCCCATATTTTTCTTCATTTGTTATATCCATCACTTGTTACAAAATAATGCCTACAGTACTAGAAAAGAGCAAAGAAAAAAGGAGGAAGAGGACATGACAATAAAATTTATAGTTGATCATTGAGTGGTTGACAAAATTTCCTAAAGAAAGAAGATGAAATAGCATAAATAGTCTGTTTTCAAGAATCATAGATGAATATGTATCGACAAGTTGTATTTTGATTAAGTGAGCAATGTGAGGAAGCCACTCATAACAAAGAAGATTGCACACTTCCATTTCAGGTTTATTTTACTTCACATAATTTATTGGATATAGAAATTATCTAGGGCGTTAGAGTGTGCACCATCTTCACATCCATAATCCTCCTGTTGCAGGTCTGCCCTTTTCTAAATTTAAAACTTCTCATGCTTATGGCAATGCTGTATGACTCTCGATGGAGTCTTTCAGTTGAGGTGAGCTTTCCTTTCAGATAAGCATTACATTACTTGTTTTTATTTCGAAAGAGAAAGTGGAGTATGACCACCTTGTTCCATTAATAAAATGAAAAATAATTGATTACATTACTTGTATTTGCACTTTTTTTTACAATGTCACTGCACTTCAACTATTTGATTTTGCAGACTATAGCTCGACATTACAAAACAGAGTTCATTTCCATACCTGGGATATGGCATAAGGTATATATACTTCCCGAGTTGAATTTTATATTTCAGTATCCTTTGACCATTGTGATACATTAATCTGGTTTTCTTCATTTTACTCTTGCCTCTAAGGGCACAAAAAAAAAAAAAAATTAACGACTACAACAGAAGCATATCCTTATAGATAACCTTATTTCAAGTTAGGTTTCCCCCTTATTCTCTTTTACTTAGTTCAATTATTGTTCCATTATACTCGCCTAAACAAACACTCCAAACATGATGACTTTGGGTTTTGAACCCACAACAGTTTGGGCTTGGAGGGAAAGGTGTTACAAATAATATTTACAAAATTCTTTTTACAAAGAAAGATAGAGAGGCACAGGAAAACCGAGAAGGGAACAGAGAAGAGAAATCCGAAAGAAAAAGAAAAGGAAAATAAATTGAACAACTTACAATAAGCAAATGAAAAGTACAACTCCCAAGAAGCCGAGGCCTGTGTATCACACAGTGTCCTTAAAACAGATTTCGCCTCTCTCCGGTTGCTGGATTGAACGGAGGCGTCTGTCTCCCAGGATGCAACGGCTTGGAGCGATCCCGTAGGCACCACGTACCACTCCCGAACTGATCAGCAGCGTTTGAACCTATCACCTGACTTACCAACACAAGGACGGACGAACAGTACAGAAGAGAAGGAGAGAAAATGATATGGTTTTGTGCAGGGAAGAAAGTAAGGGGAAGGCCTCTATTTATAGAGCCTGGGTTAGACAAGGCATTAACAGCCTTCATTGTAACGGCAGACAAGGCATTAACAGCCTTCATTGTAACGGCAGACAAGGCATTAACAGCCTTCATTGTAACGGCAGACAAGGCATTAACAGCCTTCATTGTAACGGCAGACAAGGCATTAACAGCCTTCATTGTAACGGCAGACAAGGCATTAACAGCCTTTAACAGCCTTCACTGTAACGGCAGACAATGAATTGAATGCCTTCAGCGTAACGGCAGACAAAATATTAAATACAGCACTGAAACGGCAGACAGAACCGTTTCTGCATTCATTTCAGCCGTTACAAAAAGAAAACTGTAGCAAAAAGTGGCTCTGCACGGGGTGGGATCAAATCGGTCCGGCATTCGTGTCCGCAGGTCGTGCGGGCGCACACAAGTCGCATGTAAACCGGTCCGTGATTTGCACCCCCCCCCCTGCGCGCGCGAGAGAGAGCCTCTCTTCTAGCCATCTTACAATGCTTAGAAGGAGATTACTATATATCCTCTTCTATTTCCTTTGTTATTTCCGATGTGGGACTAAGTTCCCTTTAACCCATTTTCAAGAATGAAAACGTCTCACTTTGAGAGACAATTTCTCATTCACCCCTTAACCGATTTTAGCGAACCAATATATGATTTTGATCTACTCACGAAGGAGAACACAAATCAATCAAGATCTCTCAATAATTCATTGAGGATCTTACTCAAAAAATTGCTCAAAAATCGGTTCGAAAATAGTGTATAAAACACTCATTTTCTAACAATCCCCACATGAATGAAAATTGACGACCACAGACAGGACAGACTGACACGACAGACTGACACGACGGACTGACCCGACAGACTTGGTGATAGAATTCAACGATTGATTTCTGCATAGGATAGGTAGGTGTTACCCTTTGAACCTTCCCTTATGAAAATATGTTTACTTTACTAACTAAACAGTAGACGCGATGTCTTTGAACTGTTCTGCCATTTGTGTAAACGATGACATATCTCACACAGAAATCTTTCTAACGCTTTTTCAGTTCTCACTGTTATGTTCGTTTTGGCCATGAACATACGCCTGGTTCTGCAAGATTTTAACAGGAATATTGCCCTATATTATTCCCTTGGAAGCGGCCCTTCTTCCATCTTACATAGGTGATTTCTTACTTAAGAGTAACCCGCATTACTCTGCTCGGATATCCGACGCATAAGAATCATTAAAAGCCTAGCTTAACCTGTTACCTTGCGGGCATCACTGTTTCATCATGGGAATGGACATGGAAAATCCCCACAGTGATCTAACTTGGTCTTTACAATTTAGTTGTCCCTTTGAACCTAGATCTTGGGATCTCCAGTCAACTAGGTTGGGTTTCCATTGTATCGACTTATTCTTTCATGGGCTTTAGTCCCATTCCCCTCGATGATTTATCAACTAACTCTCTGTTTAACCCTTTGGTTAGTGGATCCGCAATGTTATCTTTTGACTTTACATAGTCCACAGAGATAACCCCAGTAGAGAGTAGTTGTCTAATGGTATTATGTCTTCGACGAATATGTCTAGATTTACCATTATACATATTGCTCTGTGCTCTACAAATTGCAGATTGACTATCTGAATGTATGCAGATTGGAGGCACAGGCTTCGTCCACCTTGGAATATCTTCAAGGAAGTGGCGTAACCATTCAGCCTCTTCCCCACATTTGTCTAATGCGATAAATTCTGATTCCATCGTGGATTTAGCGATCACTGTTTGTTTCGAGGATTTCCAAGAAACTGCTGCACCACCTAGTGTAAACACATAGCCACTAGTGGATTTTGAATTATCACTCGATATCCAGTTCGCATCACTGTATCCTTCAAGTACAGCCGGATATCTCGTATAGTGCAGCCCGTAGTTACGAGTAAAACGCAAGTACTTCAGTACTCTTATAATTGCTTGCCAATGCTCGCTTCCAGGATTACTCGTGTATCTGCTTAGTTTACTTACTGCATAGGCTATGTCTGGTCTTGTACAACTCATTAAGTACATTAGACTGCCTATGATTCTAGAGTATTCTACTTGAGAAATACTCTCCCCTTTATTCTTGGATAAGTGTAAAGTTAGATCTATTGGAGTTCTCGCAATTCCAGAATTATCTTTATCAAATTTTCCAAGAATATTGTCAACATAATGTGACTGGCTTAAAATAAGCTCGTCTGATGTTCTTGTGATTTTAATTCCCAATATAACATCAGCTAGTCCCATGTCTTTCATGTCAAACCTCGAGTTTAACATGTTTTTAACAGATTTAATTATCTGATCATTGCTTCCAATAATAAGCATGTCATCTACATACAAACATATAATGACATATCCATCTTCTGTGTCTTTGATATATACACATTTGTCACATTCATTGATCTTGAAGCCATTTGTCATCATGACATTATCAAATTTTTCATGCCACTGTTTTGGAGCTTGTTTCAAGCCATATAATGACTTCACCAGTTTACACACTTTCTTTTCATGTCCTGGAGATGAAAAACCCTCAGGTTGTTCCATGTAGATTTCTTCATCTAAATCTCCATTAAGAAAAGCTGTTTTTACATCCATTTGATGTACTTCAAGATTGCGTAGAGCTGCTACGGCAAGTACCATCCTAATGGAATTTATTCTCGTCACAGGAGAATATGTATCAAAGTAATCAAGACCTTCTTTTTGTTTATAACCTTTAATTACAAGTCTTGCCTTGTATTTATCAATTGATCCATCAGGTTTTATTTTTCTCTTGAAGATCCACTTGGAACCCAAAGGTTTACTACCTGGTGGAAGATCCACTAGTTCCCAAGTATGGTTTTGCAAGATAGAATCAATTTCACTCTTGATGGCTTCTTTCCATTGAGGACCATCACTAGAGTTCACTGCTTCCTTGAAGGTTTGGGGTTCTTCTTCAAGCATAAAAGTCAAGAAATCCGGACCAAAAGATTTTTCCGTTCTTGTTCTTTTACTGCGTCGAGGTTCCTCCTTGACTTCTTCATTTTGGTTTTCACTATCTTCACTGATAGTCTCATGTGTTCGTTTGGAGGAACTTGCTTCCTCCTTTGACTTACATGGAAATACATCTTCAAAGAACGATGCATTTCTAGATTCCATTATCGTGTTCTTTGATATCTCAGTGATATCGGATTTGTATACCAAGAACCGATAGGCACTACTGTTAAGTGCATAACCAATGAAAATACAATCAACTGTTTTTGGTCCTATTTTCATTTTCTTAGGTGGGGGTACTACCACCTTGGCAAGACATCCCCACATTCGCAAGTAATTGTAGGATGGCTTTCTTCCTTTCCATAATTCATATGGAGTTTTATCTTCTTTCCTTTTGGGCACCTTATTCAAAAGGTAGTTAGCTGAAAGAATAGCTTCTCCCCACAAGTTTGGTGGTAAACCAGAACTTATTAACATCGCATTCATCATTTCTTTCAATGTACGATTCTTTCTCTCAGCAACACCGTTGGACTGAGGAGAATAAGGCGCTGTGGTTTCATGTATAATCCCATGCTTAGCACATGTGTCAGCAAATGGCGATTCATACTCTCCACCTCGGTCGCTTCTTAGCGCCTTAATTTTCTTATTGAGTTGATTTTCAACCTCATTTTTATAGAGAACAAATTTCTCTATAGCTTCATCTTTGCTTTTAAGCAAGTATACATAGCAATATTTTGTGCTATCATCTATGAAGGTAATAAAATATTTATTACCACCTCTTGTTTGTATCATTTTCAAATCACAAATATCAGTGTGAATTAGATCAAGTGGTTCGGTGTTTCTTTCAACACTTTTAAATGATGATCTTGTTAGTTTTGCCTCAACACAAGTTTCACATTTGTGTTTGGAATCAATTTGGAACGTTGGTATGTGATTCAAGTTAATTAGTCTTCGCAAAGTATCATAATTAACATGTCCTAGTCTACCATACCATAAATTGGAAGACTCAAGCAAATAAGTAGAAGAGCTAGCTTTATTCATATTATTGACCATGGTCATTACATTGAGTTTGAACATTCCACCACTCATATATCCTCTACCAACATACATTCCACTTTTAGACAAAACAAATTTGTTTGACTCGAACACTAAACGAAAACCGTGGTTGTTAAGCAACGAACCAGATACCAGGTTCTTACGGATTTCAGGAACATATGCAACATTGTTCAGAGTCAGTTCCTTTCCAGAAGTCATCTTCAAGATCACCTTGCCTTGGCCCTTTATTTCTGATGTAGCCGAGTTCCCCATAAACATTTTCTCCCCATTCTCTAATGGTTCGAAAGTGGAGAACATACTTCTATTGGAGCACACATGTCGAGTAGCTCCAGTGTCAATCCACCATTCCTTCGGATTTGAACCTAACATATTCACTTCTGATATCACAGCTGAGAGGTTGATATCGGAGACATCTTGAGCAATTCCTTGAACCAAGTTTGCTTCTCTGTTCCTGTTCCTCTTGGGAAGTCTGCATTCAGTGGACTTGTGACCCATTTTGTCACAATTGAAGCACTTGCCTTGAAACTTCGGCTTCTTGGAGATTCCTCCCTTAGGCCCCAACTTCGGACCCTTGTTGTTGTGCTTGTTGGAACGTTGTTTATGTTCCATTACATTTGCCTTTGCTGCATGGCTGATGAGTCCAACTTTTTCAGATCCCCTATTGTCTTCTTCAATACGAAGCCTGACAATGAGATCTTCAATGCCCATTTCTTTTCGCTTATGCTTTAGGTAATTCTTAAAGTCTTTCCAACCTTGTGGTAATTTTTCAATTATACAAGCCACTTGGAAACTTTCACTTAAGTTCATACCTTCAGCATGAATCTCATGCAAGATTAGTTGTAGTTCTTGAACTTGACTGATTACTGTTTTAGAATCTACCATTTTATAGTCTAGGAAGCGGCCCACAATGAATTTCTTGGCGCCGGCATCCTCAGTTTTATATTTATGTTCTAGTGATTCCCAAAGTTCTTTAGCTGTTCTTTTGTCAATGTAAACATTATACAAAGAGTCGGCTAATCCGTTCATTATGTAATTTCTACACAAGTAATCAGCATTTTTCCAAGCATCCACAGCGGCAATGACTTGGTTATCCTGCTCATCTTTCTTAAGATCTGGAGCATCTTCGTTCAAGAACCTTGCAAGATTCAGTGTGGTCAGATAGAACATCATCTTCTGTTGCCACCTCTTAAAGTTCTGCCCGTTGAACTTCTCAGGTTTCTCCCCATGGGAGACTGAGACAGGTACAACGGTGGGCATTGGCACTCGTGCCGCAGCAGCAATCGGTTCTTGTGTTGTATCAACAACCGGCACATAGACCGTTTCAGATACAACAGCATTGTCCAATGCAGTAGTCATCGTGAATCTGAAATTTACACAACACGAGTGTAAGTTTTCCAGATAAAAGAAATAAAAGAAAAACCGTGCCTCAAAATCGAAAATGAAATAAATCGAAAATCTGTTTTAAGTTTGTTACAAATAATATTTACAAAATTCTTTTTACAAAGAAAGATAGAGAGGCACAGGAAAACCGAGAAGGGAACAGAGAAGAGAAATCCGAAAGAAAAAGAAAAGGAAAATAAATTGAACAACTTACAATAAGCAAATGAAAAGTACAACTCCCAAGAAGCCGAGGCCTGTGTATCACACAGTGTCCTTAAAACAGATTTCGCCTCTCTCCGGTTGCTGGATTGAACGGAGGCGTCTGTCTCCCAGGATGCAACGGCTTGGAGCGATCCCGTAGGCACCACGTACCACTCCCGAACTGATCAGCAGCGTTTGAACCTATCACCTGACTTACCAACACAAGGACGGACGAACAGTACAGAAGAGAAGGAGAGAAAATGATATGGTTTTGTGCAGGGAAGAAAGTAAGGGGAAGGCCTCTATTTATAGAGCCTGGGTTAGACAAGGCATTAACAGCCTTCATTGTAACGGCAGACAAGGCATTAACAGCCTTCATTGTAACGGCAGACAAGGCATTAACAGCCTTCATTGTAACGGCAGACAAGGCATTAACAGCCTTCATTGTAACGGCAGACAAGGCATTAACAGCCTTCATTGTAACGGCAGACAAGGCATTAACAGCCTTTAACAGCCTTCACTGTAACGGCAGACAATGAATTGAATGCCTTCAGCGTAACGGCAGACAAAATATTAAATACAGCACTGAAACGGCAGACAGAACCGTTTCTGCATTCATTTCAGCCGTTACAAAAAGAAAACTGTAGCAAAAAGTGGCTCTGCACGGGGTGGGATCAAATCGGTCCGGCATTCGTGTCCGCAGGTCGTGCGGGCGCACACAAGTCGCATGTAAACCGGTCCGTGATTTGCACCCCCCCCCCTGCGCGCGCGAGAGAGAGCCTCTCTTCTAGCCATCTTACAATGCTTAGAAGGAGATTACTATATATCCTCTTCTATTTCCTTTGTTATTTCCGATGTGGGACTAAGTTCCCTTTAACCCATTTTCAAGAATGAAAACGTCTCACTTTGAGAGACAATTTCTCATTCACCCCTTAACCGATTTTAGCGAACCAATATATGATTTTGATCTACTCACGAAGGAGAACACAAATCAATCAAGATCTCTCAATAATTCATTGAGGATCTTACTCAAAAAATTGCTCAAAAATCGGTTCGAAAATAGTGTATAAAACACTCATTTTCTAACAATCCCCACATGAATGAAAATTGACGACCACAGACAGGACAGACTGACACGACAGACTGACACGACGGACTGACCCGACAGACTTGGTGATAGAATTCAACGATTGATTTCTGCATAGGATAGGTAGGTGTTACCCTTTGAACCTTCCCTTATGAAAATATGTTTACTTTACTAACTAAACAGTAGACGCGATGTCTTTGAACTGTTCTGCCATTTGTGTAAACGATGACATATCTCACACAGAAATCTTTCTAACGCTTTTTCAGTTCTCACTGTTATGTTCGTTTTGGCCATGAACATACGCCTGGTTCTGCAAGATTTTAACAGGAATATTGCCCTATATTATTCCCTTGGAAGCGGCCCTTCTTCCATCTTACATAGGTGATTTCTTACTTAAGAGTAACCCGCATTACTCTGCTCGGATATCCGACGCATAAGAATCATTAAAAGCCTAGCTTAACCTGTTACCTTGCGGGCATCACTGTTTCATCATGGGAATGGACATGGAAAATCCCCACAGTGATCTAACTTGGTCTTTACAATTTAGTTGTCCCTTTGAACCTAGATCTTGGGATCTCCAGTCAACTAGGTTGGGTTTCCATTGTATCGACTTATTCTTTCATGGGCTTTAGTCCCATTCCCCTCGATGATTTATCAACTAACTCTCTGTTTAACCCTTTGGTTAGTGGATCCGCAATGTTATCTTTTGACTTTACATAGTCCACAGAGATAACCCCAGTAGAGAGTAGTTGTCTAATGGTATTATGTCTTCGACGAATATGTCTAGATTTACCATTATACATATTGCTCTGTGCTCTACAAATTGCAGATTGACTATCTGAATGTATGCAGATTGGAGGCACAGGCTTCGTCCACCTTGGAATATCTTCAAGGAAGTGGCGTAACCATTCAGCCTCTTCCCCACATTTGTCTAATGCGATAAATTCTGATTCCATCGTGGATTTAGCGATGAAAACAATACTGAATATTGAATGATGTTCAACCAAGTACAATACCTCCTATATAGGTGGAGAACAAATATCAAAACAACTATACAATCAATATGGGACTATAATAATATCTAATACCCCCACTCAAAATCACGATGGGTCAAACAGTGTGAGTTTGCCTACTAAGTATCAAAATCTCTGAACAGTATGGAATTTGGTGAAGAAGTCTGCAGTCTACTGGGAAGAGGTAACAGAATGGAGAGAAATGGTCTCTGCCTCAAAGCGCTCACGAACATAATGGCAATCAATCTCTATATGCTTCGTTCGCTCATGGAAGACTGGGTTGCTTGCAATGTGTAGTGCACTTCGGTTATCACAATGAAGAGGAGTAGGTCCTGAAAGAGTGACCCATATCTGATAAAAGTCAGCGAACATGAACAATCTCTCTAGTAGTAGCTGTCATTGCTCTGCACTCAGCTTCTGTCGAAGAACATGCAACAATTTCCTATTTCTTACTTCGCCATGAGATCAGCGAATCACCAAGAAATAGACAGAAACCGGTGGTAGACCGTCTGGTAGTAGGTTTACCTTCCCAATCTGAATCAGAATATACACTCAGCTTTAGTTTGGATGTAGCAGGAATAAATATTGAGCGAGTAATAGTATCCTGAAGATATCTGAGAATCCGAAGAAGAGCACCGTAGTGAACTGACATAGGAACAGAAACAAACTGACTGACAACACTGACTGCATGAGCAATATCGGATCTGGTCATGCATAAGTAGACAATCTGTCCAACAATATGTCTGTATCTAGTGGGATCAGGAAGGAGCTCACGATCAGTGGGACGAAGCTTCAAATGAAGCTTTAAGGGTGTATCGGCTGATCGACTGTCAGAGAGACATGCAGCGGAGATAATATCTGATGTGTATTTCTATTGAGAGATGAGTATCCCCCGAGATCCATAAGCAATCTCTAGACCTAGAAAATAACGTAGTCTGCCAAGGTATTTCATATGAAATTGATGGTGAAGGTATTTCTGGGTGGATGTAATGCCTGCATAGTCATCCCCAGTAATGATCATATCATCAACATAAAGTAGTAGAAGTACCCTCCCCTGCGATGATGACCGCATGAACATAGAATGGTTCTAAGAACTCTGACTAAACCAGCCTTGGTGATGACAAGGCGAAAACACTTAAACCAGGCATGAGGGGCCTGCTTCAAACCATATATAGCCCGACGCAGCCGACAAACATGACGAGGAGTAGGGAGGCCAGGAGGAGGATCCATATAAACAACCTCAGATAAGGTACCATGAAGAAAAGCATTCTTCACGTTCATCTGGTATAATGGCTACTGACGGATGGCTGCAACAGTAAGAAGAGTGCGAACAGTAGCCATCTGTGCAATGGGAGCAAATATCTCATCATAATCAATACCATGCTCCTGAGTAAATCATCGGGCTACTAGACGAGCCTTGTGCCGCTCAATAGATCCATCAGGTTGATATTTGACCTTGAAGATCCACTTGTAGCTAATAGGCTGAACGCCCTCTGGCAGAGGAACGACATCCCAAGTGCCAGTCTGATCAAATGCACTGAATTTCTCTGCAATAGCTTTCCTCCACTCGGGATATTTAATTACGTCCTGATAGGTTCTGGGCTCACATGTAGTGTATAGCAGTAAGATATGCATGAAACTGTGGTGAGTAGGAAGTGAGGGTGACAAAACCAAACTGGTCAGAAGAACCAGTGGCATCAGGTGTATAACGTGTCGGAGGAATACCAGAAGTGGAACGTGTAGACTGACGAAGAGGTGGTGGACTGACAGGGTGTAGGGGTGAAGACGGTGGAGTGGGTGCATGTGTCGGTGGGGAAGTAAGTGGGGTGGGTACTGGCTGCTGTGTGGATGCTGGCTACTGTGGGGTGCAGGTGGTGTTTCGGTAGGGGGGACAACAGGAGTAAGGACTGCAGGAGATGTGAATGGAGCCAGAGGAGTAGGATCAAAAGGAATGCGGGAAGATGAAGTCGGGGAGCTAGCAACAACTAGGGAATCGAGAAATCTAGTATCCTCGGGGGGAGTCAGGTAGTAAGGGGAGTCTTCCACAAAGGATACATATCGAGAAATGCAAACACGACCCGCTGATGGATCAAAACAACGATTACCTTTATGTTTGGGGCTGAGACCTAGGTGAACGCACTTAGCAGCACGAGCGGAGAGCTTCGTGCGCTCAGTAGGAGGGAGAAGGACGTAACAGGTGCACCCAAAGATACGAAGCATACTGTAGTCGGGAGGTGAACGATAAAGAGCCTCATAAGGCATTGTACCAGCTAGGGCAGACGAGGGAGTAATGTTGATGAGACTAACAGAGGTCATGATAGCTTCAGCCCAGAAAGAATGAGGAGTGGAAGAGGAGAGTAAAAGAGCACGAGCCGTTTTAAGGATGTGACGATGCTTGCGTTCAGCTACACCATTCTGCTCATGTGTGTGAGGGCATGATTGCTGAAAAATGGTGCCGTGAGACTGAAGAATCAATCTCATAATGGTGGAAGTGTACTCACGTGCACTGTCCGATCGAAAATTCTTAATGTGCACACCGAACTGAGTGTGAATCATAGTTGTAAGGAACCGGTAAATATCATGTATCTCAGATCGTTGACGCATAAGAAAAACCTATGTATGTCTAGTGAAGTCATCGATGAAGGCAACATAATAGAGATAGCCTTTCCACGAAGGTATGGGAGAGGGTCCCCATATGTCAGAATGAACAAGTTGAAAATGATGAGTGGTTTCAGAAGTGCTTTTGTGATTAAAGGGTAGGGTAATGTGTTTGGCCAAATGACAACCCTGACAATCAGATAAATGTTTAAAAGTAAGAGAACCAAGGGCACCACTGCGAGTTATGGTTTGGAGTCGTGATGCGCTAATATAACCTAAACGTTTGTGCTACAGATCAGCATCATATGAAACAATACCGGCAAAACTAGGAGAGTGATGTGCACGAAGAAAATCTAGATAATATAGACAACCCTGGCGACTAGCACGTCCAAACTCCTCACCGATGGAGGAATCAATAATAGAATAACCCAAAGAGTCAAAAGTAACGACAAGACCACTATCGCACAACACACTAATAGAAATAAGGTTTCTTGATAAATGAGGAGCATAAAGAACATATGGTAATGTAAGAGTGGGAGAGCTAATTGTCCCTGAGTGTGTAATAAGAAGTGGTGAGCCATCAGTTGTATGTAGAGATGGAGAGTGAGAGGGAAGTGTTGTGCAGGTGGTGAACAGTGTCTGATTACTAGTGAGATGATGTGATGCACCAGAATCTAAAATCCAGAACGAATTCATACCGAGAGTGGCAGAAAGTACAGGAGCAGAGGAGCCTAGCATTGATAGACTGACCCATGAGCTGTAGTTCCAGCTGAGTGAGGCGTTGCTGAAAATTAGCCCAATCAGCAGGAGATGGTAAGGCTGGAGTGACGGGCATTGCCGAGGATGTGAGAGAAGAAGCACTGCGAGGAGAAATAAGACTAGTGCTACTGTGACTGAGAGCACAATGGGAAGGGAGATGCTGCTGGTGTCTGGATCGGGGTAGGGGGCAGGATGGTGCTACTGGTGTCGGAAGTAGAGGTGGGGTAGGATGAGGAATGATGTTAGGAGAAGGTAGGAGACCCGAGGCAGACTGAAAGTGGCACTGCTGCTGTTTGAATCTGGAGGAGGAACGAAATGCGGTTGCATCGGGGAAGTCAGTGGAGGCAGAAATATGTGGGAGAGACTGAGATTCCATCAAGTAGTAGTACCTATATATATATTATTATTTTTTGATTTTTTTTTGATTTTTGAAGACAGTAAAGAAAACAGATGGAGTGGGTCGGGTTTGGGTATGGACAGTAAAGAAAACAGATGGTTTGAGAAAGATGTTAATAGGGTATTGATTATAAGTGGGTTTGGGTATGGAGTGGGTTGGGTTTGGGTATTATAGGAGCTGGGTATTAGGTGGAAAGTTAGGGTTTGAGGTGGGAGAGGAGAGGGGGGTGGCGAGGGTTTGTGATGGCAGTGGAGAGGGGCGGCTAGGTGGATTTCGTAGCGGATTTCGACGATGGCGGAGAGGGCTGCAGTGGTTTCGAAGGAGATGGTTGGGATCTGGGGTTTCGACGGCTAGGAAGGAGATGGTCGAGATTTCGACGGCGAAGAGGGCGTCGACGATCTGGGGTTTCGACGATGACGGAAAGGCACAGGGCGTCGACGAACTAGGGCTTCGACGATGCAGTGAAGATAACGATGGCTCTTGCTGTCTCACTTTTTTTTTGGAATTTGAGGATTTTTGAATGAAGAAATTTAAGACAAGAAAATTTGTACAATTGGCTCTGATACCATGTTAAGATAAATCAGAGTGATGAAAACAATACTGAATATTGAATTAAGTTCAACCAAGTACAATACCTCCTATATATAGGAGGATAACAAATATCAAAATAACTATACAACCAATATGGGACTATAATAATATCTAACAGTATCAATGAAAAGAATATGGGGGTTGTAATGACAACTGGGTGAAAATTTTACTTTATACCCAAATCGGTTTTTGACGCAAACACAAACAATTGGTCAACCAAAGAACACTGCGTTCGATAATATGGTTAATCATCATGTGCAAGTATGAGTCCCATTAGCCTTTTGAAGTCGGCAAACTGAACAATCAATATACATCACAAACCATAGTTTGACACAAGGAAGTAAATTACATGAATTTATTATCGATCTATGTATATAACCTCACAAAATACATATGGAATTTAACTGGATTCATTTTTTGGGATGGGTTAGGGTTTTGCAATTAGGATTTTTTCCTCCATCTTCATGATTGTTTTGGTCTCACTGAGGTTTTGTTGGATTGATTTTTGGAAGAGTTAGGATTTGGCAATTAGGATTTGGGCCCCAAAAATGGCAAAAGATGCTACTTTATCAATGAATTTGGATATGAATAGTTGTAGAGTTCCATTGTTACTATTATTGTACTTACTATTGGTTTATAAGATTAACAAAATGTTCTTCTTGCATTCAGATTTTTTTGTATAATATACAGTGTTAGTCTCTACTTTGGCTCTCCTTTCTCTATTTCAAAATGAAGAAAGGAGAGAGGGGGTAGACCTATTTTGATAATATATGGTGAAGATTTCAGTAATTACGTTTGAGATGATGTTCATAAGTTTCTCCAAATGATTTTATGAGTCCCTCAAAACTATTTTAGGCTTTGCAATTTGCACAAGGTAACCCTAGTAATTATTATGTGATCATTTATTTATGTTGGTTGTTAATAAGGATTTGCAGTGAAGATCTAGCATAACCCTAAGCTATGCTAGGCTCTGTATACGAGGCATTCAGGTATTTATTAGTGTTTTTTTTATAAGAAAGATGACTACTGTCATCACTTCATTAATGATGTCTACCGAAAGGCCTATTAAACAACCAAAATATTCCCAAAACAGAGGCTAACACCTTAATAGCCAACACACGGCGAACATCCAAAACAAAATATAGGAAACTACAAAACCATCATTTCCCAATAGGTCACCATCACCAAACTGTTGCCCTGCATGAAATTGGGCTACTCTTCCTCCAAACGCAATCTCTTCCTGCATCCGAGGTACCTTGTCCATTCATGAATGCAAAGGTAAATTTTGTGTATCAAAACTGAACATCTATGATTAATATTATGAAAGCAGAAGTCGTTTCGGTCCAGCCATAGGTTCCAAATCGTAGAGGCAACAACTATTTCCAAATCGGATCTATCCTCTTTTCTAATACTGTTAGTTCTAACAAATCCCCACACCTCTGAACTCGATTGAGGGCGCTCTAAAATACCCAGTCTCGAACCCATAACCCCCCAAACCATTCTCGCTCGAGTGCATTTAAAAAGAATGTGATCCGTATCCTTCTCTTGAATTTGGCATCTAGCACAAACAATGTTAACCGCAATGCCTTGTTTCATCAGATTGACCTTTGATAAAATAGCATCATTAGCCACCAGCCAGAGATAGACTTTAACTTTAGTAGGAACTTTGATGTGCCATATATCGTCAGCAACCTTGCTTCTTGTTCCTCCATCGTTGAGCCATTTGTATAATGAGGATACTTTGAATTTGAAACTCGAATCCAATATCCATCGTCTCTTGTCTTCAGCCCCTTGAGTGTACCTCCCTTCTATACGAATGTAGTTGTTGTTGGATATATAGTTATATTCTCACTATATGAACAATATTATGTGTAATATTGTTCTATGGGTAACACGTGTGTTACATGTACTAATTGTATGGATATCGGAACGCGGGTTGAGTGGGTTGAGAACCCAGTACCCAAACCAGTATTTAGAAATAAATACTGGCTTGTGATAGCAGTCTAGGTATTCCAATTTTGATACCTAGGCTGAATATCTCAAGCAACTTAGATCTAGATATTAACCATAATTCCCAATTGTTAATTTCTTACAGAACCTAACAATCTTGAGATATTATTAATCAATTGTGAGATTAATTATGAGGAAAAAAAGGATCTTGTTGATCCCGTCGTTCTCGTCGAAACCCTCGAAGCCGTCGAGGTCATCATCGCCGACGATCGCTATCGTTGTCGTCGTCGTCGCACGCTCGCCGCCAGTCGTCGAAGGGGCTCCGTTTGCCAGTTTTCGTTGCTCCCACAGATGCTCGCCGACCTTCAGTCGAGGCATCGACCAGAGAAGACGATCCCGATCTTGTATGACGTCAACTGAGCTGCCCTCATCGTCGTCGAGACTGGTCACTGATCGATGGCCCCGCATCTCCCTCTGACGCCGTGCTCCGTCATCATCTTCCTCATGTTCCTCTTTGCTGTGTAGATCCGAACCCGAAGATTGAACCCAAATTTGCTTTGGACTTTTGATCTTTAGTTGTCACTTGCAAGATATGTTCTTGTGTTATCGGATCCGAACCTGATCCATTAAGAATTTTGGTGAAGGAGATGGGAGAGGAGTACTCTTGTGTGGTCCCCAACTTCGAGCTTCATCCATGGGTTTTCATGGAGAGGTCACCGAATTGGTTGAATTTGTTGAGGGATTTGTTTGCGACTATGCCTTCTACTGCAGTTGGAAGCCTCAGAAGAGCTTGCAGTTTAGACACACACAAGGTGTTCGATGCTGGGTCTTTTTGGCGCAGAATGGTTTGTTCTTTGGATTTGTTCCCAAACAGACATGCATCTAATCAATTGAAGGGGAATAGATGGTGAAAGATAAATTCTTTACTTTCCTCGTATTAAATTTCTGTTAAATATTTTGCTATGTGCTGGAAGTTCAAAACATTCGTTTTAAGTTTATATTTTGAATTATAGAATTATTATGATACTAAGTGGTTAAGTTCAATACTGTATTAATCATTTGTTTAATTAAATACAAGTAAAACCAAATATCTAATTTTGATAAGTTAAACTATATGTTTTGACTATAAAGTTTGGATCTCCAAATTAAATTATTGCTAGAATTAAACAGTGTCAATAATTCGTTTAATTGGCTAATTTTTAACAATTTGATGAATGTAGGAACTTCAAAGTTACTTACAAATTGTGTGTTGGAGACGATGGATATGCATCACGGATGAATAAGTCTGCACTACGCATGCTTCTCCATCAAATTTGGAAAATACTTCTAACTTGAAGTGTTGGTATGATCTACTCTAATCTTTCTTAGTATTTTTCATGTGATGAATATGTTAACGTTTTGTGCATCTGATCATATGATTGAGAGTTTTGGATCATAATTATTCTCACTTTGAAAACTAGCATGTTTAGGATTGTTAAGTATGTTATCATACTGTGTATAGATATTTTGACAAATTCATTGTTTGCAGTTTGTGTGAGATCATATATTTGCTTCTCTAATAAAATAAAATAAATTTTTTTTATGTATAACAAATGTTTGTAACTTAGGAGAGAGCATCTCTTAATGTAGTATGTGACTCTATTAGTTACGTTTTGTTCTTTCTCGTTCATTGTACTGTGTGTGCAAAGTTGAATTATAATATGTTAGTCATTATCTTATTTAGCATTATGAAGATGATGAAGAACGAATAAAGGAAATAACTCTTCGCTCAATGTGTTTGAGCAAGTGGACATTGTTAGAACCATTAGAGAAAGGAAACAATTTTGTAAAATGTGATAGAGTAATTTTGTATTAACTTTTATAAAGTGCATATATTGTCAATCGTGTATAAGTTGAGTTTAACAAATGAGACAATTAATAATAATAGTTCTAATTGTGTTCTTGAACATAGCATAATTGGCTAGGATTTGAGAACTATATATTCAATTGTTTGTGAGGAAATGTGATCTAATTATCAAAACTATGGGGAAAATGTAGTTAAAAGCTATTGAGTAAAAAGCTTTAATATCTAAGTTGTTTTGAAATTTAGAATCACTATGAACTATATATTAAATTGTTTGTTCTTGTTAAAACTTATAATTCTAGTAAATGACACTTCATTAAATATGACAAATGTGAAGTTTGAATTCAGATTTTGATCACTAAAAAATCATTTTGTATGGTCTCTAGGAGTTCATAACTTTTTGAATCAGTACATTCTGATATTTGTGATCTCAGTAGCTTTGTGACTATGTGAGATAATTGTTGGTCGCTTTTATAAATGATTAATATAAGTCTGTCATATATATGAAGAATGAAGCACTTGTTATTCTTAAAGAATTAAAAAATTATAGTTAAATGCTAAAAATCTAGGGTTCAGATTTGATAGAGGTGGTGAATATGTTTTAACAACTTTAGAGAAGTTTGCATATGGCATAATCTCTACTGCACACTACTTACAACAGTTAAATGATATTGATAAAAGTTAGAATCAAACACTTAGTGAAATGTTGAATTCTATATTATTGACTGTTGTTTGTCTTGTGTAATTATGAGTGATGTTGCATTATTAATCATATCTCTAATGTGTTACTACACTCTAAATTGAATACACCTTGTAGATCATGGCATGAAAATACAAATAATTTTGTTAAAGTAAAAATTTGTGTTGTGATACATCGGTTAGAGTACATGACCCTAGAAGGCCTAAAGTAGGACCTACAACAAATATTTGTGTGTGCTTAGAAAGTGCAGAATATGGTTCTATGGACAGATTTTAGATCTATCTAATTTGTATTAGTAGATACTAAACAAACAAAGTTCTTTGATAATGTTTTCATCAAAGATAAGTGCATGAAATTATCTAGTCCTACTGATATAGTCATTGATTCACTATTGGAATCAAGAACCAGTCATAATGACACATAAACTTGAATAACAAATGAGCTAAGAAGAGTCTTTAGTAGACAATGAGATGATTTTGTGTCATATAATAATACTTTAATTTAGCTGATCTGCCGAAATGGGCTATAACTATAGTAAGTAAGTGGGGTTTTATAGAAGAAACTTAATTTTGATTGTTCAGTAGCAATTTTAATGCATTTTAGTAGCTAACAGATTGACTGAGAAAAATTGGGTAGATTTATTTGATGTCTACTCACATGTTTGTCGTATTGCTACAATAAGTATTCTTCTTACCCTTATATCTATTGAAAATTTTCATTCATAAGGATATTTAAAAAGTTTTGTACTTGATGTTTTGTACTGAAAAGTTTTGAACTAATATGTTTAGTGAACAAGATTTACAGTTTAGTAAAATCATTGTATGTTTTTAAAACATGTATAACTGACGAATAAATAATTTGACAAATTTTTGAAAGAGCCTAGTATATGAATCAAGTAGTTCAGATCAGTGCCTTCAACTTTGTGGTGTGTCAAATATAGTGGCTATTATTTACTTGTTCTGTTGACATGCATGTTCTTGGAAGTGACCTCTCTATTACAAATGAAGTTAAAATTGTGCTATCCAAAGAATTCAACATGAAAAACCTAGGTACTGTGGACGCCATAGGTATAAGGGTGAGTTTCAGTTGGCAAGGGATAACTCTTAGTCAAACTCATCAAATCAAAATGTGTTTCAAAAAGTAGGGATATAGTGATTTAAAGTGTGTTTTAAAACACCTTATGATTATGATAAAAGGTTGACACCTAATGATGGTGCAACTATGAGACAGGTAGATCATTCTAAAGGAATTGACAGTCTCATGTATACAAAGATCTGTACTTGAATAGACATAGCCTTTGAGGTAGGTATGATATGCAGATTCACTAATATTCTCATACACATTTGAGTGCCCTTAAGAGGCTAATAAGATACCTGAGTGGTATTCAAGAGTTTGCTTTGTGCTACTTTAGTCATTCTTCGAATGAATGGCTGATCTGATGCATTATGATACTCAAAATTTAGTGAAAGTCGATAACTAGTAAATATGTGTTTACACTAGGAGATACAGAAATGTTATGAAAATTATATGGCAAACAGGTACTGTGCTATCATCCATAAAATCAGACCTCTATGTGTTATCTTTTGCAG
Organism: Hemerocallis citrina; assembly: GCA_017893485.1. Taxonomy (NCBI): domain Eukaryota; kingdom Viridiplantae; phylum Streptophyta; class Magnoliopsida; order Asparagales; family Asphodelaceae; genus Hemerocallis; species Hemerocallis citrina. Next base: position 334,139,945 of record CM030359.1, on the reverse strand, counting down.
GGAAAGAGGCTGAATTGATTGAAAAACTTGTTGCTAATCATCCATTAAGAAGTTTAAGTAACTCTCTAATTCTGTTATGCGACTATCAAGCTATAATGCACTGTAGCTCATAACTCACTCTATAATAGTAAAAGGAGTATATTAAGGCTGAAAGAAGCGTAGTTGAACTTTCTTATAATTAAAGTGCAATTAAAATAAAATATGGCTAATACTCTTGCTAAGAGACTCGAAAGTGATCTAATTATCAAAACTATGGGGAAAATGGAGTTAAAAGCTATTGTGTAAAAGCTTTAACATCCTAATTGTTTTGAAATTTAGAATCCAATTTGAGCCATAGAGAAGTTCAAACTTAAGCATCAATTTTAGGCAATTGACATGCTTTAGATAATTTTGATGATTCCACATAAATTCCACAAATATATAATGTCATTCCAATTTTGATGGTATTATATATCTAGGAAATTTACTTAGAATAATTATATTATTCCAATACGAAACATGAATACTTGTCGATGTGTTTCCGATATTTAGAATGTCGTTATATCAATCCAATTTTGATGATATATCTCTTTTATGGATTCTTGTTTCATTCCAATTCTGATGATTCAGAATTAACCAAAATTGATTTGACTGTTCTATCATTACAATATGAAACATAGTATAGTTCTTGTGTAGAAACTATAATAGTTCTTGTTCTTTATTTAGTTCTTGTGCAAACCTTCCCCCAGCTTATGAGATGTAACCCTTTCCCACTCCCATCTGCCTCTTTCCATAGGAATCTCCTTCTGCTTTTGTTGATTCTGCTGATTACCCAACTTGGTAATTCTTAAGTAGACATGAGGTATACAGGAATACTATTAATAACTGAGTTCAAGAGAGTAATTCTTCCACCCAATGTTAGCATGCAACCTTTCGATCCAGCTAATCTTTTGTCGATTTTTTCGATTAGCGGTTGCCAATCATCCCTTGTTAGCTTCCCAGATCTGATCGGAATCCCCAAATAGATTAAAGGATAATCGCCCTTATTGCAACCTAGCATCTGTTGGATAGAGGTAATCGGGACAGAGCATCTATCGCTAAGCGGAATAATACAACTTTTGTTGAAATTAACCTTCATTCCTAACCAAGCCTCGAAGCACCTCAGTACTGTTCCCATAGCAGTTATTTCCTCTATTGACGCGGAACCGAACAACAGGGTATCATCCACGTACTGAAGGATCGATATAACTTCCGGGATTCCTTTGATTTTGATGCCATGACTGACGTTCTCCATTCTGCCTTTTGCTATCATCTCTGCTAGTCCGTTTGCCACAATGGCGAATAATAGCGATGACAATGGGTCTCCTTGTCTTAATCCCCTTTGAAATTTAATCTCCTTTCATGGTACCCCTTTGATGATAAGAAACGATTCCGATCAGGGTATTTATTAGTGTTATAATTGATCTTTCGTTCATCTTTGTAATATTTTTGTTAGGGTCCATATTTATCGTGTATTTATTTGTGTTATAATTGGTCTTTTACCCCCGCTATTAGTAATATCTTTGTTTCAGGTGCATATTTATCGTATAGAAAGAACATAACCCAAACAAAGAACTGCTAACAAGTTTTTGCAATCAAAGCTTTGTGCTGCCATAAACATAGTTTCATTTGTTTATCTATACCTATATATGAAATATGAAAGTTCATATTTTGGGCAATTTTGGTGGGAGTTTTGCCATAAACTTTACAATTTTCATTTTTATGCATCAATATATAAATGAAATATGAATAGTGAGGGTTTTGAATTATTGCACATTTAAATCAACATTTTTGAATGTGTGCTATGGTAGACATTTTCTTCGGTCGAACAATTGATAAAATTTCAAATTAATGGATCCATGTCTATGTTACATTCACTTGTGTACGACACATTTGAACATAAGATTAGGTTATATTACATTTTCCTATATAATTATCGTTGTTTTTCTTCTCTCCCTTCTAAATTTGTGTCATACTTATTATTTGTAATTTAGTTGCAATGACATTTAGGTAGGCGTACCTTTTGTGGGGATGCAAAGGATGTTGACTCTTAGTTTGGTGTGTACAAACGTGTCTATAAATACTAATAAGTTTAAATTGAGTTGTTCAGATTTTCAAGATTAAATAATATCACTAAAAGATTCAAAAGAGATTCAAGAATAGGCAAAGAAGGAAAGCAATAAAGAAGGATTGCAAAATCAAGCAAAAGAAGAATTTATTCAAAAAGGAGCACATGTTGATTAGTGCCCAAGAAAGTCAGCAAGATCAGTTCTTGTAATTCCATATCTGTGAGATTTCATGTGTATTTGATTGATTGTTTGATTGATTAGTATAGGGTAAGAATATAAAGTGAGTTTGTCATGAACAGCACGATTGCGGTCGACCGTACTATAGTGCTGGTCAACCGTACCACAGTCGACCGCACGTTATAGCAATATAATGAAGCATTCGACCATTCATCTTTCGACTTTTTGTTTAAAAGATGAATGGTCGACTGTCCCTTAATTGCGGTCGACCGTAACTCGTGCTGCTCACTTTTCTGGAATGTATCGTTTCTATTTTTGATTGATACACTTCCCCATCTATATATTGGAACGAACCCACTGTGTATTCCTCACCTATTACTCTGAGAAAAATCTTCTGAACTAATCAATTCAACAATCAATCCGAGTGTGTGTGATACTTGTTTGTTTTCTTCAGTCAGGATTATTAAGGATCTTGAGTTTTTCTTTTCTTCCACTTCGGTGAGATTAACGGGGCTTGTGTTAGAAGGCTTGAATCCGAGAATCACTACACAAGGGTTTTAGTATACTGGAACGTTTGTGGCGGAGAATTACTACAAGTAGGTGGTGTGGACGTAGACCTAGGGGTCGAACCACGTTATATCGCTATATCACTTGTGCTTGCTGTGTTTGCTCTCTCTATCTATTTTCTTTTAATTTGCAACTTTATTTTAAATTTTTTAATTTCGCACAATCACCCTATTCAACCCCCCTATTCAACCCCCCAAGGTGATTAACAAAGGAAAGTTCTTGTATTTCCTTTAACCTGTAAAAGAGTGCGGGTAAAGACGTAAAAAGGTATCATTTGCTATTGGAAATTGAGTTCATCATTTATAGTGTCACCTGTAGCTCCAGAATTTTATTGATACAGAATTCTGTAGAAGCAGTATGGTTTCCTTTTGGCTCTAATGTAATTTCAAAATATAGATTTTTCTAGACAGATTTATCTGTTAGTATACATGCACACTTGTCTACCAGAAACACACTGTAACGATCTACAATCTCTTACAGAGAAGTCCAAGAAATAATATAAAACTAAATGTTAGGATTGCTTTGAATCATTACCCTCCAAATTTTTGATTCAAATGTCCTTCCCTCCAAATTCTAATGTTAAAATTGGAGAGAGATGGAATTTGCATTACAGAAGTTTGGATAATTTTTGGAATCAGTTATAACGTTAATCTTCTATTCTTTTTAACATTTGCGATTGGATTTGCAAATTTCACTTGCAAGGAGCCAGACACTACCAAAGTTTAACTTATTATGTTTCTAATTGCAGTCGAACATTGTTTTGTGTACTCAACCATTGTAGACAAAGAATGAGCCCAAAGACAGAAGAATGTGGAGTCCATGTAAAAACACATTTTCGTTAATTTCTTTTGGGCCTTAGTCTCTCACTCTCTCGTATAGTTTGAGTGTTCAAAGTTGACTACAGTTAGCACAATTCTTTGAATAAAAGATCCATCCTCATTATTGACATGGTTTCCAACACTAGTTCGTATCTGTGAACTGTAGCTTTCAAGGGAAAGGGACCTCTTTATATACAGATTTATACACAGATAAAGTTGAAGTCAAATTTTCTGATAAAAATCAAGAAAATATGCATCATAGAGCCAAAATATAGCATTGATTGAGAGAGGACAATGTATCAGAAGCTTTTATAGTGAGAACCCCACAATTCCAATTAACTAATATTTCCAGACAACAAAAATAAATGCCCCTGTAGAAACTCTGAAGTCTTTACAAAAGGTTAAAGAGATTGTAACATGCAACCAATCTTTACTTCATTTCATTACTTTTTTCCTTTCTTTTCTGAAAATTGTACAAGTAGAATCTCTCCCCATCCCACATATCATTCAAGAAGTGAGAACTGGAATGGAGAAACGAAGTGGGCTTGTAGCTTGTTTTTCTTGCCTCTGCCTCTCACTTGTGTTGTTAGCGTTGCCTTTGTCAACGGAATGTGCAAAATCGCAAGCTATATTCATCTTTGGTGACTCCTTAATCGACAATGGCAACAACAACTTCATACCATCACTTGCTAAGGCCAACTTCGAACCTTATGGTATCGATTTTGGCCAGCCAACTGGCCGGTTCTGCAATGGACTTACTGTGGCAGATTATGGAGGTAGGTCCACTTCATCACGTACATTTGTTTTCTTTCTTTCTTTTTGTGAGCATACAAGATCCCATGTTTGGTTAATAAGATTTTTGACGTTATTTTATCATTTTTAGCAAGGATATTAGGGGTACCTTACCCTCCAGCATACTTAAGTCTAGCTTCGAGAACTCCTAACATCTTGGATGGGGTGAACTACGCTTCAGCAGCTGGAGGTATACTCGACGAAACTGGCACTAACTATGTAAGTCCACTTACATTACTTTTCCTTCTCCGTTTTCCTTTGATAACCGATTATGAGATGATGAACGTGTGTGTAGGGAGCAAGAGTTACATTCAATGGACAGATTGATTTGTTTGAGAAGACAGTGAGTCAAGACTTGCCAAGTTTGATCACCGATACTGATGTACTTGCAGAGTTCATAAGGAACTCGTTGATCATAGTGAATATTGGAAGTAATGACTACATCAATAACTATCTCATGCCCGACCTTTACACCAGTAGTCGGATTTATTCACCTGATGCCTTCGCCGATATTCTCATTAGCAATTTAACTCAGCAACTTGTGGTACATCTCACAAAACTTCTTCATGAGCTTTAAACTTGCTTCACATTTACCTCTGTTTTATTCAGGGTAATTTGCAGGAAAATACCCATGATTTATTTAGAGGACTGGTTTTATTTTTATTTTATTTTTTTCCTACAGAAATTACTATTATGTATAAATAAATTAACTCTAGAATTCTTCACTCTCTAACATAAAGGTTCTTTTTTTTCTTTTTCATTTTTGAACAAAGGGCTATGTCGGCAGTAGTCTGGTATCAAACATGAGACCACATTTACCCATTCAAATCTTTTACCATGTGAGCTCCAACTAAGTTGTTTCTAAACTAAGTTGTACTAATATAACTTTATCCTTTAGTATAATACTAAAATAATGGTAGTGGCCATCTTACTTAAGATGCAAATATTTCACATATATACTTTTAGATGGATGAACATTAATGCTGTAATAGATCATGTAAATCCTATCAACATCAAAGTATTCAGACATTGATCATGAGAAAATATCTTTCAGAGATCGACTCAGAACCCAAATAAATCACCATAATGGCAAAAAAACAAGGTAGGACTTAGGAGAACTAGTCATGTAGGCCAGGATCATTAATCTAATAAAACAGGAGCCCCCAACAGCCCACGTCATGATCATTTATATCAGAAGGCCTCTAGTTTAAGAGAATAGGGGTCCTATGCCATAGGAGGAAATTTTGCCCACTAAAATTCCAATCTCTGCAATCAAAATTCACTATCCACGTCGTTTAATTGATCTTCATACTAAATACCTAGAGGCACTAAATTTGAACATGTCTTGTTTATTCATCGCGTTGTTTGCAAAATGAATGGTTTTTCCGCTATAGGACAACTGCAACCACTCAATACATTGGCAAAATATATTCAACTTATATAATATTTCATCTTTTTATGTTTCATGACATATGTTGTACACCTGTATCGGTATGAATCATGCATTTGAGATGAGGGGATATGATTTTCGGAGTGCCATATGGGGGAATTTCCTCCTATGTTGCATCTCCTCCTTGATTCTACTGTCAATTTCTACCAAAAAATTTAAAATTCTACAAACTTGATTGTAAGATTTCCTATATACTTGGGCCTGCTCGCATTTGATGACCTCTAATTAAGTGAGCTTCTTAATTTTTGTGGCGTGTTGCGGTCACTTACCATGCCTCCTTGCATCCAATGGTCATGAGCTCGACGGCCTGAAATTAGAGAACATCCTATAATTGGGGGATTATTTCATTCTTCTTTTTCTTCTTATTGTCCACTAGAATTTAGTAACTGATAACTAAGCAAACATACTGTGAATCTGTGACCACGTCAGATTGCCACCTGGACTAGCAATCACTCACTCTGACGAGAGTGATAACTCACCCAACTAACGAAAATGTTTTAGTGCGGATCATTACTCACAATTATATCCAACTAGGCCAAGAATTTGTGTAGATTAGTAAAAAAAAAAAGTGTTGGTTAGCTGTTGACATCTTTCAGGCATTACTACTAGTACAAGCCACAAACAAAAATGAACAGAGAAACTCTCACTAGATGTACTAGCCAGAAAGATATTCATCGACTGATTTCGACACCGTAAGTTGGAATGGTCAACCTTGGTATTTCTTTAATTTCAGTATGTTACGATGTCTGTTCGCATTGGGCTTCATCTAACTCCTTACAATAATATAAGTTTAACCTTTCAGGCACAACATACTTAAAAAAACAGAAAAATATTTCAAATGTTGGATGCAGAGATTATACAAAATTGGAGCTAGGAAAATGGTGCTGGTGGGGGTCGGGCCACTGGGATGCATACCGAGACAGTTAGCGCTAGCTAACAGTACCGATGGGAAGTGTATCCAGCGAGTTAATATGGTGGTCTCCAAATTTAACAATCGGCTGAAGCCACTCACTATTTATCTCAACAGCAGCTTACCAGGATCTTTCTTCATTTACCAGAATATCTATGACTCTTTTGTTGATATAATTCAAAATCCAGCTAAATATGGTCAGTACAAAACAACCCTTTGATAGTTATATTTTGGAGAATCAAACTATTGACTCCATAAATTTGACCATTGTCATGAAATATATGCAGGGTTCAGTGTGACTAACCAAGCATGTTGTGGGAATGGGAAGTACGGGGGAGCAATGAGCTGCATGCCACTTCAACAGCCATGCATCGCTAGAGATAAGTATGTGTTTTGGGATTCGTACCACCCATCACAAGCTTCCAACGCCATCATTGCTGCCAGGGCCTATGGTCCCTCACCAGGCGACTGCTATCCCATCAGCATTTACCAGTTGGCCCAAATCTAAGGTTTTTCCTTGACTACATCATATAGCAACTCTTTACCAATTGAGCTACAACTCAGTGCAGTGGCGGCCTCAGAAATTAATGAATTATACTATGATCAAGAAATAAGTGTGGAAAATTACTCATTTCCAGATTTTATATGAATTATGTACGTCGAAAATACGTTGAACGAAACAAGTTGTAATAGTATTTTGTATACTCTGTTTTCGACCTAAATAGAATGCAATGTCTAGTAGAGTACGAGGTTTCCAGAAATTTCTGTTTTCGAACATATCCATCATTAGATCATAAGCAAGTAAAGAACTGTTAAAATTCTTGTCAGCAAAGAACAAAAGCGAAAATATTTGGTGAAACTTTTTTATTTCAGATACAATACAGTAGAAGTACAAAGGAACAGTCTTGCATATTTTTTATTTTTTTTTGGGAGGGCCGTGGGGGATAAATTAGATCGAGTCCCGAGCAGACTCCAGCCAAGCAAATATTAATATAGTCTTAAAAGTATAAAACCTGGAACATATGAAGGCTAAGCTTCAATTACAAAAATTGCTCCCAGAAAACATAAAATAACCACCTCCATCCTAAAGTTTTACATAAGAAAGTTTAATAAGAACCACCCTTCTTTCATTCATGGGTCAGTCATAGTAAGCTCATCTCCTTCCGTGGTGGTAAGATTAGCCTTATATGCATCATGCAAATTGCTGGCAAGCAGTATACCAGTCAAATACTCTTGATGATGAAGAGTCATGCCCTCTGATGTTGTTCAAAGTGGTAGGGATTATATATGCATTAGAGCATCTACACTCATTTGCCATTTATCCAAAAAATGGCAAAAATGGCAAATGAGTGGCTGCAGTCGTTTACCATATACCCAATTTTTGGGTTGGAGTGGAACGGCAGCGCAAATGGCCAAAGCCATATTATAGCAGAGCTGATGGTTTTTTAAAAAAATTTAAAATATCGACGGACGAAAAAGATGATCTTTCATCGACGAATTTATTTTCTTAAATTCGATTGATGAAAGATCATCTTTTGTCTGTTGAATGTTTTTTTAAGAAAATATGATCTTTCGTTCGTCGCCTTTTTCAACGATGCAAGCTGCTCCTTCAAAACTCATTTGCCAAATGCCAAAATATCCATATATGGTTGCAATGAGTGTAGACACTCTTAGGTTGGCTCCCCTCCTATAGCAGAATTATCATGTTGGTCCCAATCAGAATCATAAATAGAAGCAGCAGCATTAATATCCTCATTCTCAGCATCAGGGATATTGATCACTGGTTGAACACCAGGAGCTTGGTCTTTCATTGGCAGTAGAAGCAGTCTGAATTCCATCTTCCCCATATGAGCAGCCAAAGTAGGAATAACAGCAGCAGCACCATGACCTGCACTAGAAGAATTCTGATTGGAAGACAGAAGTTCATTTGTAGCATGCTTAGGCAATGTGGGCTCTCCTTACTGCAGGGAGAAGATCTGACGAGAAATTAAGAAAATATAAGAACATGTCAACTAAATTTATTAAAGAAGATGTTTTCTTAGCAAATATTCTTCAATTTCTTTCGCTCCAGATAATCCAAATCATCACCATCATAGCCATGTCCCAACTAGATTAAAACTCCCTCGTAACCCCCGTTGTTCTCCATTCTCCCCATCAAGCCTTAACAGATCCTGGTTTGGAAGGAAATTTTAGGTGGTTAGAGGAAATGATTAAAAATGGGAGAGATTAAAGATTTTGGAAAAAAGGAAGGCTACTTGTATTATTGAGTGTTTCTAATTTTTGGCTTGATATAACACAAAGACACCACCCCTATTTATACTAGTGGCATTACCCAACCAATGGTTAGGATTTTGCCAACACAACTCTAATCTAATGGCTATAATTATCTCTCTATAATTTTCTCCACAAGTCTAAGGTTATCCTTATCTTCTAGATAACTCCTAAGACTTATCTAGAAAAAATTTCTAGATAAGATTTCTCTAGAGTAACTTTCTAGAAGTTGGGCCTATTACATTAAATACATAAGATAACATATCTATTTGGGCTAAGACCCAAATCAAGTTAATATTTCAACCCCCCCCCCAAAACTTGATTTGTTACTCCAATCAAACTTCTTAACCTTATGAAGTCTTCGCGCTTGAGAGGCTTGGTGAAGATATCAGCTACTTGATCATGAGACTTCACGTACTCTAGTTGTATGTCCTTTCTAGTGATGCACTCTCTAATATAGTGATAGCGTGTATCAATGTGCTTACTTTGATCATGGAAGACTGGGTTCTTGGCCAAAGCTATTGCTGACTTGTTGTCCACAAAAATCTTGGTCGGCTCCTCTTGTGGCAAACTCAACTCCGTCAACATGTTTCGTAACCAAACTGCATGACAAACATATGAAGTAGCAGCTACGTACTCCGCTTCGCATGTGGAAAGAGTGACAATTGGCTGCTTCTTTGACATCCATATGAAGGTCGTGTCTCCCATGTAGAACACGAAGCCGCCTGTGCTCTTGCGGTCATCCATATCTCCACTCCAATAGCTATCGCTATATCCAACAAGCTTGTAATTGTTAGAAATAGAATAGTACAAGCCAAAGTTTGTTGTACCTTTGACATAGCGAAAAATCCTCTTTACCGCCTTCAAATGAGTTGTTGTTGGATTCTCCATGTATCGACTGACAATTCCAACCGCATATAGAATATCGGGTCTTGTGCAAGTTAAATATCGCAGACTTCCGACCAAGCTCTTAAAGAGTGTTGGATCCACCCTTACTCCTTCCTCGTGTTTTGACAACTTGATTCCACATTCCATTGGCATGCCAACCGGGTTAGAGTCATTTATCTTGAACTTCTTGAGTATCTCCTTAGCATAGCCTTCTTGAGTGATTAGGATGCCTTTGTCTTCTCGCTTCACTTCAATGCCGAGGTAGTAAGACATGAGCCCAATATCCGTCATCTCGAACTCCTTCGTCATCTATTTCTTAAATTTGCCAAACATGCTTCGATTGCTACCTGTGAAGATCAAGTCATCTACATACAAGCATACAATCAATATATCATTGTTCTGGATTTTGATATAGAGTGCATGCTCGTATGGACACTTGGTGAAGTTTCTCCCTTGGAATTATTTGTCAATTCGAGCATTCCAACCTCTTGGAGCTTGTTTCAACCCATAGAGTACCTTTTTCAACTTCAAGACCTTGCCTTCTTCTCCCTTCACTTCGTAGCCTTGTGGTTGCTCAATGTAAACTTCTTCTTCGAGGACTCCATTTAAAAATACAGATTTGACATCTATTTGATGTATCCTCCAACTGTTTTTGAGCTGCCAATGAAATTATTAGTCTAACAGTTTCTAGTCGAGTAACCGGAGCAAATACCTCGTCATAGTCGATGCCTGCTCTTTGATTGTAGCCATTTGCCACCAATCTTGCCTTGTATCTTTCAACTTCTCCTTTGGTGTTCTTCTTTGCTTTGTACACCCACTTTACACCGATTGCCTTGTGCCCTTTTGGAAGTGAAGCTAACTCCCATGTGTCATTCTTCTTGATTGCCTTTATCTCTTCATCCATTGCATTTCTCCAACTCTTCTTTAGCATAGCTTCTTGGAAGTTCATGGGCTTACAATCCGCAAATAGGCAAAGGAGAGCAAGATTGTCTTGATTTTCAGTTACCTCGTAAAGTTCTTGTAGGCTTCTAAAGTGCGGAGTCCTTTCACTTGAGCTTTCGTCTCCTTGAGAACTCACAGCTGGTGAAGCTGGTGGGGTAGAAGGCTCCTCTCTTGGTTGCTCTATCCTTGATTGCTCCATGTCTTCTTCTTCAAAATGTGGAAAGAAGTTGTAGTCTTCATTATGTGTGCTCCAATCCCATTCTCCTTCTTCATCGAATACGACATCTCAACTGATGATTATCTTCCCCGTATCAGGATTGTAGAGCTTGTATCCTTTGGAGTTGGTGTCGTAGCCAATGAAAATGTACTTCTCACTTTTATCATCTAAGTTGCTTTGCTTCTCTTCCGGTACGTGTACGTGTGCTATGCTTCCAAAAACTCTTAGGTGGGAAATGCCGGGCTTCCTTCCACTCCATGTTTCTTGTGGTGTTTTTTCCTATACGCTTCTTGTCGGAGATCGGTTTGATAGGTAAACCGCGCACGCAACCGCTTCCGCCCAAAATTCTTTTGGCAGCCTCTTGCTTTTGAGCATGCTCCTCGCCATCTCAAGGATTTTCCTATTCTTCCTTTCTGCTACTCCATTTTGTTGGGGGGACCTTGGCACTGTCAGTTGTTGTCGAATTCCATTATCTTCACAAAACTTTTGGAATTCTTTTGATGTGAACTCTCCTCCATGGTCGGATCTTATGGCTTTGATCACAAGGCCACTTTCCTTTTCAACACGAGCTTTGAACTTCTTGAAGTTCTCGAACACCTCTGATTTCTCCTTCAAAAAATATACCCATATTTTTCTTGAAAAATCATCGATAAAGAGAAGGAAATAGTTACTCTTACCAAGTGATCTTGGCTTGATCGGACCACACACGTCCATGTGTATGAGTTCCAACGGCTTTCGAGCTCTAGAGTTCGACTCCTTTGGAAAGCTCATTTTGAATTGCTTTCCAAGTAGACATCTTTCGCACACTTGATCGGGGTGGTTGATGCAAGGTAATCCTCTTACCATTTCCTTCTTGAAGAGCAACTCTAATCCTCCGAAATTGAGATGCCCAAATCGAAGATGCCAAAGCCAAGACGCATCTTTGTAACACATCTTGAGACATTGTGCAACATCATTTTGAATGTTGAGCACGAATATTCTATTTCTTGACATCGGCACCTTAGCAATGAAGTTGCTTGCATTATCTCTTATAAAAAGGTTACTATCTTTCAATCGAATATCATAACATTTCTCTAAGAGTTGTCCTAGGCTCAAGATGTTACTCTTCATGTTTCGCACGTAGTAAACATTTGAAATGAATTGGTGCTCTCCAATCTTCAATCGGATTAGAACATTTCCTTTACCTTTCACCGCCACCTTTGATTCATCTCTGAAAGCTACATTGCCCTTGACCGATTCATCAAGCTCCACGAACATGCTTTATCTTCCGCACATATGGTTGCTTGCACTGCTGTCTAGGTACCATTGATTCTCTTCGCCTCTTCCATTATCCTTGTAAGCCAACAGTAAGGTACCATCTTCTTGACTTCTTTCTTCAACGTAGTTGGCCTTCTCTTCGGCTCTATTATTGCTAGGAGCTCTGCATTCTGAAGCATAATGTCCAAACTTCTCACAATTGTAGCATTTGACGCGTGACATGTCATACCTTGATTTTGAATTTCCTCTCCCACGACCTCTTCTTGAGCTTTCTCCTCTTTGGTTGTTGTTGTTGTCGTTGTCGTCATTGGGCCTCCAACCTCGTCCGTGTCCATGTCCACGACCTCGTTCTCAACCGCAACCTCGTCTTTGTTGGCTTCAACTGCTTTCTTCTTTTGTTGAATCAACCCGCATCTTGAGTACTTGCTACACGATCTCTTCCTTCTTCTTTTTCTTTTCTTCATAAGCTTGCAACGAGCCGAGAATTTGCCCCATTGTCATGGCCTTCAAGTCTTTTGTCTCTTCGATGATGGCGATAATATGTTCGAACTTTGGATCTAAAGATCTAAGAATCTTCTCCATAATTCTCACATCATCTAACTTCTCTCCGTTTCTTTTTAGGTTATTAGTAACCGTTAAAATTCTTGAGAAATAATCGGAGACAAGCTCACCTTCTTTCATATGCAAAGCTTCAAACTCTCCTCTTAAAGTTTGAAGACGTACCTTCTTGACTTGATCGGCTCCCTTGTATGAGGTTCGAAGCTTCTCCCATGCTTCCTTGGCCGACTTTGCTCCCAAACCTTCTCAAACATATCTTCATCTAATCCTTGATAAATTAGACAGAGAGCCTTCTTGTCTCTCTTCCTTGAGTCTCTCAAACTATCCCTTTGAGTTTGAGGTAGACTACCTTCATTCTCTGGTTCAGTGAGACCTTTCTCAACCATCTCCCACACATCGTGTGCTCCAAGGAGAGCAATCATCCTTAAGCTCCAATTGTCATAGTTGCTCTTGGTGAGCATCGGGACTTGGAAGGGAATACCTCTATTCGCCATCTCTAGAAGGATCTTCAAGCTCTGATACCACTTTGTTGGAAGGAAATTTTAGGTGGTTGGAGGAAATGTTTAAAAATGGGAGAGATAAGAGATTTTGGAAAAAGGAAGGCTACTTGTATTATTGAGTGTTTTAATTTTTGGCTTGATACAAACACAAAGACACCACTCCTATTTATACTAGTGGCATTACCCAACCAATGGTTAGGATTTTGCCAACACAACTCTAATCTAATGGCTATAATTATCTCTCTATAATTTTCTCCACAAGTTTAAGGTTATCCTTATCTTCTAGATAACTCCTAAGACTTATCTAGAAAAAACTTTTAGATAAGATTTCTCTGGAGTAAGTTTCTAGAAGTTGGGCCTATTACATTAAATACATAAGATAACATATCTATTTGGGCTAAGACTCAAATCAAGTTAATATTTCAACAGTTTACCACTTTACCTTTCATTCTCCAAGCCAATTTAGAAATGAACCAAAATTGTTAAAACAAAGTGAAAATGATCAAATGATATCTAAAGTTTATCTTAATTTTCAAATACCACCCAAATTTTTTATAATTCCCAAATAATATCCGAAGTTTTTAAAATAGGATCAAAAAGCATATGTAGTTAAGTTTTCTGTTAAGTTAATGAAATATTCCACGAATATACTTCTTAACGAGTTTAAACCCTTCAAGAAGAGTGTGAAATGTTAAAATTGCCCTCCACCATCTCCACCGTCGACCACCATCTCCAACCAACATCACCACCACTGACCATCATCTCCAACTACCTCCGAAACCCATCACCTTCACCTCCGAAACTCATCTCCACCGACCACCATCTCCACCACCTCCGAAACCCATCACCATCACCTTTATCTCCACCGGAATTTAAAAAAAAAATCAAAACAAGAAAAACTGAAAAAATGAAGAAGAAGAAGAACTGAAAAGAGAAGAAGAGAGATGGGGGTATTTATGAAATTTCACATTATTTTTGCTAAAAAAATTAACGGAAGAGATTTTTTGTCATATTTTTAAAATTTCGGGTGCTATTTGGGTATTTAAAAACTTTGAGTGCCATTTGGCAATTAAGGTAAACTTTAGGTGGTATTTCATCTTTCTCCCTAAAACAAAATCACATCGAATAAATAAGTGATGTATAGTTTCACCACCGAGCAATGCCTTGAATGATACAAGAGTAGAGTAAAAAATTGTGGCTAGGTTGAGACCTCGGGTTCGAGGCCCAGACATTTCCAAAACTAAAAAAATTATTAAGATCGTCAACAATCAGTAGTTTATTACTGATAAGAAGTAATCCGGAATATCAAGAAGGGTTATACTTTGCCAAATGAAATTGTAAAAGGATTAATTTCTCTTCAGGAGTTACAGGGATTTATAGAAAGATTTTACAGTGAAACAACCAGAGCTATTCCATGTCCATTTAACACTGTCTTTGGGGACCAACTATATTTACAGAGTGGAGTAAAGAGATATAATCTTTGTTGAGTAAAAGAAAGCGATCTTCTAGAAGGAATGGACAACGCCTTACCATTATTAGTACTAGTATTTACACGTGCGATGCACGTCTTAATAAATATAATTTTTTTAAAAGTAAAAATTCAGACATAGTCTGGATTTGATCTAAAACTTCATTTACAATAGTTATGCACATGCGTTGCAATGGTTGATAGATGGGATAATTTCACTAAGGCCTTCTCCCATTATAATAGTAGAGATACTTATATAGAGATGGAAAAATAGTTTTACGATTTCTCGCAAGATCATATAAATCAGGATAAGTAGAGACTAAAGTAGTGGTCCTATCCAAAAATCGATCAGAATCAGATGTTGGTAAAAATTGCAGTGGATCGATTCAAGCACGAATCTTGATGTGTTTAATTTTTATATAATTTTTATTACTATTTTATGCATTAAAATTGTGACTTCTAATTGATTTCTTTAAAATTTATCTTATTTTTACTTATTTTTATTTATTTGTTTGATTTTGTAGGTATGAGATGGATAAGTACAAAATGTGAGTGTTATTGGTGAAATCAAGAATGGGTACAAAGATAAAGATTTCAAAAAATTCAAATTGATTATATATATATAAAGATTTTTGAAATATTCAAGCACTCAAATTTTATAAATTAACTCTTTGGAGAAATAATAAAAAATATTATGATCCAGTAGGGGGTGAAATTAAATTTTGTAAGAAAAAATTTAAAAATAAAGAAACTGGACGGAATTTGAAAGTGAGTGGATTATGATTAGAATTAGTTAGTTGCTTAGTTTAAAATATTAAATATTAATCTTAATCTTATAATTTTAACTCATTACCTAGTTATATCTACTAGTTGAAATTTACCGTGCACCAAGTGCACGTGACTTGATGCAATTAAATGGTAAAAATTTTATCTAAACATACTTGCATTGAGCACACCTATATTCTTCAAACTACAAATTTGACGAAATCAATCATCTTGAAAAGCAAACCATGGATTCAGAATTACTCCAACGACAACAAGCTCATCAAAATCAAAATTGAAGCAAAGCATCAAGAACCCAAGTTTAATCAATTCAAGCAAAATTTCAATCAAAACAAAGCAAATATGGATCAAAATTCGAACAATGTAAGAGAGAGAGATGCGTAATAGTTTCATGTAAAACATAATTAAAAAAAGTTATTAAAAAAAACAAATTGGTAATCCTAAACTGATATCATCGTATTTTTCATAAGATCAATCATCACTTTCAACTTTAACTTTCTTGAACTTAATATTGCTTGTAATTTCTTATTCATCCTTTTTAATTTTGCATCCTGTCAATATTCTTGTAGTTGATCTTCCATATTGGACATCCTGTGATTTGATAAAAAATGTATACTCATCTCCAATGCATTTCTTGGTCCGTCTATCAAATTCTTCAACATTTTTTTCCTGCATATAAAAAAGAATTAAGAAGTTAGCTCTTAATTAATTGTAACACTATGAGAATAACATATTATACCTTATTCTTTATATCTTCCAGGTCTTTTGCGGAACAACCAATGATGCACCTTGCTTCCTCATCAAATAAAGTCAATTCTGCCTCCGCACTTGTATCTTTTATTGTGATTTTGAATACATATCAGAAATATGGTATTCTTAGTTTTTTTTTTTAAATTAATTGTTTTTTTTTAATAATTTGATTGAAGAAAGGAAATATGGGAACTAACAATATGTTGTTTTGTATACCTTGGTTCATATTCAACATTACTCTTTTTACATTTTCGACAATAAGATTCATCATTTTGAACATTGACTTTTGTTGAACAGATTTTGCATGCAATGTACCATGAATCTCTAACGTCTTTAACACTTTTGATCAAAACTTTGCAATATTAGTATCTTGCCTTGAAATATGAAAAAAAAAATTAAAATCATCAAAATATTTATAGACATATATAGAATTGAATAAAATATTTAAAATAATTTCATTGTCCATAATACGTCCGAAGAATCTTCGTCTGCACAATAGAGGATGTCAGATAGTTTCACTTCTTCCACATCCATTACTTTTCTTTTGTTTATTTGCAAGGAATTACTTTTTAACAAAATTTTATTACAGTTTATCCTGAAACAAACAAACAAAATTATGTTAAATGATACTCCAAAAGGCAACAATTAAAGGATTAAATATACAAAATAAATTATACCATTCTTTAATTTTATATGCTTCTGGTTCATTGGGATTTATCTCTATTGTAGTGTTGTTTGTTGATATGAGAGACAATCCTGTTTAAAAAAAATCAATAATAAGTAAATAAATAAAATATATAATAAATAACATTATTAATTTTTATTGTATATAATTACCTCCAAAGTTTGAGGTTTTTATAGAGGTAATTGCAATAATTGGCATATTGGGTGATAATTGTTTCAGAACTTTTCCTTCCTTAATTGCTAGTTCTCCCCATAATGTAAGTAAGATTGGTTTTGACCTTAAATTAAGAAAAAACGTATGAATTACAAAACAATTATGTATATTATTATACAACTTAATTAATTGATATTACCTGAATCCTACAACTGTAAGATTTTGCTTCTCTACTTCATTACCATATTTTGAGTCTACCTTATCTACATCTCCTACATTAATTACTGCTAAACAAAGATCTGTAGTTCAATGCAATTAGTATTTGATATCCTTTATATATATATATATATATATATATATATATATATATATATATATATATATAAACATAATTTTTTACCTTTAAAGATAGTAGAAGATGAGATGTACTTTGCAATTCGTCTACAGTTGTAAATTTGTACCTATCCTTATCAATGATAAGATCTTTCTCAACTTCATCTACAACACTTCCCAACTTCAAAATGATGCCAAATTTATCGTGCATTGGGTTATATCTTTTGTCGACATTTTTTAGTACTCCATTAGAAATTAAGTAAGTTTTATGCTCCTCAAGTGTATGTTGGAACGCTTCCACCGCTTCATTAAACATTATCGCCAGTATTCTAGTTCCCTAGAAAAGATGAAAATTTAGTAGTAATAATAATTATGTATTCTCCACATGGTGCTTTGACAACACGAAACACAAATTCACTCATGCATGTCATCTCATAACTATTGCTATCTGTTGGACTATTTGGAATGCTAGAAATGATAGAATTTTTTCCAGCAAACAGACATCGGTGGTTAAGCTGATTTCTAACACTAAGTTCTGGTTTTCTCAATGGCTAGATTCAAGTGATGCTTCAAAGAAGAAGACCAGAATCATGGAGGAGCTGGGAAGGACAGGCGACAGTGATTTAATGAGGCCTGATCATGGCAGAGCGTCTGGCGGAAATGCACCCTAAGGACTTCGGCTGCACTAATCTTCAGCATTTGTGTTTTTCTCTATCTGTATTTTGGGACTGGTCTAAAGTCCAAAGACTTGTACTCTGTTAAACTTTACTTTATGCTCTGTTCTTCTGCTCGGGGATTTGAATGACTCAGATAGTTGTGAGGGAGGGGACGAGGGATGAGATCATGTTGGTGGCTCTAGTAGAGGTGTACGACAGACGTCCGCTGCCCTCTCTACGGTCCACTGCCATGCCATCTCGAACTCAACTCCTCCCAAAATCTGAGCATCTCCCTCCAGCAGCTTTTGTACTCTATGCTTTTGTTTATATATATATATCATCTATGAGGTAGGACTTTCCTACCTTTTGCCAGTCAAAAAAAAATATTTTAACAATATTTAAAGTATCTTACCTCATCATCCATAAGTGCCACTTTTGAGATTTTTTCTGTGCCTTTACTATTTTTGTATTCTTTCACACCATAATGTTTCGTAACCAATACTTTTGTAACTCCTATTTTTCCGTATTTGTATTTTTATACTGTATTTTTGCCCCATTGTACTCTTTTATCTATTTGAGATTCCGTATCTTGTTTCCATTTGAATAAAATCATTAATTTGTTTTCAACTCAATTTTTGGTAACTTGGTCTAATTCAATTGTGTGCTCTTTGTGTCATTCTTCATGAAGAATTGGCTGTTTCTTCTTATTCATCTCTTTATTTCCCATTTTAATACATTTTGACCAATTCTCTAGTTGGATCCCCTCAAAACGGATACCCTAAAACCCATAAACCCAAACCCTAACTATATATACCCTAACCTACCCTAACCCTAACCCTAACCCCCATTTACTGTGCTAACCCAAATCAATCCCGCCGCTCTTCTCCTCCTTCCTTCCGCTTCTTTCTCCTTTCGAATCGAAACCCATATACCCACCATTAACCCACTGCACCGTCCCCTCACCACCATGACCTTCACCCTCGTCAACCACCACCACCGCAGCACCAATCCACCGTTGTCTTCACCATCGAACCAACTCCCGAAACCCATCCTCCGCCATTAACCAACTCCGCCATTACCCAAGCTCTCGACAACCCCCATCGCCAATTGCCATCGCCAGACTCCTCATCCCCTCGACCATCTCTCCGACCTCCGTTCGCATCGCCAACACTCCCGAACCACCGCCGAACCCAGACTTTCTCTTCGCTCCCTTGTTTCGAGAGCAAAGAACAGAGCCACGCCATTTTCGTCGCAAGCTCTGCCGTCGCCACCCCATCACCGTCATCGACTGCTCCTCAGTCGAACTCCGACCACGCACCGTCGTTGAGCCAGCCTGCATCGCAGTTCCGCTCCCTCTCCCTCTCTCTCCGTCGAAAGGAAGAAGACGAGATCTGGGTGGACGAAAACGCTGTTTCGTGTTCACCCACAGCCGATCCGAGAAGGCTGTACGCTGTTCGTCCAGATCTGCTGCGTAGGAGAAATCCGATTGGTGCGTTCTGGTGTTCCGTGTTTTGGCTCGCCGGATCTGGAGATCGCTGTACGCTGTTTTGGCGGGATCTATTGTGAGGAATATTCGCTTTACTGTTGAATTCTTGCACGTGCTTCACACGTGCGTTTGGGAAATTGCACCCAGGGTTTTTCGATCCTGTTTTCTTCAATAATTGGTTCTAATCATCGTCAAATCAAGGCAAGTATTCCTCTTGTACATATTTTTGTTCTAGTACAAGCGTTCATTTGAAAATACTATAAATAGTTAGAAATTGTGACTCCTCCTTGACTCGTCGTTGTTGATCGAATATTAACCCTCATTAATTTCATAATCTTAAGAGTCACAATAATTTTATTGTATTATATTACAACTACTTGGACTCATTTTATCCCCTAGACACATGGACACATAAAATTAAGGAACCCTAGATTTGTAGACATATGTTATATCTTGTATGTGACGAACTTGCACCCACTAGAGTTGAAAAATAAATATTAATTGCTGTTTTGATGACCATTACCCCGTATTTGTATCACACATTAACCTAGATGCTTAATAACCAATTTTCATGTAACCTATACTCGTAAAACATTTCCACATGTTGCTGTTCTGGATCTTATTGTGCTGTTTTGACCCCTTTAACATCAGAATCTGAATCCGAGCCCTGAACAGTAAATGTAGCCCTGGATGTCTATATATCGATAGCCTCCAGAATTTTTGAATTAGGAGTTACGGTCTAGGAGTTATCATAGTTTTACTGCAGCTGTGTCGGTAGACGCAGATTTGCAAAACTGCTGCACACCTTTAGGTTGCAAATTAATTTAACTATGTTAACAGTAAGCGCTTGACTTGAAATTTTATATGCTATTGCTGGACATCCTAGAGAACCTTTCCAAATTTTCTTAGAATTAATTAAAAATATTTCAACCCTATTTCACATGTTTAAACCTAGATTCACAAATTCTGCCTGAACACATTAGTTGAGTAGTTCGCTGTTTTGACACATGTTTCCACCACTTAACTTAATTATATGCGTTAGAACCAGGCAGGAGTCTAGTTTCTAGATCTCCTGACGGATCCACATTTCGTATCTCGTAGCAACAGGAATCACACTTTTGGTACGGCAACGTCGAGCTGTCCAGATTTGAGATTTTCGTTATTCGTGTTTTTTTATTCATGCTGACCCTTGAATATGCCATATAAATATCTCAAACTTATTTCGTGTCCATGTTTATGATTTCTTGACTTGTTTCACACACTTGCATGCTTGCTTGATAAAAATTAATAAATGTAATAAACCGGAGTTTAAGGGAAAGACCATAGTAGTGGACAATATAGGTAAGTGTACTCGGAAGGGGGTCCGTGTTTTTCAGTACTCGGTTCATGAACCTGTTGCACCTTGTTGTATTCATGGAGCCAGTTACTTGGCTCATGAACCTGTTGTATTCATGAACCCACTGTGTGGGTCTTGAACCTGTTAGTATTCACGAACTTGCTTCGTGAACCTGTTATTTAATTTCGTATTCATGAACCGTGCCTGCTTGATGCTTGATACTTGATACCTGAGTACACCGCCCTATAGACTCCATTACTAGACCTAAACGAAATTATGTTGGCTGTAGCAACCATGTAGTAAAAGTATGGATGCATGAAGTGCTACCTAGATAGTAATAACTACAAGACTTGAACATGATATCCGCTTACT
Source organism: Hemerocallis citrina (assembly GCA_017893485.1). Taxonomy (NCBI): domain Eukaryota; kingdom Viridiplantae; phylum Streptophyta; class Magnoliopsida; order Asparagales; family Asphodelaceae; genus Hemerocallis; species Hemerocallis citrina. The sequence goes on along the minus strand of CM030359.1, from coordinate 334,118,489 downwards.
CGATATTTGACTACATGATACATGAAACATGATACATGAGACTTGAAACATGAAACTTGAACCCGATACATGTTACTTGATACTTGAGACCTGACAACTTGACACTAGACTTGACACTTGTTACTTGACACTAGACTTGATGCCTGTCACTTGAGATTAGATACCCCTACATGTTCACATGTCACTTGCTTCACCATTAGTATTTGTTATCCAGCCTGTGTACTTGAGTTTTCCTTCTTGCTAGCTAGTTCTTGGTTTTTCACTACTTGTTGGATTCCTGTTACATTCTTGATTCCAATTCTCGTTCCATATTACTTGTACTCGTTTTACTATTTGTGGCTCTAACTTGTACTAAGGGCATTTTCTCTTGTTTTCTTTACTTTTTCTTTTTTTGTATTTATTAAGCAGACTTTGGAGACGTGCTACCTGCTGGAATCGGTGAGCAGACGTTCTAGGCCTTAATTGGGAAAAGCTTTCTTTAATCATTTCGTTTTGTAATGGAGTTATTTCATTTGATGTTGCTTAAGACTTGTAACGGACTCATGTTCCCGAGTTTTACCTTTTGTTCCAGACACTGAAAACTATTTGGATATTATTAATGTTTCAATTGTTTTTTGTTGCTTAATAAATTATTCATGCATGCTTGGTTGTGGATACTTGTTATATTCTTGTGGTGATGCTGAGTCGATCCTACAGCATATGAATGATGTTAAAATCATTCATGGGCTTCGTCACGCGCTCGTATTCCATGTTTTTGGGAAGCGAGGCATGACAACTTTAATAGTCCACAATTGTTGATTTTCTTGCAAGGAATTCATAGAGGAGTATTCATTGTGGGATTTGTCCATTGATATAGTTAATCTGCAAAAAATATAATTATTGATAAGTTAATTTTAATCTATTAAAATAGCAGGTGCTTCATCCTCTACATATATGGTAACTAACAACATTTGAGTAAATGAATGGTTAATATAACTCACACTTAGAATTAAATGACTAAGATTAGATGGTTGATTGTATAATCTCAACTCTTCCCATTATATAAAAAAAATCTGAAGGACGGTTGTTTCTAGATTAAAGAAAATCGAAGAAGCTCGGATATGGACATCTATGAAAAGCTCGGATATGGACGGAGAAATTTTAAGATTTAAAGCCATTGTCTTTATGATTAGTGTATGAAGTGGTGCCTAATTTTATCTGTCAAAACCAGTTTACGTGAAAGATTCAATTAGTGTCACCGTCCTTCATACATGCCTGACTAACTTTATGTGAAAATGCCAATAGTGGATAGATGATTTGTCTGGTACTAAGAGGAAGAGTTGGTAGATGAATTTGTCTTAAATTGCTGATACGTATGAAACGAGGACTTCTTGGAATGCTACTTTGATACGGTGTCACGTCACTTTACCCAAATTCTTAAGCTTATGGATAATGGGATGGCTAATTTATCAGAAAATACTCTTAAAATTTACTGCTTTTGATGGTAAAATACCCTCATTTGCATTTTCTGATCTACAACTAACCTAGTCTCTTTCTAATTCAAAGTTTCGGGACTTTTTTAGATGAAAAGATAGAAATGGTGGGTATCTAAGCTGCGTTTGGATAGCTTTTTTGGGCCCATTTTGTGATTTTTTTTTTTTTGTGAAATAGCGTTTGGTTAAGTTTTCATTTTGGCTTATTTTCACAAAACAGTTCCAACCCCTATTTTCTCTCTTTTGGCTTTTTCCCCTTCCTCTCTCTTCTTTGACGCCTAATCCCCCTAATCCCCTCCCTGCTCTTCTTCTCCATTGCCTTCAAAACCCTACTAGCTTCCTCCTCAAAGCTCCGATCTTTCTGCTGTTTCTCCACCGCCGCTGCCGCGTCAAAGCCCCTCCTTTTCCAACCCAGCGCGAATCTCGAAGCCCCACCTCTCATCACCGCCCTCCACTCCCTCCGCCACCGGCCCAAATCCGCCCTCCGCCTCTTCCGCCGCCACCCCAATCCGCACACACCGAAGCCACATTCTGCTCTTGATGCTGCTGATGGTAGCTGATGGCTTTTGAATGCTTCTGATGACTTCTTTTGGCTTTGAGGCAGGTTTGAGTTTAATTTGGTTTAATTTCCATATTGTAAACAAACCCATTCCTGTGATGAGTATTGATGTTGTCTATGGTAGGAGATTATCACTTACTGATGGATTCAAGATGGCTTCTTTCTGGCTTTGTAATGGGTTATTACAAGGTCTCATGGCATGGGATGGGTACTGATCTTACAAGGTCTCTGTGTGATGGATTCTGATACTTGTGAAGGATGTGATGGCTGCTGATGGACTTTTGTAATGGCTGCTTCGGGCTTCTTTGTAATGTTTCTGCCATTTTCAATTTGTAAAATATCGATACGGTGCACAATTACCTTCTTATGATGAGTTCTGATGCTGCTAATGGCATATGATGGACACTGATGGACACTGATGGACTTTTGTAATTGTTTTTTTTTACAATTATCTTTTTTTTTGCTAATGGCATACGAAGAAGAAACAAAAAAAAAAAATCAAGCGAAGAAAACTTTGCATAGTCGCACGTTGCTTGTTCGTATATTTGTAGAACTTGGCTCTGTAACTGCAAAAAAAAATTTCATAAGAAAACTAATGCAAATTCATTAAACATACACCGTTGATAAGCTCCTTGTCAGGAAAACTGAAAGAAAAAAAAATTGTTGTATTAATTTTAAATCCAAACGCCTTTTCTAACCACATTATCCAATAACTATTTTTAAATAAAATTTCAGATTATTTGGTTTATCGAACTGCATTTTATACATTTCTTTTTTTAAAAAAACAGTATTTCAAAATAAATTATTATCAAACAGCGTTTTACAGTCTAGTTTTAAGAAAACGGCGTTCAAAATTTTCTTTTTAACCAAACAGGTTTTACAATCTCATTTTCAGAAAACAGTTTTCAGAAAACTATCCAGACAGCTTTTACACTCTCATTTTCAGAAAACAGTTTTCACAAAACAGTTTTCACAAAATATTTTCAGAACAACTATCCAAATGCAGCCTTAGTTTTTGCATTTCCCATTGCCTCTCTATTTGTGAACGCTGTGAACGTGTTAGGGTAGTTGCACGGATTAGGGTATTATGATGAAAAGTAGTAAACTTACTGTATTTTCTGATTAGCCCAGTGGGAATATTATTGTTATTGTTATTCTACTGTCTTGTTTTTTGGTAGGGCAGTTGGATTATTTAGTAAAAAGTATCAATATTTTATCGTTGAGTTGTATAAATCGGTAGAGAGAGAATAGTAGGAATAATTGTTGGAACAAATCTTTGAAAAAAGTTTATCCTATACTTGTCGCAGAAGGCAAGATCACTAATACAATAGGATAAGACTTTGATGAGAGTATTCCTAAAATTGTTCCCTTTTCTAACCATTCAGAATGTGTCTAGACATTAAGAAATCTAATGGAGGAGGAGAAAGAGGAAAAGAATTTGGATCAGAAGAGAATGTTAGATACAAAAGAGAGAAACAAAGAAGTCAAGCCTGCAGTTGATGGTGCATCTGTTATTTAGACTCGAGAGATATATAGTGTTTATTATATTGCTCTTCTCCAAAATCTTAGGACTGGACAAATTGGCAGTGACTTTCTATAAATGCAGCATATAAGAAGTTGACTTGTAGTTGTTATGAAACTTGCGAGTGATTTTGTAACTAAGCCTAGAGGGAGGTTGAAGATTAGACAAATTACAAACCACAATAACAATTTCAATCAAATACCATACTGTAAAGCAGTTCGAAGCAATAAATATCAAAGTAAATACAAGAGTAGAGAGTAGAGAGAAAACTTACATGTTTCTATTGTTAGTGTTGTCTGTTTAAGCAAGCATTAAGTTGCAATACCAATGCATAATCAACAGGAAGTTAGAAGAGGGGAAAATTTGGTGATCTCCAGTTGAAAATATTTATTCTTCACATTCTATTGTATTTCTGATAGAATGCATCAGTTTGTAAAAAGGTTTTCAGTTGGTTTTTAATCATTGAACATATCTTCCCTAATATAGACTTAAGAGATCCAAGACTTGTTGATCTGAAACTCTTGAAGAGTATTAATTCCCATGATTTAATAACATTGCAAGTCCAAAGCTAACACCTTGTTAATGAAAAACTGCAAAGAGCTCCATCATAACTATTGGTATAGATAATTATCCTTTTTTTGTCTTATTGGATTTAAGGATGCCTTAAATGTGAATTGAGTCCCTTTCCTTCCTATTCTCTTGTACATTATGTTGCTTATAAGATATAACTTTCGGTTACTTTTTTCTTCATTGAGGCGGCCTAGTTGCATCAAAATACGTAGAAAGCTTAATTATGTAATGATTAGTATAGTGACAATTGATGGATAACAGATGTTGAAACTTTTCCACTGGTTCATGCCTAGTGCAGCATTAGGACTTGGCATGCCATGAACTGTGCGCAGACTGATCTGGAAAGTGGGAAGAATGTTTTGGAGCAGATTAAGGATCCCAAGGCACATGTATATTTCACTTACCATAGCAGGGTGCTAGCTAATACCCTGATACATAACCCAGAAATAGAATTAGAGTGAGTGGTTAGCTGGCGATGACTCAAAGGTGAAGCTTGTAACTCCCAAGTCCTAACTAAGAAACTTAGACTCTTATGTTTTAAAATATAATTGAGTGAAACGATTAGGTTTGTTTTTACAATACTACAGTTTGAATGTGCAAAATGTGCAAATTCAAGTAAGAGGTATAATCATCATAACTACAGTGCTCTTACAAAAGATTAAGATTGTTATGGTGTTTTCTGCACTAAGATGGAAATTCCTATATTTCATAGATCCATTATTAGTTATAAGTTACTGTAATGCTTGACTGGCTTCTTGTATCTGATAACTCCATCAGTCATTAGGCGTGCTGCAATTGCTTGGTTGAATCTTTTTTATATGTTCCTCCAAACTTCCAGCAGAATGGGTTTGGGTCCAAGTTCAAACTTGTAACAAAAAGAAGTTTATTGATATGTTGATTAGGAGTCAAACAAGAAAGTTGATATCCTAGAATTCCTTTACTACATATTTTCTTTTGGTGAAAGTTTCTTTTGCGCCGAAGAAATTGAATCAGTTCTCGTCATCTTTATTAGACATCATAGAAATCTAGCCAATATTTGATGAAATTCTCTTTGTTTATTCATTACTAATAAGTTTTTGTTGATAAATTTCACATAGTTTTGCATTGGCTTGGCTTTTCAATGGAAACGTGAGATAGTACCAAGTCCTTTCTAGAAGCACGAGCATAGTCTATTATCTTGCCATGTATTGATGTACATAGTCTATTTTCAATATATACTGATGACCTGATAATCCCATCATTTTTATTTGTGAGCGAAAGTTATACAAAAAAATTACTACTTTATCAACACTTCTCTCCAATGGTGATTCTGAACTTGATGGCTCTGAGAGTGAACTTGGTGGCTTGTTGGCTCACCTATGTGAAAACTTAGAGGTACCTTATTGATATGGGTAAAAATTATGAGTAATCTTTGTCGAAACTTACACAACTTTCAAAGAAAAAAAACTATCACTTTGTTCAAAAATAATGGTTCTAAGCGTTTTAACTTAATTCACAAAGTATCACAATTACAAAGAAAGAAGTTATCCATTTTACCTTTGATTGCTACACGAACAACCTAGCCTTCCGATTTGCGAACTTGTGATGAGACGGAGAAAGCTAACCTTGCAATGAATTTGTTTGGCAATTTTATTGGGTATTTATAGCCTATAGGGGAACGTTAACTTGAGGGGAATGTATATCTCTTATAACTAATTTTTTAATAAATATAATATGACCCTATCCATTGAATATGCGATGTATGATTATCTTAATTTGAATTTTAAACCTAATTATGTGTTATTGATTCCAAGGTAAAATTCAAATTAAGTTAATCATATTGTGATGTACGTTCAAGAAGAAAAGTTGTTAAAATTCAAATTAAGTTAATCATATTATGCTGCTTTCATAGGAGAGTAAATTGACAAGAAAAAAAGTTGTTGAAATTAGTAAAACAAATTTTTTATTGGTTGAAAAAACATTCAACGTATATATATATATATATGAAAACTTTAAACTATTTTTAATAGTAAAATTGTTAGTTCATTCAAATTTAAATTTGTTATCTTATTTATTAATAAAAACTTTAATGATGTATAAAACTTTAATGTGTAAAAGCTTATAACGCACAAACTATAAAAAGATAATCAAATAATCTTCTTAATTATCATATTTTAGGATATCTATATATCTTCCATTCTTAATTATTTAAAGTGCCACTACCAATTTTTTCCTTTTTTTCCATGGATTCGGGTTAAAGAAAGTCATTTCTTCACAAGATTCACAGATAATTAAATTGGATATTCCATATTTTTGTTTGCGCTAGGTAGGTTCATGTCGAAGAGACTGTTGCTGTTTTGAAACCTGGTTAAACATGCATATCAATTACCATGACAGCCGTAAGCTCGGCTGTATACATGCAGTAGTAAAAACTGCAATCAGCTGAGGAACAACTCTACCTGTAAACACTTTGTTAACTAATTGTGCAAAATAGGGTCCAACAAAATATAACAATAACAAACACTTAAATTTATGCATTCTCGAAAAGTATTCACAGGCAGCCTGCAAGCAACTACAGGGACCACTAGGAAAACCACAATAGTTTTCAATAGTATTCTCTTCATAACTCAGTGTACAACATCAGAACTGAACAACGATACAAAAGAACCATATTGAAACATAACATATTGAAATTAAACACCACAAGAGCTCAAACACATGAATGAAAGCTTGATTCATCATCTAGTATTTTGATAATATTATGAAAAAGTATTAGCTACATGACATTATTTAGTAACAAAGTCTTGAGCAATAATCAAGTCAACTCAGAATTTGATCGCTGGAGTGCAACTATATAATCCCATCTGCATGCTTCAAAGGTGCAATGGAGGAAAGGAAAATGGTCATAACAGAAGCTAAACCAACACCCAAAACAATGGTCAACAATCCTCGACCAGAAGGTCACTTCTTCGCAAGGTTCACGACATGATTCACAAATGACCAAATAATATGATAGCAATGTTCCGTACCCCCAAAGTCCTCTCAGCTCTCTCCTTTTCATGGCACAGGCACATCTATATGCAAAAAGGATAATTCGAGATGAGCATTTTTAGGAATGACCGAATGAACAATGGCTACAAGGAACTCAAATAAATTTATTAGAAGAGTTGAAAGGATAAATCACATACCTCACCACTGAAATCTACAACCTCTGATCATCACCAGAGTCATCAATTCCCATTCCTTTCAACCCATTTGCGATACCTGGACACAGGATCTCTGGAAGTTCTCCAATGTTCATCTTATCTACTGCACGATACTTTGTCGAATCATCTGATGTTGAGTGATGTCCCACTCTATAAGTCAGAGCCTAACAGTAACCAATTCACATATCAAAAAACTTAAAAATCAAAACCAGAAGGGGAGAGTTGTTTTAAGGCCTTAATAAAATGTTAAACTATTTTCACTGTCCAACACTTCTAAATACTACTGCTATTATGGGGAGAAAATTGAAGTGGCAGAAATATACTATATTTCCCTTAAAATATACTCCTTTTTTTTTCTTTCTTTTAACGAAAGCCCACTGTTTCCAGTTACAAAATATCTTTTTATTGAAATGTGCTAACTTAATTTGTTGGAAATCTATTTCAACTTAAAATCGTCGATCCCAGTCACACTTAACTGAAGTTCTTACCAGAGATACATCACTTCCTTTGCCAATTCAATTAATATTCAGTTATTCATTTGATGGTTGTGATATGGTAGGTAGCTCTGTATGGTCTTCTTTACCTAATATCTAACTATACAGATTTTAAAATTATAAATGAACTGCATTCTTTATTTCTCAGAATACAGCCTAAATCATTGAAATTTCATTGGTGTTTTCTAGACTATTCTTGTTTAAATATTTGTTTCAATAAGAACAAATTAGCCAAATTAAATATCATAAATCAGTTAAAGTAAACTGAAGGATATATAGTTGAAATTAACTTAACTAAATATACTCAAACTCAGATTTGTTTTGAGTCCCACGTAAGCTTAGCGAGCTCCTGCCTTAAAATTTTAATTCAAACTTAATTTGGAAGAAGTAAGTGTATGCAATGGTGGTACACAGAGATTTAATCTTATTAAATGGGCTAACCAAGCCTATACTCAAATAAAAACTGTTAGGGTTTGATAGGATTTGTTAGGGTTTGAGAAGATGAGGAAGAGAAGAGAAGAAGAAGAAGCAGCCGGCAGGAAGAGAGAGAGAGAGAGAGAGCAAAAATGTTGATTAGTTTCATTTGATTCTAATCTTCTTACATATATGAAGATACATAGCCTAATGGGCCCTAAGAGCAATTTGGGTCATAACATAACAATCTCCACCTTGAACCAAATTGCATCTAAAACAAACTAAAATATAAAGCAAATGCATAAAGCAAACATAACCTAAACAAAGGTAAACATAAAGATATACTAGCAACATGCTAGAAACAAAACTAGCTCAAACTAGCTAGAGAAACAAACCGACATCAAACTTGAACAAAGCTTGAACTTTGCAATTCGAAGAGGCTTTGTGAGCATATCGGCCGGATTCGATTCGGTACCAATCTTCTTCACGGCAACCTTGCCTTCCGAGATCACATCTCGAACAAAATGGTATCGAATGTCAATGTGCTTCGTCTTCTCATGGTACATGCGGTCCTTGGTCAAATGAATCGCGCTTTGGTTGTCACAAAACATCGTAATAGGACCCTCAAGTGAAGACATCTCACCAACAAATGCCTTGAGCCAAATAGCCTCCTTAACAGCCTCAGTAATTGCCATATATTCGGCCTCGGTACTTGAGAGTGCAATGGTGGCTTGAAGTGTAGACTTCCAACTAATTGCACAATTTCCAAGGGTAAAAACATAACCCGTCAAAGAACGCCTCTTGTCTAAATCACCCGCAAAATCCGCATCCACAAAACCCGTTAGTTTCTTGCCATTACCAAACTCCAAACGAGCATCAATAGTACATCTCAAATAGCGGAAGATCCACTTCACCACTTCCCAATGCCCTTTCCCCGGACAAGAGAGATATCTACTTACCACACTAACGGCTTGAGCAATGTCGGGTCGAGTACACACCATTAAGTACATAAGACTCCTGACTGCACTCGAATATGGAACCTTTTCCATATATTTCTTCTCATCATCGGATTTTGGGCTTAAAGCGGCCGAAAGCTTGAAATGCGCCACAAGAGGTGTTGAAACAACTTTCGCTTTCTCCATGCCAAAACGGCGTAGCACTTTCTCGGCAAAACTCTTTTGTGAAAGAAATAACTTTCTCTTGGACCTATCCCTTGTGATCTCCATCCCTAGAATCCTTTTAGCGGCCCCCAAGTCTTTCATCTCAAATGCCGAACTTAGTTGCTCTTTCAACCTTCTAACTTCTTTCAAGTTTGATGATACAATCAACATGTCATCCACATAGAGCAACAAGTAAATGAAATCCCCACCATCCAACTTCTTGAAATAAACGCAACTATCATAATTGGAACGATGGAAATTAATACTCACCATGAATAAGTCAAACTTCTTATACCATTACCGCGGTGATTGCTTAAGGTCATAAAGGGACTTCTTCAAAAGACACACACGGTCCTTCTTTCCCGCAACCTTAAAACCCTCCGGTTGGCTCATGTAAATCTGCTCCTCCAAATCACCATGCAAGAAGGCAGTTTTCACATCCATTTGCTCCAATTCCAAATCCTTCATAGCCACCAAAGAGAGCAAAACTCGAATGGAGGTGTGCTTAACTACGGGAGAGAACACATCATTGAAGTCCACACCTTGGACTTGACTATACCCTTTAGCCACTAGCCTTACCTTGTATCGAAAATTCGTGGGATTTGAACCACCAATCTTCCTCTTAAACACCCACTTGCAACCCACAATCCTCTTACCACTCGGAGGCTTCACAAGAGACCAAGTCTCATTTTGTTGCAAAGATTGTAACTCTTCATTCATAGCGACAATCCAATTGGCCGCATCTTTAGAAGAAATGGCTTCCTTGTAGGAAGATGGCTCACAATACTCCACATCCTCTGCAATTTCCAAACAATAAGCATAGTCGGAGTATCCATACCTTGTAGGTGGTCTTGTTTCTCTTCTAGCTCGGTCCCTTGCCAAGTGCCTCTTCTTGGGCTTTCTCCAAATTGACATCATCATGTGAGATCAAATCATCACCTTCTTGGACCAGCACCTCAAACTCCACCTTCTTCTCAATCGTCTCATTTTCCTTAATAATCGGCTCGGGTGCAACATCATTTGCCTTCAACATGGCCGACTTATTGAAAATGACATCTCTTGAAATAAGGAACTTGGATGATTTGGGACACCACAACTTATATCCCTTCATATTTGTGGGATACCCAACAAAAATACACTTCTTCGATCTAGGCTCCAACTTTCCTTCATTCACATGTGCATAAGCGGGACAACCAAACACCCTCAAATTCGAATAATCGGCCGTCTTACCCGACCACACTTCTTCGGGTGTCTTCAACTCAATTGAAGTGGTAGGAGATCAATTTACCAAATAGCAAGATGTGTTAATGGCTTCCGTCCAAAACTCCTTACCCAAACCCAAATTTGAAACCATACTTCTAGACCTTTCAAGTAGTGTTCTATTCGTCCTTTCTGCAATACCATTTTGTTGTGGAGTGTTGACCACCGTATTGTGCCGAACGATCCCTTCGGCCTTGCAAAAATTATTAAACTCACGGTTGCAAAACTTCAAACCATTATCGGTTCTCAACCTCTTAACTTTCCTTTCCGTTTGGTTCTCCAAAAGTGACTTCCATTCTTTGAAGGTGCGAAACACATCACTTTTCTCTTTCAAGAAATAAACCCAAACCTTCCTTGAGAAATCATCAATGAAAGTAAGCATGTAACGAGAACCATTACCTTTGGAAGGCTCACGAGAAGGTCCCCAAAGATCTGAATGGATATAGTCCAGTGTTCCCTTGGTCGAATGAATGGCCGTGGAGAAGCTCAACCTCTTATGCTTGCCAAATACACAATGCTCACAAAACTCCAAGTTTCCCGTGCATTGGCCACACAACAAGCCTCTCTTGCTCAAAATGGTCATTCCTCGCTCGTTCATATGCCCCAATCTCATATGCCAGAGCCTAGTAGCATCCTCATCCGACATAGTACCCGAACATGCAATGGCGGCCGAGCCCGTGACCGTGGAACCTTATAGGTGATGAACACAATATTATTCACATTTAGGAGCAATGATCTTGATGCAATTAGACATTTAAAAGCTCTATATGTGATATTTAACTCTTATTTTCTCTTTTCCATAGGAAACAGCCTATAACAGCAAAACGAAGCAGATTCAGGATTTTAAGGATGATACACAGAAAACTGCAGATCATCGGTCGACTGGTTCCCCACAATAGGCGACTGGACAGAGAAGTTGATTTTCCACAGCTGCTCGAAACAGTCGACTTACTCCAAAGAACAGTCGACTGGGCTGATCAATTATGAAATCTACAGATGCCTCGACACAGTCGACTGGTTCGAAGACAAGTCGACTGGTATTCGGCGGAGTTAACAGATAAGGCAGTTGAAGATTCGTCCAAATCTAAATCCAAATCATAACAGAAAAGGAAGAATAGACGAAAAGAGAAAGAAATAAACCGCAGATCAGAGAAAAAAGGAAATAAATAAAAGGGGAGGACTTTTCCAAAAAAAAAGGTGCAAATCCTAATTCTTCAGGGTGTTCTATAAATATCAGCAAAGAGGACGGATAGAGGGCACTCTGGAATCACAGAATCACAGAAGTTCTGAACCATCAAGTTATCAACGAAGAGCAGTACTTGATAAGCATCAAAGAAGGAGAGAGGAGTTCAGCATCGAAGAAGAGAACGGCCGGTCGACTGTGTGATAGCCAGCCGACCAATCTGGCCGAACTACATTAGTTTATTCCTTCTCTTTCTAATTCTTTTATGCTAATCATGTATTCGAACTTGTTGCTCAATAAAAGTTTAATTATGTGGAACTAATTTCATAGTTGGGTGGATTGAAACCGTAGTCATGTAATGCTAAGTTTTTCTGAATCCTTCTCTTTTACTTATTGATCGAATCTGATTGAATTGATATAGATTGATGATAATCAAACTTGTTCTCAAGTTCTGAGAGCAGTCGACTGAGGTGACAGCCAGTCGACTGACATACAGAACTTGAGAATATCAAGTTTGCATACCATCTATCTGAATCTGTTATATGAGCATATTGAGATGACCCGTATCTCGTGTTCATATCTTGTAACAAGGGAATCTTTAGGGGTTCCTGGTTTAATCAACTTAAAGGATCTAGATCTGATACCAATTTCTAGAACTTTGAGTGTTTGTTCGTTTCCATTGTTCCTATGTTTTCTTTAAGTGCAACTTAGTAAATACCATGCTAAATACTTAGGGAAAGAAACGAATTAGAGTAGATACCATGCCTAATTCTTGGCCTAGGGAAACATTAACTTTAAGGAGTAAATACCATGCCCTTAAAGAGAACAACATGAGTAATTAGAAGCAGTTCAGAAGGTGACTTAGCATTATTGACTATTGGTGGAGATCAAAGCCCAACTACTTAATAGATATTTGTGATTCAACACTTCTTGATTTAGTTTTAATCTTTTAATTTCTTTTAGACTTTTAGAACAACTCTTCATGATTCTTATTCTTTTCTATTGATTAGTTAGTCAAAATCTACAATCTCTGTGGGATCGACCCTTGCTATTACTACGCTTCTATAAACGATTCGTACACTTGCGAGGTTTTTAATTTGTATCTAGTTTATCTATTTATTTAGATCATCTAGATTGACAACAAGTTTTTGGCGCCGTTGCCGGGGATTGTTTAGTATTTTGACTTACAGATCAGTAGGAAATTTTATTTTCTTTCTTTTTAGTTTTATTAATTAGTATTTTTTCTTTTAGGTTACAGGATTTTGGTGAATGCACGGAAGGAGATCACTTCGTCCAGAGCTACTACCTAGTGACGCGGAAACAGAACGCACTTTGCACAGACTAGGAAGGCTGTCTGTGACCAACCAGTCGACTGCTACACGGAATCAGTCGACTGCACAGAGACCCAATTCACGAGCAACAATGGCTGAGGAAATACCAAATCGAGTGCCAATACAGGATAAATTCACGCCTAAGAATATTGAGCAACCTTCCTGCATTGCTTATCAACCGAATGTCACAGGGAACATGCATCTATCTCCCCAACTACTTAGCATGGTTCCCCACTTTAGTGGCAAACCAGATGAAGAGCCCCATCTCCATCTGCAAGACTTTTTCGACCTTTGCAGGACACAAAGTGTCCAAGGGCTTACCCCTGAACAAATCAGGTTAATCTTGTTCCCTTTTTCTTTAAAACTTAATGCTAAACTATGGTATAATTCTTTAGAACCAGGATCAATCAATTCATGGGAGCAATTGGCCACCAAATTCTTGAAAGAGTTCTTTCCAGCACAGAAGACCAAACAACTGAAAAGGGAGATTCAACTCTTCCAACAAAAAGATGGAGATTTATTCTTCGAAGCATGGAAAGATTTCAAAAACAAGCTTCTTAAGTGTCCTACACACAACATGCCTAAAGATGATCAGGTACAAGCATTTTATGAAGGTTTAAATGATACTAATAAGGCAATTGTGGATTCAGCTTGCAACGGGATATTGATGAGGAAAAGTGGCGAAGAGGCCATTGAACTATTTGAAGAACTCAGCGAGAATTCACAATAGTTCTCAACAAGAAGGGGCCCTTCGAAAAAACAGGGAGTTTACGAAATTTCTAATAGTAATAACATTTAATTAGAAATGGTAAACATGAATAAAAAAATTGATATGCTTGTTAATGCAATGTTGACGATGGGTGGAGTTAAAAATCAAACAAACGAAATTTGTGCAATTTGTTCTCATTTAGATCATACAACTGATACATGCCCCATGTCTTCTTTCACAGATCAAGAGCATGCGAACTATGTAGCTCGAGGAGTGTTCCCACCAAAGAACAATCCCTTCTCGAACACATACAACCCAGGGTGGAGGAACCATCCAAATTTTTCATGGAGCAATAATCAAAATAATCAAGGGACTCAATTCACACAAGGACATGCACGAAACTTCCAAATGGGAAGTGGGTTTGATAGGCCAATTCAAGAACAGAAGAAGTTGGATTTTGAATCCACCGTTCTTCAATTGCTCCAACAACAACACTGTTACCGCTGATTTCGGTGTGGGGGTAACCAGATAGAATTTGTAAGTCCGAGAAAAACCTGAACAGTTGACTCAGCCTTCTTGCTCCTGCCGCAACCTGCAAGGAAGTGCGAGACACCGGGGTTGATTCCGGCGACGCACCCTCCGACGCTCTTGTCAGTAATCAGAAAAGATTAAGAAAGAGCTTAAGTGGTGAAGAAGTGATTAACCTGGTCTTGGTGGTAGAGGGATTGTATTTATAGTCGCCTTTGGAACGGTTAGGATCCTGATTTCCTGCCTAACAGCCAGGAGGAAAATCCTCCTATTCTGTTTTGGAAAATTAGGCCCTGATTCCCTGGTGAGAGCCAATCAGGCTTATTGATTTGATTCAGTCAAATCAGTGGCCTTGATTCTCCTCATGGTGAACTGGGCTTGTATCGGGTCGGGACCCGTGCCCAGTTGAAGTGGATCTATTCGCAGGTGGTTGGTTCTGTGAGAAGGAGGCCCAATACCCGTTTTGGATCCATCTGCGTGTGAAATCACCTTTTTACCCCCGTTCTTCAAGATTCGTGCTCGATCTGGACGGTCCCGATTTAACCCCATTTTCAGCCATATCACGAGCCCCCCACTCCTAAAGACTGAGTGTGATCAGACTTTGAGGAGTAGTCTAGCTGTTTTAGTGGCTGGTGGAGCTGTATCGGAGTCCAAATGTGGGATTTTGAATCTAAAAAGAAGGGGGTAGTGAGGTAACTTTTGACGCCGCTGGCTGTTCTCTGGTCACATCGGGTATTTAAGGGTCTTTATCTATTTTTTTCGAACTATTTATTTAATTTTGCGACGTGTTCACTAATCGTTCGGGGGCCTTTAACGGCACATTCTGGGTAATAATTGTTCGTTTAGGGGTTCGAAAATGTCCCCCCAAATTTCCAATTATTTTCCAGAATTTTTAGTTAATTTTCCCAAATTTTTTGCAATTTTTTCGCAATTTCTAAATAAATAAAACGATTTAAATAAATAAAAAACGATTTAAGTACCGATTGATGGCGTGGCTTGATCTGAGCTGTTCATCATGGACGAGCGCGAATTTCGGAAAGATCTGATGGCTGTTACCGCTCGGCAGTGTTTTTCTCCGTTTACGAGCTCGGAAAGGCGCTTGCTCGGCTGCCGACCGGAGGTAGGGGGTTCGGCAGGCCGAGCGACGTGGCGCTATCTGAGCTGTCAGATGCTGGTGCGCATCTCGAGACGGGCGCAGTTCCCAAGAAAATGCTATCTTGTCTTTTAGCGCACGTGGCGCAATCTGGGCCGTTCATCATTGGGAGCGCGAATTTCTGAGAGATCCAACGGTTTAAGTAGCTCGGTGTCTTTTTTCCCCATTTACCAGCTCGGGAAGGCACTTGCTCGGAAGCCGACCGAGGAAGCGTGGCTTCGGTCGTCCGAGCGTCGTGGCGCTATCTGAGCTGTTGGATGTTGGCACGCATCTCGAGACGGGCGCGGTTCCCAAGAAAACGCTATCTTGTCTTTTAGTGCTCTCGGCGAGATCTGGGCCGTCTGATCGAGATCAGGCACGAAAGTTGAGGGAAAAGTGAGTTTTCCCCGTTTACACGCTCGGGAAGGCACTTGCTCGGTGGCCGACCGAGGGCCTGTGGTTTCTGGCAATTCGAGATGGCTCTGTTTCCAATGGTATTAATGGTGCTTCGGGACTTGCGCGGCGTTCCGCCTTCCCAATGTCATAAAGGATAACTCCCTTAATTAATGTGCGGCGTTTCAACTTCCGAGGGTCATAATGGCTGGTTCTTGGAGGCAGGCTATAAGTACCCCACTCCCTTTGTCATTTCAATCACCATCAGCATAGAGTTTCACACCTCGGAGGTATCTGCCCTGGGGTAGCTTCTCTTTTGAGGTCCGGGGTGGTTGCTCTTCTGCCTGGTTTTCCCTTTGTTCCTGACGGCCCCAAAGTGGATGTCAGGAGCGGGGGGGAACGAGGCAGTAGTGGCGACGACCATAGTCCGGACCCGAGGGATGAGCTACTTCAGAAGGACGGGTGGTCGCCCTGTTGTCTTATTCTTCTCCCGTTCCTCACTGCTCCAAAGGGGATGTCAGGAGCGGGAGGGGATAAGGCAGTAGTGGCGACGACTATAGTCCGGACCCGCAGTGTGGGCCACTTCGGAAGGACGGGTGGTCGTTCTTCCACCAAGATCTTCTGCTTTCTTTGGTCGCTCCGAAGCGGGTGCCTAGGTAGGCAGAGATCTTGGTGGAAGAGGTGATGATCCATGTCCGATGCCGATTTCCGGACCATCCGAGTCCGTTTGTTGCAACTGTGAAGGCGCTGTTGCCAGAGTCCTCTGACAAGCCGTGCCTTCCAGTTGCAACCAACTAGCTCGGAATGGTGCGCTTCTCCATCATGAGTCGTGGCTCGGGCTTCCGGACCGTCCGAGCCCGTTGTTTGCAGCTGTGAAGGCACTGTTGTCAGAGTCCTCTGACGAACCGAGCCTTCCAGTTGCAACCAACTAGCTCGGAATGGTTCGCTACTCCTGATCTCTGAGTGTTGATGGGCCCCCTCCCATCTCTGTCTTCCTTCCGGGCTGATGGCTTCTGATGGATGTCAGCCCGGAGGAATTAGAGATGGGGGGAGTGCCGATCTGTTTTTGACCGGGGCCCGTGGGTCAGCAGAATACCGACTGAGGCACGGGACCTGGGGGGTGTTCGCCGAGGGCGGTGCCTTAAAACTTTGAATCAAAATTTTCCTGGTTCCTTTTAGACATAGGTGGGGCGTCCGAGGGTTCAATCGTCCGAGCGACATGGCGCACCCTGAGCTGTTGGATGATGGCGCGCATCTCGAGACGGGCGCAGCTCCCAAGAAAACACTATCTTGTCGTTTAGTGCTCTCGGCGAGATCTGGGCCGTCTGATCGAGATCAGGTGCGAAAGTTGAGGGGAAAGTGAGTTTTCCCCGTTTACATGCTCGGATTCCGACCGGACCCTATTGCCGGAATGTTCGGATTGCTTGTAGCTCGGATTCAGATTCCCTGGAGCCGAGCTAGTTGACTTGGTGACGGAGATAGTGGTGATGGGCCTTCGCGACGTTTCGAGAGCAAGGGCTATCTTCTCTATCCTCGGATAGCGGAGCTCGGCAATTCCCAGTTCGGAGCGAGCTTGCTCTTCTGACTGGGGAGGGATATAGCTAGCTTTCTCAAGACCAAATCTCCTTGCTTAAGGTTGGCTGGTCGGACCTTCCTGTTGTACGCCAATTCAACTCTTCTTCGGTAGATCTGCTGCCGAATCTACTACGTGAGCAAGGTGCTCCGGGACGCCGAGCTCCGCTATCCGAGGATAAAGAAGATAGCCTACGCTCGAAACGTCGCGAAGGCCCATCACCACTATCTCCGTCACCAAGTCAACTAGCTCGGCTCCAGGGAATCTGAATCCGAGCTACAAGCAATCCGAACATTCCGGCAATAGGGTCCGGTCGGAATCCGAGCAAGTGCCTTCCCGAGCATGTAAACGGGGAAAACTCACTTTCCCCTCAACTTTCGCACCTGATCTCGATCAGACGGCCCAGATCTCGCCGAGAGCACTAAACGACAAGATAGTGTTTTCTTGGGAGCTGCGCCCGTCTCGAGATGCGCGCCATCATCCAACAGCTCAGGGTGCGCCACGTCGCTCGGACGATTGAACCCTCGGACGCCCCACCTATGTCTAAAAGGAACCAGGAAAATTTTGATTCAAAGTTTTAAGGCACCGCCCTCGGCGAACACCCCCCAGGTCCCGTGCCTCAGTCGGTATTCCGCTGACCCACGGGCCCCGGTCAAAAACAGATCGGCACTCCCTCCATCTCTAATTCCTCCGGGCTGACATCCATCAGAAGCCATCAGCCCGGAAGGAAGACAGAGATGGGAGGGGGCCCATCAACACTCAGAGATCAGGAGTAGCGAACCATTCCGAGCTAGTTGGTTGCAACTGGAAGGCTCGGTTCGTCAGAGGACTCTGACAACAGTGCCTTCACAGCTGCAAACAACGGGCTCGGACGGTCCGGAAGCCCGAGCCACGACTCATGATGGAGAAGCGCACCATTCCGAGCTAGTTGGCTGCAACTGGAAGGCTCGGCTTGTCAGAGGACTCTGGCAACAGCGCCTTCACAGTTGCAACAAACGGACTCGGATGGTCCGGAAATCGGCCTCGGACATGGATCATCACCTCTTCCACCAAGATCTCCGCCTACCTAGGCACCCGCTTCGGAGCGACCAAAGAAAGCAGAAGATCTTGGTGGAAGAACGACCACCCGTCCTTCCGAAGTGGCCCACACCGCGGGTCCGGACTATAGTCGTCGCCACTACTGCCTTATCCCCTCCCGCTCCTGACATCCCCTTCGGAGCAGTGAGGAACGGGAGAAGAATAAGACAACAGGGCGACCACCCGTCCTTCTGAAGTAGCTCATCCCTCGGGTCCGGACTATGGTCGTCGCCACTACTGCCTCGTTCCCCCCCGCTCCTGACATCCACTTTGGGGCCGTCAGGAACAAAGGGAAAACCAGGCAGAAGAGCAACCACCCCGGACCTCAAAAGAGAAGCTACCCCAGGGCAGATACCTCCGAGGTGTGAAACTCTATGCTGATGGTGATTGAAATGACAAAGGGAGTGGGGTACTTATAGCCTGCCTCCAAGAACCAGCCATTATGACCCTCGGAAGTTGAAACGCCGCGCATTAATTAAGGGAGTTATCCTTTATGACATTGGGAAGGCGGAACGCCGCGCAAGTCCCGAAGCACCATTAATACCATTGGGAACAGAGCCATCTCGAATTGCAAGAAACCACAGGCCCTCGGTCGGCCACCGAGCAAGTGCCTTCCCGAGCGTGTAAACGGGGAAAACTCACTTTTCCCTCAACTTTCGTGCCTGATCTCGATCAGACGGCCCAGATCTCGCCGAGAGCACTAAAAGACAAGATAGCGTTTTCTTGGGAACCGCGCCCGTCTCGAGATGCGTGCCAACATCCAACAGCTCAGATAGCGCCACGACGCTCGGACGACCGAAGCCACGCTTCCTCGGTCGGCTTCCGAGCAAGTGCCTTCCCGAGCTGGTAAATGGGGAAAAAAGACACCGAGCTACTTAAACCGTTGGATCTCTCAGAAATTCGCGCTCCCAATGATGAATGGCCCAGATTGCGCCACGTGTGCTAAAAGACAAGATAGCGTTTTCTTGGGAACCGCGCCCGTCTCGAGATGCGCACCAGCATCCGACAGCTCAGATAGCGCCACGTCGCTCGGCCTGCCAAACCCCCTACCTCCGGTCGGCAGCCGAGCAAGCGCCTTTCCGAGCTCGTAAACGGAGAAAAACGCTGCCGAGCGGTAACAGCCATCAGATCTTTCCGAAATTCGCGCTCGTCCATGATGAACAGCTCAGATCAAGCCACGCCATCAATCGGTACTTAAATCGTTTTTTATTTATTTAAATCGTTTTATTTATTTAGAAATTGCGAAAAAATTGCTAAAAAATCGGAAAAATTAACTAAAAATTCTGGAAAATAATTGGAAATTTGGGGGGACATTTTCGAACCCCTAAACGAACAATTATTACCCAGAATGTGCCGTTAAAGGCCCCCGAACGATTAGTGAACACGTCGCAAAATTAAATAAATAGTTCGAAAAAAATAGATAAAGACCCTTAAATACCCGATGTGACCAGAGAACAGCCAGCGGCGTCAAAAGTTACCTCACTACCCCCTTCTTTTTAGATTCAAAATCCCACATTTGGACTCCGATACAGCTCCACCAGCCACTAAAACAGCTAGACTACTCCTCAAAGTCTGATCACACTCAGTCTTTAGGAGTGGGGGGCTCGTGATATGGCTGAAAATGGGGTTAAATCGGGACCGTCCAGATCGAGCACGAATCTTGAAGAACGGGGGTAAAAAGGTGATTTCACACGCAGATGGATCCAAAACGGGTATTGGGCCTCCTTCTCACAGAACCAACCACCCGCGAATAGATCCACTTCAACTGGGCACGGGTCCCGACCCGATACAAGCCCAGTTCACCATGAGGAGAATCAAGGCCACTGATTTGACTGAATCAAATCAATAAGCCTGATTGGCTCTCACCAGGGAATCAGGGCCTAATTTCCCAAAACAGAATAGAAGGATTTTCCTCCTGGCTGTTAGGCAGGAAATCAGGATCCTAACCGTTCCAAAGGCGACTATAAATACAACCCCTCTACCACCAAGACCAGGTTAATCACTTCTTCACCACTTAAGCTCTTTCTTAATCTTTTCTGATTACTGACAAGAGCGTCGGAGGGTGCATCGCCGGAATCAACCCCGGTGTCTCGCACTTCCTTGCAGGTTGCGGCAGGAGCAAGAAAGCTGAGTCAACTGTTCAGGTTTTTCTTGGACTTACAAATTATATCTGGTTACCCCCACACCGAAATCAGCGGTAACAGGGGGCGAGCCTAGAATACCATTCCCGAGCCGACCCCCTGAGGGTGGCAGGGAAGGTCCTGCAGAGCACCGCGTCGGAAGCTTGATGGATCAGCATCAGGGTCTTGAAGCTTTCGACGTGATCGACCGGGTCGGATTCCCCTGAGTATGTTTCAAACTGTGGCAGTTTGAAACTCCTCGGTATGTGGGCCTCCATGATCGACCGTGAGAAGGGGGGTCGGCTGGGACGGAAGGTTCCTGCTCGGGACTCTTCCTTCCAGTCCATGCGGCCGATACGCCTTTCCACCTCATGGAGACGGCGGATGAGGGCGTCGTCCCTCTGCTGGTGATCGTATGACCCCCCGGACTCCTCTTCATAGGAAGGGGAGCGTGGACTGCGGTGCCGGTAGTCCCGGGACGGGCGAGGGCTTTGTTCCTGCTGCTGGCGGCTGGGAGCCGGGGAAGGGCTCCGGGTTCGGCGCCGAGGACTGGGATCCCTGGGGGGCGTCGGAGCCCTCTGGGCATTCTCCACGTTCTGCCGAAGGTTGAGAGCCTGCAGATCGGTCTCCTGAAACTGGAGGAATTCGGCCCGACTGATAGGCACATCTCGGTCCCTCGGACGGCGTCGATCCCCGGGGGAACGGGACCTCCTCCTTCGGCGATCGGGGGATGCTGCTCGGCCTCTGTGGTTCGGGGACCTTCTGGCATCTCGGCGACGTGGGGACCGCTCACCCTGACGCTGGCGGGAGGCTCCCTCTCGGGCCCGCCTCTCGTCAAGATGGGTGCAGAGGTCGTCGTCCTTCTGGCGGTTCAGAAGTGTGATACGGAGGTCGGGATGATGAGAGGCCATCGAGTCCGAGGACCCATTATGGACCGAGACATGGCCCGGATTGAGGGGCTGCTTCTCCTTCCGACCGTTATGACCGGACGGACCATTGTTGGGCTGCTGCTTGGGAGGAGGAGGTGGGACCTGCTGGGCTGTCGGAGGTAGGTCGGACTGAGGAATGGGATTGACTGGGGCTTCATTCGCCGGGTCGGCGAGGTTGCCCACACGGTTCGACCCTCTGGATCTGACCTTCTTCGGCGGCATGACTGTCAAGGACGACGGAGAATGGGCTGAGGTTGTTCGTGTGGTTTTTCCACAGACGGCGCCAATCTGTTATCGCTGATTTCGGTGTGGGGGTAACCAGATAGAATTTGTAAGTCCGAGAAAAACCTGAACAGTTGACTCAGCCTTCTTGCTCCTGCCGCAACCTGCAAGGAAGTGCGAGACACCGGGGTTGATTCCGGCGACGCACCCTCCGACGCTCTTGTCAGTAATCAGAAAAGATTAAGAAAGAGCTTAAGTGGTGAAGAATTGATTAACCTGGTCTTGGTGGTAGAGGGGTTGTATTTATAGTCGCCTTTGGAACGGTTAGGATCCTGATTTCCTGCCTAACAGCCAGGAGGAAAATCCTCCTATTCTGTTTTGGGAAATTAGGCCCTGATTCCCTGGTGAGAGCCAATCAGGCTTATTGATTTGATTCAGTCAAATCAGTGGCCTTGATTCTCCTCATGGTGAACTGGGCTTGTATCGGGTCGGGACCCGTGCCCAGTTGAAGTGGATCTATTCGCGGGTGGTTGGTTCTGTGAGAAGGAGGCCCAATACCCGTTTTGGATCCATCTGCGTGTGAAATCACCTTTTTACCCCCGTTCTTCAAGATTCGTGCTCGATCTGGACGGTCCCGATTTAACCCCATTTTCAGCCATATCAAACACCAAACAAGCAACCAACAAGGGCAGGCAATTCAGAAATTGGAAACGCAAATTGGGAAAATAGCAAAGGAGTTGAGTGAGAGAAAGGCAGGAGAACTTCCTTCACAAACCATACCAAATCCTAGAGGCCAAGAACAGCTCAAAGCAGTAACAACTCTGAGAAGTGGTAAGACAACTGAAAACAAGGTTGGAACACACACCGAAGAAACAGAAACACAACCATCAAAAGTTTTGGGATCCAACAAGGTAAGTGAAAAAGAAAGAACAGTTTTGCCACCATTCCCTCAAAGGTTAGTCAAGCAAAAGAAAGAACAACATTTATTTGACATCTTTGAAACTCTCAGAAAGGTAGAAATTAATATCCCCCTACTTGATGCTATTAAACAAATTCCTTCTTATGCTAAATTTTTGAAAGAGTGTTGTACTCACAAAAGAACATTTCAGGTTAGGGAGGATGTGGCTTTGACAGAGAAAGTGAGTGCTGTTTTATTAAGGAAATTACCTCCCAAATTAAAGGACCCAGATAGTTTTACCATTCCTTGCAGGATTGGTGAGCACTTCTTTGAGAAAGCACTACTAGACTTGGGGGCAAGCATCAACCTCCTCCCATACACCGTCTATGAAAAGCTAGGTTTGTGGGAACTCAAACCAACATCCATCACGTTGCAGTTGGCTGATCACAGCATCAAAAGACCTAGAGGTATTTTGGAAGATGTCTTGGTTCAGGTAAATAATTTTATTTTGCCTACAGATTTTGTTGTGTTGGATATGGAAGAATCTTCAATGCTATCTTCTTTACCTATCATTTTAGGTAGGCCCTTTATGAGTACGGCTGATATTAAAATTTGTGTTAAAAAGGGTACTATAAGCATGAAAATAAATGGAGAGAATGTTGAATTTAAAATGTTTGATACACTAAAATTACCACATGATGACCATGAATGCTATAATGTTGATGTGATACAGGAGATTGTTGATCAAACGTTTCAGGTACATAGCATTGAACCACTACAAGCCACAATCACACAATCTCTAACTTTAGATCATGTTGAACAGGAATACGATGACGGCAAGATTGCAGAGACAGTACATCACCTTGAAAGTCCAAAGTCATACTCAGGTAAACTCGCACCTGCATTCGAAAATATTGTGACTGATGATATTTGTGTTCCCTGGGATCAGTCAACTGGTGGATAGGATAAGTCGACTGACCCGACCATAACCAGGAACCAGTCGACTGTACCGAGACTTCCAGACATAGAGCTTAAGCAGTTGCCCGACCATTTGAAGCATGCATATTTGGGCGATAACCAGACGCTACCAGTGATAATTGCTGCAAACTTAAGTGCACAGGAAGAAGAGAAGTTGTTGGGGGTACTACGAGAACACAAAGGTGCAATAGGATGGACCATCGCCGATATCAAGGGAATAAGTCCATCCAAATGCATGCATAAAATACTTCTTAAAGACAACGCAAAACCAAGCAGGGAAGCACAGAGAAGGCTTAACCCACACATGATGGAAGTGGTAAGAGCAGAGATTTTGAAACTACTAGATGTTGGCATCATCTACCCGATCTCAGATAGCAAGTGGGTGAGCCCTATACATGTGGTGCCTCAGAAAAGTGGAGTCACAGTGGTGAAGAATGAAGAGAATGAACTTATCCCGACGAGAGTGACCACAGGATGGAAGGTATGCATTGACTACAGGAAGCTGAATAACGAAACCAGGAAAGATCACTTCCCTCTTCCTTTTATTGATCAAATGTTAGAAAGATTAGCAGGATATAGTCATTATTGTTTTTAGATGGTTATAGTGGCTATAATCAAATTGCTATTGCTCCAGAAGATCAAGAAAAGACCACTTTTACTTTTTTTTTGGTACTTTTGCATACAGGAGGATGCCTTTTGGATTGTGCAATGCACCAGCTACATTTCAGAGATGCATGATAAGTATATTTTCGGACATGGTAGAAAGGTTCATCGAGGTATTTATGGTTGATTTTAGTGTTTTTGGATCTTGTTTTGATGAATGCCTTAACCATTTGCAGCTTGTGCTTAAAAGATGTGAAGAATGCAATTTAGTGCTGAATTGGGAAAAGTGCCATTTTATGGTGCAACAAGGTATTGTCTTAGGACATGTGGTGTCAAAAAGAGGAATAGAGGTGGACAAAGCAAAAATCGATATAATATCAAAACTACCTCCTCCTACTACAGTCAAGGGTGTTAGGAGTTTTCTTGGACATGCAGGGTTCTATAGAAGATTTATAAAAGATTTCTCAAAAATCTCCAAACCCCTTTGTGATTTGTTGGCTAAGGATGTTGAGTTTGCATGGACAGAAGAGTGCACAAATGCTTTTATTACATTAAAAAATCTTCTCACTTCTGCACCTATTGTCATGGCACCAGATTGGAGCCATCCTTTCGAGCTTATGTGTGATGCAAGTGATTATGCTTTAGGAGCTGTTTTAGGTCAGAGAATCAATAAGGTACCCCATGTTATTTACTATGCTTCTCGAACTCTAAACGATGCACAGCTAAATTATTCCACTACTGAAAAAGAAATGTTAGCTGTTATTTTTGCTGTAGAGAAGTTTAGATCATATTTGATTGGTTCTAAAGTTATTGTTTTCACTGACCATGCTGCTTTGAGATATTTATTTGCTAAAAAGGATGCTAAGCCTAGGTTGATCAGATGGGTGCTGTTGCTTCAAGAATTCGATCTTGAGATTAGAGACAAGAAAGGAAGTGACAATGTTGTGGCAGATCACATGTCCAGACTACTGCATGAGGAAGAAAGAATTCTCCCACTTAATGAAAATTTCCCAGATGAACATCTATTTGAAATAAACATATCACTGAGACAGTCGACTGGTAACAGAACCAGTCGACTGGTATCTCACTGCTCATATTTTCCATGGTTTGCAGATATTGTAAATTATCTCACTGCTCATGTTTTCCTTCCAGGTATGACAAATCAGGAAAGAAAAAGACTGGTGGCCATGTGCAGGCACTATTATTGGGATGATCCTTATTTGTTCAAATTTTGCCCTGATCAAATTATAAGAAGATGTGTGGCAGAAGAAGAGCAAATGAGTATTCTACCACATTGCCACCAATATGCATGTGGAGGACATTTTGGACCAAAAAGAACAGCACTGAAGGTATTGCAATCTGGTTTTTATTGGCCCAATGTATTCAAAGATGCTTTTTTCTTTTTGCAGGACTTGTGACAAATGCCAAAGGACAGGCAATATCTCTTCTAGAAATCAAATGCCACTGCAAAACATCCAAGTAATCAAGCTGTTTGACGTTTGGGGAATCGACTTCATGGGTCCCTTTCCTAACTCATTTGGTTATTTATATATTCTTGTGGGTGTGGATTATGTGTCTAAATGGGTCGAGGCTGTCCCCTCAAAAACTAATGATCACAAAGTTGTTGTCAAGTTTTTGCGGGAGAACATTTTCACTAGGTTTGGTACACCACGAGCAATAATTAGTGATGGAGGGAGTCATTTCAATAATTTTCCATTTGCTTCTTTGATGAAGAAATATGGGATTACACATAGAGTGGGTACTCCATATCATCCTCAAACCAGTGGGCAGGTGGAGATTAGCAATAAAAAGATCAAGGGCATTTTGGAAAAGACAGTAAATACCAGCAGAAGGGATTGGTCGCTACGTTTGAATGATGCATTATGGGCTTACAGAACGGCATACAAGACACCCATTGGCATGTCACCATACCGTTTGGTCTTTGTAAAAGCATGTCATCTGCCAGTGGAGTTGGAACACAAAGCCTATTGGGCCATCAAAAGGTTCAATTTCGATATGAAACAAGCAGGTGACAAAAGAAGGTTGCAACTGAACGAGCTTGAAGAGTTGAGGCACGACGCATATGAAAATGCAAAATTGTACAAGGAAAGGACCAAAATCTACCATGATAAACAGCTAGCAAGGAAGGAGTTTTATGAAGGACAAAAAGTATTAATATACAACTCAAGATTAAGACTCTTTCCAGGCAAGCTTATGTCAAGATGGTATGGTCCATACATTGTCACAAAAGTCTTTCCACACGGTGCCTTGGAGGTTCATAACAAAGAGAAAAATCAAACATTCAAGGTGAACGGGCACAGGGCGAAGCCTTACATGGAGATGAGTTTAGAGCCGCACGAGGAAGATATGAATCTTCAACCCATTCAATACATTGCATGAACTCATCAAGTTTAGCTGAAGACAGAAAATACAGCGCTTATTGGGAGGCAACCCAATTTTTCAGGGGAGTACTTACACTTTCCCCTTTATTTCTTATAGTTTATTTTTATTTCTTTTCATTATTCATTTCTTTATTTCCTTACTTTATTTTTCCTTCAAACTGGATGGTGACACATGCCTATTTTAAATTTGTCTTTCGAACATTGAGGACAATGTTCCATCTAAGTTTGGGGGTAGTTAGTTACATTTGGAGTCTTTTGATAGACAATTTCTTATAAAGTAAGAGTTTTGCATACCTATTTACTTTAGGATTATTGAGTTTCATAATTCCCTACAAAATTGTATGAGTCAGGCGATTATACATAAAAAACAAATGTGATGCTTTTTCTGATAATTATTCCCTTTGATCTAGTCCTAAATTGAGTTTAAGTAAATAGAGTGATAAAATACATATATATATATATATTTATATATAGAAATATGAATAAAGTCAATCTACTCCAATGTTTTGAGTGCTTAGTAACTAGGGGTATTCATCACCAATGTTTACCTTTACGTCAAACAGCAACTTGAAATATGAGTATGCAAAGCACTTTAAAGGTTCGTGACTTGTTGAGTAACCGGGTGGATTCATCACAAATGTTTTGCATTCGCGTCAAAAGGCAAGTGACAACTTTGGAGAAGAGACTATTAAAAAAAAAAAAAAAAAAAAAAAAAAAAAAAAAAAAAAACTCTAGTTTGCTACTCGGTTTGTAGTAGAGAAAGGGATAATCACAGACTGAGTAGTTGCATAATATAACTACATTAATTGCATGACAAATATGATTGAGTTTGGGAATTATGAACAAATAATTGCACTGGAGAAAGTAGGTATGTTTAGTTTTACTTTATCTGAAATTGTTTATATTTTGATATGTTGATGCTCACATAATAAAAATCCTTGGTGGTTGAGTTTATTATTATTATTATTATTCCCTTATTCATAAATTCACTTTTTGTTTGAGGACAAGCAAAAGCTAAGTTTGGGGGTATTTGATGAACACAATATTATTCACATTTAGGAGCAATGATCTTAATGCAATTAGACATTTAAAAGCTCTATATGTGATATTTAACTCTTATTTTCTCTTTTCCATAGGAAACAACCTATAACAGCAAAACGAAGCAGATTCAGGATTTTAAGGATGATACACAGAAAACTGCAGATCATCGGTCGACTGGTTCCCCACAACAGGCGACTGGACAGAGAAGTTGATTTTCCACAGCTACTCGGAACAGTCGACTTACTCCAAAGAACAGTCGACTGGGCTGATCAATTATGAAATCTACAGATGCCTCGACACAGTCGACTGGTTCGAAGACAAGTCGACTGGTATTCGGCGGAGTTAACAGATAAGGCAGTTGAAGATTCGTCCAAATCTAAATCCAAATCATAACAGAAAAGGAAGAATAGACGAAAAGAGAAAGAAATAAACCGCAGATCAGAGAAAAAAGGAAATAAATAAAAGGGGAGGACTTTTCCATAAAAGAAAAGTGCAAACCCTAATTCTTCAGGGTGTTCTATAAATATCAGCAAAGAGGACGGATAGAGGGCACTCTGGAATCACGGAATCACAGAAGTTCTGAACCATCAAGTTATCAACGAAGAGCAGTACTTGATAAGCATCAAAGAAGGAGAGAGGAGTTCAGCATCGAAGAAGAGAACGGCCGGTCGACTGTGTGACAGCCAGCCGACCAATCTGGCCGAACTACATTAGTTTATTCCTTCTCTTTCTAATTCTTTTATGCTAATCATGTATTCGAACTTGTTGCTCAATAAAAGTTTAATTATGTGGAACTAATTTCATAGTTGGGTAGATTGAAACCGTAGTCATGTAATGCTAAGTTTTTCTGAATCCTTCTCTTTTACTTATTGATTGAATCTGATTGAATTGATATAGATTGATGATAATCAAACTTGTTCTCAAGTTCTGAGAGCAGTCGACTGAGGTGACAGCCAGTCGACTGACATACAGAACTTGAGAATATCAAGTTTGCATACCATCTATCTGAATCTGTTATATGAGCATATTGAGACGACCCGTATCTCGTGTTCATATCTTGTAACAAGGGAATCTTTAGGGGTTCCTGGTTTAATCAACTTAAAGGATCTAGATCTGATATCAATTTCTAGAACTTTGAGTGTTTGTTCGTTTCCATTGTTCCTATGTTTTCTTTAAGTGCAACTTAGTAGATACCATGCTAAATACTTAGGGAAAGAAACGAATTAGAGTAGATACCATGCCTAATTCTTGGCCTAGGGAAACATTAACTTTAAGGAGTAGATACCATGCCCTTAAAGAGAACAACATGAGTAATTAGAAACAGTTCAGAAGGTGACTTAGCATTATTGACTATTGGTGGAGATCAAAGCCCAACTACTTAATAGATATTTGTGATTCAACACTTCTTGATTTAGTTTTAATCTTTTAATTTCTTTTAGACTTTTAGAACAACTCTTCATGATTCTTATTCTTTTCTATTGATTAGTTAGTCAAAATCTACAATCTTTGTGGGATCGACCCTTGCTATTACTACGCTTCTATAAACGATTCGTACACTTGCGAGGTTTTTAATTTGTATCTAGTTTATCTATTTATTTAGATCATCTAGATTGACAACAATAGGAAATAAAGAGTTCCAATTCTCTTCACCTTCATGATTGTGAGAGCCCCCTTAGAGACTCTAAGGACTCCACATTCACTTTGGAACTTACACCCCTTTTCTTCAAGAGACCCTAAAGAAATCAAATTCTTAGACAAATCGAGTATATGTCTCACACCCGTCAACCTTCAGACCTTTCCATCATGGAACTAAATTATCACCGAATCAATTCCGGCAACCTTACACATATTGTTGTTCTCCATGAGAACCTTACCATCCGTAGGCTCATAAGTCTCAAACCAATCTCTATTCGGAGTCATGTGTTGCGAAGCACCCGTATCCATCACCCAACAATGTATATCATCAACATTAGTTTCTATCACACAAAGAGTATCAACCGTGTCACATTCGGCCACATTGGCCTCATCCGAAGAAGAACCTTTACTATCCGCCTTTTGTTTATTTTTGAGCTTGAAACAATCGGCCTTAATGTGTCCCTTCTTCTTACAATAGTTACACGTCAAATTCTTGTGCCTAGACTTCGAACGGGTCCTTGTATCTTTCGAGTTTCGGTCCCATGACCTACCTCGATCAACAACTAAACCAACACATTGGCTCCCTTTCTCATTATTGGTCATTTTACTATCAATGTGCAACTTGGCTTGCAAATTGCTCTTAACATCCTCTAGAGAAATTTTATCTCTACTATAAATCAACATGTCTCTAAAAGCCTTGTATGATGCGGGTAATGAGCATAATAACAAAAGGGCTTGGTCCTCATCCTCCACTTTAACATCAATCTTACTTAAGTCATTCAAAATAGATGTAAACTCTGTAATATGATTTGAAATTGATGTACCTTCAACCATGCGAAGAGTGTAGAGGCGCAATTTCAACCGCAGTCGAGTGGTGAGAGACTTCTTCATGTAAATGTTCTCCAACTTCTCCCACAAAGCCTTAGCGGTCTTCTCCGATAGGACCTCTTGCAATGTCAAATCGCTCAAACACAATTGGATAATAGAGAGCGCTTTATCATCCATCTCTCTCCATTTCTTACCCGGCACTGCATCAATCAATTTTTCTCGACCAAAAATGGCATCCTTAATGCCTTAGCTCAATAAAATTGCTGCCATACGCACTTGCCATAATGCAAAACTCGTCTTCCCATCATACTTCTCAATATCATATTTTCCCGACATATCCATTTAAATTTCTTGAACCCAATTCAACAAAAAACTACAAAATTTTCCCCAAAAATTAATTACTCAAATCACAAAAATCAAACCTTCCTTCTTGATATCCTCCCTCCTCCAGTGCTCGCGATGACAAAGACCAAGAAACCCGACGAAGATCTGAACTGAGACTCGCTTTTTCAAATCCCCATTTGATTCGACGGTGGCTGGAAGTGGTGTTCGGTCGGCCGGAGTGACTGAGACCCGACGGTGGCTGGAAGTCGTGTTCGGTCGGAGAGTTGTGACGGCCGGAGTGGCAAAAGGGATCAGGAGAAGGGATCGGGATGAGGAGTTTTGGTGTTGGCTCTGATACCAATTTGTTAGGGTTTGATAGGATTTGTTAGGGTTTGAGAAGACGAGGAAGAGAAGAGAAGAGAAGAAGAAGAAGAAGCCGGAAGGAAGGAGAGAGAGAGCAAAAATGATGATTAGTTTCATTTGATTCTAATCTTCTTACATATATGAAGATACAAAGCTCAATGGGCCTTAAGAGCAATTTGGGTCATAACATAACAAAAACTATTACCAATACCAATTGTGTTAACTATTCCTTCTAGAGTATTTGATATGAGCTTACTAAGACATCAATCATCAAAATTGACAATAAACACACTTGCTAATTTTCTTTGATTCAAGTTAAAATTCTACGATGTAAATTTAATATTCATTATTCAACTAGTTATATTTTGAGAGGACCACATTTTTTTAAATAAAAGTTTGCCATTTATACATCACAATTTCATTATAGTGGCTCAATTATTGCGAACATTTATGTATCACATAAACACAAGAATAATTCTTCACCTCTACCAAGATGGGTCTATTTTCAGTTATGGCCATTTCTCTGGTGAACTGCACTGTAAACAGCAAGTGCATCGTTCCCATCTACACGAATACTACGAATTCCATAACCCTGGCCTCGAATCACTACACCATCACCTAATCATCACATTCCAAGTTAGTGATGGATGAATAAAAGAACTGATCAGCCAAGGAGTTTGATAAAATTTACTTTGAAATTGCTCTGTAGTGGCAGTGCTTATCGACCAACCATTATTTCCACAGAAAAATATTATAGGAACCTCCATCACAGCAGCAAAGTTTAAGCCAGCATGGAAGTCTCCCTTCAAAATATTAAGAATATGCAAGTTTTAAGGAAGAAAACAACAACAATAACAATAAAAAAGACGGAAACCCCGAAAGAAACTTTGAATTTCTTTACACCCTTCAAATCCCATGGGTGAAACACGTAACCGAAAAAAGAAAGAAAATGATAAATTCTTCTATTGTATATGAAAATTTGAAAAAGAACTTATCCGGACAAAGAAAGAACCACAAAAAGTACTGTTTGTCATTCCAATGAATTGCTAAAGCTTAAAATTCAGTTCAACCTTATTATTATTCAATCCTAGATGGACATAGTTGCACACTTTAAAGTAGTTTTGCACAACTGATGCTTGCATTCAGAGTTCAACTATACATGTTTGCAATTAACTTAATCTCCTAACCCCCTGTTGACATAATACAGAATGCAATTGCCTGAAAGTGAATGATTAATTAATGGTATGCCTGCAAAATTTATAGCATAAAAGAGGGTAGTTAGAGCTTAGATGGCGACCTCACAAAACATATCCACAACTGTGTCCTTCAATATTCCCTACAGGTTGCTCAAATTTGAGATGTCTGCCCTTGCTAAATCTTTTCTACCTACAGTAATTTATACAATTACATATTAACAACCATTTTGGCAAATAATTTAGTGTTACTTAAAGTATGCAACCATTTTGGCAACTCCTCTCGCCATTTTCTAGTCAAAAGGAGGGGAAGAAAACTTTTGAACTGATCCTAATTGTGCTTTTTTAGAACTACAGAAGCCGCTGCAGTCTTATCTAATTCAGGCTCTGTGCTAAAGAATCAATTTCCATATTGGTCTCAGGTTTTGACCGATCAGGTAACACAAAAGGTGTGCATGTTCTGGCTTAGTAATGGCATTTGTCTTTCCATTCTCAATGAATATACTTGCTTGCAAGAACCAATCATCCAATTAATTGGTAACTTAGAAAACCACAACCAAGTTTAGAGTTTCATAAATAAACACAAAATAGCCAAGTGTATTAACATACAAAACCATCTTCAAATGTATTAATAAGTTAGTACTCAATGCAATGAAACATGAAGAGCCAAAGAGTTCAATGATTAACAAATTAAAGAAAATAAGTATAATGGTGTTTTCAGTACTTTTGTTCAATCTAATAATTTTGACTGAGAGTTTTATACATCCAATTCAATATATGTGGGAGACAATCCCCTTTTGGGTCATCTTATCTTTGAACAATGGTTTCATGGTAAATTGATGAATACCGAATAAATTAACTCAAGAAGAAAGGTCCTCCGTTTGTAAATGGATCACTGATAGTTACCATATGGCTGTGAACCTTTGAAAAATTTAGATATGATGAAAATATGATATAAGTTTAAATAATGATCATACTACGGATCAGTAGTGCTCTACAGAAATAGCTTTTTGATTGTTGCCTTCAAGTTATTCATAAATAATCATAAAAATCAAAACTTTTTGTTCGTATTCAACGCATTGTTCATCATTCACCCATCAATATAATCAAAAAAAAAAAAGAAAAGAAAAAAAAGAATAAGAAGGATACCGATAGTGGTGGTAGTGGTGGTGGTGGTGTGGGGAGGGGGATGCGGGAAAGTGTGGCGGCACGCAGATCGAGGCAGCGGAAGGAGGCCCGGGGTTGCTGGAATCAAAAGAAATTTATTTTTAAAAAGAGAATAAGGAGGATACTAATGGTGTTGGTGGTGGTTAGGAGTGGTGGGGAGGGGTTGGAGGCGTTGTCGGTGTTAGGCGTCGGATGCGGACCGTGGCGGCGCACGGATCGAGGCAGCGGAAGGAGGCCGGGGGTTGCTGGGGTTCTCTATTAGGATTTTGGGGGTTATATATGGGAATACATATAGAAGAGAGAAAAAAAAGCATTGCACATGTATTACACGTTCTCATTAGGTTATTTAATCTGAGCCTTTAATCGTGTAGATCAATATCATATATAAACGGCTAAGATCTTCTCCTAACAGATTTTTTTTTATTGTGGCTTTTATTTTGGGGGTTATAGATGGGAATACATATAGAAGAGAGAATAAAAAAAAGCATTGCACATGTATTACACGTTCTTATTAAGTTATTTAATCTGAGCTTTTAATCGTGTAGATCAATATCATATATGAACGGCTAAGATCTTCTCCTGACAGATTTTTTTTATTGTGACTTTTATAATAGAAATAGATATGTTATACTAATAGGAGAGAGAGTCCACCATCTCTCTTCTTTCTTTATTTTGAAATAAAGATAGGAGACGAAAATTAAGAATTCATATTTAACTAACATGCGCACTGCACACATTTTTATTTAAAAACCAAAAATAAAAAATAAAACCTCAATTCCTCAAACACAATCGCTTTCCCTCCTACTTTCTCAATCTCATAAAATTTCATGTCTCTTCCCAAACCCACCCTCATCCCATTGTTTAAAATTAGGTTTTTAAGCAAACACAATTCATAAAATTATTTTTATATGGTTTTCCTAGTCTATTATCTTTAGCCTAACATGTGCTGTAATGCATGGTTTATAATGTATAACTTATTTACTAAATGTTAATGATATTGTAATATACCTATTAACATAAATTAATTGAATTTGCGACATCTTTTCATTTGCATCCATTTTTTAGCATTAGTAATATTCAATTGGATAACATTATGATTTGGTAGTGGTTCTCTAAATCATCTTGTCACGCCCCTCTTTCCAAAAACAAAAAATACGAGCGCGTGACAAATCCCAGCGAATGATTTTCATCATTCATGAGCTGTAAGATCGACTCAGCATCATAACAAGAATATAACAAAATGTACACAACCACTCATGCATGAATCATTTATTAATCAACAGAAAATAATTGAAACAAAATAATAATATCCCTAATAGTTTTCAAATCTGGATCAAAAGATAAAACTCGGGACTATAAGCCTATTACAAGATTCAGGTAGCAAAAGAAATAAATAACTCAAAAAAAATATTTAAAGCAAGTCTTTTCTCCAAGCGAAGCCTAGAACATCTGCTCGCCAATTCCAACAGGAAATTCATCTCCAAAGTCTGTATATATAAATATAAAAAGGAATAAAAAAGAGAAAATGAGACAAACGCCCTTAGTGCAAGTTAGGGCCGCAAGTAGTACAAGCAAGGGTATGAAAACAAGTGCAAGAAATATGGAACAAGATTTGAAATCAAGGATATATAACATAATGACAAGTAGTGGGATTGAAGAAACTAGCTAGCAAGAAAGACAACTCAAGTGACAAGAATGGGTAACAAGTACTGGTAGTAGAACAAGTACTGGCAAGTGACATGTAATGGTACCAAACATCAAGTAACAAGTATCACGTACAAGTGTCAAGTAACAAGTAACAAGTCTCAAGTAACAAGTCTCAAGTGTGTACAAGTGACTAGTTAATCTTAAGTCTAATGTTTAATTCTATCTAGGTAGTACTTCATGCATCCATACTTTTACTACATGGTTGCTACATACAATCAGTTACATTTAGGACTAGTGGTGTATTTTATAGGACGTTGTACTCAGGTATCAAGTATCAGGCAATCATGGTTCATGAATCCGAAAATAAAGTAACAAGTTCACGAAACAAGTTCGTGAATCCACTAACAAGTTCAAGAACCGCATAGTGGGTTCATGAATCCAACAAGTTCATAAGCCGAGTAATGGCTTCATGAATCCATCAAGAGACAACAAGTTCGTGAACCAAGTACTGAGAAACACAGGCCCCCTTCCGAGTACACTTACCTATATTGTCCACTACTATGGTCTTTCCCTTAAACCCCGACTTATTATTTATTATTATCATTAATAAAGCATGAAAGTGTGTGAAACAGGTCAAGTAAACATAATCAAGAACATGTAACAAGACTAGGATAGGTAGGATACATGTTCGAGGGTCAAAACAAATCAAAATATCAAGAATAACGAGAATTCCAAATCTGGACAGCATGACATTACTGCACCAAAACTGCGATTCCCGTTGTTACAAGATAGCAAATATGGATCCGTCAGAAGGCCTAGAAACTAGACTCCTGCCCGGTTCCAATGCATATAATTAAGACACATACAAGTGGTAGAAATTGATGTCAAAATAGCAAACTATACAGCATTTATGTTTAGCCAGAATTGGTAAAACTGAGTTGATACATATGAAACAGGGTTGAAACATCATTAATTAATTCAGAGAAAATTAGAGAATATTCTTTAGAATTTCCAATATCAGCATGCAAAATTTTAAGTCATTTACTTACTGGTAGCATAGTTAAAATAATTGTAAACCAAAGTGGTGCAGCAGTTTTTATGAATCTGCGATTACCGACACAGGAGCAGTAAAACTGCGATATCTCCTAAACCGTAATATAAAATTCAAAAATTCTGGATGTTATTGGCAACTAGACACTTGGGACTACATTTTATATTCAGGACTCAAGTTCAGATTTTGGTTTTATCGGGGTCGAAACAGCAAGCCAAGATAGGACAGAAACCAAATAAGACACTTTTTGCATAAAATGTATCATAATTATACTAGTTATGAACAAGTGTATCAATGAAGGATTGTGACTCTTAGATCATATGATAGATAAGGCGAACATGAGATCATCAACGATAAAAAAAGAGGAGTCACATTTACAATCTACTTGCAGTATTTTCAAGGAAAAGCTTGTACTAGAAAACGAAATGTACAAGAAGATACTTGTCTTGGGGTGTAGACGATGAATCCGACGTAAGAGTAACAGAAATGGATCCCAGGTGATGAGCACGATTGGCACGGATCTTGATGAGATATCAAGATCAAGATGATCAACGGTTGAGATTCGATCTGATGAAGATGATCACGATCGGATTGGACAGTTGAAATCTGCTAGGCGATGTGATGATCAGATCTGGTGATGAAGGCTCCAAACTTGATGAGATCGTGTGGCCCAGATCGAGAGATCAAGATCAGGTCAGATGGAGGGTTGAGAACCAATTAGATGGTGATGATCAGATCGGATCTGATCCTGATGCGATCGGGTGGCCCAGGTTTGAACACAGCTCAATCTTCTTCCTTCTCTTCTGATCAATGTAGCGATGGTGGGAGCTTGACTGTGCGACTGCGGCGATTGTGGTGACGCTCGCGGAGGTTGCGACAGGAGGTCAAGAGCGATGGGAGGGGTGCTGGTGTTGCTGTCGAGGCTGAAGACGGCAGGCTGTCGACGAGCAGGGAAGCATTGCTATCATCGGAGGGGACGACGCTAGGGAGGAGGGCAGGCAAAGCGCGGAGGTCGCTATGGCTGACGTTGCGATGGCAGGAAGGAGGGGACACCGGGGGCTAGCGGAGCTAGAGAGGCATTGCCACGATGGCACGACAGGGAGGAGGGAGAGATCGAGAGTGCGCCGGAGGTGCAGTGGCGAGGGCGTCGGCTTGCTGGCTGTCAGCGCGACGGAGGAGCAGGAGAGGGAGGGACGACCGGGAGAGAGAGGCGGTGGTCTAGGTTAACGAAGGGGGTGATTAGGGTTTTTTTGAATATATATATAAGGTTAGGTGCAGATGGGTTTGATATAATGGGTTTGGGTGTTAAACAGGTATGGGTATTAGAAAGTGGCTTAATGGGTATTAGGTTGAGTATAATGGGTTTTAGGGTTAAATGGATATTAGGATATTAAACAGGGTATTAGGTTATAATCCAATAGGGAGATAAAATAATCAATATAAAGTAGGATTATACACAAAATATATTTGAAATACGATATGGAAATTTGAAATATATACAATTAACATTGGGGAGAGATTTTTCAATAGACAATCAAAGTTATAATAACAATAACAATAATAACAATAACAATAATAACAATAACAATAATAATAATAATAATAATAATAATAATAACCGTAATAATAATAATACTGAAGAATAGTAATAACAACAATACTAATAGGGTATGTATTATAATATAAATTTATTGGAAAATAGTTACAAATAAAATCATTGATAAAAAAAGAAATAGATTTTAATAGAGGATCTAATAATACATTTTAACAAAATAATTTGAAAGCAAAAAAAAAAAAAAAAAAAATTAAATACGAAAAATACATATTTACAAAAACAAGGGTTACACATCTGCTTATATGAAGATGATAATGAAGATTTCAGTATTTACGGTAGGAATGATATTCATAAGTTTCTCACAATTCTCTCACACTTATTTGGAGCTCTATATAATTTTATGAGTCCCTCAAAACTCTTATAGGTTGTGCAATTTGCCAAGAAAAAAAAGAGAAAAGAAAAGAAAAGAAAGGAGATAGAAAGAAGAGTACTTGCACGGGTATTGAGGAGGAAAAAAGAAAGAGAAAGATTAAGGCTAGCTAAGACTTGATTTTTGAAAGGAAGCAAAGCTTCAAATTCGGCTTCCAACAACAACTAGTTCTTTTTTATATCTTCTATTTTTTTTCTTCCAATAATATGTTTGTTAGTTGCGAATTTATCATGAACTAAATTTATTTTTCTAGGCTTTGATATAGCCTAGAACTAAATTTATCATGAATTCAATTCTAATTTCATGTTATTTAATGCGTCTATTTTTTTATGGCCGTGTGTTTAATTTTTGTTCTTCATGCTTACAATTATTTGGCCAACTATTGTTTGATTTATTGAATCATGAAGAAACCGAGAGGTAGTTTGTGATTTAGGATTATAGAATTAAACACCATTGATTGAGCGAAATTAGAGATGATTTACCGCGATTAATGTGACTGTAAAGAAATCAATAGAAATTAATGAATCTTTAAATAATTAAATTTTCATAGAGATATGACGAATTATTAGTTGGTGATATGTTTGGTGTTGTTCAAGAGAGAATAGTGAATAATTAGTGTATTTTGGTCTGCAACTTGGAAAAATAGAATTTCTAGTTAAATGGATTTATGAATTGTATGAGATGAACTAGGTGAAATCAAAAGCCCTAGAACTAACTTTTCTATTAACAAACAAAAAAATTTAGGATTTTCATTATTCTTAATTATATTAGATTTTCCTTTAGTTTAATTTAGTTTATTTGTTATTTTTATTATATTTTTTATTTTCCAAATAGTAGTTAATCTAGGAAATTGTGGTACTCGATAAAATAATTAATCCTTGTGGGTTTGACAATCTATTCTTTTAAACTAGACTACTTGTTGCAATTTTGTATGCTTGCAAAATATACCATCAAATCTCAAAGCTTTTTAAGGGCAGAACAGTAATTTTACAACAGCTACAAACCTGCATGAACAACATGGGCTGCTTTCGGGCCCATCAACTCAACCAGACCTACAATTATGGCGAATTTATATTCCAACAAGAGGAGTTCCAACTAATTAAAAGTTATCAAGTAACTACATCCCCAAATCATGGGAATCAGTAGCTAAATCCAAAATATTTCTTTTAAAATCTATCTTTTAGAACTAACTCCTAGGCTATAAATACTCTTCACCTCTTTCATAGTTAGGTAATCAATCTTTTGTCACCGAAACTCTAGTATTTTTCTGAGTTACTGGCTTGAGCGTCAGAGGGTCTTTCATCAGGGCTAACACCGATGTTTAGACTTTGTGCAGGTTCGTCGACGACATTTCAGCAGTCTAATCGATATCCAGATGCTTTCAACGTTTCAGATTCAGATCAATAATACTTCAGTCATCACGATTCAGATTTGATCAATGATCCAAATTGTAAGTTTCATCCTAAAAAAGAATTCAACATCTAATTGTTCTGATGTGTCTGCAACTCTCCTGCAGCCATGGTAGGTGTCTTTAGAGTTTTCCTAGGCATTTAGGACTTGTTAATGGTGAATTTGAGGGAGGTAGTGGAAGATGACAGCTAGGGTTTGCGAGGAGAACTAGAGTTCTAACGGAATCAAGAAGGAAAGAATCAAGAAGACAAGAAGAAAGTGTTAAAACCAATTCATGATCAGCTTCAATCTGATCCTTTGTATTTATAACAAAAAACACATACAACGCACGTGTTCAAACACTTCCTTTACATTCAGTTACAAGTGGGTCCCCCCTTCAACTAATTCTAACTAACTAACTGATTTACCCCCCCCCCCAATTATTTACACAAAAACCCTTACAATTATTGTTATATACAAAAAGACCCCCTTTTAACAATTCCAACAAACTGATACCAAACTGATACCCTCTGCAGCTCCACTTTCTCTGATCAAATTCATTTTCCTCCGTCTCCTCTAGCTTCGATGTGTATCAAACTCCTCCCCCCATCCCCTGAGACCTCGCCTCAAGGTTGAATAGGGGAAACCTCCTTACCAATTCCCAGTAAGGTTCCCATGAAGCCTCCTCGACTGACTGATGTTTCCATTTAATGAGAACTTCAGAAACCAACTTCCGATTACGAACTACAACTCTCCTATCAATAATTTCCTCAGGTTCAAGTAAGGCTCTGAAGACATAAGTGGGTAGGGACTGTTGTACTCCAGCAGTGGGTCCAATGTGTTTGCGGAGTTGAGATATATGGAATACTGGGTGGATTTTAGCAGCTGCAGGAAGTAGCAATCTATAAGCTACTTTACCAATTCTTTTGATGACCTAATTGGTCCATAGAAAAGGGAAGAGAGCTTTTGAACAGCTCTAACTGCAACTGTTGTTTGCCTGTAAGGCTACAACTTGAGGTACACAAAATCACCTATTGCAAACTCTCTCTCAAGACGATGATTGTCTACAAATTTCTTCATCCGACTCTGGGCTTTCTTCAAATTGTTCATCAGTAGTTGAAAATGAACATCTCTTTCTAATAATGTCTCAGCAACTTGGGGACACTTCGCAGTTGAAGGAATATATGATAGCAAAGTTGGTGGTGGTCTACCATACAATATCTGATATGGTGTAGAGATAGTAGCAGTATGCCAGGAGGTGTTATACCAATACTCTGCCCATACCAGCCATTTGCTCCACTCCTTAGGCTTTAAGAAACAAAAACACGTCAAATAAGTCTCCAAACAACTATTAACCACCTCAGTTTGCCCATCCGTTTGCGGATGGTATGCAGTTGTAAATTTGAGCTGAGTTCCTTATAATTTTAACGTCTCCTTCATAATAGCACTAGTCCCCCTATCACATACTATGGATATAGGAAATCCATAGAGTTTGAACACACCATCAAACAATATTTTCCCTATGTCAATAGCTGAGATTGGATGTTGCACAGGGAACAAATGTGCATACTTACTCAATCGATCCACTACCACCAAAATGGTTGAATACCTGTTACTGAGAGGCAAACCTTCAATGAAATCCATGCTTGCATGCTCCCACACATTATCAGGTATTGGCAAAGGCTGTAGTAACCTCGAAGGGGCTTGACAAACATATTTGGATGTTTGACATGTAGTACATTCCCTAACATACTGCAAAACATGCTTCTTAATGCCCTTCCACCAAAAGGAACTCCTCAATCTCTGAAGGGTTTTATCATAGCCTGAGTGACCACCAACAGGGGTATTGTGATGCTCGTGGATCAAAATTTGACGAAATGCAATTGTAGAGCTAATAATTACCTTCCCTGACTTATACCAAACACCTACTTGAGTGAACTTTGCATTTGGGCTCTTCATTAATTTGGCAGATAACTCTCTAAAGTAATTATCCTTTTCATTCATCTGCAACACTTCCTGCCACCAATCAGCTACCATGGTAGACAAGTGAAGCAAGAAACACTCCTCATCCCTTCTTGATAATCTGTCAGCAGGTACACTATCACTTCCTCTCTTGTACTCAACCACAAAATTAAACCCATATAACTTGATCAACCAAGTGTGTTGCACATCAGTGGATAACCTTTGGTCTAGCATATATTTAAGTGGTTGATGATTTGTTTGTATGATAAATCTCCTACCAAATAAGTATTGCTTCCATTTCTTAATAGCCAATAGTATTGCAAGCATCTCCTTTTCATATGCAGACCAGTAGATACACTTCCCCTTGATTGCTTGACTAATATAAGCCACTGGATGATCTCTTTGTAACAAAACTGCTCCCACCCTTTCCTTGAAAGCATCACACTCCACTATGAAAGTTTCTTCAAAATTTGGCAATTGTAGCACCGGGGCTGAAGAGAGTGCAGTTTTTAAAGCTTCAAATGCAGCTGCAGCTACTCATTCCACTTAAAACCCTCTTTTTTTGTGAGATCAGTAAGCGGAGCAGCAATCAACCCATAATTTTTGATGAACTTCCTATAGTATCCTGTAAGGCCTAAGAACCCTCTTAATGCCTTAACATTCTTGGGTGTAGGCCACTGTTGGACTGCAACAATTTTACTTGGGCCAGCTGAAATTCCTTCATTTGAAACTATGTGACCTAAATATTCAACTTGCCTTTTCCCAAATGCACATTTAGATTTTTTGATGAACAATTTATTATCACGAAGGATCTGCAAGACTACCTGTAGATGGCCCAACCAAATGTTGCTGCCAATCTCTACTGAATATCAGGATCTCATTAAAAAAAACTAAAACAAAATTTCGTAGATAGGATCTAAAGATATCATTCATGAGGCTTTGGAAGGTAGAGGGTGCATTACTTAAGACAAACGGCATTACCATGAACTCATAATGGCCACTGTGAGTACGAAATGCTGTTTTATGTATATCATCATTCTTCATTCTGATATGATGATAGCCAGATCTTAAGTCTAACTTAGTGAAGAACTTCGACCCATGTAACTCATCGAGCATATCATCTATTATAGGGATAGGATATTTGTCCTTGACAGTTTGTTGATTAAGTGATCTATAGTCAACACACATTCTCCAAGACCCGTCATGTTTCTTAACTAACACCACCAGAGAGGAGTAAGAGCTTGTACTTGGTCTAATAACACCCTGCGAGAGCATGTCAGCAACTATTTCTTCTATAGCATTTTTCTGTTCAAAAGAGTGCCTATATGGCCTTATGCAAATTGGCTTAGATCCTTCAATTAATGGAATCTGGTGGTCACATGATCGATTAGGGGGTAACCCTTTGGGTTCATTAAATGTCTCATGAAAATCTTGTAACAAAGTTTCCATATCAGGAGGCAAGGGTTCTTGGTCAGTATGACCAATAGCAGTGTTGATCAAATACAACACAAACCCCCGATGGGTT
Source organism: Hemerocallis citrina (assembly GCA_017893485.1). Taxonomy (NCBI): domain Eukaryota; kingdom Viridiplantae; phylum Streptophyta; class Magnoliopsida; order Asparagales; family Asphodelaceae; genus Hemerocallis; species Hemerocallis citrina. The sequence goes on along the minus strand of CM030359.1, from coordinate 334,075,665 downwards.
AATAAAGTGATCTTATTTACTTCTTTTTCATTCATTAACTGAGTGGGACTAGGTTTCAACTCTTGTAGAGTCCAAATCCTCCCTTGATGACAAAATTTCAAACTTTATCAATCACGTTCACAGTATACTCCTTAACCTGCTTATACCATTTGGCTCCCAACACTATATCATGGCCACCTATAGGACATACATGGAAATCATTCAATATCTGATATCCTTGGCAATAAATGCTGACTCCATAGCACAACCCGGAGCCTTCAACCTCTTTCCCTCCCGCAACCCTTACATTAAAGGTTTGCTTAATAGAAAGTTGGAGCCCTGTCTTCTCTACAATAAATGGATCTATATAATTGTGTGTAGCTTCGCTGTTAAGTAATATGTGGACATCATGGTTGTTTAATTGACCTTTAAGAATCAAACACTCAGTATTCACCCCAGTGCTAAGGACTGCAGTTGTTAATTGCTTGGCTTCTTCATCATTTGGGCACTCTGCACACTGCATTTCATTGAGTAACTGTGTAAATTCATATTCACTCTGCAAACTAGCCATATCCCACTCTCCTTCCATATACATATAAGCCTTATTAGTGCACACATGGCCAGGCGAAAACTTTTCATCACAATGGAAAAATAATCCTTTCTTCCTTCTATCCCAAACCTCATTTGGAGTTAATCTTCTAAGGAGTGGATTGGTAGAATTTATAGGCTTCACTGGTTGTGTAGAAGAGGATGCAGGTGTGTGAGTTTCCTGGGTTGGGAAATTGCTTCTAAACTGTGGTTTGTACTGGGTTTATATGTGTGTCTTAATGCATTGAATTTCTTCTCATATTTCCCTGCTAGTTTAAACACCTCACCAAGAGTTTGTGGCTCTGCTAGGAATACATCATGTTGTATCTCCTCTTTTAATCCACTAACAAACTGCTGAACAAGGTAAGGTTCCCCAACACCATCTACTAAACAAAGTAACCTTTCAAATTTTTCTTGATAATCCACTACAGTGCTAGTTTGTTCGAGTCTACATAGTGTCCTTACAACATTCTCATAGATTCCCTGACCAAATCTATCACAATTTCTCTCCTAAATTGTTTCCAAGTGACTACATTATCGTTAGCCTTGAGAAACCAACGACACCACTGCACTGCATTATCTTTCAAAAAGAAATACGCCACTCTAACTTTGTCACCTCCTTGAATCTGATATAACTCAAAGTAGTGTTCAATTTGGAACAACCAATTGAGAACATCTCCTTTCCCCCAAAAAAGATTCACATCTAGCTTAGGTGGTTTAAGGAATGAATTCACTTGTTCACTTCCTCGATTATTAACAATTCTTTCCCCAAATCTATTAAAAGATCCAAGATTTGCTTCCATAGAGAATCTATTAATGTGGGAATGAGATTACCTGATGAAATATACTGTGGGATTCCACCTGAGGTTTCTTGACTTGGCTTGGTTGCAGCAACTAAACCTCCAATCTGCTGTGACAAATGCTGTAGCTAAGCCAGAATCATTGCATTCTGAGAAGTTAAATCCCTGACTTGATTTTCAACACATCAGATGCGATCAACTAAGAACTGAGGTTGAAGATGATCATTGGTTCCTGGAGCTGCACCTAGCACCCCCATACCAGTCACTCCTTCCGTTTCTTGGCGTGGTTCCTCTCCGTCAACATAATTGGTCATTGGATCGAACGGCTCTGATACCAATTGATGTGTCTCCAACTCTCCTGCAGCCATGACAGGTGTCTTCAGAGTTTTCCTAGGCATTTAGGACTTGTTAATGGTGAATTTGAGGGAGCTAGTGGAAGATAAGAACTAGGGTTTGGGAGGAGAACCAGAGTTCTAACGGAATCAAGAAGGAAAGAATCAAGAAGACAAGAAGAAATTGTACAAACCAATTCATGATCAGCATCAATCTGATCCTCTGTATTTATAGCAAAAAACACATACAACGCACGTGTTCAAACACTTTCTTTACATTCAGTTACAAGTGGGTCCCCCTTCAACTAATTCTAACTAACTAACTGATTTACCCCCATTATTTACACAAAAAACCTTACAATTATTGTTATATACAAAAAGACCCCCTTTTAACAATTCCAACAAACTGATACTACACTGATACACTCTGCATCTCCACTTTCTCTGATCAAATTCATCTTCCTCTGTCTCCTCCAGCTTCGATGTGTATCATGTTCCTACACTAGAAAAAAAACAGCAACAGAATCTAATAGACTTTCGTCCCCAATTTTTTTTTTATTATAAACTTAAAAGGTTCAACTACTCTCCATGTCCCTTTCTAAAAAGAGAAAGTACAAGGGGCTTGACCAGAAAGATCAGTTAATTTTCTTCTTCTATAATATTTAACTTTGGTAATTCTAATCCATCACGTACAAAACGCGAATTAATTGCATGGGGAAACTTGATTTCTTTATGCGATCTATTTCTTTTTTTGGCTGCACAATGGGTTGAGGTAATGATTTTGAGGCTTGTGAGGAAGAAGAAAGGATCGGCTTGTACATTTACGCATTTGCCCCAATTTATTCCATTTTGAGTAAGGCTGGCAATTGACCTGAGCCCGATTAGGTCCGACCCGATTTTAGTAGAATACGGGCCTAAATTTGTTGAAAATTTTCGGACCCGGGCTCAACAATTGAGCCCGAATTAATTTTCAGGCCGGGTTCGGGCTTGTATAGGTCCGATCCGAACCTGACCCGGATTTAACAAATCAGTGAAATCACCTCCACTCCTCATAACCACAATCAATGGCTAGGATTTGACACTCACACAAAATCAACCGCCGTTCAATTCCCCAAAATAAAAAATAAAAACAAAAAAACTGTCAATACTTCTTAAAATCAACCCCCCTCTCTCTCTCCTTCCTTCTGTCTTTTCCCTTTCCCAAAAAACAAGAAGCAGTGAGTGCCCTTTTCTCTGCCTCTTTCTACATCTATTTTCCTTTTCCAAAACAACAAAAATTAAAAGCAAAGTGGGAGCCTTCGATTCCCACAAAAACCTACTCCTCCTCAATTAATTTGATATTGAGATGAACTAAATACCAAACTCTCTATTTCCCGTCTTCTTCCCATTGCAAACCCATTTCATACCGCCTTCATTCTTCTCCACCTTCTTGCAGCCGCGCCCGCCGCCGATGCAGCACCTTCCGCCGCCACTGAACCTCAATCCGATGTCGTCGTTGCTCGCGTCGTCGCTGCCGCTAGTTGAAGAAGCGATTGCAGGTTTGTGAAATTGTACACAACAGAGAATATGTTATATTATTTTTTAGTGGAGTTTTTTATTACTAGTTTTGTTATATCGTTTTTGTGTAAATTTCACAAATTTTGTAGCTTGGATGGTCAGAATTTTCTCTATAATTACTTGCTAATTACTTAATTAGGGGAGATAACTGAGTTTTTGTAATTAAGAGGAAATATTAGGTTTTTTCTGAAAAAGGGATTATGGTACAAGACTCTCCAAAATCGGGCCGGGCTTGGATTTTTTGGCTTTATTCGGGTCCGGGCTTGGGCCTCATTTTGGCAGTCCGATTGAAAATCGGGCTGGGCGTGGGCCTTTGAAAAAAATTCGGGCTCGGGCTCGAATTTGTGTGTCCGGCCCGTTGACAGCCTTAATTCTGAGATTGACAAGAGAGTTAGAGACTCCCACGTGGAGGGAGGTGTGGTTGGAATTTTTTTCAGGACTGACCAACTTTTTGACAATATTTACCAAACTAACCCACTTTCAAAAATATTTACCCAACTGACCCATTTTTGGACACGTCAGCATAAAATGCTCTTTGCAATGATATATGTTATTTTGATGTCGTTGTTTTCAGAGCGGCATCTGTAAAAAAAATTAGACCATGCCACTATCTGGAGTAACGACATCAGTTCATTTTTTCTCAATCGTAAACTTTCTGACTTAGGAAAAAAATTCTAAGTGTGGAAATATCTTATAACTGATATCTCTATCCCCAACAACGGCATTCTCATGCGAGATGTCGTTATTGGGGATATTAACATCAGTTATAATAGTTATTATATATAAATAGTTGCCCCCTTTCGCCTTTCCTTTGTCACTCTCTCTCTCTCTCTCTCTCTTTCTCTCTCCCCCTCCCCCAAACCCAAAACAACAAAAACCCTAAAACCCGATATCCCACTTTTTCTCCTTCAATCTGTCATCTTTCACATACCTAAATAATTCACAAAATACATCCATAAACCCCAATTCTTATCCCCTCTGATTCCCTTTTCTCCTCTCTCCATTCACTTGGATCTCAGAGCCGATTCATCAAACTTCTCACCTTGAATCTGAAATTGTGTTAAGTATTCCAAAACACTTAATTTCTTTTAAAATATTCACTTAGAGTATAGAGATTTATATTGACAATGTAGTATATGAGATATTGTGAAGATTGATATGAGTAGTAGTATGAATGGATGTTGAATTTTTTTATATACTAAAATTGACACTACAAAACGCATAGGCTTTCGCGGCACTTTTACAAGGCTATAGCGGCATTTTTTGGCGCCGTTATAGCTCATAACGGCGCTTCTGAAATCGCCGCCGAAAATGCCGTTACAGCGTGCGTCGTTATAGTTATATGGGCTATCACAGCTGTTACCAAGCATGCCGCTATAGGGTGTCCACCTATAACGGCGATGCCAAGCCGCCGTTATAGGAGCATTTCCGTTTCAAAATTTTCAAAAAAGTAGAGCTATAGCGGCGTTTTACCAAGCGCCGGGATTGCTTTACTGAATAATAGCTAGCGGTGCAAATTAGTATCCTACAGCGGTGCGTGTAAAGCGCCGCAATAGAGGGTACTACTTTCTATATCAGTAGTATCTACTGCGGTGTTTCTTGGTAAACGCCGCGATTGGACTGTTTTTTTTTTTTGTTTGTTTTTTTTATTTTTTTTTTAATTTTGAATTGAAAAAATCAGTAATTAATCGTATATTACAAATACATGTAATCATATTAAATTTAAATACTTAAATCTTAAAATCAATAATAACATCATAATCAACAAGCAAAAGTCACACATCACAAAAAACAACTCAATAGAAAAGAAAATATGTAACACATATATACTGTCATACAACGAGTGTCAAATGTATATGTTATACAACACTTAGTTATTACAAAACATAGATATAATTCCTACAAAATATTTTTAAAAAAGTCCAAGTCCGACAAACTACAGCGGGAGAGTCTCCTCGTGAGCCCCACTGTTGCTTCCAATTCCATCGTTATTTTGCCCTAGTGTATGTGCATGACTGAAAACCGATGGAATACGCTGCCCCTGTAGAAAAACATAAATATTTCATCATCAATTTGTCAAACAAAAGAAGAAAAAGAGAACAAATACAATAGTATCATAGATAGCAACAGAAAAAGGTAGATCCTAGATCTACTTCAGCATTATTTTTTCCTTTCTAAAATGCAATACAATAGTATCACAGATTCTTTAATAAAACAACTGAATAATGCAAATCCAGTAAGAGCCCTTCAAACTAATAATCCAGAACAACTCAATCAATTTTCACACTAACAATCCAGAATAACTCAATCAATTTTCACAGTGCGTCTTAAACATCACAAAAGTTGACAATCTACATTCACTGCTTCCATAGAATTATCAAGCCCATACCCAATGTACTTAAGAATTAAATTCACTTTGCTTCCATAGAATTATCAAGCTCATACCCAATGTACTTAAGAATTAAATTCACTCAAATTCCTACTTCATGGTTACTGAGACTGATACTTCATGGTTACTCAATTTGATGCAACAATAGTTGCACTACAGTTGTTACTGAGACTGATACTCCGTTTAAGAATTAAATTCACTCAAAATTTCGATTTCAACAATTGTTACTGAGACTGATACTCCGTTTAACTCAATTTGATGCAACAACAGCTGCACTACAGTGTTACTTGCTTAAGAATTGATTCATTATTGTCCATTGACAACAAATTCTATTTCAGCTAAAATATGCCTACTAAGTGCGAAAACTTTCGGTAGTAGTTAGTCTCCATGGTATACAATCTTGTGCTTTATTTAATGGAAACTTCTTCAACTTTTGTTGCTGCACTTCATCTTTATTGATAATCATAAGAAGTTGGTAAGAAGGGGCTCAACTGGATATTTAGTGAAGTTATTTAATATTGGTGAATTCCAAAATCATGTTGCTAAGCCTAGAATTAAAAACTCCAGTATCTTGATTGCTACAAGAGTTGACAACCTCCCCAATCACCCCAAGACAAGAAACAAAAATGAATGAATCAGAGATAACGAACAATTTCTGATACTAAAATGATTTGTACTACTAAGAACTTATACTGTTGTACTACTAAGACAATATGTAATCCAAAAGCAACAATAAAAGTGTATTTTTAATTGACTACATTCTTATGTATATACTAGTATTGAATTAGTACTAAAAAAAAAATTTCCCATTGGGTATGCATTGTATATGATATTGGCATATCTTGCGATACTTCCTCGTAGATACTTCATTTAAAATATCAAAACTGATGCAGGATTTCACCAACAATGGTAGCATAATGGAGGTGTCGTAGACATTTTGTAAAAACATTCTATTTACAAATCTCCACTAGATCAACAAAAAAATTGCGGACCTGATGGACATAAGAGCAGACTGAGATACTTAATGGTGCTGAATAGAAGCATTATAGTATAGTAGCAATTTTTTATTAAAAAAAGGAGAAAGTGGAAAAAGGCAGAAAAAAGAGTTACCTCAACTCCATTGTAGACCATGTCATAAGCCAATGCACGTGCTGATGAAAGGTTATCTATATCGTCAGGGTTTGGTGCAGTAAATGGATGGTGCAGAGCCTAGAGAAACAAGCAGTCCAGTACCAGATGTTAAAAAAATAAATAAAAAAATCGAGAGAACAGAACAACAGTTACATCATATATGCAACAATTATGGATCCCTAGTGTTCCTATTATATATCAGATCATAAAACTAAAGAAGAAAAAGGTTGTGTGTATAGATAATAACTTTGCTGTTAAACTTAGGTCAATAGCAGCTTATACTGTCTCGGTGAAATTTTATTGTTAAGTTCATAAAGAATTGTAGGCGGTCAGAGAAAATTTATAATAATCCTGCAAGTTAGTTAGATGTCTATTATGTAGAATATATGATCGTTCAGTAGGCTAGTCCTTTGAAGTAACCCATATTCTAGTCCAATAATTTTGGAGGAAAATCAAAAAAATTGTTGCAAAATCCATAGTTGCAAAATCCATGAATAGTCTCATAGACAGCATAAGATCATAAATTTGCCAAACTACTTGTAGAATGGAGAACAATGTCACATCAATTAATTATAACAGAATTTCAACTAATGCACTTCAATATATAGCAAAGCAAAAAAATAAACTTAATGTATAGTGTCAATATCTTGATGGTTTAGCAGGAAGATATTCTTTTTTGGCATAAACATACAGTAATGATCATTTTGATTATGATGTATCTTTATAATATCCTATGATATTCTCAACACATCAGAGTAGTTTTCCATATGAAACTGACATTAAAAAGGAAGACACATTTGTATAACAAGAGATGATTCAATAATTACTTAACAGTGTTCTGATATGTTTGCTATCGTTTAGCCAACTCGGGTACTGATGAAAGTTTGCTAAAATAAGTTCATTAATATCATCAGTGATTGGTGCATTCCACTAATACTCTATACCAGTCAAAAATTACATAATCGACACTATAGGAAAGATCTACTGACCTTGAAGAATGCATGTCGAAGCCAATTTCAACAAAAATTGGAAAGAACTCATCAACAGCCGAGTCCTTATTTGTTTAACCATATATCAAATCATCTTCCCTCTCAATGTGAGACTAAATCAACATCTTATTTCCTTTAGTGGAGCTCAGCAATTCACCAAAAAGCTATGCTACTATCCTGCCAGATGTTAGATGCATTCCACCATGAGCTTCATTTCTTTAACATTACTTTTCATATTTCTAAGTTTTCCTCTTCCTTTATAATTATGTTCGTCTCTTTTAAATTTTCTAAACCGTAGGTATTCATTATCTGGTGTATTGTCCTTACTTTCACATGTAAGATCTAAAAATTCCCCAATATTACTTTTCTGATATGGTTTAACACTGCTATGTCAATTCATGTCTGTTGTATCAGTCTAACTCCAAGTTATTGTATTTAACCTCCTGCTACGAGTACATGAACAACTAGAAAGGATACTTAATCCAAATATCACCAATCAAGTAAAACAATAGAATAACAAAAAAACATTTAAAAAAAGTGTACTTTATTTCCATAATTGTATGAACAACCAAATTCACAAAGAAGATATAAAAATAATAAGCAGAAACATTGCCAGAAAATTACCATTAGATCAAAAATCAAGAATTTGTAATACATAAGTTCTTTTGGCAACAAAATTTGGTAATTAACAAAAGTTACTTATAAAATAGTTCATAAAACCAAAAAAAATAAAAAAATTGATAATAGAATATAAAAATTCTATCTCAATTCTAATCACAAAGTCGAGATATGGAACAGAGAAAAGGGTTATTACCTTTTGTCTAAATAATTTCTACTTCCAAGATTGCTTTCACAGCCAATTTTAATATAGTACATTAACTAATAAAAATGCTGCCAGAAAATTAGTATTAAATAAAAAAAGGTAGAATTTTTAAAATATGAATTCTTCTGGCAAGGAAAATTGTGGAACTATGAAAAGTTTGTGATAAAAGAAGAATTTTTTTAAATAAAAGAACATCAACAATAAAGTATATAACTCTGTCAACTCACATGAAAATACCAAAATATTTTGTGAGGACAGGGATACTGCAGAGAGAGAGAGAGATATGATATTAAAGCCTCATGATAACTTCAGAATTTTAATGCTGGCACTTCAAAAACCACAGCAAACAGATGGAATTTGAGTTTTAACAAGGTAGTCTTTCTATGAGTTTCAATTATCTTAAATTGGTATCCAATATGAGTGATGTCTAACTGACATAGAGTAAAATGGTGTGGCCCATCTTGGACCACCAGATCTCCTCAAAAGGCGCTCATTCAGGATAATCGGGTCAACAATAGTCAACTGGGCCTCTGCCAGCTCAGGCCCATAGGCAAACGGGTCTGACCCAGCCCGTTAGGCCTCAGACCCGTTTACCACTGCCTATAAATACTTCACCCACTCCCTCACTTAAAAGGTAATGAATCTTTCCCTCTAAAAACCCTAGTTCTATTGTTACTCTTCAGTAGCTAACTAGATCGTCGGAGGGCCTGCCACCGGGACCAACCCTGGTGTTCCTAGGCATTGTGCAGGTACACGAGCCGAGCCGAACCATCGTCTCCTGCCTCTCCCCCGCGAACCATAGAGACGACCCCCTATCTGAGGGTCGGGCGTATAGTCAGTACCGTATTCTTCCACTAAACAAACAAATAGAACTCACACCTGTTGCATCCACACCCCAAAAACTAACCGCATCAGGTTGGCGCCGTCTGTGAGAAAATATCGGTACCGACCACAGCCCTATCCCGACCAGGGACGTCTCCTCAGAATCCGGGCCTTTACATGACTTCGCATGCCGAAAGAGCTACTGCCTCTGGGGCATCGTCCAGAAGACCACCCCGTCAACAGTCGCGCCGACGCGCAAGGGTCCAACAACCCAAGGACCAATGGCGAACGCAGAGCCGGATCCGGTACCTCTCGCTCGGCCCGGATCGACCTACGCTACGTCATCGAGAGCCGACAGGCTAGCCGAGCAAGGAGAGGGGCCGCTTCCAACTCGGTCCCGAACCAACGCCGACAGAGGCCCCGACAGCAAGAGCCCGCGCTCAATCGCATCGCACGAAGACCGCCGCCCCAGCACGATCCGGTCGAGCCCGGTCCAGTCACAAGGGCCGAGTTCCGAAACTTTCGAGACGAAATCATGGAGGCCATCCACGGAGCCCCCAGAACCGAAACATTCAACCAATCCCACTCGCAACCGGGCGATGGAGGCAATCACACTCACAACCCAACCTATCCCCCGGAGCGCGAAGATGCGGTGCTCCGATGCCTGCTGGAAATGGAAAACCGCCTCGACCACCTCGGCGAAGGCATTCCGAATCCGACTCAGGGCCGCAGGCTAACCCGGTCACCTTTCTCGACTCCCATCCTAGAAGCTGAAATTCCCCGGAGTTTCCGGCCTCCCCAGTTTGAGACCTACGACGGTGAAGGTGATCCTGCTGATCACATGGAGGGTTTCAAGACCCTCATGATGATTCACAGCGCCTCGGATCTCCTGCTGTGCCGCGCGTTCCCGGCCACCCTCCAGGGTCCGGCTCGGGAATGGTTCTCTAAGCTTGTCCCCGGCTCGATCTTCTCGTTCGACCAACTGGAGGCCCACTTCGTCACCAGCCGAAAGGCCGAGAAGACGAGCGCATCCTTGCTAGATCTTCGACAGAGGGAAGGGGAGTCGCTCCGTGACTTCGTCCGGAGGTTCACCGCCGAGGTGAGATCTGTCTCCTCCCTCGACACCGGGGTCGCCTCCGCCGCCTTCTGGCACAATGTCCGACACAGCCAGCTGAAGGTTTCCCTGGCCAAGAAGCCGCCCCCGAACTTTCCCGACCTGCTCAACCGGGTCGAGAAGTACATACGGGCAGAAGAGGCCCTAAACCCGGAAGGTGCCAAAGAAGCCGCAGGAAAAGGAAAGCACAAGGTCGATGAGACCGAGCCCGCCAAGAAAGTTGCCAAGAAAGTAGCAAAAAAGGGGGTCGGCATGAAGATGGTACCCCCAGTCCCCCGCTTCGAGAGATACACGCCCTTGACCGTGTCAGCAATACTCTTAGAAATAGAGGACAAGGGCCTCGTCCGACTACCCCCTCGACTAAGCGGCAACAAAAAGCGAGACCAGCGATTCTACTGTCGCTTCCACCGAGATCATGGGCACGAAACCGACCAGTGTCGGGCCCTGAAAGACGAAATCGAGGCCCTCATCCTATAAGGATACCTCCGAGAGTTTACCAGGGAAAGCCTGAGGGACCGAAGGGATACGAGGAACCGGAGGCCTTTGCCTCCTACTCGCACTCCTAACCATCCTCCCGAACAGGAACCCGAACACAGGGAGACCGAAGGACAGGCCATTCTACATTGCGTCCATAGGGGTCCCATGGGAGGGGAATCCAATACCTCCCGCAAGGCATTCGTCAGAGAGGTTAATGCCGTTCGAGACCTCCCGTCCCCCCAAATTCAGCAACTCCCCGTCTCCTTCTCAAGAGAGGGCCTGGAGGGCGTCCGTCTTCAATACTGTGATGCCCTCATCATAAGCCTCGACATGGCAAACTTCGAGGTCCATCAGATCCTCGTAGACAATGGAAGCTTGGTGAACATCCTCTTCCTGGAGTCATTCGAGAACCTGAAACTACCCCGGAACAAGCTCAAACCTGCCGGATACTCCCTACACGGGTTCTCCGACATCCCGGTTGTGATAAAGGGGATCGTGACCCTCGATGTCACCATGGGTACGACTCCCCTCAGGCGGACCGAATCAATGGACTTTATGGTAGTAAACGTCAAGGCAGCGTACAATGCTATACTCGGCCGACCCGGTCTTTGCTCCCTTCAGGCTGTGCCATCGGCCTACCACTTGAAACTGAAATTTCCCATGAAGCAGGGGGTCGGTGTCGTCCAAGGCAACCAGGAGGCTACGCAGTCCTGCTACATGACAGCGGTCGGAGAGGGTGTGTTTCCCCTCGACGCCGTCGAGCTTCAACCAGAAAGAGGCCAACCAGATCCTGAACCAGTGGACGAACTGGAAAAAGTCTCGTTCAAGGCAGAGGACGAGTCGAAGTGGTTCTGAGTGAGCCGCTCCCTCGCCAGCAATCTGAAGTCAGACCTAATCAACTGCATCTGCCACAACATCGACCTCTTCGCCTGGAAGCCACCCAATATGCCCAGGATATCCGAAGACCTGATCATGCATAAGCTGAGCATGATTCCGGGATCGAACCCGGTCGTCCAAAAAAGGCACAAATTTGCTCCGGAGAGGCAGCAAGCGGTAAAAACAGATGTGGACAAACTCTTGTCCGTCCGATTTATCCAAGAGGTCAGCTACCCCGAGTGGTTGGCGAACGTGGTCATGGTGAAGAAGGCGAGCGGAAGCTAGAGGATCTGTATAGACTTTACAGATCTAAACAAAGCATGCCCCAAAGATCTCTTCCCTCTTTCTAACATTGATGCCCTAATCGCCGTGACGTCGGGTCACGAGCTCCTGTCCTTCATGGATGCGTTCTCAGGCTACAACCAGATCCAGATGTTCCCACCAGACATAGCAAAGACATCCTTCGTCACTGACCAAGGTCTTTTTTGCTACCTTATTATGTCCTTCGGGCTGAAGAACGCCGATGCCACTTACCAGCGGCTTGTTAACCGAATCTTCAAGGACCTGATCGGTCGCAACATGGAGGTCTACGCCTACGACATGCTCGTCAAAAGCCGGCGGCGGGCCAGGACCACGTCGTCGACCTTGAAGAAGCCTTCGGCATACTCCTGACACATAATATGAGGCTCAATCCTGCCAAATACACCGTCGGCGTCTCCTCTAGAAAATTCCTCTGCTTTGTCGTCAGCCAGCGCGGCATCGAGGTGAACCCTGAGAAGATCCGGGCCATAATAGACATGGCTCCCCCCGGAATGTTAAGGAAGTCCAGAGGCTTACGGGAAGATTGGCAGTCATCGGCCGTTTCCTCTCCAAATCTAGAGAGAAGTCACTCCCCTTCTTCAAGGCTCTACGCAGAATGGGAGGCTTCGAATGGGGCGCCCCTCAACAGGAGGCGTTCGAACACCTGAAGGAGTATCTAGCCAACCCTCCTCTCCTTAGCAAACCTGAGCCGGACGAGCACTCTGGCTGTACCTGTCAGCCTTGAAAAATGCCCTCAACGCAATCCTCATCCGAGAAGATGATGGAGTTCAGAAACCACTATACTATGTGAGCAAGGTCCTGCTCCCGGCCGAGACGAGGTATGCAAGGATAGAGAAAGTGGCATACGCCCTGGTCATGGCCACCTGAAAGCTTTGCCCTTACCTCCAGGCGCACTCCATCCAAGTGCTGACCGATCAACCCCTCAATGCCGTCCTTCACAAGCCAGAGAACTCCGGTTGCTTGGTCAAGTGGTCGATCGAGCTGAACCAGTACGACATCACCTACCAGCCGAGGATGGCAATCAAGGGTCAGGCACTCGCCGAGTTCATCACCGAATGCACCATTTCCGAACGGCCCAACATTGAAGATTCGGATCCGACCTGGGAAGTCTATGTCGACAGATCCTCCTGTGAATTAGGGAGTGGTGTTGGAATCATCCTGCGAGGCCCTGACAACTTCCTCCTCCATTACTCTCTCCACCTCAATTTCTCGGCCTCCAACAACGAGGCGAAATACGAGGCTATGATTGCTGGACTGACCCTAGTGCACCAGGTCAGCGCAAAGCAAATCAGGGCCTTCAGCGACTCTCAGCTCGTGGTCAATCAGATCACCGGAGAGTACGAGGCTCGTGATGATCGAATGATCTGATACCTGGCTGTGGTCCGGCGGCTCCTGACATCCTTCGACTATTTCACAGTCCTTAGGGCCCCAAGTGAGCAGAACGCCCAGGCGGACACCTTGTCAAAACTCGTCTCTTTGTCCTTCGAGGGTCTCAACCAAACAGTACTCATCGAAGTCCTCCTGAAGCCAAGCATTGACCTCATTGAGGCAATGTGTGTAAACGACAGAGCTCGCCCGGACGACTGGACCACCCCCATCTGAAGATTTCTGCTGAAGGGCGAGCTCCCTGAAGACCGGGCCGAGGCGAGGAGGATCAAGGTTCGATCTGAAAGATTTGTCATGATTAACGACGTCCTCTTCAAATGCTCGTACACCCTGGCGGACGAAAAACTCTACCTCCGCTGTCTCGCCAAGGAAGAGGCTAGCTATGCTTTTAAAGAACTTCATGAGGGGATCGGCGGATGTCACATGGGAAGCAGATCGTTTGCCCGAAAGGCTCTAAACCACGGGTACTATTGGCCAATAATGTTGCAAGACTCCTAGGATCTAGTTAAGAGGTGCGGTTCGTACCAAAGATTTTCCCCGATCAGGAGACTTCCACAGGCCAACCTTCGCTCGCTGGCCAGTCTGACACCCTTTGCCGTGTGGGGTATGGACTTGGTCGGCCCCTTCCCCATGGCGACCGGACAGAGAAAATTCCTGGTAGTTGCCATTGATTATTTCACAAAATGGATCGAGGCGGAGCCCCTGTTAACAATTACCGAGCGCCAAACCCAGTAGTTCTTTTGAAAAAACATCATTTGTCGGTTCGGGATTCCGCAGGTCCTCATCACAGACAACGAAACCCAATTTACGGGCCAGAACTTTCGTAGGTTCTGCGAAGATATCAACATCCAATAGCGGTTCTCTGCCATATGCCATCTCCAGTCAAACGGTCAAGCAGAGAACGCGAACCGGCAGATATTCGATGGACTAAAGAAGTGCCTCGACAATTCCTCCAAGGGGCAGTGGGTAGAAGAATTGCCAAGTGTGCTGTGGGCGTACAGGACTTCGAAGAGAATCCCCAAGCGTAGTAGGTCACATGGCCTGAAGAGGCCAGGGCCCTGCTCGAGATCGATGCCGAGCGTCCAACCCTTTATTTGGGGGAGCAGTCCTGGTTCTCGAGTGGCCTGGACCCGACGAGCACTGTGCGGAAATCGAAGAGTCGCCTGTCACGTGTCATGATGAAGTCACTTTTGCGAGTTTCTAGGAGCCATTATTACGAAATTCTAGGAACTGTTTTGCGAAAACCGAGGAGTCTCTTGGCTTCTCTATATATATCCCCCCTAACCCCCCTTTTTCATTCTTCACTTTCACTCTCTCTCTCTAGAAAAATGTGCCATCAGAGCTTCTCTCTCTAGAGCTTTCTGTCTTCCGTTCGTCCTTCGCTGAAATCGAGCAGGTTAGTTAGTTCTTTTTCTTTAGTATGTTTAGGGCTCAGTCCGGCTCTTCGGCCTCGACTTCGAGGGAGGAGGACGACCCCCGTACGGGCCTCTCCGATTCGACGTCTTGGGAGGACGTCATGGTGTACGATGCGAAACCACTCCGTGCTAGGAAGCCGTTTGTCATGGAGAGTAGTGACTCGGAGGAGGGGGATAGCGACGGATCGGAGGAAGTGGAGGTGTTGGACTCGGAGGAGGGTTCGGACTCCGAGCATGACGATAGTGAGGAAGAAGAAGTGGAGACAGGTCGGAGGAAGGGCAAAGGGTTCGGTTCCTCTTCGGCGGCGACCGTACTCGAGCCACTGGCCACACCTTCTCCTGAAAAGGCCAAGAAGAAGAGGCAGAAGAGAAGGAAGTGGACGATGCCCAGTAGCCCCGACAAGTCGGTCCCCATTCAGGACCTAGGGATAGGCTTCTTGTCGCAGCTGCGGTCGATCAGGCAGTACCCGGACGACCTCGCAGATAAAGTCCTATATGGGATTCAGCCCTCTTCGCCGTGTCGTCAAAAGATAAAGATGGACGCTACGCAGTCAATCCTGAAGGTAGAGGACTTGCCTACCATCTGCTCGACCTTCCACATTGGGAAGGGGTTTCTTGATGTTGCTGAGCCTGGGGCTCAGGCCAACCGATTCTCTGTCCGAGTGGTATTGCATTTTTCCAGCCGATGCATTTAGCTTCGGCCTACGGCTGCCGATCCACCCATTCATCCGAGAAGTGCTGAATTGGGCGTCGATGGCTCCGATGCAATATGGGCCGAACTCTTGGAAGTAGATGGTGTGTTTCGTGCTACTGTGTGAGGAGAGGAAAGTGTCGTTGAGGCTGGGTGTCTTCTGAGCGATGTTAGGGATCGGCTCATCCGGTGAGTTCGAGGGCATCTACTATGTCTTCCCTCGGAGCAGGGGGAAAGTAGTCCATGGCCACCTGGATTCGATAAAGGAGTGGAAGAAGAAGTACTTTGTCATTCGGAGCAAAAAGCCTGGGAATATTCCTACTCGATGGAATTTTTACAAGCCGAACTTCGAGGGGACGAAGTCGAGAGATCTGTCCGCCGAGGAGTGGGGATATGTAGAACGCCTTCGGAAGGGCAATAGTATAAGCTGGCCGAAGGTGATGGAAAGTCACATGGCACGCATCAGACTGAGCCCGGCTACGTCTAGTATGTTGTTTGTTCTATTTTCCTCATTTTAGTATTCTTTTGCGCTCATTGTTTTTAATGGGTCTTTTTGCAGGTATGGACCTCGATCCCGAATCGATCAAGGCAAGGAGGATTGCCCTGAAGAAGCAGAAGGCCGAGCAGGCCGAGCCAGGAAGAGGGCTAGGGGCCTTTGCAAGCGGCCTCTGACATGCTGAAGGAGCTGAGGGCAAAGAAGGTGCGTCCTGAAGCGAGCAAGGAAGTACTCGTCCCGTCGAGCCCCAGCACGATAAGGGTGACTGAGTATGTGAAGGGGAAAGTTCCCTCTCTCCGAGTCGACGCTCCTGGGATTGTGGGCGACAAGATGTTGCAGCCATGGGCCCCAGACTGGTCAATAAAGAAAGGCAACAGCTTAACCGAGGGGGCCACGGCAATCGAGGTTGCCGATAAGCTGGCAACCCCCTGCGTCGGCAGAGTATGAGTAACGACACCCTGGAGGTGGCCTGTATGCGGTTGGTGCAGGTGAACGTGCTGGTAAGAACTACTGGCCCCTTTTTACCAATTTTTACACGATGCGATCCCTTTTCCGACCCCTTCGTCCTTGTGTTGTAGGCTTGTCTGGAAGGGGCCCAGGTGATGAAGCTTTATGAGAAGGCCTTGGCGCACGAGAGGGAGCGAGCGAACATTTACCAGCGGGGGATGAAGGAGATGAAGATCGAGCTCGAGGGCTCGTACAAGAGGGATCAGGAGATGAAAGCCGAGCTCGCTTCTATGGAGAGCGAGTGTGCTCGGAGGGTGAGCTCACTGAAGAATCAGTTCGCCGCGGAGAAGAAGACGCTCACCACGAAGGCCCAAGATTTGATCATCAAGGCCCAGAATGAGATCTACAAGAAGGCACCGAGTCACGTGAGGCACGTCTACCCGACCATCGATCTGACCGGCTTCGATATTGACATGGTGATCGAGCCGCCGCCCAAAACCCCGGAAGGGGGCGAGCAGGATGACCAGCCTACCGACCTAGCTGTGGATCCTCCCTTCGACCAGACCGATCCAGAGGTGGGGAATTAAGCAGTTCGCCTCCTTGTTTTTGTTTCTTGCTTCTTTTTTGTTTTATCCATGTATTTGCCGACTGCGGACTGGCCACCACACTTTTTGTACGACGAATTTGATTTATGGGAAAAAGGATTTTGACTTCTACTATTTTGTTTTGGGGAAGTGTAGCTTTGCCGACCGAACCTTTTGACTTATTTTGAGATTTTCACTCTGAGATCGATAGGCCTCGGAATGATGGTAGTTTTTCCCTTGTTAGGTGCCAGCCCCCTTTTCCGAGGCAGACCCTCGTCGATCCAATGTGACTTGGCTCCGGAGTAAGATCAAGGTCCTCGAGTCCACTTTAGTCCGTTATCGGAAGGAAGCTCGTGATCAGGACGCTGCTGTTCACTATTATCGGAACAAGTCCGAGGCTCTTAGTGTGGAGGCATCCAAGCTGAAGAGAGCGATGGTAGACCGCGACCTAGGCAGCACCGGTCTTGGGCACACCATGTCGAGTGCATCGGTGCAGCGACCCTCGTTTGAGAGGTTCCTTCACGACGTTACAGTGGAGAAGGAGATGAAAATACAGTGTTACAAGACAATGCTGGGCATGTCTGGGATGAGGACCGGCTCATCTTTGGGTGGTTGCCGAGTGGAGGGCGCTCCCGTGCCAATTATGTTACTGGAGTATTCCTGGCCGGTCGATGCCCAGAGCTC
Source organism: Hemerocallis citrina (assembly GCA_017893485.1). Classification (NCBI taxonomy): domain Eukaryota; kingdom Viridiplantae; phylum Streptophyta; class Magnoliopsida; order Asparagales; family Asphodelaceae; genus Hemerocallis; species Hemerocallis citrina. The sequence continues at coordinate 334,057,764 of CM030359.1, read as the reverse complement.
CATGGCTGGCGAGTCAACTTTGGCCGACCCCAAGGGTCATTGTGACGAGGCAGGAGGTCCCAGGCGTTCATCCGGGTTCGAGCTGTCTTGTGTCAACCCCGAGGGCCGCTAAGAACGTTCTTGTTCTTCCAATGTTCTTGTTTTTCTTAGCTGAGTGGAGTGGCTTGTAACGTTCTTGTTTTTCCAACGATGCTTAATCAATAAAGGAATATGAATAAAGAGTTTAATCTTTTCTCTCTCTTTTTTTGCAATCTGTTTTAGGCGTCCTGCCGAAGAGGTGTGGGTCGGCGTCAAGTGTTCTGACTTGGGTGTCATAGCTTGTGAAAGCTACCCACATGTTCGTTACTGGCATGGAACTACCGAAGAGCTGGGGTCGGCGCCAAGTGTTCTGACTTGGGCGCCATAGCAGGAGATCCGAGGCGCTGTGAATCATCATGAGGGTCTTGAAACCCTCCATGTGATCAGCAGGATCACCTTCGCCGTCGTAGGTCTCAAACTGGGAAGGCCGAAAACTCCGGGGAATTTTAGCTTCTAGGATGGGAGCCGAGAAAGGTGGCCGGGTTGGCCTGCGGCCCTGAGCCTGATTCGGAATGCCTTCGCCGAGGTGGTCAAGGTGATTTTCCATTTCCAGCAGGCGTCGAAGCACCGCGTCTTCGCGCTCCGGGGGATAGGTTGGGTTGTGAGTGTGATTGCCTCCATCGTTCGGTCGCGAGTGGGATTAGATGAATGTTTCGGTTCTGGGGGCTCCGTGGATGGCCTCCATGATTTCGTCCCGAAAGTTTCGGAACTCGGCCCTTGAAAATAAACCCTGCTCGACCGGATCGTACTGGGGCGGCGGTCTTCGCGCGATGCGACTGAGCACGAGCTCTTGCTCTCGGGGCCTCTGTCGGCGTTGGTTCGGGACCGAGTTGGAAGTGGCCCCTCCCCTTGCTCGGTTAGCCTGTCGGCTCTCGATGATGTAGCGTAGGTCAGTCTGGGCCGGCGAGAGGCACCAGATCCGGCTCTACGTTCTCCATTGGTCCTTGGGTTGTTGGACCCTTGTACATCGGCGCGACTGTTGACGGGGTGGTCTTCTGGACGATGCCTAGAGGCAGTAGCTCTTTCGGCATGCAAAGTCATGTAAGAGCCTGGCATCTGAGGTGACGTCCCTGGTCGGGATTGAGCTGTGGTCGGTACCGACGTTTTCCCACAGACAGCGCCAACCTGATGCGGTTAGTTTTTGGGGTGTGGATGCAACAGGTGTGAGTTCTATTTGTTTGTTTAGTGGAAGGATACAGTACTGACTATACGCCTGACCCTCGGATAGGGGGTCGTCTCTGTGGTTCGCGGGGGAGAGGCAGAAGACAATGTTTCGGCTCGGATCTAGTGGCTCGGCTCGTGTACCTGCACAATGCCTAGGAACACCGGGGTTGGTCCCGGTGGCAGGCCATCCGACGATCTAGTTAGCTACTGAAGAGTACGGTAGAGCTAGGGTTTTTAGAGGGAAAGATTCATTACCTTTTAAGTGAGGGAGTGGGTGAGGTATTTATAGGCAGTGGTAAACGGGTCTGAGGCCTAACGGGCCGGGTCAGACCCGTTTGCCTGTGGGCCTGAGCTGGCAGAGGCCTAGTTGACTATTGTTGACCCGATTATCCTGGGTGAGCGCCTTTTGAGGAGATCTGGTAGCCCAGGATGGGCCACACCATTTTACCCTATGTCAGTATGCAATACTTCATCACTACACAGAATGCAATACTTTATCACTACACAGAACTCAGATATGCAATACTTTATACAACAATTAAATAACAATTATCTCTGGCTGGTAAGAAAGGCAGAGAAGGCCACAACATATTAATCAAAATAACTAAAAGGAATCCATCAATGAATGGTACGGTATTCAAATTTTATAAAGGGCAGATCTTTCTATCACTCTAATTCACAAACAGGGCGGAGCGCCCGGTGGGGGGTCAAAAACCCCTTATACTTCATTAGGGGTTTTCAAAAGCAAATTACTGAAGAAAGGTCTATGATTATACTTACTTCTCATAGGAGTCTCATCAAACACCTCTTGTGTACGTATATTGATCTACCTGTATCAAAGAAAGAAAACATTTAAACAAAGTATCTACTCAATAACGTAATTTGGGAATGTAAATGACTTGTCTAACTCGAATGAGTTCGAGTTTCATATCAAGTACTGGATGCAAACATGTGATAATTCTATATGAATGTAAGAAGATTCAGATCAAATTTTAGTGGAAATGAAACCTTACACAGGCGAGGCACTCACTCCCTTGACCAACTGAAGTGAAATAGTGAAACAAGCATCAAATTCATACCTAGGGTTTGCACAATTAATCAAAATAGATGACCGCAGGTGATGGTGGAAGCGGTGGGTGACGGCAGATAATGAAAGACAATGGCAGTGGGTGGCGGCGGAGGAAGACGACGATAGTGGAAAGGAAGACAGCGGTGGCGGTGGCGATGGAGGAGCTACGGCGATGGTGGGAGAGGGACGACGACAGCGACGTGGCGGAATGACAACGGCGACGTGGTGAGTCGGGGATTCGGGTGTGAGAGAGAGAGAGAAGAGAGAGAGGGGATTCGGGTGTGTGTGAGAGAGAAAGAGACAGAGAGATGGGTGTGAGTGAGAGATTGTATAAATTGAGGGATTTGGGATTTGGAGGGAAAATGATAAAGTTGGAGGGCAAATGAAATAATTTTGGGGGTTTAATTAGCGATCAGATAAATAACTTAATTTTTTTTTCTCTGAGAAGTCCATTATAACAGTATTATAACATTAGTTGCTTCTTATATATATAATATCATTTGTCAGGTTAATTCTATATATGTAATACATTGTATTAGCTTGTGTTCTCCAATTTTCCTGTTGTTTTATTTTGGAGTAAAAGAACTGAATCTGGTTTCATAGCTTTGTAATAATATTTCAAACACATAGTGATACATTTAAATAGTTTTCCTTATGTCATTAGCATTACAAAGAAATAGTTAACACAAGCCTTTGGATATAGATAATTGAGGACTAGGTAATGGCTTGGGGCAGGTTGAGGACTGGGTGCCCGTTGCTCGTGGTTGGGAGCAACATTAAGGGCCTGCATAATGGCTTCTTGAAAATCCTGAAACTCCGCCCTTGTGACCGGTGCCCCTTCAGCTTGGCATTCCCTAGGTGTGGCTCGGCTTACTGGAGTATGAATTCTCCGCCGATGACGTTGAGGTGACTCTCTTCGCTTCCTCGCGAGAGAGGATCTTCTGGTCCTCGGTTTGCGGGGGGTCCGGATTCTCGAGACCCCTGGGTGCTCAGATTGATGGACTCCCTCAAGGGCTCTCCATCCATTCAAGCGAGTTCCGAGGTCGACCCCCTGTTGGTGGTTGACAATCACTTGACGGAGATCCTGCTCGAGAGGGCTTTGAGAAGCCATGGAGTCAACTGAAGGATTGGGGACCGCGACATGGTCATGAAAAGATGTTGCTTTGGACGACTCCGACGGGAGCCCTCTGGGCAGCCCCGCGAGACCCTGGAGGGGCCTGTTGAGGAGGAGGCTGTTGAGGAAGAACATCTTGAACTGGAGGAAGAGGAGGAAGAGGAAGAGAAGTGGCTCTTCGGCTGGAGACCGCTGCCTTCCCCTTCTCTTTCGGATGCATAGCTTGAAACTACTCTCGCTGATGAAGTTAGGTTGGATTGCTTTTTCGTTTCCCACAGACGGCGTCAATATGTTGCTGCTGATTTTGGTGTGGGAGTAAACAGATGAATTTGTGGATTCTTGAGAAAACGAATAAGGAAAACCTGTTGACCTTCACCAACGTGTTGACTTGTTTCTTGTTGTTGCCGCGAACCTGCACAAAGGTCGATACACCAGGATGGATCCTGGCGACGAACCCTCCGACGCTCTTGTCAGTAATCAGAAAGATTAAGAAAGAGCTTTAGGTAGAAAAATATTGATTACATTGTTTTGGTGGGGGGAGAGGGGTATTTATAGTCGCTTTAGGGATCTGTTTCGAGATAAGGACAAATCTCTACTTCTCGGTGTGGATGGATAACATCTAGAGTTTAAATCATTTCATAGAGATAACTATGAATTTGAATTACTCTTTATCCATCTGGGTTGGTTTGTAACGGGTTGTTACTCATACCCAGTAGGACAAATCCGTTTATAGGTTATTGGGCTTTGAAGAAAGACCCAGTTTTCATTTCAGACCCATTTGTAAGTGAAATTACCGTTTTACCCCTGAGAGCTTTAAGATTCGTGACCAATTTGAATGGTCCCAATTTGGTTCTATTTTTAGCCATATCAATAATAATATTAGATAACTAAATTTTGGGTTATCTACATATAAATTATTATAAAAAGAATACATATAAAAATATAAAAATATTTATAGAATATATATATATATATATATACATATATATACAAACCCTATCTCGACGTTTAACAAGTAAAATGCCGGGATAGATATCTAATTTATTTTAAAAAGTAAAATTAAAATAGCTATCCCGACGCGTATTAACCAAACGTCGTTATAGTACACCCTACCTCGGCATTTATCATATAACACGCGGAATATCTATTTAATTTATTTTTTAAAAAATAAAATAGTGGCCTATGAGCTAGAGAGGGGTTCTCCCGGCGTTTATTTGTACAATGCCGTTATAGTTTGGTCCTATTGCGGCGTTTATTCCAAACGCTGCGATAGAGGGTATGTTTTTAAAAAAAAATAAAATTCCCCTCACCTATAACGGCGTGTCTTGGAAACGCCGCGATAAGAATGCCGCTAAAGGCCAAGTGTTTTGTAGTGTGACAATGTAATATATGAGATGTTGTGGAAATTTTGTATAACCTAGAATTGCTACATTTTTCAAAGTTAAGAAGATTTATGTGTGTGTATGTGTTTCGTTGTTGATATGAGATTTATATGTATGTATGAATATAAATGTAGTGTATTGAGATGTCATGAAGAATGTTATGAGTAGTAGTATGATACAAGTATTGAGATATGCTTTCGATATTGATATGAGTAGGATGTTCATATGAGTAGTGTAATGATTCGAGTACTCAATTGTTGAATATTTAATATATGAGAATTGGTCTATTTTTCAAAATATTGAAGATTTGTGTATGTATGAATGGGTATATGCAGTGTGTTTAGATGTTGGGAACATTGATATGAGTAGTAAATTGAAACGAGTTGTGTAATCCTAATACTCAAATTTTGTTCATGAGAAATGCTTTATTAATGTTGACAGAGAAATGGTGTGACCGAGATTCGTCACAGCCGTCGGGGAGTGGTAGAGGTCAACCACCATCACAAGTAAGAAGATATTTTTATTTTTAGCCCCTAATCTACATGGCTATTATACTTTCTATAATAACAAGAATTTATATTTGATATGTATGTGGGATGTCAGCCAACCATTTTCTTCGTATGCAGTAGGTGCATCGTCTTTCGCCGCACAAGGAGGTCTGGGTCCTTAGACCCAACCCTACTATACCTACAAAAAGAGCACAGGTCTTAAGCGGTGTGGAAGGGAGAGACGAAGAATATGAGTTTCTGAATGCACACGACATTGCCAATGCACCCACGTATACAGAACTACATGGTAAATTCCGAATTCCATGGAATGTCGATGTTGGCAAATGAAAATATTACCATGACTTACTTACAGCTTCTGTGGAGCGATGGAGGCCAGAGACATACACGTTCTACCTCCCTATTGGTGAGTTGACAGTGACGCTACAAGATATAGCGATTATATCTGGACTTCCAATTGATGGGGTTGTCATGACCGGTAACCTCATATTCAACAAAGTTGCATTGGTCAGAGATCTTTTTGGGAGACAGGTTGAAGATGACGACAAAGGTGTGCTCGCCGGCGAATCAAACTGGCATTTGTGGCTTTATCAAGAGTTCAACAGTAGTTTGGGAGAGGAACCGACCAACTTCGAACTTCAATGTTACACTCGGATGTACCTAGTGAGTTTGGTCAGAGGTGTTATGTTCCCAAACTCGCTCGGTGATGTCGTCCACCTAATGTACTTACCCTTGATAGCGGACCTACACAGAGCCGGCTGTTATAGTTGGAGAAGTGCGACATTGGCTTCACTATATCGTGCATTGTGTAATTGTGCAATGGGCTCGATACAGATGACAAGGCCAATGGGGATATTACAAGTGTGGTGCTGGGAAATTATACACCTCGATCGTCCCCGGGTAACAGTTCTTTCGAATGCATAGAAGGTAGTTGATGAGAACCCTGTGTTGAGGGCTCCTCTATGAGTTTATTGGGCGGGTGGGGACACTGGGAGTGTTGAGGTATTACAGAGATGAGCTTGATCAACAACGGGCTACCGTACACCCCCGAAAGGCTTCAAAGGCTACCGCCATTGTGCACGACAAATTCTCAATTGTGGTTGACATGAGCTCCACTTGTGAACTTCAATATCGTGGAGTTCTACTATCCTGATCGAGTCCTCCAATATTTCGACGCGCAATGAAGAATCCCAGAAAATTAGATGTACGACTGACGACTACACAACATCACCGGTCAGGATCGATTGTCGATCATCGCTCTCATGTGGCAATGTGGAACGAGTGAAAATATGATTTGGTGAGTCGGAGCAAGAAGCTTACATGGCATGGTACGTTGTATAACGTGTTGGTATATATCTCCACGAACCACTATACCAGTGGGGATCCAAATAGCGATCCTGAAGAACCAAGTCGAACCACAGCCGGCACACTCTACTTCTCAACCAATGTATCAACCTAAGGCCCCGTCGTATCGAAATTTGGTTAGTAACTTGTTTGTTATGAATTAAGAATTAGTAATTTGCGTACATATTTTACTTGTACTTGTATCACATAATTGTCGTGACTGCATGATTATATTTAAATGTTGTTGTAGATTGACAATTCATGGGATATTGCGTGGGAATGCTCTCATATATTGAAAAGTAATGCTTTGAACGCTTGTAAGAAATTAGCGCGAGAAATCCTCTACCCGTGTTAGTTGTCATTTGAAGAGGTTGGAGACGGATCAGAATTTGCCGCTCTTCTAGCTACAACATAAGCACAAGCTCAACCTCCGTCACCACCACCAAGACTAGCACAAGCTCAAGCTCAAGCTTCGGCACCACCACCAAGACAAGATCAAGCCTATCCCTCACGAAAACTCAACAATCACCATCACATGGGCAACACCGGAAGAGCATTACTATGCCGAGGGTGGGTGCTCAACTACAAGCGCAAGATCATGCACGGACATGAGAGATTGTAGAAGAGAAAGTCGAGCATAAAGAGGAGGTTGCACTGCAATTACCTGTGACACAAGAGATTGTATAACATGCACGGAGAGTCCTAGTTCGGAAGAGGAGCAAGCCACAATACTATACGCTTAGTTAGACAAGAGATTGTAGAATGTGTTGTTGTATGTTGGCTAAAAATGGAGATTGAAGGAAGAATTAGGGCTTTATTGACATTGTTTATGGGACTGTATATGTTTTGGTTATCTCCAAACTTTCTTATTATTGTTTATGCATAATTTCAATTCCCTATTACGTTGTGTCTAATGTTGTAGTGTAATATCTAGATTATTACTCGTTGAGATTGATTGTTGAGCAATATTGTTGTCGTGAATGTATATCTTTCAACTTGGAATTGTTCAAGTCTGATACACAGCTTTCAATCTTGTTTGACTTTTTTATATAAAAAATTTAATAACTGATGTCGTTGTTAGGAACAACGGCATCAGTTACATGTAACAATATTGCAAACAACAGCATCAGTTCGAAACATGGACATAATATGTTTTTTTTTTTAATTCTACCTGTTGCCGTTCTTTAAAACAACGACAACAGTTATTTCTAAGAGCGGCAACAGTTCAAATTAAATGATCAATTTTTTATACAATCTCGACCTTTTCTTTATGAAATGTTGTCGCTCTTTTAAACAACGGCAACAATTAACTACATGTTATTGATAGGAATAACAGCATGAAGACTTCAAAAATTTTCCATACTAATTATCCATAACCGACAAAATACCTGCATGACGATCAAAAATAACACATAGCCCTGCACGATCTGTGACAAAGCATCGAATACAGCTCATGAACCAGGTCCAGGTCTCTATGCTCTCTCCATCTACCTTTTGCAAATGCAAATGAAAATAACCTACTATTTGCATCTGGCGAAACAGCTATCAACAAACAACCTTTGTATTTCTCATACAAATGTGTTTCGTTAACACTAATAACTGGTTTGTATGCCTTAAACCCCTCTATCGAGGGCCCGAATGCCCAGAAGACTCCCTTGAATGTTTTCACGTTGGGACCGGACACAACCTTGGCCCAATGGACGGCAGGTTCCAAGATTTGATGCTTGAATTGCTGTGAGAAGAGAAATTAATCTAGTGTAAGCTTCTTGAAATGCAACCGCTCAATAGTTTTATACTTTGCCTTCCAAGCTTTACGGTATGAAATATTGTAATTGAATTGAAGCTTCACTATCTCAATTATGGCTCTTGGTGTTACTCCTAGTTGTGCCTTCACAATATTCAAAATCATCGTTGACACAATTTTAGAATCAACTTTACTCTGATCTGGATTCAAAGTCAGATTCACACATGCATGCGAACCTTGAATTTTCTTCACCCCGAAAAATGTTTGCCCTTTTGGCATGATTGTCCGTAACTGCCATGGACACCCTACCTCATTTACGAGCTCCGAATTTTCTGCAAGCTCCTAATTCAGCGGAACATCATTGTTAATATGTACATCACCGTTGGCATCATATTCCTGATCTTCTTCGACCTCCTCCTCATGTCCAAGCTCGTGATCCTCATCTTCTTCCTCTTCTAATAATTCGTTATTAATAACGGCGTTATTGAAGTCTTACATAACATTGTCGGTGTCGACAATATCTTGTGTCAACGTGGTAGGATGTACCGGCTCATATTCTGTGGTAACATGTTCTATTGTAATTGTGCTAATGTCTTCTTGTGGATGGGGTACTCTTGCATGTGACTCGGCAGTTGGTTTGAAACTCCTAACGGGGCTTGGACTAGGAATAACAAGTGGCAGAGGTGGGCGAGTATTGGTAGGCTTAATTTGCTCAATGTATAACTCCAATACAGTCCAACTACAATTTGGACCAAGTTTCCTACCAATCATGGACCTTAATGCATTATCATTGTCTACGAGCACTGCCATGAAATATTATCATTCTCCTTTTCCGGCCGCATATCGGATTTGATTTTGAGACTCCATTCACCTCCATCCCAATTAGTAACTTCAAATATCTTATCTACTAGTTGTGAGTATATAAAGTTACGGGGTGCCCATATAATGACGGTTCAACATCGCTATAAGAATATCCTATCTTGGGATCTCGAATTATTTCACCCCCAAAATGTAATCAAATAGGTATATTCTAATCCATACATATACATAAGTGAACGAATATTCGAGTCATTAACTACTCACAAGAATAACCTATGCAAAATAGACAACATATGGTTATAGGAATACCTTCAAATGAAACTGTAAGTTGGAGCATGGATAATACGCCGTGAATGGTGTATGAGATGACCGGATACAATGTTGGAGATTTATTAGATGGGGGAGTTGGATTTCGGAGTGGGCAGAGATGGAGGTAGGAGAGATGAAGTTTGAGAGTAAAGAATAGTCAGATTAAGTGCTCTAGTGTTTTAGGGTTTTGGGTTCTGGAGTGGATGGGGGAGAGAGAGAGAGAGTGAAAGGGGAAGAAGAAGAGGGGACCACTTTATATGTGAAAAAAATATTATAACTGATGCCGCTATCCCCTACAATGGCATCTCGCATGAGAATGTCACTATTGGGGATAGCGACATTAGTTATAAGATGTTTCCGCACTTTACAATTTTTTTTCAAGTCAGAGAGTTTACAATTGAGAGGAAATAAACTGATGTCGTTACTCCAGATAGCGGCATGGTCTAAAAAAAAATTATAGAGGCCGCTCTTGGTAACAAAGGTATGAAAATAACATATGTCATTGTTGCAAAAAGCATTTTATGCTGACGTGTCCAAAAGTGGGTTAGTAGGGTAAATATTTTTAAAAGTGGGTCAGTTTGGTTTAAAAAATTAAAAGTGGGTCGGTAAGGAAAAAAATGTGTGGTTGGTGATTAACATATTATATTCATACCCTACTTCATATCAAACATCTTGCAAGCTTCAATATGAGGACATACTCTACCAGGATCATCTTAAATGGGCGCAAAGAGCTCGTGTTAACTGGGTCAAGGAGGGTGATGCTAATACTGCATTTTTTCATAACTTTGCTTCCCATAGACAACGTTGCAACCGCATCTCTTCTATCTCTGCTCAGGGATTTGAACTGACTTCTGATGAATCCATTCATAGAGAATTTCTTTCGTTCTATAAGAATCTTATTGGTACTAAGAAGCATCGCCTGATCGAACTTGATTGGGTCCAACTTTATGGTCTCCAACAGCATGACCTTTCTTCTCTTGAAGCCCCTTTCTCTCTCGAGGAGATTAAATCTGCTGTATTTGCCTTAAAAAGCGATTCGGCTCCCGGGCCCGACGGCTTTCCGGCGTTCTTTTTCCAAAAATTTTGGGATTTGCTTAAAGTAGACCTTTTCCAAATGTTTCAGGACCTTCATCAAGGGTCCTTCTCCTTTGATCGTATCAATTACGCTCACATAGTCCTTATTCCTAAATTCATTGGAGCTCACCTTGTCTCTGAGTTTAGACCTATCAGCCTAATCAACACTTCTTTCAAAATTATTATGAAAGTTCTTTCTTCCAGATTGAGTGCTATCATTTCTCCGATGATAGACTCGGCTCAGTCGGGTTTTATCAAAGATCGTTTTATCCTTGATAGTGTAGCTTCGGCTCAGGAAATTATTTCCCATTGTCACCGATCTCGTGAGGAGGGCATCCTCCTTAAGCTTGACTTCCAAAAAGCTTACGACAATGTTAATTGGGACTTCCTTTTGGACATATTAATCTTTCGTGGTTTCGGTCCTAAATGGATTGCTTGGATCAAATCTAGTTTATTCTCAGGCACATCATCTATTTTTATCAATGGGACGGAAGGTCATAAATTCAAACTCAAATGTGGTCTCCGCCAAGGAGATCCCCTATCTTCTCTCCTCTTCTCTCTTGTTGCGGACGTTTTTAGCAGACTTCTCAGGAACGCTTGGAGTCTTAACATGATTGAAGGTTTGGGAAGCTCCCCCTCCTTTGAGGGAGTACTCAACCTTCAATATGCGGATGACACGATTATCTTCACCAAACCTAATTCTCACTGTCTTCGTAATCTCAAGCTTCTCCTCTATTGCTTCGAGATGGCTTCTGGTTTATCGATTAATTTCCAAAAATCTTCTGTGATATGGTTAGGGGGTTCACCCAATCGACAAGAGGAAGTTTCCAACTTTTTTAACTGCCCTGTAGCATCCTTCCCTATCACTTATCTGGGCGTCCCTTTTCGCTGGGGTAGGTTGCATAGATCGGATTGGCTTCCCTTGATAGATAAGGTGGAGTCTAGACTTAATGTTTGGTCCAGTAAACTCCTGTCTAGAGCTGGTAGATTGACTCTCATTAATTCTGTGATTTCAGCAATGCCTCTTTATCTTATGTCTTTCTTCTATTTACCTTCTTGGGTGATCAAAAGGATTGATCAGATTCGTAGTAACTTTTTTTGGAACGGTTCCTCTTCATATAAACCAGGTTCCCATCTTTGTCAGTGGAAACTGATCTGCTCATCCAAAGAGGAAGGGGGTCTCGGGGTCTTGAATATTCGCGATCACAACATCGCGCTTTTAGGAAAGTGGTTGTGGAAATTCCATAATTTGATCACTTGCCTTGGATTAGGATTGTTAGAGGTTATCGATCCAGCAACATCCAATGGTGGGAATTCCCCGAGTCCGCTTGTCGCAGTGCTTCCCCTTTTTGGAAGGGTATTTGGAAGGCAGCGTCCGCTTTTCGATGCGGTATTTACCGTATCTGTCATGATGGATCTAGAGCTAAATTTTGGTCTGATATTTGGATTGGGAACACCTCGTTAGCCACTGCCTTTCCCTCTCTCTTTAACTTGGCGGTTTTCCCATTGGCGTCTGTAGAGGATTCTTTTGTCCTTATCGACCAGGATCGTTTCTGGTTTATTCCCTTCTTAATTGATCTTCCCCAACCGCTGGCGGAAGCTTTTGATGAGCTCATCTTGTTACTAAATAATTTCGATTGGAAATCTTCTGAAGGCATCGGTTGGAGGTGGTCTAACTCCGGTTCCTTTTCTGTTAAATCTTTTTATAAATTCCTTAACTCTAAAGGTATTAGATCTCCTGTAGCTAAATATTTCTGGGATATTCCAGCGCCTCTAAAGTGGTTATCAACTCTTGGCTTGCTTTTAATTATAAGTTACCCACGGTTGATATCCTTAACAAAAGGAATCTAGCTTGGGGTCAACTTTGTGCTCTGTGCAACCGGCACCCTGAAGATGCGGATCATCTTTTTACTCAATGCGCTTCTGTCCTTCCGTTGTGGAAGATTTGTTCGTTGGCTTGGGACACAGGTGCTATTCCACCGGATTTAGCGTCTTGTTGGAATTCTAAGCCTTCGAACCCTCAGTTCTGTAAGGTCTGGATTCTGACGATTCATATCATTTTATGGATTATCTGGAAAGAGAGGAATGCAATCTTATTTCAGAATCGAAGACACTCTAGGCTCTCTATGATTGATGACTTGTTGTTTCTGTTCAACCTATGGTCGACGAAGTTGAAATCTGCGGATTTTAGTGTTCCTGCTTATCAAAAATTAGTTGAAGCTTTCAGATGTCTTAATTCTCTTCAAAGTTTATAACCCGCCTGCTTGTTCTTACTATTTGTGTTTATTCTGATATTCTCTTTTCCCTTGCTATTTTGCAGATTTGATTCCTGCTTTAATAAGCAGATGCCAGATAAGTTTTTAATCTCTCCCGGTGAGTTTTGCTACCTGTAAGGATCTCCTTTTGTGAGCCTAAGCTACTGGTGCTTGCTTGCTCTGACTTTGGTTTATTTCATTTCTATCTTTGTTAAGATATGAAGTTTCTTTTGTGGTTACTGAAGCTTTATTTCTTCAGTTTGTGGGTGCTTTCCTGGCTGCCTGATCTTTGTACTCACCTTAAATGTAGGGTTTAATTTCTGAAGTGGGTATCTTCTACAGGGTCTTATCTTTTGTGCAACTGAGTTTTGGTTGCTTTGCTTCTTGTCTGGGTTACTCTAATATTGTTCTTTGGGACTGTTTTACTGGCTTTCTTTAGTCCACTCTAGATGGAATGTTTTCTGCACTTAGTTGCTTGTCCTGCTCTGTTTTTTCTGATCGACAGCTTTATCTGTCGATCTTTTTGTTTTCCTGCTTTGCTTCTGTTTGGCTTCTGCTGGCCCCATAGCACTGCAGTGCTTCGATGGACCATTGGGTATGTTTCAGTTTGGATGTTGCTCTGTTTTGCTTCTCTTTTCTTGCATGTTCAGGCGCTATTCAAGATGCTGGAGTTTGAATCTGATGCGTTGCTCCCCCTTCTTTGGGCTTCCGGATAGCTTCATCAGGTCACGGGTTTCTGGATCACTTCGGATTGCTGTTCTTGATGCTGAGATGCTTGTTCAGAGTTTAGCTCATTCTTCGGGGTCTGGGGCTCTTCTCTGCTGATGGCTTTTTTGCTTCTCTATGTTGTTTCTTTCGCTTTATCGTTGTTAGCTTAATTTAGCTCTGCTTCACCTTTAAGTTTGGTTGTAGCCATTTTACAGCTTGTAAAATTGTGTGTATTAAACGCTTTATTGTTTTCAATAATAATATTCTCTTGGCTGGGGTCGTTAGGACCCTATCCGGTTCATCAAAAAAAAAAACATTTTATTGCACCCAACCCAACTAAATTTAACAAAGACATATTATATTCATACCCTACTTCATATCATACATTTTATTGTACCCAACCCAACTAAATTTAACAAAAATGAAAGATCCCGCTTAATATCTTACAGACATACACCATAATTTTCTATCCATCAATCTATATTTTTAAAAAAAAAACTAGTATTCATACATGAATACACACATAGATATAATTTCCGAACTTTTTCCAAATATTTGCGTATATTTTTCTAATTCCCAATATTTAAATTTGCAGAATTATTCCTGAATCCCGAATTTACTATGCGTGTGATTATTTATTTATTTATTTAGAGCATCCACAATGGTTTCTCAAAATTCTCATTTTGCCATTTTTTGAGAAAAAAACTGCTGCAATGGTTTCTCAAATGTCCATTTTTTAGCAAACCAAGCTAATCTGTTTCTCAAATATGAGAAACGATATGAGAATTCTCATATTATAGAGGACGGGGAATGATTCCCCGTCTGAGAAATTTTATTATTTTTTTTTTATCAACAGACGGTATATCATATACCGTTTGACAATTTTTATTATTTTTTATTACACGGTATGGTCAAACGGGATATGTTTCCCCGTCTCTCACATTTAATTTTTTTTTTTTTTTTTTTTTTTTTAGAAAATCCTCCTCAAACTCGTCCACAAAATACATGAAGAAAGCTCTGCCAACTTTCATTGCCACTACAGGATCGGCTATAGCTGCATCTATCCAATCCTTCACAAAATACTTCTTTAGGAAAGAGATACGTATACCGTGAGTTTTCCAATCTGCAGGCGTAATTTCTGGAAAGAAACTATCATGGACCAAGTCAAAGGGGTATGCACCGTCGTTACATGGCGGCAACTCACCGATCCCAATAGGTAAACCCGTTAACATTGCCCAGTCTAACGGGGTAAATTCCAACTCACCGGCAGGTAGGTGAAAAGTGTGGGTCGTGTCCCACCATCTCTCAACCAAAGCCTCAACAAGACGAGCAGATGACTTCTCTGTATCAATAGTAAAAAAACGAGACCAACCTGCATTGTCGACGAGCTGTTTTATTATAGGAACACGGCAAACTAACTTGTACGCTTTAATTGGCCCCTTCCAATTTCCTCTGAAAGTAACAAATCCACCTATAGGTTCATTTGTAATCACCTTACAAATGTGTTGTCCATCATCGACAACTCTTAGCCACTGTGATGGATCGCTGGCATTGACAAGCGCAGTTGCTTCTTCTTCGTTTCTGTTTTGTGACGGTGCGGACTGTGATGGTGCCGACTCTGACGAACGCCTTGATTTAATATTCCCAATAAATCGCCTGATTGAAGAAGACATTGCAAATGTATCGTATATTGAATACAATAAAGAGACAAGAAATTTGTAGAGGAGAAGATAACAGCCGAGAGCCTTGCAAATTTTTTTTTTTTTTTTGAAGACTGCCGAGAGCAACAAGGTTAACAAATTTTTTTTTTTTTGAAGTTTGCCGAGAGCAAGGGATGCTTCAACCTGTCGTTAACATGGAGATTTATAGCCTTCTTGAATGCCAAAAGTGGAGGGCATTAAGGTCTTTTCATTGTTAAAGTAGGAACCAAATTATTAAAGCACCCACGCCAAATACATTCGGTCAAAAGGTCAAAAGCTCCAGGAATTAACGGACGGGATATGTTATCCCATTTGTTGCTTCCCCCCCCCCCCCCCCCCCCCCCCCCCCCCCCCCCCCCCCCTTTTTTTTTAAATAAACAGACGGGGAATGATACCCCGTCTCTCATTTAATTATTAAAAAAATTTAACAAACGGTATATCATATACCGTCTGACGTAAAAAAAAAAAGAGACGGGATATCATATCCCGTCTCTCGTGCAAATGAGAAAAATATAGCAAATGACCACTGCAGCATTCCTCTCTATTTGCTATTACTGTAGATGCAAGATTATAGCAAATGAGAAACATCATTGTGGATGCTCTTATTTGTTTGTTTGGTAATAAGGATATACAGTAATAATACACCAATATCCCTAAGCTATGCCAGGCTGTGTAAAAGGTATTCAGATATTTACTTTTATCATCTTCCTAACATGCATCTTTGTTTCGGGTCCATATTTATTGACATTAAATTTTAGCTCCTTTTTACGCTTGCAATTGCACTCGCAAAATTTACTTGCGTGAAACCAAATGTTCCCGAAATTTGATTTGTTAAACTGTTAAAATTATAATCCAAATAATTTTTTGTGCACTCAAGATATAAAAATATGGAGCGCAGCTTCTGTAAAATCATTATCTTCATTCATTTCTTGGGGCTCCTCTTTTTCAGACTCGAGTATTTTTTGAGGATTCAGAAGTTGAGTACAATTAGCTACTCTTTGAATTAACATACATTTTTGGAATAAAAACAATAAAATGTACGTACTTCATCTTAGAGTAAAATATTATAGCATTCATTCTTAGAAGGTTTTTTTTTACAGAGAAGAGCCCACAATTCCAATTAATATTCCCTGGACAACAAGAATAAATGCCCCTATAGAAACCATCCATAGTTTTTTTCTTTTCGGCTAATTGTATAAGTAGGAGCTCTCCCTCTCCCACTTTTCATTCAAGAAATGACAACTAGAATGGAGAAAGGAAGTGGACTTACAGCTTGTCTTCCTGGCCTCTGCCTCTCACTTGTTGTGTTGCTCGCCTCGCCTTCCTCAACCGCATGCGCAAAATCGCAAACCATGTTCATCTTTGGTGACTCATTAATCGACAATGGCAACAACAACTTCCTGCCCTCGATTGCTAAGGCCAACTATGAACCTTATGGCATCGATTTTGGCCAGCCAACTGGTCGGTTCTGCAACGGACTTACTGTTGCAGATTTCGGTGGTAAGTCCACTTCATCACATTGCTTTTCTTGTTTCTTGTAAGCATATAGAAGTATATATATATAGAACCTGTGTTTCATTAACCAAGGTTTCAACAAATCTTTATAACACATTATCTCTGATGGGTTTTTAGCAAGGATGTTAGGGTTACCTTACCCTCTACCATACTTAAGTCTAGCTTCAAGAACTCCTAACATCTTGGGTGGGGTGAACTATGCTTCGGCAGCAGCAGGCATACTCGACGAAACTGGCGGTCACTATGTAAGTAATTCACTTACATTACTTTTCCATTTCCCTTCTCCTATTTCAACTGATTTAAGTTTGAGGTACTGATGAATGTGTGTAGGGAGCAAGAGTTCCATTCAATGGGCAGATTGATTTGTTTGACAGGACAGTGAGTCAAGACTTGCCCAGTTTGATCGCGGATCCCAAGACACTCGCAGCGTTTGTAAGGAACTCGTTGGTGATAGTGAATATAGGGAGCAATGACTACATCAATAACTATCTAATGCCCAACCGGTACATAAGTGGCCGGATTTATTCACCCGATGCGTTTGCTGATATTCTCATTGCTAGGCTAACTCAGCAACTTGTGGTATGTATCTCTCTCAACTGATATCCTCTTTAAGCTTTTAACTTTCGTCACATTTTACCTCTGTTTTATATATATGGGTAATCTGCAGGAAAAATGCCCTTGAATTATCTTAGGTGTTTATGTACAATCACTTCAGTCGGTGTTAGGTATTAACTAACTTTAGAATTTTTCACTTAGCTGTTCTAAAATAGCTTCATCATTTAATTAGTATGTTACAAACTTGAGTGTACAAGATTTCCTATATACTTGGGCTCCTATTCGCATTTGATGAACTAACTCTATTATGGTCGATCTCCTCAATTTTTGTTGGTTACTCTGGGATTTATGCCCCTTGCATCTAACGGCTGTGAGCTCAAGTTACGCATATCCCTTGCATCGAGTTACCTGAAATTTTAGAAAATCTTATAAAATGTGGCTTAAATCCTTTATCATTAGTATTATTATTATTATCATTATTTTGCTTCTTCTGTTAAATTTTAGAAGCTAATAGCTAACCATAAATACTGTGAACCTGTGACCACTGTCAGAGTGTTACCTGGACCAGCAGAGTAACTGTGTTTTTTACAGGTCATTACTCGCAACTACAATTGCAGTTGTGACCACAGTTAATTTATGTCCACCCCGATTCAGCTAAAGAAGGAAGAACCTTTGACAACTATACTTGAATTGCTTTTCTTTTCTAATGGAGCTTCCTCCTAATTAGTTAAGCCAAGGACTCTGCAGATAAGTAATTATAAACTAGTTAGTTTCCAGTTAACACTAACCAAATGAACAATGAACACTCGCAATACATGTTTAATCCAACAGACAGACTAGTGTAAATCGGTTGGTTGACAATTTTTAAGGGAGGGAAATTAGTCATTCTTTGATCCAGCATATTATTACTGTGTCTAATTGCTTCGAGCTTCAGCTAACTCCTTTTTGAGTGTTGTTGAATGTAGAGATTATACAACATTGGAGCTAGGAAAATGGTGCTGGTGGGGATAGGGCCATCGGGATGTATACCGAACCAATTAGCGCAAGCCAACAGTACCGACGGGAAGTGCATCCAGCGAGTCAATAGGATGGTATCCAAATTTAACCATCAGCTGATGCCACTTGCTGTTAATCTCAACAGCAGCTTACCTGGATCCTTCTTCGTTTACCAGAATATCTATGAGTCGTTTGGCGATATTATTCAGAATGCAGCTAAATATGGTCAGTATTATACCCTTGAAAATGTATGTATATATATATATATATATATATTCTGAGTATCAAACTGACTATGACTCCATAAATTTGATAATATCAATGGGGCGAATATATGCAGGGTTCAGTGTGGCCAACAAAGCATGTTGCGGAAATGGGAAGTACGGAGGAGAGGTGAGCTGTGTGCCAAATCAACAGCCTTGCACCGCCAGAGACAAGTTTGTTTTCTGGGATTCGTTCCACCCAACACAAGCTGCCAACGCCATCATCGCTGCCAGGTCTTACAGCCCTTCATCAGGCGACTGCTTTCCCATCAGCATTTACGAGTTGGCCCAAATTTAGTTCATTACAAATTAATTGGTTAATTAATTAGTAGGGAAGTAGTGTGGTAATTAATCACTCATTTGCAGTATTGTATTAGTTGAATTATGCATGAATAAACCATGGACCAAATAAGTTGTAGGAGTTTTTAGCATTTTGCGTGTACTACGTTCTCAGCATAAATAGATTGAATTTTTTACCAAACTATCCCTCTTTTTGTAAGTATGTACGAAACTGTCTCTGTTTGAAAATATAATACCAAAAACTCCCTATCGCTAACTGAGTTAACGCGCCTAGTAATTTTCCTGTCGTTAACTCAATTAGCGTGTTGTCAGGGGATACAACTATTCCCTCAAGTGGGTGTGTGAGAAAAAATTGATCCAATATAGGAATGCTAACTCCGTTAGCGCGGGTATTTAAACTACTCGTGCTAACGGGGTCAGCGTTCATAAATGGGACACTAGGGTAGCCTATCCTCAAATAGGGGTGTAGGATAAAAACCCCAAGTATAGGCACGCTAACCCCGTTAGCATGCCTCTTTATACTAGGCGCGTTAACCGGATTAGCGTGTGTCGTTTGGGATTTTATTAATTAAAGCTTGCTATCTCACTCGCATCTCACTTTACTCTCTCCGAAAACCCAACTCAGGCGATTTTAAACCCAAACCCCCAAATCCTACTCTTCGATTTGGCCCTCTACCCATCCCAATCTCTCGAAATTTATACAAAAATCTCTTCTTCACTGCTGAAATTCTCACTTCACCCAAGAAATTTTTCAAATTATTGGTGAACCCATAAACCCTTTTTCCCAAAATTTCCGAAGTAGAGGATCAGATCTGCAGCGGCGGAGTCGACTTCGATCTTCAACCCCACATTCGTTTGTAAGTGTTCCTAACTTATGGCAAAGAATTTTTAGTGATTTTAGGAGAAGGGATTTGAAATTTTGGGTTCATTTTAGGGTTAGGTTTGAAATTTTGGGTTCATTTTAGGGTTAGGTTTGGTTTGCACTTGTAAATTAGCATTGATAGATTTAGGTTTAGGTTTTAATTTGCATTGATAGATATATAAATTTGCATTGATAGACTTGATAAGTTTTCTTTGATCAATTTGTGTGTTAATGATTTTGGTTGTAAAATTACCATTGCACGTGATAAATTTTCATTGTGTAATTAATCATAAGTAAACCAATATTGGAATGGACATTGTAGGATTGCTAATAGCGATTTTACATTGAATTAATTAATCATAGCCATTTTAAGATAAATGTGTTAATATATATTCTCAACCATGTAGGATTGTATTTGATATAATTACATATGGCACGGACAATGGGTAATACCGAAGAAGGGAGTAGTAGTAGACCTCCAACAACCCGGAAGGGTCCACAGACATGTCATGGACAACCTCCCAAAAGAACGAACCGTGGTGGACAGAGACGTACCAATGTAAGATGATTTAAATTTATTTTCATACGTTCAATTTTAACATCAATGAAATTATAAATTTGTATGTTGAATTTAAATTTTTTTTTTGGGTGTAGGATGAGGCCGGTCCTTCTTCTTCTCCGGCTACTCAAATGGGCCCGTCGCCTCCTTCTCCAAATCAACATCGACCTTCTTCTCCATCTAGTCAGCCGAGCCCATCTTCTTCCTCGTATGTTTCTCAGGTGGTTCCCGATCCGATCGACCCAAAGCTGTTGACTTTACAAGGCCAGCATCGCTCTAAAGACGTTTGGGAAGGAAATTCTACGGAGTGTAATTTTAGGGGGCACGGCACATTAGAGATGCATCCCCGTATACATGAGATATTACAGCAATATGGGTTATACGGCATAGGATTGATGAGCTCCATTAAGGCAAACCGACCCTTATTAACAGCCCTTCTCGAGAGATGGCATCCCGAGACGCATAGTTTTCACTTGCCGGTTGGCGAGATGACAGTGACACTGCAAGATGTTGCTGTAATAACGGGTCTGCCAATTGATGGAGAGGCCGTAACTGGCACAATGGACTTTGAACCAGAGTTCATTATCCACGAGTATCTCGGTGTAGAGGTGGATCGATCGGCCCTTATAGGCAAATCGTTGAGACTGAAATGGTTGAAGGAAAAATCCTTCGGTACATTGACTAATGCCTCCACGGAGTTGCAAGTACATTGTTACTGTCGGGCGTACATAATGACACTGTTTGGAGGTGTAATGTTCCCAAATTCCTCCGGAGATTCCGTTTCGTTAATATACCTACCACTAATCGCCGATCTTGGTGGAGTAGGGGGTACAATTGGGGAAGTGCTGTATTGGCCACATTGTATAGAGCCTTGTGCAATTGCTCTCTCGGTGCCAAGCAGATGAACGGGCCAATATTGATGCTACAGGCATGGAGTTGGGAATGACTACACATTGGCCGATCCGTTGTCGCAAAGCAGTCTCCAAAGTGGGCGAATCTTTCCAAGGACGTGAACATGAGGCCACCGCAAGGTGTGTATTGGACGGGTTCTTTGGCGTGGAAGGCTAGCCCTAATAGATACCTCTCATATTACCGGGACGAGCTTGACCACCTCACAGACGAATGTGTTAAGTGGCAACCATATACCTCGACTCCTCAACTGTGGTTGACAAAAGCACCGATTATCCACTTTGGTACAGTTAAGGCCTATTTTCCAGATAGAGTACTTCATCAGTTTGGGTTGCGTCAGAATATTCTGGTCCCTCAACCGTACAATGCCGATCTACATAGTGTCACCGGTATGGGTCGCCATCAGCTCACGATTGGGCAGCTTTATTGCACGCACACGTGGATATTTGGAATCATCGTCTCGATCACGTAATTACGAATATTTCACCGTTCGATGCGTCGTCCTATGTCCCTTACATGGCATGGTATAGGAGAATGACTCGCCTATACATTTCCCCAACTAGCCAATTTCCAGCCGGGGTCCAAGTACTGACACGTAGACATGTCGCCGATCCAACAGACACCTACTCTGTTAATCTACCAATGTTTCAACCGAAGGCATCATTGCTTCGGAGTGTTGTAAGCTTCATGTCCATATTTTTATTGAATTTATTTTTACGTCTACTTATTCAATTTATTATCACGTTTCTTTTATTTTTGTGTAGATGGCCCAAACATGGATTCAAGCGAAAGAATGCGCGAAAGTATTGAAAAATATTATAGCCAGACCATTGAAGGTATTCGCGCGTAAAATTATTGAGTCATGTCGAGTACAAGCATATCTCGTCGGCGAAGACAACAGAATAGATGTGATAATGTCCGGTCTCGTCCACCAAATAGGTCGTCGGAAGACAACGGCTACAAAATCTCATCCACGTCCAATAATATATGAAGAAAGACAGCGAAGAAGAAGGGACCCGTCTCCGCCGATCGATGAAATCCAAGAAGAGGAAGAAGAAGTAGACGAAGATAATATTTCCCTCTCCAACTTAACTCAAGCTAGCCCAAAGCGTCCTAAACATGCAAGGAAACACCCAAATCTTTTCACTCATTCGTAAGTAATTTTTCATTTATGTTACAGATATTTGTAATTTGGTTGGAATTTTGTCGTAGTTTATGTATGGCTGAACTATGTATGGTTGGAATTTGGTTGGAATTTGGTTGGAATTTGTGGTAGTTTATGTATGGTTGTACTATGTATGGTTGGAATTTGGTTGGAATTTGTGGTTGGAATTTGGGTGGAATGTGTGGCTGAACTATGAAAGTTCACAATGATTTAAGAGGTTTGGCTGAACTATGAATGTGTGGCTGAACTATGAAAGTTCACAATGAATGTGTGGTTTGTACTATGTATGTCTATTTGTGTAGATTTAAGAGGTTTGGCTGTATGTTTGGAGATTTGAGTTTGGCTCAATTTTGGGAGATTTGAGATTGTAGAGATTTTGGCTGGGAATGTGTTCTGTTTGTAGAGTTTGGCTGTATGTTAAATGATTTGTGAATGTATTGAGGTAGCAGTTTAAGATTTGTACTAGTCTATTTGTGAATATTGGTACACACGTTAACTCAGTTAATGGCCTTGGTATAAATAGGAACGTTAACTGAGTTAACGTGTGTGAGTATCTCAAATTTTCAGAAAGTTGAAAATTTCTGTAAATTTGAAATCTCAATAGTCGTTAACTCAGCTAACGGCCTTGGTATAAATGGCACGTTAGCTGAGTTAACGTGTGTGAGTATCTCAAATATCCAGAAAGTTGAAACTTTCTGTAAATTTGAAATTTCAACAGTCGTTAACTCAGTTAACGGCCTTGGTATAAATAGGCACGTTATCTGAGTTAATGTGTGTGAGTATCTTAAATATCCAGAAAGTTGAAACTTTTTGTAAATTTGATATCTCAACGGTCGTTAACTCAGTTAACGGCCTTGGTATAAATAAGCATGTTAACTGAGTTAACGTGTTTGAGTATCTCAAATATCCAGAATGTTGAAACTTTCTGTAAATTTGAAATCTCAACAGTCGTTAACTCAGTTAACGGCCTTGGTATAAATAGGCACATTAACTGAGTTAACGTGTGTGAGCATCTCAAATATCCAGAAAGTTGAAACTTTCTGTAAATTTGAAATCTCAACAGTCGTTAACTTTGTTAACGGCCTTGGTATAAACAGGTTCGTTAACTGGTAAACTACGCACACCTTTCAATGCAGAGTTGAAAACTTCTGATAGGTTGGTAGTCATTATGCCATATCGCCGTCCTCTATCTTCAGAAAGTGCCCATTTGTCAACTAATTTCTCTTTCAACCAATTTGCCACTTCCACATTAACTAATTCCAGTTCCGCGAGTTTGCTTTGAAATTTTTTTGGTTGGTTTTGACATGCTATAATTTTAACTTTCGTCCGCATTGCTTTGCTACCAACTTTGGAAAAGAAATTTTTAGCGAAATGTCGCATACAATAACGATGATATGCATTTGGTTCGTCCATGCTCTGTTCTGCGAGTCCATAGCGGCCAAAATACCGGCGTGGCTATCAGAGATAACACATAAACCAAACCGATCGGTGACACAGACACGAATGCATCTCATAAACCATGTCCATGTATAAACACTCTCTCCGTCAACTATTGCGAAGGTAAATGGAAACAGACAATCATTCGTATCTGGTGCTACGGCTATTAACAAACAACCATTATATTTTCCATACAAGTGTGTTCCATCAACACTTATAACAGGTCTGCATGACTTGAACCCTTCAATTGAAGCATCAAATGCCCAAAACACTCTCCTGAATGTTTCTTCGCCATGATCGGAATCATACTTATCTCAATGGAAAACAGTTCATGGATTTGCTACTTGTATTGCTGATAGAAGTAAAGGCAATTTAGTATATGCATCTTCAAATGATCCGTACAATTTCTCAATAGATTTTTGCTTTACAATCCAAGCCTTCCTATAAGATATCTGATAATTCAATTGAAGTTTGATTATCTCAATAATGGCCCGCGGTGTAATTCCTATCTGAGCCTTCACAACATTCATAATTAAATTGCATACAAGTTTAGTGTCAACTTTGCAGTGGTCTTAATTCAATGCGGGATTCACACATGTATGCGGCCATACTAGTTTCTTAACCACAAAATTGGTTCGGCCCTTCGGAACAATTGCACGTAATCTCCACGAACAACCACCCTCATTTGCAACCGGTGGGATTTGCACCATCTCCTCAAGTGGATGTTTTCTCGGAGCCAATTTACATTTTACAATAAAGATGGTATGTGAAGATTTTATTGTGATAAATTCCCGATGTTTGTTGATGGAGTATAACTTTATCGCATGTTGAATCAATTCTTTACTTAGAAACTCTTGCCCAATGTAGAACTCATCTACGGTGGATGAAACGGACGACTCTTGTGGACCATGATTTACTCGCGCACTTTGTGCCATTTCTTCAGTAACATGATCGTTGACATTATTGTAGTCATCAGTAAAGTTGACATCGACATCATGACTATCATTTATATTAATATTTACATATTCATCTTGTTCTTCCTCGTCTTCATTTTGTAATCCGTCTTCAGGTCATCGTCTGTTTCTTCGTCTTCTTCTTCTTCATCGACTAAATCATTATTAATGGTAGCATTATCAAATATCCTAAAAACATTGGTATTCGGAACGTAATCATTAACCAAACTTGGTTGACATGGCAATTCAAATTCAGTAGGATCCGAGCTTGTAGTATTTGTAAACGTGTCTTCTTGTGAGGACGGTGGGATTGCATGGGATGTTTGAACCGGATTCGAAACGATCTTATGGATCGGCATTTCACCTGCAGAGCTTGAACCAAGGTTAGCATGTGGTTGGGCGTTAATAATTTCGGTTTGCTGAATATATAGCTCTAAGGCAGACCAACTAAAATTCGGATCAAGTGTTCTACTAATCATGGATTTCAGAGAGTTATCGTTTCCTACGGGCACAGGCATAAAATATTGACCATCACCTTTTCCAGCTGCATAACGGGTTAAAATTTTAATCTTCCATCGTTCTCTATCCCAATTAGTAACCTCATATACCTTCTCTACAAGTTCTTCCATTGTGATTGTACGGGGTACCCAAATTATTTCGGGATCAACGGCACTATAACAACAACCTAATTTTGGGTCATGGATAATCTCACCACCAAAATAAAGCCAAATAGAAATATTGTAATCCATACCTATACAAATTTATAAATAAAAAAAATTATTATCAACTAAACAAAATGGATTTGATAAAATGATATACAAATCATACCTTCAAATGTATTCTCAGAAAAGATGGAGAATTTGGAGCTTCGAGAAGACGGCGTAGTGAATGGGTTGATAACAAATCCGCTATGTAAATCCCCAAATAAACAAAAGCCCAAACATAAATTTAGGGTTTTCAAAGTGGGAGGATATATGAAAGTGAGAGAAGAAGATGAATGAGAGAGAAGAAGAAGAAGAAGATCCTTTAAGAATTTGTAGAGTATTTTTGAGTAAGATCTACAATTGGGATGCTAGGGTTTTGGATTTGGGTTCCGAAATTGGGGGAGAAAGGGAAGAGAGAGACACTACAAATATAATGATGTGCCAATCAGCGATTGAGATTTGATGAAAGCTCAAATGACGCATGTTAATCCGGTTAACGCGCCTGGTCTAAATAGGCGCGCTAACGAAGTTAGCGTGTCTATACTAGGGATCTTTTACCTACTACCCTACTTTAAGAGTAGTCTCCCCTATTGTCTACCTATCACGCTAACCCAGTTAGCACGAGTGGTTTAAATAGGCGCACTAACGGAGTTAGCATGTCTATAATTGGTAGGTTTTTTTGCAAACACCCTACTGAGGGAAAAGTGTTATCCCCCCTAACACACGCTAACTAAGAAAGCGCAAAGAAAATTACTAGACGCGTTAACTCAATCAGCGACGGAAAGTTTTTGGTATTAAATTTTCCAACAAGGGCAGTTTCGTACATACTTACAAAAAGTGGGATAGTTTGGAAAAAAATTCAAATGGATTGTCATGTCCTGTAGATTACATCGTGTAATAAGGAAAAAGGTTTCTCAGCCGAAAATTTCTGGCTTTGGACATTTCCATCATTAGTCAGTCATCTGGATCGATAATCAATTCGTAAAGTTCTTGTCAGTAAAGAACAATAAATTGTTAAGTTCTTCTCTCTATATACGGTACAGTAGAGTTACAAAGGAGTATTCTTTCATCTTGGTATTAAGCAAACATCACATGAAGCCTACTAGCTTTGTTCTTGAATTCAGCTGGACTTCATTGTTGTCCGACACAATGTCAACCAAAATTGGAGGAATTTCTCAGCCAAATAACTCAATTGACTTGTCGCTTGCTGAACACAAGTTTCTTTTGACCCAAAATTGCTCTCATATCGAGCTAATAAGCCCTTCAAACTTTGCATAAACCAAGGAGATCCCACAGGTTAGAAACATAGATACCACTACATCAATAACCTAACCGATCATTCAAAGAGGTGCGACCATCACCTGTTTGCCCTGCACAAGTTCCACATCAAAGCTATCAAAACCCTAAAAGCGCAATTTTTGAAGAAACAAAGAGTATATTGCTATTTTGCTTATAAACATAAAGATTTTTACCTTCAGGAGGTACCCACGCTTCGTAATCAGGACCTCGATCGAGAAAATCAGGTTTAGAGGGTCCAAGTACCCGTTTCGGCTGAGACTTTTGGGTTTCATTTCCTAATTCGTCTTCCAGTGCAACATAACCTCGTTTGTGCTTCAGTAGTAAAGCCACTGCATCAGCAGCAGTACTTTCGGCCTCTGCCACCTTCTGAGCTTTATTATCAACAGTCTCTTCAGGGTTTTCTGTAGGCTTCCGTTTTCTTAGGATAAGACCAGGAGCTGCATGCTCTAATTTGGGTTCAGTATTCCCTGAGGCAAGAACGTTCTTCCTATCTTTATAGTCTACAAATTCGTCCGCCTCAGCAACTTCAATAGGTGCCTCTTCTGCATGGTCCTCTTCTAGTTTCATGTTCTTTGCGTCACCAAGCCATTGCGGCTTTGCTACAGAGTAGACGGGCGGTTTTTTCTCTTTCTCTTCATCCTGCACTTCTTTAGTACTTGAAGACCCCACCAATGGTGAACTTGACGTAGGCTTCTCAACTTTGACGGGTTTCTTTTGCTTTGGTTGAGGTTGGTTTCGCGTGTCAATAACGGGTTGTTTGGGCTTTGGTGCTTGTGCTTTTGCGTCTCTTTTTCGAGCAGCATCTCCTGTTGGATCCGCAATTTTAAGCAGGTACAAAACTCTGTTCAGCTCGGACTGAAGATCTGACAATTCCTTCTCGATTTTTGTTGTTTTGTCAATCACTGGCACATGAGAAAAAAAAAGTTTCTCAGATAAAGTAGACTTTTCTTCTAAGAACAATAATAGGCATATTTTCTTTCAGGAAAAAAAAACAATAATAGACATATTGTTAATATAACACAAGTAATTGTATGCATAACTTCACATTTACCCTTCTCATTTAAGAGATTCATCTGTATGCAAAAGTGTGTGCTAGAGTATACTGCCATATTTAGTATAATAACCAGAGAGGAGATCGTGTAAATCCAACTTTCTTTGGTGAGTGAAGCCTATACCCTATAACTATGGCAACTTTAAACTTGCCACAATATCCTCTTAAAACAAAGCTTTCATATATAATAACACATCTTTAATAAAGTTCTTTGTTTAGAATTATTTCATCACAACAATAAAATTAAATTAGAATTCCTAATTATATGTTATTTATGTATCCATTTTACGTGCATCCCATGTTGAATAATCGAGTCTTTATATATGCAGATATATTTAACAAATTAGGAGAACTACACTCTTCGGGAAATTTAGTGTTACACACGAATGGTTAAGAAAATGGGAAAAAGCCTCACCTATTTGACATCAGGACTCCGTATGTATGCATATATCACTATTTGAGAAATTTTACTAACAAAAAAGAATACACTTGTTGACAAAATCTTGCTGACATGCTTGATTAGAAGAGGAAAAACAAACCTAGTTGGGATGACAACCCAGTCATAAATGCATCAAGGTCATCTCCACCATCTGCGCTGCTCCCCTCAGTAGACACTAGTTTCTCTCTCTCTTTCTGAAGCAATGCCTTCTTCTCTTCCATTTCATTAACAATAGTCTCCTTCTTGTTGAGAAGGGAATCAGCTGTTTCAACTACTTGCTGCTCACCAGATTTTTTAACAGAAGATTTTTTCTTCTTTGTCCGATCATAAAAATCGTCATCGCTAAACCATGCAACAAAGATAGAAAGACAGAAAGAAAGAACATAGCCATTAAGATCTCTAATAACTGTCAAATTCTAAATAGAAGAACAAACTTAAAATATAGAGAAAAGCAATCACCTCGACATGTCATCATCTTCCTCCTCAAAACTACCTTTTTTCTTATTGCGGCTGACTTTTCCAGCACGCGCACCTAAACTTTCCTGAATGCTTTCATTCAGAGTCTCCTCTAAGCTCTCCAGTTCCTCCAAGATCTGTTGTATCATATAACAATTTCCCAATTAAAATGATCTAGAGAAAAGCACGACTGCAAAAAAGTTGAATATCATTGGCAATAAAAATATGAAGACCTGCACTGTTCTTTGTTCGTTTCGAGCAATCTGTGTTTGTTGACCTTGAGTTAAACCACCTTGCGAAATGTCCTTTGCCCGAATAGCATCAATCTCTTTCTTCATGTTGGTAACCTTTTGGCACCAAAACAAGTACAATAATTAGACCTAGTTGAGTGAGAATGGGAAATGAGAAGGCTGTTTCAAAAAAGCACATCCCTCTAAACCATAGATAAATGCAAATGGTAAGATTATCAAACAAAATTCACAATTTGGACATAACTAGGTTAAGAGTGTTTGCACAGACGAGTGAGATGACGAGGAGAGGGAGGAGGAAGCTACTCACTTACGATGACATTTTTTAAATACACAAGCATTTCTTATTCAAGCACATATCTTTTTAGCAGAGTATCTATAACACAAAACTTCAGACAACCAGATATTGCTTAGGGTGTCTAGGGATGTAAATGTAAATTGGTAACTTCAATCATGAAGCAGAGATGTACAGATTATCTATATCTATCATGTGTCTAAATTATTCTTCAGTTAGATGAATACTCTCGATACCACTTTTATCTGATAAACCATGTCTCCTACTGCTTTACCAAATTGTCGCATACAAATTGTGAACGCTATTGTTAGTCTTACAACTTGAAGAGAGTCCTTGAATAGTATTTTTTGAACAGTCGCTAGACATGATAAATTTTGCATCCCTACAGCGTTATTCTTTCAACATTTTGGTCTCAAAAAAGACATTACACATGCCCTTGTAGTTTATTAGCACCGTCATCAAGAAACCATGTTTGTTAAAATATAACTAGCTATATGCAAAGAACAGGTATGCTAGCCTCAACCAAATTATGCTGACATTAATAAAATTTTAAAAAACTCGAGCTTCTTCAATTTGTTCCCCATTATAACTGTGAAGGATGAGGAAACACAATTCAGTACCCTGAGGAGTGATTTGACTGGGGTAATTTTTACGGTATTCTCTCTTCCATATTACTACCATTGTTTTTCTACATTCTCTTACATAACACTGGCACACTACTTTCATTAACTCTGTTAGATTTGTCTAGAACTAGAAAGTAGAAATAATGATCTGTTACAGATATAATCAGTAATAACAAGGAAACACCAAAAGATCATGTACCATATATCCTTGGCTTCAGGTATCTGATAGTGTCACAAAAGTACATCACCATTCAATCATTTCCAAGCACATTGCAGTAATTATAATTAAAACTCCACAAAAATTGAAATCAAACCAAATTTACCATTCTTTGCCTAGATGACTAGAATGATGTGCACTCTTTGTAGGCTCGTCCTTTCTTTCTTTTCTTTTTTCTTTCTTTTGGGCAAAGGTTCTGACTAGGATTAAATTACATATAACCTTCTAAGCAATAGCTTGGTAACACAAAGAACATGAAAAGTACATCATTCAATCATTTCTACGCTCATTGCAGTAATTATAATTAAAACAGTAAAACTCCACCAAAACTGAAATCAAATTAAATTTACCATTCTTTCCAAGGTCTTGCCTAGATGACTAGAATGAAGTATAACTCTTTATAGGCAATAGCTTGGTAACACAAAGAACATGAAAAGTACATCATTCAATCATTTCCACGCTCATTTCAGTAATTATAATTAAAACAGTAAAACTCCACCAAAACTGAAATCAAATTAAATTTACCATTCTTTCCAAGGTCTTGCCTAGATGACTAGAATGAAGTATAACTCTTTATAGGCTATAGGCTTCTTTCTTTCTTTCTTTTTTTGGGTTGGGGGGGCAAAAGTTCTGACTAAGAGTAAGTTGCATATAACCTTCTACACAATATCTTGGTAATACAAAGAACATGAAATTAGCTTGCAAGCCTTCTAAACAGTAGCAGAACTTACAGGCCCTGCACATAGACATGGTTTAAAAGGATCTTAGCATGTTGGTAAACATGAAACATTATACTTATTATAGCATGGATAAGAATGTAAATTGTTAAAAAACACAAATGGTTAAAAGTGCTAATATAATGCAGGATGTAAATAGGTTATATGCAATCTACCCTTTCAATGATCTCAAGTACCATTGACAGGTTTTCTTCAAAACATGATACACTGCATTTGGAGATTCATGTCACCCTAATAGATCTCACAGGAGCAAAAGGAAAGCAAGGGGAACATGGATCAATAAGCAAGTTCAATTATAGTGCAGTTTCATAGAAAAAACAAGGAGTTGCAAGAGAAGTTTACATCATAAACTTGAAGGCCCTCCAAAGATAAGTACTAATATAGAAAGAATAGCTAAATGGAAAAACAGGCCTATATAAGTGCATCGGAGAATACATTCAAGAATAGGACAAACTCTGTAAAGTATGTGCTAATGCCTAATGGTTTACAGATTAAATTCTTAAATTCAACAAAATGAAAATAAATTAATATGATAAATAAAGTATGAAATAAGTACAGATGCTTGCCTTCTCCAGGCGTTTTAATATTTTGCCACGTGTTTTTTCCTGCCTCTCAGTAAGTTGTCCTTTGAATGTCTGCCAAGTTACTTCTTCTGCACCATCCTACAAGATAACCATGACCCATCGATCAAGCAATCAAAATAGAAAAATAAGCACATTACATGTAGAAAGAATCTAAGCTGGAGGTATTTACAGAGACAGGTCAAATTACAAGCAAGCAAGAAAATAATCTATGCAAAAGATAATTGACCACAATCAAATAATAACAGAAGCTAGCATACCTCTATAGACTCTTCAATTGCATCTTCAGACATGCCCCATGAGATACCATCTGCCAAAGATGCTTCAACTCTTGCACGTGCAAGTGAGGCTTCACGATCAAGCATCTCTTCACGTAATGCTTTAGCAATCCGTAATTTCTCCAGGTCACCCTCCTAATGCATTCATGCCCATAAATGAAGTAAGAGAAACTTCTTTTAACTGAATTGACAGTATGATGTAAAAAATGAATTTTAAAAATGGAGGGAAAAAAGAAAGAAAGAAATGAAAACAGAAGTATATCATTCACAATCTGGTCATATATGACTACAACAAAAATACCAGGCATGACAATAGGGAGCATAGAGATTTTGTGTGATTTAATTATACATAACCAGAAGACAATTTCAAGAGTTTGTTTATACGAGATTAAGAGCACAATATTTGCTCATTAAATGTTAATTTCTAATTAATGATAATAATGAAAATTAGTAATATGAAGTGTTTTCTCAAACATAACAATGTTAGTTAATGTTCACTATAGGGGCTCAGGTTCACATAGACAGGCTTGCAAGTAAGCCAGTGGCTTTAAATTTTAATTGAGCCCAGAGTGAGCACCAAACAAGAACTAACCAGCCCGGTTATATGTGAGAAGGATCCTGGCTCAAACTCAAAACCATGAGAAAAGTGATTCTATATTTTCATCAGAGTCCCCCAGATGAACTTAGGTCTGTCTTGCAACAAAATTGGGCAAGAATGGATGACCAGATAAAACAAGCAGAACCTGCTTTTACAACGGTAAAATCAATTAACTTTTGGGAGTACATTTTGAGGTCATTGCGGATGCTTTGAGACTCAAAAACTTTTTGGGGTGTGTGGGCCCCAGCTAGGCCTCCTAAACTGTAGCAGAGCCCATGCATACAGGGGGGGTGCGGCACAGCTGTGCCTCAATTAATTTGCACACAATCAGACACTCATGTGTTATATATGAACTTTGAGCTGTGTTTACCTGACCTCACCAGCTGAAAGTGTCAAATTTAACAGCAACAGCACCATTTGTTATACATGGTCTTTGAGTTGTGTTTAACTGACACCTTTGCAGCTCAATGTGTCATCAAAGAACAACAAGAAGAACAAACTATGTTCAACTGACACCTTTCCAATTAGTGGGAAAAAACTGACGCCTCTCAGCTGAAAGTGTCAAACAACAACAAGACAAAAACTAAAGGAAAAGAATAAGAAACAGAAACAAGCATACATAAAATAACATCACATAAATGCTCCAGATGAAGATCATTGAGGATTTTTGACATGATAACAGAGTAAACTGACATTCAAACAGGAATGTGCTAGCTCGCAATTCAAACTTCAATCTTGCTAAAGAATAGTACTTTTTTTTTGCTTTTAAAACGATTAAAGCACTTCGAAAATTGCCATAGCATCACAGCAAGCAAGACAGGAAGTAAATGTTCAAAAATATTTGTAGAGAATTAATTGAAAAAGTTTAAGAATGAATTCAAATGTTTGAAACCTGGATCATATTATCATTTTCCAAGCATTTTTGAGTGTGGAATTAGATAAGACATATAGTAAGCAAAGGTTATGGATGTGACTGTGTGTTAAAATGGCATATACCCTTGTGGACAATAAACAGTATAGTAGGCAGAGAGCAAAAATAATCCTGGAAGAAGTGCAGCTCTACATAGGCTTATGAAATGTGTAATCTTTCTCTCTCAAGAAAATAAATAAGTGGTTACTGATCTTACCGGAGGCATTAACTCAGATGGACCCTGCAATATATATAACCGTGATGAGCTGTCACAATAACTCAAAAGAACATTATATTAGTACAAACTGCCGGATATGAAATGTTCAGCAATAAAGTATCAATTAATAATAAAAACGGCAAACCATTAGTTGCTGGAGTAAAGCATAAATATCCTTCGAGCTACTATTATTAGTGTACTCAGTTATATTTCTGCATGAATTACAATCACCATGATAACATCATGTCATTCTTCTCCCCATCAAAATGGAAAGCATAGTCTAAATTTTGCAACAAGCTATCAACTTCAACTTGAATAAAAGCCGGTTAAAGTAGCTAATATCCTCATCAAGGAAGTATTGACAAGAAAGGTCCTCAAAGGAACTCAGTAGGTAGACCGAGTTAACCAGTAATTCAACTCGGCCTCATACTAAGAATATGTAAGTCTTTAAAATCTTCCCATAATAAGAAAGAGCTTAAATAAAAAGTTATTTAATGACATACTAAAAAGACCAACAATATAGCGAAGTAAACCGATATTGATTTATGGAATCTATGTCAAGATATCAGATCAAAAAACTAGTAAAATATTCACATGAACAGGCTATTTTTTGGCATAACTACTGCAGCTGTTATATGATTAACTATGTAGTTAACAATCCAAGCTTCCACAAACCAAGCTAGTAATAACTTAGAGCTCAATAAACCTTGATAATCCAGCTTGGTTCAACATAAGCTCAAACTGTACTCTCTTCTGTAACCATACTAAATACTAGTAGTCAGTTTATACTGCCATAGGTCAATTGATCCCAAAAATCATAAGATTAACATCATAAGGATCAACCAGAGAATAATCCCATAGCCTACATTAAACAAGTACCATACTAAAAAGACTAATATGCACCAATAATATAGCAAAGTGAAACCGAAATTGATATATGGAATCTATGTCTAGATACCAGATAAGAAAACTAGCAATATATTCACATGAACAAGTTATTTTTTGGGCATATCTATTACCTCTATTCAGCTATTATATGATAAACTGTCTAGTTAACAATCCAAGCTTGCACAAACCTAGCTGGTAATAACTTGAGCTCGAACTGTAGTCTCTTCTCTAACCATATTAAATACTAGTAGTCAGTTTATATAGAACATAAGATTGATCGCATTAGATCATCAGATTGACATCACAAGGATCAACTACAGAATAATCCCATAGCCTACATTAACAAGTACCCAAGCTTAAAAATGGTGGGCCAAAGCGAAAATGAAAGTTGAAGGGTGCTTTTTATATTAAAAAGTAAAGTTTAGGGGTGTCTAAGAAACAAGACCCAAAGTTGACAGGTATTGTTTATTTATTTATTTATTTAGCCCACCTAAATTTGACAGCATTTCTAATGAGCATGTAATTAATAAACAACTAGAAAGTCAACTTACCGGCCGAATCGAACAACATCACCGACATTCAGTTTCGTGTACTCCTTCTTTTTGACCTAGTATATTATTTCATAAATTGCACAAGTAAACTGGGTTAGAAAACACGTCAAAATTATTTTAACAGTTAGTAAAACATTAGCTATCAAAATCAAGAAAACATTCCGAGTCAAGGGAAATTTTCTTGCATGGACATTTAAAATAGATAAGCATTGAAACTATGAGAAATCTTTGGTAGGCAAAGGAATTGAGTCAGGAATGTTACATTCAATACAATCGACTTGCAACTCCGCTCATAAATATCAGGAAATACATTTATTTCTCAAGACTAGAGCTTAATAAAGTTACCAAGTACCAACCATACACGGAATGCAAAAATAATTGTTGTATTATGAAGAAGAGATATAACAATAATCTCTTTTTCTAAATCATGAATTCATGATTAAATTTTCACGATTAAAAATATGAATTACTATAAATCTAAACTGTAATCTTTTGTAAGGAACCACCTGAAATTAGAACCTATATCTGTTTCCAGCTGGATTCCAATACCGAAAGAGGAAATAATATAACAAGAGATGGCAGTGTTAAACTCACCTGTAACAACTGATCTAAATGTTGATCTACATTTGCATGTTAACTGACATTGCGGATTGGAGGGTAAGCTAGCATGGAAAGAACAAGTTAAACTAGTACAGCATTTTTGGGCTCCCGTTCTATGACTATTTTATATATGTAGATCAAGATGCACAGTGGGGATCATCAAGAAATGACCCACAAAATAATATCACTAGACATTCTCTCCGTCTCTATTCTACCTGATATCAAAAGTTCTCTCATTTGATCTGGAACACCGATTTAAGTACATTTCTAACACTTAGGGAAAGGTCAGTGTTATCATCTGGAAGAAATAAAACTGGTGGGTTTAACTATCTTTACATTAGTCAAAACTATTTAAATAACTTCCTGACAAGAAAATATATGGTAGACTAACTAATATTTATGTCATTCAGCTAATGAGAGAGCCTAATGCAACATTTCAGATCTTTTAAGAGATCTAGATTAAGGATCTGACCAAGTACTCGGATCAGGGTTCTATATGAACAGACAGACCAAATTCTTTATTTGTACCTGATCAAACTGGTCATACCAGATCAAGTGTGGATGTAGATCTTACCCACGGCAGGTTCATTTGAAATATGTTAGGTTAATCAAATTCACATTTCCACTCTAAAGTGTCAAGATTGGAAGTCAACTTATCTGGACAAAACTACAAAACTGCTTAGCTGAAACTTGAGGAAGAAAAATCAGAACCCCAAACCATTTCCAAACCTGGATCTAAACTGGATTGCATCACTTGGTCATCAACAATTATTTAGAGTGAATACTGTGGAGATTTTTGACATGGCATATAAACATATATGGAAATAAGAATTGCTACATGCGCAGTGAAATATGAAGAGTTGGGAGAGAGCATTCTTAATATAATAATACTTAAAGAGATGGAGACCACTGCATTTCCCTAAACACGATCAAAGTGTAGATACATAATTAACCCAGAGTAATAGTGTGATTAATACTGCAGCCTAAAAGAAGCTTTTATAACACATGTTTCAGTTATGCATAGCAGCATAAGTAAAAGGTTGCCATATAGGCATAAACCATGTCAACAAAAATGAAGATAAAAAATCACACTAAAATCATTTGAGTCCATCTTTGCACAAAAAGTACCTCATTTTTGTTGACAAAAGTGCCATGTGTACTCCCGATATCATAAAGAAAGGCTTCATCATCTTGTTTGAACTGCAGAACTGTAAGAAAACAGCCTAATTAGCCACGGTATTCAGGGTGAAAGAACTATATTACTCTGCAGGATTCTCTTGTACCAGCAAATGCTATATTATGTGTATTGATTGGATAATAGAACCGATTTCACAATAAATAAAATCAGCTTACGTGGCTTTAAATTTCATCTATTCCAGAAATAATAGGATGATATCGGATGGTAGACCAAATCAGAGCCAGTCTGAGATTTTAAGATCAATAATTTTATAGATAATAGCAATAAAAATGAGTAAGGGGTAAGTCTAATTATGATATGAACAAAAAGAACCCAAATATAATAGCAATAAAAATGAGGTCAGGATTAAATATTCTTCAATTCAAACAACTGAACTATTACGCACTTGAAATGTCAAAACACTTTGACTTAACCTTATTATGAGAACATCATAATCCAGATCAGAAGACTGACATTAAATTAAGGTGAGAAGGCTTCTTTATAATTCTGTTTTACAAGGTCTTACAGTGGACCTGAACAAGTATAGGGCATTGCTAACTCAAATACATGGAATATGCTGCCATTCCTACTGGATAATTGAATAAAATTTTGACCAAGAGAAATGTAGTCTTTATAAACTCACGATTTTCAAGTGTGCTATAAAAGGCAGACCTTAGAAGTAATTTATTCAAGAGATATACCGTGTAAGGGTGGAGATGATTTTGCCCTTGGGTCTATACACCTGCGGTGGGGATGCTCACCGAATTTGATCGCATGGTGGGGATGGCCAGCCGAATTTGTTGTCGTGGTGGATGGATCTTGTAAGGATGAGTATTTGGGGGCGTGGATTGTGCTTCTTACCTATGTCTACATGTTTTGGTGTAACTTGGAAGACATCGTATTCACCATGGATCCCTCAGGTTTGGGGGCATGAATCGTCTCTTTCTACATTGATTCGAGTGTTGTTTGTCGATGTTGGTGCAACCAAGGAGGGCTAAAGCAGTTGTAGGTGCAACCAATGAGGCTAAGGCACAAGTGGGATAGAATTGTTCAAAGTTACTATGTTAGCGGAACAAGGAGATCAAGGGCACTAAATTGGGGTTTTTTTGTCGATGTTGGTGCAACCACGAAGGAGAGGGCACTAAGTCGGATCAAATTAGGTGATGTTAGTGCAGCTCATGGGGTTTAGGAGCTAAATTGGGGGATTTTGATCGATGTTGGTGCAGCCAATGGGAGTCGTTAGGGCACTAAGTCGAAGGCAATTATTGGATCTTGGTGGATTAGTTAACATGCAATGCAACAACGGCTAGCTTGGTTTGCTCATGTTTGGGCATGATCATGGGAACGAGGTTTAGGCTTTTAGGATGTGAATCTAATCTTTTTAGGCTAGTTTATATGAAGGGGTTCACGCACGTGAGATTGTATCAAACTTGTTTGTTCCTCTTTCTTGGGTTTTTTTTTTTTTTTGGAGGGGGGGGGGGGGGGGGGGGGGGGTTGGTCAGCTCACAGTTTTATCTATATAAAAAAAAAGGATCATCATTATTCCCACCTTCTCATTTTTATTGTAAGAGAAACACTACCCCATCCCTTTGAACATTCTTCAACTCATTCACATCCAAATCCATCAATCATCTCTTTATTATTCATGCATTCTAGAATCTCCATCTTGAGCACTTCCTTGATACTTTTAACTAATTAACTTCTTATTCATTCTTTGCTAATTCATTGTTAAAGATGAATATGAAATATCTTGCTTCCATAATTTTCCTTCTATGTAATCATTGTCAATACATAGATAGTTGTGAGAGTAATGTCACCATAGCTTATGAACATCAATGATTACAACATGTGTTATTAAGCATGAAATATAAAATACACATACCTGCATGGAATCGAGAAATTGTTGGATGTTCAAGTACGAAGTCACATAGATCTACCCGTCCAAACATGTAAGCACCTTTTTGTGACCTACACATAGAAAATAGTAATGTCACCAACTTTGTGACAACAAAAAAATAGTATTGATATTACTTCCCCTTTCCTTCGATCCATTGTTATAAATATCATTCGTTACAACCGTTACACCGATCACCGGTCGTTAGATTATTTTGGACAAGCTAACATTACCGAAACCAGTGTTTGAAAAGTTAGTCGTTCGTTATA
Organism: Hemerocallis citrina; assembly: GCA_017893485.1. NCBI lineage: Eukaryota > Viridiplantae > Streptophyta > Magnoliopsida > Asparagales > Asphodelaceae > Hemerocallis > Hemerocallis citrina. The sequence goes on along the minus strand of CM030359.1, from coordinate 334,018,952 downwards.
TCAACATGTCTTAAATATTTCTACCTGATTATTTGGTGTTATAAAAGAGGAAATGCCGTTGACCCTTGAGTTAGAGTCCCAACCCAAATCCGATTAGACCCTAACTCATCATATAAAAAAAGAGAAATAGGTGAAAAATTCAACTAAAATACATTATCGTCTTTCATTCTTATCGCTTCCTCTCCCAAAAGTTTACCACAGCACCACTCATCTCATTGTTATTTATTGTATAACATGCAGAGGAGATGTGATCCTGAGGGTTTTCATTTGTTGAACATGTGAAGAAGAGATTCACTCGTAATCTCTAATAATAATGGACAGTATTGGGGGTTTGTAATTGTATTATAGATTAGAGAGAGGTGAGAGACTAAAAATAATTATGATGAAGATATAAAAAAATACATCATATTCATCCCGATCCCATTGACTCTCTCTTCAAAATTACAAATTTGATTTTATGTTCACTACATCTTTTTTTTAAATTAAGCTAATTGCTTCTATGAGTATATATACAACAAGAATAATAAATTAGCATCTCCAACGTTAGCAAACAATAAATTAAAAAATTACTTTAAAGTAGCATGAGTAGATTGCTATATGGAGAGAACAAAGAGACCTTTTAACTTATCTTCAAGTTTTCTTGTGAATAATTGATTTTTTTGTTCTTCAAATCTTTAATAATATAGATATCTTTTATGTACTAGATTTCATGCAGGCAATTACACATTTTGGTTATAACTACTATTACTTGCATTAGGTCGCTTATATTTGTAATATATTATGGGTAAAGTACATCTAAATCACAATTATAATACATATTTTCATCCGATATATTAACCCGATATTGTTTAAATATCGCAGATATATCACCGATATCTGGTATCCGATATGAAAGTTATCTTTTAATACAATACTGATATCCGATATTTAAAACATTGCTTCAAACTCAATGATATATATATATATATATATATATATATACACACACACACAATAGTCTCCTCAAAATTCATCAAGTGTAGAAAAAATGAAGAAGTTAACAAAATATACTCAGATTATGGAAGGAATTCATGTCAATCCACTTGTCTACCCTAAAAATACCATAAAAATTAGCTTTTAAAGTTTTCCATTCATTACTTTCTGCCCAACATCCTGCATCATGCTCAAACTCTAGACAGATATGAAGATTAATATCCAATTAAAGAACCATCATAAACTTCTCAATAACAACACATCCAAGAACCACCCTCCAACCAACAACAACAACAATATTCCTGAACTCAACATCACCAGACCCTAAAGATTTCTTTAGCCTGATGTTGCTGATCTGTATACAGTCCCCCCTTACTCCGATGGTAGTATAAGTAATGTAGGAAGACAATTGAAGTGGATGGCACGTCAGAGGTTGGAGAAATTAAATCCTTGCGACTTCTTTATGTTATACATCAGCTTTGTGGGAAATTTAGCTTTGTTGGACATAAAGAATGTACATAAAATGTGATTGAAAGGGTGACGAATGTTTATTTCTATACATGTCGAACTTGAGAATGTTTATCATCTCTCTCGCAAACCCCCAAATTCAACCAACCACCTCTAAAAATTTCAAATTTTTAACTATATTCAAATATCAGCAACCTGAATTAACCACAGAAATCACATCTACTAACTCCGAAAGGGGGGGAAGCAAGACCAATTCACTTACACATCGAGCTGCTCGACAATGGCACCATCCTTGAGGACCTCGAAGGAGAAGGGCTTGGTAGGCGCCTGGCTCCACGTCGGAATAGAGTAAGGAACGTCAACTCGACGACAAGGAGTGGGATTAGGGTTAGGGTTGGAATTGGGGGCTGAATTCGAATCTTGAATTGGTTCGTGGGAATTAGGGGTTGAATCCGAATCTTCAGGTGTCTGGGTTGGAGTTGGAATTGGGGTTGGAGTTGGAGTTGGGGTTGGAGGTTGAGGAGAGTCTGGATTGGGCTCAGGGTTAGGGTTTTTGGGAGGGGGAGGACTCATGGGGACCTTCATGGGCGGCGCGTCTTCTTCTACTTCTACTACGGGGGTTTGGGTTGGAATTCCAAAGGGAGGCAGAGGAGGGTTGGGATCAGGGTTTTTGGGAGGAGGAGGTCCCATGGGAATTTTCATGGTTGCGAAAAATTGAGAACGGCGGTTTGGTGTTAGGGTTTAGAAGGAAGAAGACGATGCACCAATTGGATATTTTAAAAAAGAAAAAGATAAAATAAAAATAAAGAAGTACATATATGTCAGAATAAATAATTTGAGAAATTTGAAAACAAAAGTAATCTAAAATCATTTATTTTGTAAGAGCATTCACAATGGTGTTTCTCATTTTTTACAAAATGACAGTTATAGAGGATAGGAAAATTGTATGCAGTGCTTGTTTGTTATATTTTTGCTAGAAAATGAGAAAGACGAGACATGATGTTTCGTCTGTTAGTTTTTTTTTTAAGAATTAATTAATTACTAATTAACTATTAAAATATGTTAATTAAATAAATTAAATAATATAATATTACCTAAAACCTAATTAAAATACCCACTAAACCTAAAACCCACCTAATTAACCCACCCCAAAAGCTGGACGGGACATGTTGTCTGGTCCAAGCTTTTTTGCTTGTGACGAGACAACATGTCTCGTCCGAGCTTGTTTTGGGATTTTTTTTTTTTCTCTTCATCCAGTCCGTCCGATCAATTAAATAAAAAAAAATTGTCAGACGAAACATGTTGTCTCGTCCAATCCCATTAAAAAATTGAAAAAATTAGGGACGGAACATGTTGTCTCGTCTCTTATAATTTGATAATCGCAATTTGGTTTCTCAAAAATGAGAAGCCACTGTAGTTAGTTTGCCATAAAATGGCAAAATAGCAAACTACTGCAGCATCTCATTTCTCAAAAAATGAGAAATTGGCAAATATAGCAAACGATTGTGGATGCTCTAAGTGAGTTTTTCTCAAAGGTTTTTTTTTTTTTTTCCTTTCTAGTTTTGGAGTAATCTAATAGGAGTTGGGTTTGGGGTGGGAGCGTTCTGTTAGTGTAACGCCCCGAATCCCAAATACTGCTGAATTCGAGATGTTCTACAGGATCTTTCCACTTTATTTAGTACAATTTTACAAGGAAATTTGAACTTTTCACTTTACATCAGAGTTACATGAAAATATTACACTTCACATTGCACAGCGGAAGTAAAATTTACAACAATTAAATAAATGTACAACAACATTGTATAATCTTTAAGCATCCGTTCCTCTTTAATCTTTATCATGTCACTTACCTGCATATAAGACTATGGGTACGTCAGTTTATTCAACCGACGAACATTATACACGGTCATCCTCTCTATGCCGGAAATAGTATAACTTATTTTCCATATTTAGCAAACACAAACTTGTCACATATCAAACTAAAGGGACTACCCTATTGATGTCGTGTTGTGATTGTGCACTTAGTCCTTAATGCAATTATTTATATTAGATGACACTAATGCGCACTTGTTCGGATTCTATGCATCCCATACTACATAGGACCGAGGGCAAGCCTCTTAATCGTTCTTCATCTTTGTAGGGTTCAATCCCTCGCCATGACTTAATCTACTACTGTAACTACGGTGAGTATCCTAGATGATCATGAGTACAAGCTCGTGTACAGAAAACCTAGAAGGGAATCCCACGCCATGTTTTGACTCATCAAGCATGCATTTTGTGGCAATTCAGCCTCCTTCATGGCACACGATCCTCTTGCAGTCATCAAACATCCCACAAGCGTGGCTAAAGTCCGATCATTACTGAGTTGTGCCCACGCCATGTCTTGACTCATCAAGCATGCATTCTATGGCTCACACACCCGCACCGTAAACTCTAGTTCTCATACTCGTGTTTTTCTCTCACTTTCATCACGTCTTCACTATGCACTAATCCTTAGTTTAATAGAATCATGAATAAAATCAAAGCTCTAGAGTTAGCCTCTCCACTAAACCGGACTTATTCATTTATTCAAACATGACCAACCTTGGTCTTTCATTTCAAATTTCATTTCATCTCTTTCCAAATGCCGGGGGAGACTTAGCTACTCTTTTGTTTCAATTCCAATTCACAATTTCCAATTTGAGCATTTCCGACTCATAAATTCATATTCATAATCATAATAGATTTCTTTTTCAATAGCATGATCTCTAAATTCATTCATGAGTCCATAATCATACATGGAATTTTATACTTCACCAAATATCAATTTCACATTGAAATCACATCACTAAATGAATATTCACATACCATAAATTTGACACTATTCTCAAATGAGAATAATTCACAATGCATAATTTCTATTTTTATTCCACTTCTTTTCTAATATTTTATTTCAAGCCTTTCTACAAAGTGCAACTTTTATACCATACAAGTATATAACCATAAGTCTAAATTATACATTTTATTCTCAAATCATATTTTATTCTATGTAATTAATCCCCAAATTATTTTTCATAAGCCTCATATATTTTTAGAAGAATAACCATATTTTTTTCATAATTTTTGGATCACCAAAACACTCGTAAAAAAAATGTTTTTTCTAAACTGCCGAAGCCAAGAATCGAACCCAGAACCACAGAGGAAACTGCCCAAGGCACAGGCCACTAGGCCGAATGCTCCAATCGTTATAAGGCGGGCGGAGAGCGTTATATGCTCTCGGCCGCTCATATTGTATTAAAAAAAATTGAAATAAAAGAATGTTGCCCACGAGATTCGAACCAGCAACCTCAGACCGAAACCCACTGTAGCGATTAAAGCCATCCCGACCGCTTGAGCTACGCACTCAAGTTGTCAATAATGCAACTCAAAATTCATTTAAACCAATTTTCTCTGTTGTTAAAACGTTTCGATGTTCAACTAGTCCTCATTTCATTTTACTTTTATAAAAATTACTGTATAATGTCCAGATTGACTAATATCATCATAAATTATATCCAGTATGAAAAAATAATTTTTTTCAACAATTAAAATATATTTTTCATACAATTAATTTGAATTCTACATTATAACTACCACATTTCTTCATTTCGACATTTCTTAACAATTAACACTACTAATCTCTTTATTAGCAAACTTCACATTAATTCTCTATTTTTAATCTTTTACCAAACATACAAAATTATATCTTAATTCATTTATTTCAATGCAACACAAAGATTCATTTAAACACACAAAGTAGCATTGTCAATCTACTAACTTTTTGTATATAATTTGTGATGTAGATAATGAAACTATCTTCAACAATCCATGGCCATAATTAATTCACTCACAATTTAGCCTTTACTAATAGAACCACATACAATTTCACATCCACATTTCAATCAATCCATAGGTCATTTTTATCAATTAAATGCGTACTCTTATTAATATTTTTCATGCTTCATTCATTCAATTCAATCTAGCATGCATCCTAATTAGAAATATGGAAAATTTACCCACCTTATTGAAGAAAGTACAACTAGCAACCTCCTAGACGAATGTCCTTGCAAACGAATACTTCTCCTCCTAGATGCGCGCACACGAACCTCCAAGCACACCAAAAAACCGAGCACTCCTTGTTGAAAGCCGGCCTCCTTCTTCTTGGTTGATGCACAAACCCACACAATTCTCTCAATCTTTTAACTCACTAAAATAACTACTAGATAAAGTATTTTGAACTATAGGTTGGAGAAAATAATTTGCACAAGAATAACTAGCCGGGGGGGGGGGGGGGGGGGGGGGGGGGGGGGGTATTTATACAAAAAATCAAGGAGAATGGATGGCCAAGATTGAAGTAGGAGTTAGGAACAAGTGACTTAGATTTAAGGAGGAGTTATACTAACCACCCATAATCAAGTAACCACCACACCATGATTCCCATTAAAATTTTGATTTCCCTCCCAAAAGATGCAATCCGGCCATGCTCCAAAGCATGTGCATTTGCACGTGTACGTGCAATACACGTGCATGCAACTTGGTCTCCAAAAAAATTTGGACATTATATTTTATAAATAAAAAAAAATCTTTAAATTGTATCCTACATGACAAGTTGTATTTAAAAATAAGATTGACTCATGGGCTTTAGTTTATGGGCCAAAATAATAATTTTAAAATAAAATAAATGAATTAAATTTTGGGCTTTAAGAAAAAGGCTTTTTATCTAATTGAAAGAAGGCTTTATAGAAAAATAATTAAAGGCACATATTTAAATATCTATACTCATCATGATGAAAATATTTACCCAAAATATTGATTGTGCACACTACGTGCAAAATAAAATAATTTTTCATTAAATGAAAAATCGGGGCATTACAGTTAGAGCATCCACAATGGTGTTTCTCATTTTTTAGAATATGGCAGCTACAGTAATAGCAAATAGAGAAATCGTCTGCAGTGGTTGTTTGCTATAATATTCTCATTTTTATAGTCTGACGATACATGTTGTAACGTCTGATGGCCCCGTTTAAAAAAAAAGAACGTCTCTCTCAATTTTTTTTAAAAAAATTGCGGGACCTATGCTTGTTTCTCTTCGACACTTTAAATGCGGGTCTCCCCTCCCCCTTCATCCGTTCGTAAGGGAATTGCTGCGATGGTATAGTGTTGGCCCGATCCAGCTTATGCTGCACATGTGGAGACACGTTAAGGGGTTCGTGCTGCATTGCCAGGCTACGAGGATAGAGCTCTGTCTCAACGTTCTCCGTCGGTTATATAAGATTCATCAGAAGATGCTGACGGGGTATCGATTCTATCTCACCGCTTGGAAGGGAGTCAAGTTAGTTGATATCCCCGACCCAGTGAAGTATTGGAAGGACAAATATTATCTGATTTGGAGTAAGGAACCGTGGGACATCCCAATGATCTAGAGGGAGGACGTGCCGAGGAAAGCGAAGGCGGAGCCGTATCTTAGCCCCAAAAAAGATAGGATGGTCGGAATTCTTTTGGATCGACCGACTCTGCACTGGAAAGATATCTCAGAAGATAATCTCTTTGGGGGGGGAGGGGGTCTAAGTCTGATGAACCCTAGTATGAATTTTCTTTTTATTTGTCGTCATCCCTTAGTTTGCACGAGTTCTTCAAGTTTTCCAACACTTGTCTTTTTTCTTGCAGGAGACCCAAGCATGGACTTTGACGACATCATGAGTAGGCGTTCGGCTCTAAGCAGTAAGCGGGTCAATGAGAGGAAGAGGAAGCACACAGTCCTCCGATCGGCGGCGTCGAAGGTGACCAGGGGTGAGAGCGGTTCTACATCCGTGGTGGATTTAGATTCCACGCCTGTGGCTCTGACCATTTCATCAATTGGAGATCTCCCCTTTTCGGCGATGCTTGCTCTTGATGCTCCCCCTCTCACTGCGGCAGCCGAAACGATCCTGATTGATGAGTTAAAGAGGATCTTCATCCCCAATTGGCAAATGCGGAGGCACGATGGCTTCCTCGGGGACTCGACGAGCTGTATGGACGTAGTTCGTCACTTGGCTACGCCCAAGGACAAGGCCTCCATGGAGCACAGTACCGTGGCGACTCGGCTTTGGAGATTGCAAAGGCGCAAATGACCATAAGTGTTCAATGCTTTGCTTAGTCGTAGGTCTTATTTTGCAAACCTCCCTCACTCCTCGTTCTAAACTTTGGTTCTTGCTTTCTCGCAGTCGATCTGCCATTTTAGCTACTTGCTAAGGCAAATGGCAGAGCAGGAGCAGGAGTTGAAGGCCGTGCAAGACTGGGAGAAGGTCGAGCGGTCGAAGGCGAAGAAAGAGTCTGAAGTGGCCGCTCTCTGGGTAGAGTCTCAAGTTGCTAAGATCACTCTGCTGGAGGCAGCACTGGCGAAGGCGAAGGAGAGCACCGAATTGGAGAAAGAGGAAGTTGCTCGAGAAAGGGCTGCAGAGAGGGAAAAAGCGGCTCGGGAGAAGGAGGCAACCGTGCGAGAGGCGGAGGTCGCAGCGGAGAAGAAGGCCATCGGATATTTGGATAAGAACATGCGGAAGGCGTACGCCAGGGCTTTGAACGATGTTGGCGAGCGCATCCCTGACTTCGATCGCTCGGGGTATCGTTTGTTTTCTGACAAGGAGGAGGATGGCAAAGAAGGGGAAGAGATAGAAGGCGGGGAGGGAGAGTAAGATGGTGTGGCGGACCCCCAGATGGCCATAGTGACAGTGTCAGAGGCGGCTGAGGGGAGCGGCCACGCACTAACACCCCTCGTAGATTCGTCCGCCGAGGTGGACACTTGACCTCCTTCGCAGCTTCTTTTATTTTATTTTTAGTCGTAGATTTCTCTTCGTGTTCCGATTGTCGTGATGCCTAATAGCAAACTAGCTACCACTTTTGTATCCCTACTAAGTAATGCGAACTCTTTTTTTTGTGCGGTAATGCTTGTGACTTTTATTCAACATAGAACTATCCTGTAGCCCTAGTTGGATATGGAGTCATGTTTTTAGACTTGTCTCGATCTAAGAGATTTTCGTCTCTTTTGTTGGATTTTCCAGGTCAGCGAGGTGCCACGTCTTCGTTCTGAGCTTGGCATAGTCAAATTGGGGTTAGCCCGGTCCCGAGAGATGCTTTATAAGGCCGAGCGAGAGGCATGTCACTTATGGGTGACCCTAGCTCATCGAGATATTGAGATGAGGCGCCTTGAGTAAAGGACTCGTGAAGTGCCACCCGAAGGCAAGGATTCCTGCCCCTCGATGGCGTTCAGTCAAGGTTTGAGACTCAAATTCCTACATCACTCTCTATTTGAGGCGAGATCCGAGAGGGACGAGTTGAAGAACGTGGTGCTTGAGAAGAGCCTCGAGGCAGCGCATCTCCGAAGGACTGTCTCCGATGTTTCTCGTGGGGGCAGTTTGGGCCGAATGCCTCACTTGAAGATTAAAGTGACGGACGACTCATTGAAAGAGCGAGTCGTTGAGCTAGAGGCGGAGAACCTTCTTCTGCGATGACTTTCTGAGGGGAGTAACGTCAGAAGCACTTCCCTGCCCTCGAGGTGAGTATGCTCAAGAAAGATCATTCCACGAATTAGCGCTTCGTTTGCCTCCCGTTTTGCGACATCCTTGGGACGCAGAAAGTGGAGTGGTTGGCTCGTTGAGTGGAGCATCTATTGGGGCAACTGTTAGGCTCTCGGGAGGCGATGACCCTACTTGGCTTGCTGGGTTAGAAACCTCTGCAAAAACAAGGTGACAGCAACACAGCACTCGCCGGCCCCGCGTGTCGCTTAACCGAAGTATCCCGCTCCCTAGGAGGGGCTAGGGCAGAATTTTTTAATATTGTAGTCTTTGTTTCATATAAGTTGCATCTTGAATCTTGATGAAAATAATGTAAATAATGTAAATAATGTATAAGTTTTTGGGCTAGAATTAGACTTGTATCCCAAATCTTGGTGAAATAATATATTGCATCCTTTGATCTGGTAACGAGCTTTTTCGAAGAGTTTGTGTTTGGCTAACTTTCGGAAGAGGAGCTCAACAGTTGTAGGAACAATTTCGAATGGTGAGTTACTTTGTACTCCCTCGTTCGCAAGTAGCAAAAGTTGTATCGAACCAACTGTTGGACTCCGAACTTGTCGTTTAGAGAGTATCAACAGTTGTAGGAGCAATTCCGAATGGTGAGCTACTTTGTACTTGCTCATTCGCAAGTAGCAAAAGTTGCATCGAACCAATTGTTGGACTCCGAACTTGTCGTTTAGAGAGTTTCAACAGTTGTAGGAGCAATTCCGAATGGTGAGCTACTTTGTACTCGCTCGTTCGCAAGTAGAAAAAGTTGCATCAAATCAAGTGTTAGACTCCGAACTTTTCGTTTAGAGAGTTTCAATAGTTGTAGGAGCAATTTCAAATTGTAAGCTACTTTGTACTCGCTCGTTCGCAAGTAGTAAAAGTTGCATCAAACCAAGTGTTGAACTCCGAACTTGTCGTTTAGAGAGGGTCTGTGCTCGGTGAAAGAACATTAAGATAATAGTTTTTCTGAGAGAGAGAACTGCTTTGGCTGCTTCCGGGTTGCGAGCTATTATTACATTTGCAAAAACAGACTAAATAAGAAAGGAAATGCTCTAGAGCTAGCTAGAAGTTGCTTGGAGTGGTGTTTTAACACCCTTTTGGTACTTCAATAGGTGCTCCGCATTCCATATCCTTGGCACTCTCCTTCCCCCCCCCCCCCCCAAGTTGATAAGCGCCAAGTCGGATAACTTTGGAGATCCTGTATGGTCCTTCCCAGTTAGGTGCTAGCTTGCCCTTCTTGCTTGGAAAAGAAATTGATAGCTTCCTGAGCACTAAATCTCCTTCTTTGAGATTAGTAGGGCGGACTCTCTTGTTGTAGGATTGCACGATCCTACGTCAATAGGTTTCTTGCCGAATGAGGATCTCTCGTGGATCTCATCGATGAGGTCCAAGTTACCGCGAACCTCGTCCGTGTTTTGTTCTTCGTTGTAGGCGATCAAGTAGGGTGAAGACAGACCAACCTCAAGTGGGATAACGGCCTCAGAGCCGTAAGTGAGGTTGAAAGGAGATTCTCCCGTGGGGGTCCTCTTTGTAATGCGATAGCTCCAGAGCACATTGGGGAGCTGCTCTACCCACAAACCCTTAGCAGACTTGCTCAGTCTCTTTTTCAGGCCGGAGAGAATTTGCCGGTTGGCGTTCTTTGCTTAACCATTGGACTGTGGGTGGGCGATCGAGGAGAATCGTTACTGAATGCCCAGGTCTGCACAGAAAGTGCGGAAGGCTACCCCCATGAACTGAGTTCCATTGTCCGTTACCAAAATTCGAAGCACACCGAATCTAAAGACAATGATTTTCCAAAAGAAGCACTGCACTCTATTTTCTGTGATTGTCGCTAGGGGCTCGGCTTCGATCCATTTAGAGAAATCGTCGATTGCCACAACGAGGAACTTTAGCTGGCCCAACGCTGAAGGAAAAGGCCCGAACAGATCCATTCCCCACATTGTAAGAGGGGTTGGGCTGGATAGAGAGGAGAGCTGGGCTTGAGGTAAGTGGCAGATCGTTGAGAATTTTTGGCAAGGGCCGCATCGGCGAACGTGTTCGGCATCGCGAAGGAGAGTGGGCCAGAAGTATCCATAGTTCAAGATTTTGCGGGCGAAGGACCTTGCTCCCAATTGAGCGCCACATATCCCTTCATGGACTTCCTCTAAAGCATACTGGGCTTCCTCGGGGGAGAGACATATCAAGTAGGGTCTGCCGTTTACTTGAGTCTATGAGCGTTTGTAAATGACTCCCTCGATGAATGTGTACCGCTCGGCTCTGGTTCGGATCTTTCGAGCCTTTTTAGGGTCAAAGGGAAGGATCCCATCTCTGAGGATGTAACCCCTGTTCCCGAGTATACAGATTCTCATTTTCCGTATTTTTGTATTTCAATTTCTTCTGTAAATTATTCTGTCCTTTGAAGCCGATAAAGCCATTGTATCATATTATTACTATTGACTATTTTATTTTATATGAAGCCCAATCTTATAGCCCAAACCAAGTCCTATTCTAAATCACCTTTTATATATATTATTTATTGAGCCCAACATATTCTATGATTTGATTAACTATTTAATTTGTAAGCCCATTTCTCCAATACAATTTTTAGCCCAACTCATCTAAACCAAGACCCAAATAAATAAAAAGAAACATGTCAGCACAATCCCTTCTCATTCCGATAACATACCCCCATTAAACTAATTAATCACTCCACTAATCCACCCCTTCATTTCCTAACCGAAATCTACCAACTAACTCCTAATAAATTATCCATTAACCATACCCATTATATTATTATATATTAAACCCCCCTGTTCTCTCTCTCTCTCACCCATTCTCTCTCCCTCCTCTATCTCCTTCTTTCTCCCGCTCTCTCACCGTCTCTGTTTCGCAACGCCAACAGAGAACCCATTTCCCTTGTCTCCCTCTGGCTCCACCTCCACCACCATTGTCGCCGCTGTTGCCCCGTGCTCCTGTCGTCACCACCAGTCATCGTCATCCCATAGTGTCGTCCTCGTATCCGTTGCCCATCGCCATTGCCGAGCTTTGTCTTCCTCTCGACCTTCGACCTCACCACCCCTGTCTCCTTCCCCTCACCTCGTCGACTTCCGCCATCTCCTCCTCACGAGCACCTCCTACTCGCACCGCCACCCTCCTCCTTCCTCCAGTCAACCTCTCGCTCTCTCCCTATCGCCATTAACCCATCTTCACCTCGTCGCCATCTCGTGCTCACCTCCGCTATACCATGCTCTGATCGCCCCTCCGTGCACCCCTACACCCTCCGAATATCCCCTCCGTCCTCTTCATCGACATCTAAGCCCTGGGAGCAACCCGTCGTCGTCTCTCTGTTTCGAACCGAAAACAGAGCTCCGCTTCGTCGAGGCTGTCGTCACCATCGTCGCTTCCCGGCCGTGGTGCGTGCCGACGTCGCTCCACCCCCGTCCCGATCGTCGCGTCGCAATCGCTCGCGTCGTTCTCTCTTTCTCTCTGCCGAGGTTGAAGACAATCACCCATTAGGTGATTTCGGTGTTCTGTGTTTGGCACACAGCGGATCTCGATCCCTGTTTGCTGTTTGGACAGTAAGAGATCCAGTTGCAGTTTGTTTGGAGTATTACTTGATTTGTTATTCTCACTGTTTGGGTGTTTTGCTGTTCGGGGACAGGACCTACTGATTTTGCTGTATTCGCTGTTTTGTGCATGGTTGCACGTATTTCTTGATCATGGTTTGTCGCCCAGGATTCTGATCCTGTTATTCTTGTATTCGGTATCATCGTCGTCGGTTATCAGGCAAGTATCCTCTTGTACAACTCGTTTGTTCTCGTACAAGCTTCTTTTGAAAAATACTGCAAGTATATTCTTTGACTCTAATTCATATTCATCGATCGAATTGAAAACTGTTGCTATACTTAATCTGTTGATCTCGTATACGTACATGATCGTGAATACCTTGTTGCCACATGCATTACATGAACACGACTGATACACACATATGTACTCTTAGGATTTGACATGATTATGTGCATAAATATTTTACCCGTGATAGTAGTTTAAATATGATATCTTGTTATTGTTGATTAAAATTAATAAAAGTAACAAGCCGGGGTATAAGGGTAAAGGCCATAGTAGTGGACAATATAGGTAAGTGTACTCGGAAGGGGGCCCGTGTTTCCCATGATTTCAAGTTATATGGAACTAAGTGCCACATAGAACTAAGTGCCACGTCAGGGGTTGACGGGGGCCACCTTTAGAATTTACGGGGGCCACCTCTAGAATCTATTACATGATTACAAGTTATATGGAACTAAGTGCCACATGGAACTAAGTGCCACGTCAGGGGTTGACGAGGGCCACCTCTAGAATCTACGGGGACCACCTTTAGAATCCATTTCCGATTACATGACATGATATGATTCCTGTTTACATGATGCCTGAGTACACGGTCCTATAAAATCCACAACTAAGTCTAAACGCAAACTTGTTTGAATGTAGCAACTATGTAGTTTGTATGAAGTGCTACCTAGATAGTAATAATACAAGACTTGAATATGATCACTTGACACTTGATACTTGATACTTGATACTTGCTACCCGTTACTTGTACTTGTTCACTTGACACTTTCTACTTGTTTATATGATACTTGATACTTGATCCTTGACACTTGTTACATGTACTTGATACTTGTTACTTGATTACTTGTTTACATGCCACTTGTTTCATGATGTCTTGTTCATGATCCTGTTTACATGTTGTATTTCTCCTATTACATGATTCTTGATTCCTTACTCTTTTTCATGCTAGATAACCCCCCAACCCCTGCTACTATATTCTTAAGCGCTTATAGTTGTGTTTGAATCTTTTGGGATAATTGATTCTGAAACTCATGTCTCATTGTGTCTGTTTCCACACATCTGTAACTAGGGGCTCTTCATTCCGCGTATCCCACGTAAGTTGTGGGAATAACAATTGGAGGGTATTATTCCCATACCATTTTTTTCTTCTAGAACTATTGCAAACATTACTTTTTTTACAATTTATGCACACAAACTAAACTACCCTTTTTATATATATATATATATAACGATGCGATGTAATACAGGATTGATCAAATCTTGCGAGCAACCACTAGAAAGTGATGAACCATCCTGTGATTAAAGAGACAACAATAATAGGTTATCAAACTTAACTCCCGGAACTAGAGAAGAGTTAGTAAAGGCATTCGATTTGCAAACATGAAAACTTAAGTCCATGCATCTTTTATCTTTAGTATGAAAAGTCCTTCTATGTTGATGTCCAACATCTAATTTAAAGCTGCAAGCTTCATCGATAAAAACTAGCAAGAAGAAAGACCATTTGTTTCGTTAAGAATGTCTATTCTTTTAATTTTTTTAAGGCCTAACAAATTTCATTTACAAAGAATGTAATATGGCAATTAACAAAATCAATTTCATTTAATTGTTTGGTTTTTTTTTTCTTTCCAAAACCCAAAAACGTGTTTGGTTAGGGTGTTTTGTGAAAAGTGTTTTCACAAAACTCCAACTTCAGTCATTCTCTCTCTACACGAGCGCAACCTTACATTTTTAGAAAACTGTTTTTGAAAACTCCAACTTATTTGATTAGGGTGTTTTTAGAAAACTGTTTTCAAAACAACAAACCAAACGAATTTTTCTCTCTAGAAATTGAGCTCTCCCCAAATAACCCAAAAAGGAAAAGAGAGAAAGAGCCCCCCCCCCCCCCCCCCCCCCCCCCCCCCCGGTGTAGAAGCTGAAGCAATCTCTTCTCCTCCTTTTTAAGATTCCGCAGAGATTCGAATCTGAAGTGGGATGGAGTTGAGATCCTTCAATGGGTTTCCTAGATTGCTCTTCTTCTTCTTATTCTTCTTGATCAGTGAAGAAGATGAGGAAGTGGAGGATTCTGAGGCTGTCTGCTTGGTCATGGCTAGCTTTAGTGTGTACTTTTGATTTGGGATCTTGAATCAAAGAAGATTATCTTGGCGAGATGTATATATGTGAGTTTCTTAGAGTTGTGGTGGATTGAAGTGGAAGACGCGGTTGAGATGTTCGACGTCAAAGTGGCTGTCGTCGAGGGCAGGGGCTGCGCCGTCGGGAGAGGTGGAGGCTGCGCATGAAAGGGATTGGCAATTGTCGGGCGATGCGTTGGGGCGGTAGTTGATATCAGGAACTCAGGTGTTGGCAGCTGATATCGGAGCTGCAATGGCTAGGGTGTTCGTCGGCAGCGTCAGCCTGGTGGAGATGAACGACGGCTACTGTTGAGGACTGTATTTAACGCCATTGGAGGACGGCATTGCGGTGGGGTTAACTTGGTGGATGAGATCAACGAAACCATCGTTGGGAAGGGAGGAGGCATGCCGGCAAGAGATGGTGACTGTGGTTGTGGCCGGGGTGGCTGTTTGGAGAAGGTGGAGGAAGTTTTTGGGAAGATGTTTGATTTTTTTTGAATTTCAAATTAGATTATTTGAAATTCAAAATAGATTGGAGGGGAAGGTTTTGAGGAATTTTGAATTTCAAACTAGAATTTTAAATCTCAAAACATATTTGGCAAGTGTGGAGAATAAATTCTGATGAAATTTGAATTTCAAATTTGGATTTTTGAAATTCAAATTAGATTGATGTGGGCTTTTATTTGTATGTAATGACTCATTTTGAGTTGCCTTATAAAGATCTTCTTTGAGTGATAGTTGGTGATGGGGCTAACTCTCACCAAGGCAGTGTATGAGTTTGTTGACATCGTTAAGATGATCGGCGAGTCGGCGATACTTTGACTGTTGTGGTAAAATTACAAGTCGTCGCCGATTAGGTTGATGCATGAGTCGTCGCTAGTTTGGGAGTTTGAGCAAGTTGTTGCTGTGATGAGAGAGGTGTGAGCTGCCGCATGTATGGTGATATGGCTAAAAATGGGGTTAAATCGGAACCGTCCAAATCGAGCACGAATCTTGGAGTCCAGGGGTAAAACGGTAATTTCACCTAGCAATGGGTCTGAAGCAGGTACCGGTTCTCCTCCTCGAAGACCCACTAACCCGCGAACAGATCCACCTCAGCTGGGTGCGGGTTTCAACCCGCAGCAAACCCGATCCAGAAAGGATAGAATTAGGGTTTCTGATTAAATCCTAATCAACAGCCCTGATTCATAACTATCCTTTCACTGGGGATTAGGGATTACATTCCTTATCAGATCACGGGGATTACATTCCTAATCTGATCCCAGCGGCGCCTATAAATACCCCCCATCCATCTCCATTAGGAGGTAATCAATCTTTTCCCAGTTTTTGTGCTCTTTCATAATCTTCCCTGATTACTGACTTGAGCATCGGAGGGCGTGTCGCCAGGAACAACCCCGGTGTCTCGCACTTTTTGCAGGTGTACGGCGGGAGCGACGGTCAAACTCCGGCGGAACAGGTAAACATGTTTGCTATTCAAAGTTTCCCAAGAATCCACAAATACTATCTGTTTGCCCCCACACCAGATTTAGCGGTAACAGATTGGCATCGTCTGTGGGAAACAAACGAGTAGCAACCTCTCCTCTTCCCGTTGGTCAGATCCTCTCCAGCCATGCCTCCTAGAAAAATCAGATCCAGGGGGTCCAACCGAGGACCCAACCCCGATCAGCAACAGGAAGTCCCCCCTCAACCCGCTCAACAGCAGGGGCAACTTCCCACCCAAGCAGAGGACCCTCTTCAGCAAGACCTACCTCCTCCTCAGAACCAACCACCTCCTAAGGGTCTCAACCCGCAGAAACAACCTCTCCACCAGGACCATGTCTCAATCCACAATGCCTCTACGGACTCTATGGCCTCCCACAATCCCCGAGCTTCCGACTTTCGCCAAAAAGTCCCCAATCGGCAGAAGGATGAGGATCTTCGCCACCGTTTGGATGAAAAGCGGGCCCGAGAGGGAGCCTCCCGCCAACAACGTCCGGATGAGCGATCTCCTCACCATCGAGACTACAGAAGGTCCCCTATCCGGAGGGGGCGGAGAGAGTCTCCCGAGCATCACAGAAGGAGACCACATTCCCCTACCGGTCGGCAACATCCTAGGAACGATGAGGCACCCATCACCCATGCCGAGTTCCAGCAGTTCCAAGCAACCATTCTACAAGCTCTCAATCTCCGTCCCAACACCAATGCTCCAAGGATTCCCTCTCCTCCTCCGGTCCGCAGTCCTCGCCGATGGTCCCTAACTCCTCCTCAAGCCCCTAGCAATCCCCGACACATGCCCAATCCTTGTCGCTCCAGGAGCTACCGTCGTCGTAGCCCCCGCTCTCCCTCGTACGAAGACGAGTCTAGCGGCTCGGCTGATTACCGTCGAAGAGATGACGCTGTCTACCGTCGTCTCCATGAGATGGAGAGGCGCTTGGGTCAGTTAGACCGTGAAGAAGAACTCAGAGGAAGGACTCTTCATCCTAGTAGACCCCCTTTTCCCGGACCATAATGGATGCACTCGTACCGATCGGCTTTAAACCTCCTCAATTCGAGACCTATTCTGGGGAGACTGACCTCGTCGATCACATCGAAAGCTTCAAAACCCTCATGCTCATCCATCAAGCTTCCGATGCTTTGCTCTGCAAAACCTTCCCCGCAACTCTCAAGGGTCCAGCTCGAGAATGGTACTCTCGCCTTGCTCCATCCTCGATATTCTCCTTCGAGCAATTTGAGACCCTCTTCGTCACCCACTTCGTAAGTAGCCGCAGAACTGAGAAGACCAGCATCTCGCTACTTTACTTCCACCAGAAGAAGGGTGAGAAGCTGAGAGACTATGTGAAGAGGTTCACAGCTGAAGCCAGGTCCATAGCATCCCTCGACCAGTCGGTCGCTGCAGCAACTTTTCAATCCAATGTCCTCAACTCCAGCCTCCGCTCCTCCCTCGCCAAGAAGCCCCCACAAAACTTCTCTGACCTCCTTCTCCAGAGCAAAAAGTATATTCGGGCCAAAGAAGCTGAGCACCGCCCCAACATGGAGGGGTCTTCCTCCGGGTTTAAGAGAAAGGGAACAGAAGAGGAAGGGGCCAAGAAGCTTCAAAAGGATAATGGTGGCCAGCGCCGACCTCCCCCCAGATTTGAAAAATTTACTCCCCTTAACGCCAACATCTCCACAATCCTCATGGAAGTTAAGATGGAGGGGGTGATACCTCCTGCACCAAAAATTAACACCCCTGGCAAGAAGAGGGATAAAGAGAAGTGGTGTCGTTATCACCGGGACCATGGCCACGACACCAATGATTGTCGGACCTTGAAGAATGAGATAGAAGCCCTCATCCAGAGGGGGCAACTGATCAGGTTCGTGAGAAAGGACCGAGCCGACCTTCCTCCCCCGCCTCGGGGGGCTAACAAGCGTCCTGAGTGCGATGAAACGCCCGACTTCGAAGAGGAGCATATCCTACACCTCATCCATGGGGGCCCAATGGGGGATCCTCCAACTCCTCTCGAAAGGCATTTATAAGAGAAGTCAATTCGGTTCGCGCCACCCCTCCTCCTAAAGGCCACGGAGTGCCCGTCACATTTTCAGATGAAGACCTTGAGGGCGTCCGAACCCCTCACTGTGACGCACTCGTCATCAACCTCCACATGGCGAACTTCAAAGTGGAGAGGATCCTAGTGGACAATGGCAGTTCCGTTAACATCCTCTTCCTCGCCGCTTTCAAGGGTCTCAAACTCTCCCGAGATAGACTCAAGCCCGCCGGCTACACGCTCCATGGGTTCACGGGAGTGCCAGTGACTATTGAAGGGGTGATCACCCTCGACGTAACCGCTAGCAAAACTCCTACTACCCGAACGGAGTCCATGGATTTTATGGTCGTGGATGTCCCTGCAGCCTACAACGTCATTTTGGGTCGGCCCGGCCTTGCGGCCCTTAAAGCAGTCCCATCCGCCTATCACCTCAAGATGAAGTTTCCCACTCGGGCCGGAGTAGGGAAAGTGAAAGGCAATCAGGAAACGGCCCGTAAGTGCTATATGACCTCTACTCTCGGTCCAGTCCTCTCCCTAGAAACTCTGGAAATCCCCCAAGATGTCGCCCGACCAACGTCCGAGCCGGTGGATGAGTTAGAGGAAGTGCTCTTCTCTGAGCAGGATCCGAGCCGAAAGTTCTTTATCAGCAAGACCCTCCCATCTGCCCTGTGCTCCGACATAGTCCAGTGCATCCGAAGGAACCGAGACCTCTTTGCTTGGACAGCTGCAGACATGCCCGGAATTTCTGAAGAGCTCTTGGTCCACCACCTCAGCGTTACTCCGGGGTCCAAACTGGTTCAACAGAAGAGGCGCAAGTTCGCCCCCGAGAGCCAGCTAGCTATAAAAGAGGAGGTGGACAAGCTCTTGAAGGCCCGGTTTATACAAGAGGTGAACTATCCCGAGTGGTTGTCGAATGTAGTAATGGTGAAGAAGTCCAACGGGACTTGGAGGATTTGTATCGATTTTACCGATCTTAACAAGGTCTGCCCCAAGGATCCTTTCCCTCTTCCGAGTATTGACACTCTGATTGACGCCACTTCAGGTCATGAACTCTTCAGCTTCATGGACGCCTTCTCGGGCTACAACCAGATCCGGATGTTCCCGCCAGATATCCTGAAGACCTCATTCGTAACTGTTGCCGCTAAATTTGGTGTGGGGGCAAACAGATAGAACTTGTGGATTCTTGGGGAAACTGAATAGAAAGACTTGCGTACCTGTTCCCTGGGGCGTCGTCTGTCGCTCCCGCCGTGCACCTGCAAAAAGTGCGAGACACCGGGGTTGTTCCCGGCGACGCACCCTCCGACGCTCAAGTCAGTAATCTAGGAAGACTATGAATGAGCACAAAAACTGGTGAAGAGTTGATTACCTCTAAATGGAGATGGGCATGGGGTATTTATAGGCGCCTTAGGGAACGGATTAGGAATGTAATCCTTGTGATCTGATATGGAATATTCTTCCTGTGAACAAATTAGGAATGTAATCTAATAAGGTATATTCCCTGTAATCAGATGAAGAATTTAATCCCAAATCCCGGCGAAAGGATGGGCATGAATCAGGGCCGTTGATTAATATGAATCAGGAACCCTAATTCTATCCCTTCTGAGCTGGGTTTGCCGCGGGTCGGAACCTGTACCCGATTAAGGTGGATCCGTTCGCGGGTAAGTGGATTTTCGGGGAAGATGACCAGTACCCGCTTCAGACCTGTCAGAAGGTGAAATTACCGCTCTACCCCTGTGCCTTAAGATTCGTGACCCATCTGGACGGTTCCGATTTAACCCCATTTTTAGCCATATCACGAGCCCCCCACTCCTGAAGACTGAGTTCGATCAGCCTTTGAGGAGTAGTTTAACTGTCTTAATGGCTAGCGGGGCTGTATCGGAGTCCAAATGGAGGGTTTCGAATCTTGAAGGGAGTAGTAATGTGTTTTTGAAGTTGCAATCTGTTTCTAAGCATCCCTGAGTGTCCAACGGTCTTTATCTGCTTTTTCGGATTATTTATTTAATTTTGCGATGTGTTAACCAGTCGTCCGGGGGCCTTCACGATACATTCTAGTCAATAATTGGTCATTCAGGGGTTCGAAAATATTACCCCGAATTTATAATTATTTTCTAGATTTTCCAGTGAATTTTCCCAAATTTTTGGTGATTTTTTCGCAATTTTTAAATAAATAAAACGATTAAATGAATTAAAACTGATTTTAAATACCCATTTATGACGTGGCGTCATCAGAGCCCTTGATCAGAGCGCAGCGTGATTTTCGGAGAGATCGAGTGGTCCCTGCTCCTCGGCTCGCTTTTTCGCCGTATGTGAGGTTCGGTACTCCGGCACTCCGGCTCGGCGTCTCGGCACCTCGGTTCGGATGGCTCGGTGCTTCGGCTCGGCAGTTCCGAAGTACGTGGCATCATCTGAGCCGTCTATCTCAGCGCGGATCCCCGTAAAGCGCTATCTTGTCGTTTAGTGGACGTGGCCAAATCTGAACCGTCCATCATGACGAGCGCGCTTTTTGACAAGATCCAACGGCTGATATGGGTCGGAGCAATTTTTTGCCATATACGAGGGTCGGTACCCCGGTACTCCGGCTCGGCGTCTCGGCACCTCGGTTCGGTGGGTCGGTGCTTCGACTCGTTGGGTTGGTGCTTCGGCACGTTGGCTCGGTGCTTCGGCTCGGCGGTTCCGAAGTACGTGGCATCATCTGAACCGTCCATCATGACGAGCGCGCTTTTTGACAAGATCCAACGGCTGATATGGGTCGGAGCGATTTTTTGCCATATACGAGGGTCGGTACCCCGGTACTCCGGCTCGGCGTCTCGGCACCTCGGTTCGGTGGGTCGGTGCTTCGACTCGTTGGGTCGGTGCTTCGGCACGTTGGCTCGGTGCTTCGGCTCGGTGGTTCCGAAGTACGTGGCATCATCTGAGCCGTCCATCATGACGAGCGCGCTTTTTGGCAAGATCCAACGGCTGATATGGGTCGGAGCGATTTTTTGCCATATACGAGGGTCGGTACCCCGGTACTCCGGCTCGGCGTCTCGGCACCTCGGTTCGGTGGGTCGGTGCTTCGACTCATTGGGTCGGTGCTTCGGCTCGTTGGCTCGGTGCTTCGGCTCGGCGGTTCCGAAGTACGTGGCATCATCTGAGCCGTCCATCATGACGAGCGCGCTTTTTGGCAAGATCCAACGGCTGATATGGGTCGGAGCGATTTTTTGCCATATACGAGGGTCGGTACCCCGGTACTCCGGCTCGGCGTCTCGGCACCTCGGTTCGGTGGGTCGGTGCTTCGACTCGTTGGGTCGGTGCTTCGGCTCGGCGGTTCCGAAGTACGTGGCATCATCTGAGCCGTCTATCTCAGCGTGGATCCCCAAAAAACGTTATCTTGTCGTTTAGTGGACGTGGCCAAATCTGGACCGTCCATCATGACGAGCGTGCTTTTTGGCAAGATCCGACGGCTGATGTGCCTCGGGGTGATTTTTTGCCATATACGAGGGTCGGTACCCCGGTATCTCGGCTCGGATCATCGAAGCTGACTGGCCGAGGCACAAAGTTGTGTGTTTTGGAGGGGGTGCTTCCTGAGGGGTCACCTCCTCGGCACTTAGTGGCTCGGTGGCTCGGCTGAGCTGTTCGGTAGCTCGGCTGGGCGAACCGATGGCAGGCAGCAAGGGGGGACGCGTGGCTGGATCTGGTCCGTCCATCTTGGCGCGCATCTCGAGGATGGGGTTCAGATCACGAGAAAACGCTATCTTGTCGTTTTGTGGGCGTGGCACGATCTGAACCGTCCATCAGATGACGTCGCGAGTTTTAAGAAGATCCGACGGTGACTTCGCCTCGGAGTGGTTTTTTGCCATATACGAGGGTCGGTACCCCGGTATCTCGGCTCGGATCATCGAAGCTGACTGGCCGAGACACAAAGTTGTGTGTTTTGGAGGGGGTGCTTCCTGAGGGGTCACCTCCTCGGCACTTAGTGGCTCGGTGACTCGGCTGAGCTGTTCGGTAGCTCGGCTGGGCGAACCGATGGCAGGCAGCAAGGGGGGACGCGCGGCTGGATCTGGGCCGTCCATCTTGGCGCGCATCTCGAGGATGGGGTTCAGATCACGAGAAAACGCTATCTTGTCGTTTTGTGGGCGTGGCACGATCTGAACCGTCCATCAGTTGACGTCGCGAGTTTTAAGAAGATCCGACGGTGACTTCGCCTCGGGGTGGTTTTTTGCCATATACGAGGGTCGGTACCCCGGTATCTCGGCTCGGATTGTCGAAGCTGACTGGCCGAGACACAAAGTTGTGTGTTTTGGAGGGGGTGCTTCCTGAGGGGTCACCTCCTCGGCACTTAGTGGCTCGGTGGCTCGGCTGAGCTGTTCGGTAGCTCGGCTGGGCGAACTGATGGCAGGCAGCAAGGGGGGACGCGCGGCTGGATCTGGGCCGTCCATCTTGGCGCGCATCTCAAGGATGGGGTTCAGATCACGAGAAAATGCTATCTTGTCATTTTGTGGGCGTGGCACGATCTGAACCGTCCATCAGATGACGTCGCGAGTTTTAAGAAGATCCGACGGTGACTTCGCCTCGGGGTGGTTTTTTGCCATATACGAGGGTCGGTACCCCGGTATCTCGGCTCGGATCGTCGAAGCTGACTGGCCGAGGCACAGAGTCGTGTAGCCGGGGCGTCCTATGGCTTTCTTATAGGTGGCCGAGACGTTGACTTGGTATTTTTAAGGGTTTCTTGCTCTAAGTAGGCTCCGTATTTTTTCCGCTTCCGCCTGTCGCTTTAGCTCCCTATTGGGCTTTTTGCATTTCCCAAGGAGGCCCAACTTGGAGGGGTTAAAAGCGCTCACTCTTACTCTCAGAGCTCACTTCTCACTTTTACCTCAAGTTTTTTACTTTAGTTCTCTAAGTGCTCTGCTAGCGGCGATTTTCTCTCTAAGGTGTTTCCGTTAGCTGTCGCGTGGGCCAGGCGATTTCCGGCTAGAGCATTCCGACCGTAGACGTCACTTCAAAAGGTCAGTTTACTTAGTCTGAATAATTTTTCTAGAGATGTCTCGAGTAGACTCGGGTAGTGGGGCCTCGTCTTCGGGCGACGAGAGTGCCGAGGAGAGGAGGAGGTCGGAGATTAGGAGGAAGGGTAAGCAAGCTGCTGAACCGTCTGTAGTCGAGACGAAGAAGGGGAAGAAGAAGAAGAGGACGGAGGGCGAATCCCCCATAGTGGAGGTGACTGTGGTGAATCCGAAGCAAGCACCCGAGATAGGTCGGTATCCTTCCGTTCTGTCCGGTCATTCGGGGGTCAGGCAGTACCAAGGCGACTTGCTGGAGAAGGCGATCTATGGGAAGTCTAAGGTCGTCGAAGAACCTAACCCGGAGCTTGCCACTGAGGCCGATGAGCTCGTCACGTTGGTATCCGAGGAGGACCTACTCCGGGTCAGAAGGGCTTTTGCTATCCCTCCGGAGTACAAACTGATTCTCCCAGGTCCCGGGATACGAGCGAATTCCAAGCTGCCGTCTTCGGACATGTGCATGTTTGACGTTGACTCATTTCATGCTGGGTTACGCTTCCCTCTGCACCCATTCGTCCTCGAGATCCTCGGCTGGTATTGCCTCGCGCCGACCCAGTTCACGCCAAACACATGGCGCCATGTGAACGCCTTTATGCTTCAGTGTTACCGAGCCGAGGTGAAGCTGGACCTCACGGTCTTCCGAGGATTGTATCGAGTAAACCGTCAGCACAAGACGGAGTATCGATACTTCTTGGGGCCGAGGAAGGGCGTCAAGATTGTGGAAAACCCCGACTCGATTAAGGGTTGGAAGGAAAAGTTTTTTATAGTGAGGGGCGAGGCGATCAGGCCCATCCCGACCCGTTGGAAGGTGGAGGTGCCGAATTTTGCACGCGCCGACCCTGTTTTGTCTGATGCCGAGGAAGAGGTGGCGAGGAGGATAATGGCCCTTCCGATACTGAGTTGGAGGGATTTGACGGAGGAGGTGTTGTTCGGGTGCGGCCTAAGCCCCATCAACCCGAGTATGCTCCTGACATCTCGTTTTTTTTTTATTTTTCTTCTAAGTTTTCGGTTCAGGCTGTTAACTCGTCCCCCCCTCTTTTTTTTTGACTCGTTGCAGAAGGAATGAAGATCGACTTCAACGCCATGATGGCGGACAGGTCTAAGCTGGCCGGGGGGAAGAAGAGGAAGAGGGCGGCTGCGACTGTTTCGTCGACCCCGGCGCCTACCGTCGCCTCGAGCATCCCTCCGCCTCCCCCTGCTGTGGAGGTGCCCTCGGAAGTTATCGTCGCCGAGGAGCCCCCGTCTTCTTCGGTCCCTGGCGTGATCGAGGGGATCTTCGATGTGAACGCGGCGCTGTCGATCGAGGCACCACCGCTGACCCAGGCCGCCGAAGAGATTCTGACGGAGCAGCACAAGCAACTGTTTGTGCCGAATTGGCGAGTGAAGAACCATGACGGGTTCCTCGGCAATTCGCAGATGTCAGTGCAGGTCGTCAAACACTTGGTGACCCCGAAGGACAGGGCCGCGTTGAGGGCGGGGACGGTTGGTGACGATACCTACGAAGTCGCCCGGTCACTCGTTTCGGTAAGCGTATTGCAAATTTCTTTAAGTCTGTAACTCGGCATCTGTATTAGTGACTGTTGTCTCTGCAGGCCACTTGCCACTTCGGCCACCTGCTCGAGACGTTTGCCGCGCAGGAGAAGGAGCTGAGGTCCGCCAGCGACAAGGACAGGTTGGCGAAGGTCAGGGCGGTCAAAGAACTTGAGGCCGAGTAGAGGAGGGCTGAGGCCTTGGAAGTCCGGGTCGCGGATCTTGGGTCGGATTTGGAGAAGGCCAGGGAGCGGCTCGACGCGGAGTCTGCCAAGGCCGCCAAGGCTGCCGAGGACTTAGCTACGGCGCTGAAGTCCTTGGCCGAGGAGAGAGCGGAGAAGGAGGCCCTGGCGACGAGGATCCGGGCCGAGGTGGAGAAGGAGGTCGAGGAAGAGGCGAAGAAGCACATGGCCGAAAATATGGAGAAGTCCTATCAGATGGCCCTCGACCACGTTCAGGAGCGAGTCCCCGGCTTCGAGCGGGTCGGCTATCAATTGTTTCCAACGCCGACCTCGGACGATGAAGGGGAGGAAGGCGAAGAGGACGAGGCTGAAGGCGAAGGCAAGGAAGGACGGGACGGAGAGACTGTGGGAGATGGCCAGGTCAAGGGACCCTCCGTCGATGCACCTGTGGCTGACGCGGCGACGAAGGTGGACCCTTGATCCCCTCGATTTTTGTAGTTCTTTTTTTTTGTTTTGATCGTTGTAATGCCATTTGCGGACTGGCCACCGCCTTTCAATGAATGAAAAGTATTTTGACTCCGGAATTTGTCTAAGTGTTTGGCTCGGTAATGAATGAAAAGTATCCAATGCTATCTCTTTCTTATTTCAGATTGTCGAGCCGGCTTGTAACACTTCGGCCGAACAGCGCCGAGCCGAGCTGTTTAAGCGATCTCGGGAGGATCGTCTCGAGGGCGAGGTTCACTTGACGAGGAAAATACTTCATAACTTGGAGATAAGGCATAGCGATGCTTTAGTTGAGCTGCACCACCTGCGAATAGTCGAGACCGAGCTATCTGCTAGGGAAGAGGAACTAGCTCGGATTTCAGCCGAACGGGACGGCTTGGCGAAGAAGGTGGAGGAGTTGCAGAGGGTGACTGTCGACAAGAGCATCGAAGTGACCCACTTGCGTCGCGTTATCTCTGACAGCGCCGAATACCCCGGTTCGGCGAAACTCCCTCGGTTTAAGGTGATAGTAAAGGATGACACTCTGAAAGATCGCATCGTCGAGCTGGAGGAAGAAGTCGCTCGGCTCAAGCCTCAGCCGGTGAGGGCCAACGTCCGGAGCACCTCGTGCACCCGCGAGGAGATCGAGCGAGGGATCACGTTCTATCAAGCGGCGAGCCGGACTCCCCTCGTAGGCAGGTCGGCCGCCGATGCCCAAAGCGGTGTGGCGGTGTCTTCAAGCGGCGCTTCGGTAGGAGCAACCGTCAGAGTTAGTGGTGAGGAGGCGTCTCGGTTCGTCGGCCTAGATTCAAGCTCGGAGGTCAAGAAGCGTCGACCCAAGGTGTCTCTAAAACGGAGCATTCCCCTTCCTCGGAAGTAACGGGCTGGTCGTGTCCTTGTGTTGTAATCCTACTTGCAAGTTTTTGCTGTTGTAATCCGCTTTGTAACTTTTATCCAACTTATTAATGGAATTGGAGTTGTTTTATCCGAACTGCCCTCGGCTGTCTTCTTATCTGTGCCATGGTTGTGTCATCTAGAGTAGGCTTGAGACGAACCACGAGGCTGGTGTTTGCTTCGCCGAACTCCTTGGCCTCGAATTTTCCTTTTTCGCTGCGCTTATGAGCAATAGGCTTGGTCTGGCTGCTTAAGGCGTTGTTGCTTCCCGACTGCGCCCACGTGGCCTAATCAGGGTCGTCTGATGTTTGCACGGATCTTGAGGCGGGTCCAGTTTCCAAGAAAACACTATCTTGTCGTCTTGTGGACACGTGGCTGAATGAGATCCGCTCATCACACCCTAGCGCACTTTCTGGGGCGATCTGACGGTGGCTTCGCCTCGGAGTGATTTTTTGCCATATACGAGGGTCGGTAACCCGGTACCTCGGCTCGGCGCGCAGTTGCTTCCCGACTGTGCCCACGTGGCCTAATCAGGGACGTCTGATGTTTGCACGGATCTTGAGGCGGGTCCAGTTTCCAAGAAAACACTATCTTGTCGTTTTATGGACACGTGGCTGAATGAGATCCGCTCATCACGCCCTAGCGCACTTTCTGAGGCGATCTGACGGTGGCTTCGCCTTGGAGCGATTTTTTGCCATATACGAGGGTCGGTAACCCGGTACCTCGGCTCGGCGCGCGAGGGCTGTGATTTGTTCCTAATCCTGGTCCGACCGAGGGTGAGTCGGAAAGGTTGGGTCAAGTCGTCGGAGAGATCCGGTCATTAGATTAGTTTAGTTTGGGGGATGCGGGAGCAGTTTCGAATGACGAGCTACTTCTATTCCGCTTAGGAGCGAACTTGCGAAGCAAAGCCGAGCCAAGTGTTGGACTCCGATCCATTCAACGGCTGCAGGAGCAACTCCGAACGGCGATCTACCCCCGGCTCGTCAATAGACGTGCCGAGGAGGAAGAGTCGAGCCGAGTGCTGGACTCCGAACCATCGTGGTTAGTTTAAGGGATGCAGGAGCAGTTTCGAATGGCGAGCTGCTTCTAGTCCGCCTAGGAGCGAACTTGCGAAGCAAAGTCGAGCCAAGTGTTGGACTCCGATCCATTCAACGGCTGCAGGAGCAATTTCGAACGGCGATCTACTCCCGGCTTGTCTATAGACGAGCCGAGGAGGAAGAGTCGAGCCGAGTGCTGGACTCCGAACCATCGTGTGGGTAGTTTAAGGGATGCAGGAGCAGTTTCGAATGGCGAGCTACTTCTAGTCCGCTTAGGAGCGAACTTGCGAAGCAAAGTCGAGCCAAGTGTTGGACTCCGATCCATTCAACGGCTGCAGGAGCAATTTCGAACGGCGATCTACTCCTGGCTTGTCTATAGACGAGCCAAGGAGGAAGAGTCGAGCCGAGTGCTGGACTCCGAACCATCGTGTGGGTAGTTTAAGGGATGCAGGAGCAGTTTCGAATGGCGAGCTACTTCTAGTCCGCTTAGGAGCGAACTTGCAAAGCAAAGTCGAGCCAAGTGTTGGACTCCGATCCATTCAACGGCTGCAGGAGCAATTTCGAACGGCGATCTACTCCCGGCTTGTCTATAGACGAGCCGAGGAGGAAGAGTCGAGCCGAGTGCTGGACTCCGAACCATCGTGTGGTTAGAAAATTAAAGGCTGGGGTATGCGATAGTATCAAAAATATGAAAAACTTTATTTATTAATATCTAATGGTCGGCTGCTTCTAAAGTTGCTAGCCGTTATTACAATGAAAAAAGAAAGGAAAAATTACTATCAGCAGGAGAGGAGTGGTCCGACATCTCGAGTTACTCAGATAGGCGTGGCTGCCTTCTCTTGGTATTTCAAAAGATGGTCGGCGTTCCAAGTCCTGGGAATTTCTCTGCCCTCAAGATCTTCTAGCTTGTATGCACCGGGGCGGATCACCTTGGAGACTTTGTACGGTCCTTCCCAATTTGGGGCCAGTTTGCTTTTCTGTCCGGGGAACGAGATGGCCAATTTTCGGAGGACCAGATCCCCTTCTTTCAGGTCGGTTGGGCGGACCCGTTTGTTGTAGGCGAGTTCGATTCTTCTCCGGTAACTTTGTTGCCGTATGGCTGCTCTTTCCCGGATTTCGTCTATCAAGTCTAGGCTCGTTCTGAGCTCCCTGGCATTCTGTTCTTCTTCAAAAGCTATCAAACGAGGAGAGGGTATCCCAACTTCGAGTGGGATGAGGGCCTCGGACCCATAGGTGAGATTGAACGGACTCTCGCCTGTCGGGGTCCGCTTCGTGGTTCGGTAATTCCACAGCACATTGGGCAGCTGATCGACCCACAATCCCTTGGAGCACTTGTCGAGTCTCTTCTTGATGCCGGAGAGGATCTGTCGGTTGGCATTCTCGGCTTGGCCATTTGACTGGGGATGAGAGACGGAGGAGAAGCGGTGTTGTATGGCTAGGTCTTCGCATAAGGCTCGGAAGGCAGCTCCAGCGAACTGCGTACCGTTATCTGTAACTACGACCCGAGGAACACCGAATCGGCAGATTACATTTTTCCAGAAGAATTGTACAACTCTATGTTCGGTAATTGTAGCCAGGGGCTCGGCCTCTATCCATTTCGAGAAATAGTCGACCGCCACGACTAGGAACTTCAATTGTCCGGGGGCCGGTGGGAATGGCCCCAGTAAATCCATCCCCCACATTGCGAAGGGGATCGGACTTGATAGGGAGGAGAGTGGTGCTTGTGGAAGGCGTCGGATGTCGGAATACTTCTGGCAGGAGGTGCATTGCCGAACGTGTTGTTCGGCGTCCTGTAGGAGAGTGGGCCAGTAATACCCGTAGTTTAACACTTTGCGCGCCAAGGCTCTGGAGCCGGAGTGGGCTCCGCCAATGCCCTCATGGAGCTCTTACAGGGCGTAGTCGGCTTGTCCGGGGAGAGGCACCTTAGGTAGGGTCGACCATCCACCTGGGTGAAGGAGCGTTTATACAGAATGCCTTCGACCAATATGTAACGCTCGGCTCGGGTCCTTATCTTTCGGGCTTCCTTCGGATCCCTTGGGAGGAGTCCGTCTCTTAAAAACTCGACGAGGGGCTTCATCCAATTGTCTTCGAGGGGGAGTGGCAGTGTTTCGACGGAGTTGAAAGCCTCGTTCTCTATGCTTGGCTTGAGGAGGACTTCTATCAGAACAGTTTGTTCGAGGCCTTGCAGGGATGAGGAAGCTAATTTGGACAGGGCGTCGGCCTGGGCATTTTCTTCTCTGGGGATTCTTCGGATGAGGGCCTCCTCGAAGAGCGCCATGAGGCTCTTTACTTTAGCCAAGTACTTTACCATCCTGTCATCGCGTGCTTCATATTCGCCGAGGACTTGGTTGACGACCAACTGAGAGTCGCTGAAGATCTGCAGGCGTCGCGCCCCTGCGTTTCGGGCCATCCTAAGGCCGGCTATGAGTGCCTCGTATTCGGCTTCGTTATTCGAGGCTTTGAAGTTTATCCGGAGGGAGTATTGGAGGACAAAGTCGTCTGGGCCCGCGAGGATGACTCCTGCCCCGCTCCCCTCGTTGCAAGAGGATCCATCGACATAAACTGACCAGACAGGCGGTCCCTTCATTGTTTGTTCGGAGTCGGGGATAGTTGTTTCAACTATGAATTCGGCCAGCGCCTGCGCCTTGATTGCGGTCCGAGGCTGATAAGTAATATCATGTTGGCTCAGCTCGATCGACCACTTCATGAGGCAGCCGGAAGTCTCTGGCTTGTGAAGGATCTGTTTCAGCGGCTGGTCGGTAAGAACGACCATCGAATGGGACTGGAAGTAGGGCCGAAGCTTTCTCGCAGCCATTATCAGGGCGTAGGCTATTTTCTCAATTTTCGAGTACCGGAGCTCGGCGTCCCGGAGCACTTTGCTGACGTAGTAAATGGGCTTCTGAGTTCTTTCTTCTTCTCTGACTAGGACCGCACTTAGCGTCTGTTCGGAGGCTGCCAAGTAGAGGTAGAGTGGTTCGCCCGGTACGGGTTTGCTGAGAAGAGGCGGATTGACGAGGTAAGCCTTAAGCTGGTCGAAGGAGTCTTGTTGTTGCTGCCCCCACTCGAATCCCTTAGCTCCCCTGAGGGCTTTGAAGAACGGGAGGCACTTCTCCCCAGACTTCGACAAAAAGCGCCCAATGGCGGCTAATCGACCAGTCAATCTCTGAACTTCTTTGACGTTTCTAGGCGGGGCCATGTCCAGTATAGCCTTGATCTTCTCCGGATTTGCCTCTATTCCTCGCTGGCTAACCATAAAGCCGAGGAACTTGCCAGATGAGACGCCGAACGCACACTTGTTCGGGTTGAGTCTCATATGGTGCTTTCTCAAAACATCGAACGCTTCTTGGAGGTCGGCCACGTGATCAATGCCTCGGATGCTTTTCACAAGCATGTCATCCACGTACACTTCCATATTTCGGCCAATCTGGGCCTGGAATACCTTGTTGACGAGGCGCTGGTATGTTGCCCCTGCATTCTTTAGGCCGAACGGCATGACTCTGTAGCAGTAGAGTCCTTGGTCGGTCACGAAAGATGTCTTCGGAATATCTGGGGGGAACATCCTTATCTGATTGTAATCCGAGAAAGCGTCCATGAAGCTGAGGAGCTCATGTCCCGAGGTTGCGTCAATCAGCGTGTCGATGCTCGGCAGGGGAAAGGGATCTTTAGGGCATGCCTTGTTGAGGTCAGTGAAGTCAATACAGATTCTCCATGTTCCGTTGGATTTTTTTACCATCACTACGTTTGACAGCCACTCAGGGTAA
Source organism: Hemerocallis citrina (assembly GCA_017893485.1). Lineage (NCBI taxonomy): Eukaryota > Viridiplantae > Streptophyta > Magnoliopsida > Asparagales > Asphodelaceae > Hemerocallis > Hemerocallis citrina. Next base: position 333,987,594 of record CM030359.1, on the reverse strand, counting down.
TTCACCTCCTGTATGAATCGGGCCTTCAGCAATTTGTCTACCTCCTCTTTGATAGCGAGCTGACGCTCGGGGGCGAACTTGCGCCTCTTCTGCTGGACCGGTTTGGACCCCGGATCAACGCTGAGGCGGTGGACCAAGAGTTCTTCGGAGATACCGGGCATGTCTGCTGCTGACCATGCGAAGAGGTCTTGGTTGGCTCGGATGCATTTTACAATATCTGAGTATAGGGCGGATGGGAGGACCTTGCTGACAAAGAACTTACGGGTTGGCTCCTGCTCCGAGAAGAGTACCTCCTCCAACTCGTCTACCGGCTCGGAAGTTGGCCGAGCAGCGTCTTGAGGGATCTCGAGTGTTTCTAGGGATAGGACGGGTCCGAGGGTGGAGGTCATATAACACTTGCGGGCCTGCTCCTGGTTGCCCCTTACTTCTCCCACTCCGGCCCGAGTGGGGAATTTCATTTTGAGATGATAGGCAGAAGGGACGGCTTCAAGGGCGGCTAGGCCGGGCCGACCCAAAATGACGTTGTAAGCTGCTGGGACATCTACGACCATGAAATCCATCGACTCCGTGCGGGTAGTAGGAGTTTTGCCGGCCGTGACATCGAGGGTGATTACCCCTTCAATCGTCACTGGCACTCCCGTGAACCCATGGAGCGTGTAGCCGGCGGGCTTGAGTCTATCTCGGGAGAGCTTCAGCCCCTTGAAGGCGTCGAGGAAGAGGATGTTAACGGAGCTACCGTTATCTACTAAGATCCTTTCGACTTTGAAATTGGCCATGTGAAGACTGATGACGAGTGCGTCACAATGAGGGGTGCGGATACCCTCGAGATCTTCGTCAGAGAAGGTGACGGGCACTCCGAGGCCTTTGGGAGGAGGGGTGGCTTGGACCGAGTTGACTTCTCTTATAAAAGCTTTCCAGGAGGAGTTCGAGGAGCCCCCCATTGGACCCCCGTGGATGAGGTGGAGGACTCGCTCTTCCTCGAATCCGGGCATCTCTTCTCGTTCCGGACGCTTGTTAGCCCCCCGAGGCTGGGGAGGAAGTTCGGCTCCGTCTTTTCTTACAAACTTCGCCAGCTGCCCTCTCTGGATAAGGGCTTCGATCTCATTTCTCAGAGCACGACAGTCGTTGGTGTCATGCCCATGGTCCCGGTGATAGCGGCACCATTTCTCCTTATCTCTTCTTTTGGCAGGGGTGTTCATCTTTGGAGCTGGAGGCAAGACCCCTTCTTTTTCGACTTCCATGAAGATGGCGGAGATGTTAGTGGTGAGGGGAGTGAATTTCTCAAATCTAGGGGGAGGTCGGCGTTGGCCAGTGTTATCCTTCTGGAACTTCTTTGCCCCTTCTTCTTCCGTTCCCTTCCTCTTAGACCCGGACGCAGTTCCTTCCCAGTTGGGCTGTTCCTCGGCCTCTTCGGCTCGGATGTACTTTTCCGTGCGGAGGAGGAGGTCAGAAAAGTCATGTGGTGGTTTCTTTGCGAGGGAGGAGCGGAGGTTGGGATTGAGGATATTGGATTGGAACGCCGCGGTAGCGACCGACTGGTCGAGGGATGCGATGGTTCTGGCTTCAGCTGTGAACCTCTTCACGTAGTCTCTCAATTTCTCCCCCTTCTGTTGACGGAGGTGCAATAGCGAGATGCTGGTCTTCTCGGCCCTTCGGCTGCTGACAAAATGGGTGATGAACAGGGTTTCGAACTGTTCGAAGGAGAATATCGACGCTGGGGCAAGGCGAGAGTACCATTCTCGAGCTGGGCCTTTGAGTGTTGCAGGGAATGTTTTGCAGAGGAAGGCATCGGAAGCTTGATGGAGGAGCATCAAGGTCTTAAAGCTTTCGATGTGGTCAACTGGATCGGTCTCCCCAGTGTAGTTCTCGAACTGGGGAGGTTTGAAGCCGAACGGCACAGGGGCATCTACTATGGTCCGGGAGAAAGGGGGGCGGCTAGGACGTATGGTCCTCCCCCTAAGCTCCTCTTCTCGGTTTATCTGTCCCAAGAGTTTTTCAACCTCGTTCAGACGGCGGTTCATGGTGTCATCTTTCCGGCGGTAATCTGCCGAGCCATGGGACTCGTCTTCGTATGAGGGGGAGCGAGGGCTGCGGCGATGGTAGCTTCGGGAGCGACGAGGACTTGGGGTACGCCGGGAGTTGGTAGGAGCGGGACGAGGAGAGGGGGATTGTCGGCGAGGACTTCGGACTGGAGGAGGGGACGGGGCCTTCGGCTCATTAGGGTTTTGACGGAGGTTGAGTGCCTGTTGTACCATTGCTTGGAACTGTTGGAACTCGGCACGGGTGATTGGTGCCTCATTGTTCCTAGGCTGCTGTCGACCCGCGGGAGAGTGCCTCCTTCGGTAATGATCGGGGGAGTCCTTCCTCCCTCTTCGGATGGGGGACCTCCTGTACTCTCGGCGACGGGGGGATCGCTCTTGCTGGCGAGAGGCTTCCCCCCGAGCCCGCTTTTCTTCCAGATGACGACGGAGGTCATCATCCTCCGGACGTTTGGGATGGGCATTGTGGCGACCAGAGGCTCGAGGATGATGGGAGGCCATGGAGGCACTGGAGGCGTTGTGGATGGAGTGATTCTCCTGATGAAGAGGTTGTTTCTGAGGGTTAGGGCCCTTTGGATCAGGAGGTGGAGGGTTCCGTTGGAGCGGCTCTTCCATGGTAGGGGGAAGTTGACCTTGTTGCTGAGCGGGATCAGGAGGGACTTCCTGCTGGTCAGGGTTGAGCACTCGATTAGACCCTCTTGACCTAACTTTACGAGGCGGCATGGCTGGAGAAGACCTGTTTACCGGGAGGAGGAAAGGTCTCTATTCGTTAGTTTCCCACAGACGGCGCCAATCTGTTGCCGCTAAATTTGGTGTGGGGGCAAACAGATAGAACTTGTGGATTCTTGGGGAAACTGAATAGAAAGACCTGCGTACCAGTTCCCTGGGGCGTCGTCTGTCGCTCCCGCCGTGCACTTGCAAAAAGTGCGAGACACCGGGGTTGTTCCCGGCGACGCACCCTTCGACGCTCAAGTCAGTAATCTAGGAAGACTATGAATGAGCACAAAAACTGGTGAAGAGTTGATTACCTCTAAATGGAGATGGGCATGGGGTATTTATAGGCGCCTTAGGGAACGGATTAGGAATGTAATCCTTTTGATCTGATATGGAATATTCTTCCTGTGAACAAATTAGGAATGTAATCTGATAAGGTATATTCCCTGTAATCAGATGAAGAATTTAATCCCAAATCCCGGTGAAAGGATGGGCATGAATCAGGGCCGTTGATTAATATGAATCAGGAACCCTAATTCTATCCCTTCTGAGCTGGGTTTGCCGCGGGTCGGAACCTGTACCCGATTAAGGTGGATCCGTTCGCGGGTAAGTGGATTTTCGGGGAAGATGACCAGTACCCGCTTCAGACCTGTCAGAAGGTGAAATTACCGCTCTACCCCTGTGCCTTAAGATTCGTGACCCATCTGGACGATTCCGATTTAACCCCATTTTTAGCCATATCAGTAATCGACCAGGGCCTCTATTGCTACAGGGTTATGCCCTTCGGTTTGAAGAATGCAGGCGCAACATACCAATGCCTCGTCAACAAGGTTTTCCAAGCTCAAATCGGCCGGAATATGGAGGTGTATGTTGACGACATGCTTGTAAAAAGTATCCGAGGAGCCGATCATGTGACTGACCTACAAGAGACGTTTGATGTTCTGAGAAAGCACAACATGAGGCTCAATCCGAACAAGTGTGCGTTCGGAGTCTCGTCAGGAATGTTCCTCGGCTTCATGGTCAGCCAACGAGGAATTGAAGCTAACCCTGAGAAAATCAAGGTCATATTAGACATGGCCCCTCCCAAGAATGTGAAGGAAGTTCAGAGGTTAACAGGCCGCCTAGCCGCCATAGGGTGCTTTCTCTCGAAGTCCGAGGAAAAATGCCTCCCCTTCTTCAAGGCCCTCAGGGGGGCTAAAGGTTTCGAATGGGGTCAGCAACAACAGGAATCGTTCGACCAGCTCAAGGCTTACCTCGTCAATCCTCCTCTCCTCAGCAAACCAATTCCTGGCAAACCCCTCTACCTCTACCTGGCAGCCTCCGAGCAGACCCTCAGTGCCGTTTTGGTAAGGGAAGAAGACCGGGCTCAGAAGCCCATTTACTATGTAAGCAAGGTACTTCGGGATGCCGAGCTCCTCTACTCGAGAATAGAAAAGATGGCTTATGCCCTAGTAATGGCCGCGAGAAAGCTTCGCCCGTATTTTCAGTCCCATTCGGTGGTCGTTCTTACCGACCAACCGTTGAAGCAAGTCCTCCACAAGCCAGAGACCTCGGGTCGCCTTATGAAGTGTTCTATCGACCTGAGCCAGTATGATATAACATATCAGCCTCGGACCGCGATCAAGGCTCAGGCCTTAGCAGAATTTATAGTTGAAAGTACCATCCCCGAGTTTAGCCAAGCAATGAAGGGATCACCTGTCTGGTCGGTCTATGTGGATGGATCCTCCTGTAATGAGGGAAGCAGAGCCGGGGTCATTCTGGCAGGCCCAGATGACTTCATCCTCCAATACTCCCTCCATATAAACTTCAAGGCCTCTAACAACGAAGCAGAATACGAGGCACTTATAGCCGGCCTTGGGATGGCCCGCAATGCAGGGGCACGACGCCTCCGGATCTTTAGCGACTCTTAGCTGGTCGTAAATCAGGTCCTAGGGGAGTATGAAGCACGTGATGATCGGATGGTTAAGTACTTGGCCAAGGTTAGGAGCCTCATGGCTCTATTTGAAGAAGCCCTCATCCAGCGGATTCCCTGAGAAGAGAATTCCCAGGCCGATGCCCTTTCCAAGCTAGCATCTTCCTCCCTCCAAGGTTTCGAGCAGACCGTCTTGATAGAGGTCCTCCTGAAGCCAAGTATAGAGGATGAAAATTCTGACTCAATAGAGTCGCTGCCTGTTTTGCTCCAAGACGACTGGATGAAACCCCTCGTCGAATTCCTAAGGGACGGGCTCCTCCCCGAGGACCCTAAGGAAGCTCGAAGAGTAAGAACCCGAGCAGAGCGATACACACTCATCGAGGGCATCCTTTACAAGCGTTCCTTCACACAGGTAGACGGCAAGCCTTATTTGAGATGTCTTTCCCCAGAGCAAGCCGAATACGCCCTGCAAGAACTTCACGAGGGCATCGGCGGGGCACATTCGGGGTCCAGGTATTCTGCTTCAAGTTGGCTTGAATCGTTGCGCGGGGGGCTGGTTCCTGTAGTTGCTGGGTCCTGCGGGCCTTTTGCCCAAGCTCCAACTATTCTTCCTGGCTTGCACTGCCTGGAATTGGTTCATGTCCGTCTCTGTTGCAGCGGCCCTTCTGACTAGCTTTTCAAACCTCCGAATGCCTAAAGGTATCATCCTTGATCTTAGGCTGGGCCTCAGACCTTGCTCGAACTTGCGGGCCTTCTTAGACACCTCCTGAACCATCTCCGGTGCATATCGGGAAAGTTGATTAAACTTGGTTTCATATTCCCATACCATCATATTACCTTGTTGTAAGCTCAAGAACTCCATGGCTTTCTTTTCTTGAACATCCAGTGGAAAGTAATGGCTCCTGAACTCTTCCAGGAATTCTTCCCATGTAAGTTGCACATTTCCCAAGTTTCTCTTCAAGGATTGCCACCACACACTCGCATCCTTTTCGAGCTGAATGGTAGCCAATTTCACTTTGCTAGCTTTCGGGGTTTCAAGCACTTCGAAAATTGTTTCGATCTGTCGAACCCAGTCGTCTGCAGCATTGGGGTTCGTCTGTCCTTCGAATACCGGTGGCTTCATCCTCTTGAATGCCTCAACCAGTTTGATGGCCTCCGGTATATGGATAGCTGGTCCTGGTCCTCTATTTTGAGGAATATTAGCGGCGAGGGCATTGAGGGTCTGGTACACCCGAGCCATCTCCGTTTCCAAATCCAATCCATTTTCCCCGCTGAAGCCTTCGCCATTTCCAATTCTTCGTGCCATTTCTGAGTCATAAAATTCTTCATTAATCATCACAAATAACACAACAGCAAGATTGTATTCTTTATTCAGAGATAAAACTTTTATTTTAACATTTCCATTATAATTGCTTAAATAAAAGATATCCTAGATTCTACGGTTTTTCTTGGCTTCTCTGAGCTCTTCCCGCAGATCTTGGACTTCCTTTCTTATGTTTTCAACCTTGTACGGTCGCTTTTCTTTATCCCTGTCGCGACGTTGATCATTTATGAGTTGGGTCTTCTTGAGCTCGTATATCAGGTGGTTTAGTTTCCAGATGCGTACTTTATCCTGTGCTAGGCATGATTCCAAGTAGTTAACCTTCCACTTTTGCGCATCCAGTTCTCGACGAAGGGATGCAACGAGGTCGTCTGGGTGATCCGGGACAAGTTCCTCGTCTGGGGAGTCTTCGGGAAAGTCAGGTGGTGGTGGAGTAATTTCCCTGGATTCGGGAAATTCTTCCTCCTCTATCTCGAAGGGTTCCTCTTCTTCTTCCTCCTCCGGGTCTTCTTCTTCCTCTGGGTCCTCTTCCTCCAATGGTTCTTCTTCTAAGTCCTCAGGGTGGACAAACCAAGGAAGTTCATTCTGGTTGGCCATCTTATAACAAGGGAAGGAAAGGTTATCTTACAAAGCAATGTAAATATGAGTCTAATTCTACAGGTTGAACTCACACTCTAGTGTCCGCAGGAATAAAATTGTAACTACTCACTAAAGTGTCACGGGTTATAAACTATAGTTAATGATCTTATTACTTTTCCTAAACAAATCTTTAGCCTATCAAGTTCGGATTTACTTGGGTTAGCCGTAAGAGTCGGTTCCCAGCTAGCGGTGGTCCGAAGACGCTTAAATACCGTGTCTCTTAGGGTTGTTTACACCCGGTTGACAGAAGGACTCTTTTGGTTTGTTCCCAAATTTATCGTCACTTTTTTTTTTATCGTTCCTTATAAACTTGTACTACTTGTGAAGCATGCTCTGATACCATCTGTAACACCCCGAATTTCAAATAAGGATAAATTCGAGATTTCACAGGATCTTTACTTCACTTCGTACAATTTTACAAGGAATTTAAAATTTTTCAATATTACATCAGAGTTCTTTTACACTTGGTATTTACACGGCGGAAAGAGTTACAACAGTTGAAAACAAAACTATAACTTGAACAATATTACATCATTTGCAACTTCTTTAACTTTCAGATAGCAATGGCATATCCACTTTATAACTCCATGAATGGTCCTTTACCTGCACGTTAATCTGTGGGCTCGTCAGTTACTTACAACTAACGAAATGTTATACACGGCTATCCTCTCTATGCCGGGAATAGTATAACGATCTCATACTTTAACAAATCACAAAAAAAAAGATTGAATGAACAAGTGTCAAGAGTGATTATTCTAAATATAAGTGTATGTCATGCCTTAATGCCTAATGCACACAATTCTACACTAGGATGACACTAATGCACACTTGTTCAGATTCTATGCATCCCATACTACATAGGTCTAAGGGCAAGTGCCTACGTACTCCATATTGAAGGGTTTGATCCCTCGTCATGAGACTACCCAGTAATAAAACAAGTTTTAGAGTTATTTCACAGATACGGATCTCAGCCTCCCTGGCTAGCCTCCCTGGCTTATAATAACAGATCCCAGCCTCCCTGGCTATTATATCGTGATAATAATCCCGTAAATGCCCCTCTAGCCCCAGTATGTACATAATCTTTGGAGTATGGTAAACATCCGCCGACTACCCTAAGTCCCGGATAAAATACAGTCCATCTCCTACGGAGCAACCACAGTCCACCAACTGGGTCTATAGCCACGGAGATCTACCGCCGACTATATAGAAGCACCCATTTACGTTTGCACAAGTCTATTACATCTTTACCTAAGTGCCTAATTATTTTTAGTTCAAGACATGAATATGTTATCACCCTAGAATCAGTTTTACCTCATACCGGATTTATTCACAAAATACGAGATCGCCCGACGGCATTATCTCAAAATCAAGTCTCAAAATCTTTCTTTCAAAATTACCGGTAACCGAGGTCTTACTAATTCTAAATCATAAACCTTTCATGTACAAGAAACATGGGTACACATACCCTTTAATAATCATGTCTTAACTTATTATATTCATGTATCTAACTTATCCATAATTTGTTCTATGTCTCATTTGAACACTATTCATAATAATAATTCCTTTTCATGAAACCATTTCATTCAACAAAATTTTATCTCTTTCACAAACATGATTTTATCACTTACAATCTCATTTGCAATTTAAATAATCAAGTATGCAACACAAATGAATAATCCCATCAAAGACAATTAATTTACAAATCTACATTTTACTTTTCTTCTAATGATGCAAATCATGTTCTTCAACAATTTAGTTTTTGAAGACAAATCTCATTCTATCTCAAAGTCACCTTTATTATCTTCAATATACATCAAAAGTTCTAAAACTATTTTTAAATAATACCATTTTATTTTATATGAATAATAGAATTTTTCCTCATTTTTATTCTCCTTAAAACTCAAAAAAAATACCAAAAGAAACACACAAAAAAAAAAAAATAAGTGGCGGCACTGAGGGTCGAACCACTCTCAACCGCAAGAGAGCCCAATGCTAGCCCCGCTAGCCACTAGCCCAATGTGGGCTTTGTGTCTAACTCCAGAACAAACCCCATTTATACCCACTATCAGCTCTTGAGTTCATTTAAAAGGAAAAAAAAATGTTTTGGGCTTCGTAAGAATCGAACCCAGGCCGAACACGGAAGCAGCGCATGGCCGAGCCAACAGGCTAGTTGTGCCCAACGTCCTAAACTCGTTTCGTGGGTTTTTGTCCCAACATTCTGTTATTTTATTGTTTTTCATAAAAGTAGATTTTTCATTTGATCAATCTTCTCTACTAGTCTCCTAATAGTTTATTTAGACTGAAATTTATTTATTACAGAAAAATCATGTGTTAAAACTTACATTTAATAATATCTAAATCTCAAATATTTCTTTCTTCTCTTTTATTACAAGAATGTAGTTCATCATTTTAATCAACTAGAAAATTTGTATTACTTTACAACAAGTTACAATAAGTTATGTATACCCTTTTTCTATACAAAATTTCTTCTTTAAACACAAGGGAAATCTTTTCAATTATTTTAACAATTACTAGTTAACATACAAATGACAATTTCTTTTTATTTTAAATTTCCAAACTACATGACATTACTTTGTTTCTTAATTAATAACAACATTTCTACAAGTTGACATACAAAAAAAAAAAGAACATGAATTTTGTCTTCTAATTATCACATCAAATTTATACTACTCATTAATCATAATAGCATGCTAATGTATGACAAATACTCAATCAATTCTTTTTCTCATTAACCACTAACATGACTTAATTTAGTAATCATACGTGAACTACTTATCATTCTCATCTCATACCATAGCATAGATCATATAAGAGATTCCATACTACTCATTATTTATTACTTAGCATACATTATTCTAAATTAGGAAGTATAGGATCACCCACCTTATTGAAACTTGAACAATTGAAGGGAAAGATGTGACACTTCTTCTAGCTCCAAGACAAACTCCTAGCAATGGCTCCTCCTCCTAGCAAAGCTCCCTTTCCCTAGCAATGGCTTCCTCTAGCAATTCCTCCAAGCAAAAGGACCCTCACTCTCTTTCTTTTCTTTCTTTCCTTTCTTTCTTTTGATAGTGTTTTTGGTGCAAGATAAAGGTAGGAAATGGGGGCTCTATTTATAGGATTTTGGGAGGGTCTAAAGTGCAAAAATTCCACCCTAATAACTCTTCAAAATTATTCTACAACTCTCCACTTTCCTAACTCCTAAAACCCCCATCTCTTCATCTCCCCACTCTCCCTAAACTTAACTCTCCACCACTCTTCTCCCTTCACCATAACCGGCCACCCCCCTAGCCCACAAAGTGGTCCAAATACATTTGTGTGTGCATGCACACATGCACAAACAAATATGAACACATTTCTATAACTCTAAATGTGTACTAATATTGTAACTTGTCATGTATAACTTAATTTTTAATAATGGGCTTGCTACATGGGCTCATTTCTAATTAATTAATTTGATTATCTAGTGGGCTTGCTACATGGGCTCATTTTATTCTATAGGTCCATGAATCACAAGAAGGCTTAATTAAAACTTATGTATGCTAAAAATTTGTAATTGAGAATAACAAATGATAATAAAATTTGCACGTGCACCATACGTGCAAAAATAAAATACATTTTAATAAAATAAAAGCGGGGTGTTACAACACTCCCTCCTTAGAATAGTTCCGTCCCTGGAACTACGCTTAGGAGCGAGAAACTACTAAGAAGAAAAGAAGAGTCTACAAAAGAAAGCTTAGTCGAAGAGTTCGGGATGGTCCCTCCGCATCTTTTCCTCTGATTCCCTGGTTGCTTCCTCAACAAATTGATTTCTCCAAATGACCTTTACCATGGGTATCGTCTTGTTCCTCAAGACCTTTTCTCGGCGATCCACGATCTCAACGGGATGCTCAGCATAGCTCAAATCCAGTTGCAAGCCCTCAGGCACTTCTGACAGATGATGACTTGGGTCAGAAACATAACCCCTTAGCATGGACACGTGAAAAACATTGTGAACTTGGGCCAACTCTTCCGGCAGTTCTAACCGATAAGCTGTCTTCCCAATTCTCTTCAGTATTTTGTAAGGTCCAATGTATCTCGGGGCTAATTTTCCTCCTCGCCCGAACCGACTCACTCCTTTAGTCGGAGATACTTTCACAAAGACATGGTCACCTTCATCAAATTCCAAGTCTCTCCTTCTATTGTCGGCGTAACTCTTTTGCCTGCTTTGCGCATCGACCAGCCTCTTTCTGATCAGCTCAATCTTTTCTGAAGTTTGCTGCACAATCTCTGGTCCAAACAGCTGCATCTTCCCCACTTCATACCAACAAACCGGAGTCCTGCATTTCCTCCCATATAGAGCTTCATAGGGCGCCATTCCAATGCTCGCCTGGAAACTGTTGTTGTATGCAAATTCTACCAGAGCTAAGTGTTTCTCCCAGCTACCACCAAAATCTGGCACACAACACCTGAGCATATCTTCTAGCACTCTGTTGACCCGTTCAGTTTGCCCATCTGTCTGAGGATGGAAGGCTGTACTGAAATCAGTCCTTGTCCCCATAGCTGCTTGTAGACTCTTCCAAAAATGTGAAGTGAAACGCGCATCTCTGTCAGATACTATAGACATCGGGACTCCATGCAATTTCACAATTTCATCCACATACAACTCTGCCAGCTTTTCCATTGACCAAGTAAGTTCCATTGCTAAGAAGTGAGCTGACTTGGTGAGTCGGTCCACTATTACCCAAATGGTATCATTGCCTCTGGAACTCTTGGGTAAACCCGTGATGAAATCCATGCTGATACAGTCCCACTTCCATTCCGGGATGGGTAAAGGCTGCAGCAACCCGCCAGGTTTCTGATTTTCTGCCTTGACCTGCTGACAAACTGTGCATTTGGCCACAAACTCTGCCACATCTCGCTTCATACCTGGCCACCAGAAGTGTAGTTTTATATCCTTGTACATTTTGGTACTCCCAGGATGAACCGATAACAAAGTAGCATGTGCTTCCTGAAGAATACTTTCCTTTAGCTCCGCTACATCTGGCACACAAAGCCGCTCCCCAAACCAAAGTACTGCATCCTTCACTTGAAATTCTGCCAATCTGCCTAAGCCAACCTGTTCTACCATCCCTTGGATCTCTGGATTCGCCTTCTGGCTGTCCATGATTCTGTCTCTCAAAGTGGGTTGAATCCTCAATTGAGCTAAGGAAGCCTCCACACTCTGCAGAACCACTTCGATTCCTGCTCGATCTAGCTCATCTGCTAACCTTTCCAGGGTTGTGATCAACCGAGACAAACTGACCTTTCTGCTAAGCGCATCTGCTACCACATTAGCCTTGCCTGGATGATATTTGATTTCAGGTCGGATGTCCTCCAACACCTCCAACCATCTCCTCTGTCTTAAATTCAAGTCCCTTTGTTGATAAATATACTTCAAGCTCTTATGATCGTTGTACATGTTGACTTTTTCTCCGTACACATAATGTCTCCATTGCTTCAAGGCATAGATGATTGCTGCTAGTTCCAAATTATGGGTTGGGTAATTCTTCTCATGTGGTCTAAGTTACCTAGACCCATAAGCAATCACCCTTCCTTCTTGCATTAGTACGCAACCCAGTCCGCGATGTGAAGCATCGCTGTAGATGTCATACTCAACTCCTGCCCTGGACAATGCTAAGATAGGGGCTGTAGTCAATTTCTCCTTCAACGCCTGGAAGCTTGCTTCGCATTGCTCTGACCATTTGAAATTCACATTCTTCTTTGTTAGTCCGGTGAGTGGCACCGCTATCTGAGAATAACCTTGAATAAACCTTCTATAGTATCCGGTTAGACCCAAAAAGCTTCTAATCTCCTTCACCGTGGTTGGTCTTGGCCAGTCTTTAACTGCTTTGACCTTCTGCGGGTCAGTAGCCACTCCCTCCTTAGAAAGGATGTGACCCAAGAAGGCGACTTCGGTTTTCCAGAAGTCACACTTAGACAATTTCGCATATAACTGATGCTCCTGAAGCTTCTTCAGAACCTCTGTCAAGTGCTTGGCGTGTTCTTCCTCGGACTTGGAGTAGACCAAAATGTCGTCAATAAATACAACGACAAAGGAATCGATGAAAGGTCGTAGAACTCTGTTCATCATGTCCATGAAAATAGCTGGTGCGTTTGTGACTCCGAAAGGCATAACTAGAAACTCGTAGTGACCATGCCTGGTTCGGAAAGCCGTTTTATGCACATCATCTTCCTTTACCCGGACCTGATGATACCCAGACCGTAGATCTATCTTGGAAAAGACTGCCGCTCCCTGCAGGCGATCAAACAAATCATCGATTCGAGGAATGGGGTACTTGTTCTGTACAGTTACCTTGTTCAACTCTCTGTAGTCGATACACATCCTCATAGATCCATCCTTTTTCTTTACTAAAAGAACTGGGGCTCCCCATGGTGATGCACTTGGCCTGATGTATCCTTTGCTCAGTAACTCTTCGATCTGCTTCTTGATCTCGTCTTGTTCGACTGGTGCCATTCTGTATGGGGCCTTGGAAATAGGAGCACTTTCCGGTTGAACGGTGATGCTGAACTCTACATCTCGACGAGGGGGAAGCCCTGGTAGATCATCCAGAAATACTACTGGGAAGTCTCGGACAACTGGGATCTGCTTCACTTCTTCTGGAACTTTATGCTCGGACAATGCTGCTACTATCTGCTTACCCTTCCCCTTGCCTTGGAAAGTAACAACTGGTCCTCCTGGTGCCTTGATTATGACTTCTTTGTCTTTGCACTTGATAGTCGCACTGTAGACTGACATCCAGTCAATGCCAATGATGATGTCAACTCCGAGAACTGCCAATTCAATGAGATCGATGCCAAAGAGTCTGCCCCCAATCTCGAGATCACACCCCTCATAGTATCGATTGGTTGTCAAGTTCTCTCCTGACGGAGTAGCCACTGATAAAACCTTGCCAGGAAATATTTTCGGCTCAATTTCCAATCTTTTAGCAAAAGAGGGTGACACAAAAGTGTGTGAAGATCCCGTATCAAATAACACCGAAGCTTTTATTCCATTTATTAAAATGTTCCCTGTTACATATGAGTATTCTCATTACATAACATTTTATTACATAAACGGAAAATATAAGTCAATTAAGCTTCGTCCTCCGTACCCGTGATTACATGATCCACCTCATTTGCATCGACTTCTGTCAAGGCAAACACCCGTCCTTGTTTGAACTGTTTCTGCTCCGGCTTGAACTGCCTTTGTTCTGGCTTGAATTGCCTTTGACTTGGTCCCCCCCGCTGAAGCTGAGGGCAATCTGTCTTGAAGTGGCCCTCCTTACCACATATGAAGCATGTCCTGAATGGCTTGGTGCATCCAGTAGCTATGTGGCCTGACTCCCCACATCTGAAGCATGTGGGCACCCTTCCTGTCACTGCTATGGCATTGGCCCCAGTTGGCTTGAATCGTTGCGCGGGGGGCTGGTTCCTGTAGTAGCTTGGTCCTGCGGGCCTTTTGCCCAAGCTCCAACTGTTCTTCCTGGCTTGCACTGCCTGGAATTGGTTCATGTCCGTCTCTGTTGCAGCGGCCCTTCTGACTAGCTTTTCAAACCTCTGAATGCCTAGAGGTATCATCCTTGATCTTAGGCTGGGCCTCAGACCTTGCTCGAACTTGCGGGCCTTCTTAGACTCCTCCTGAACCATCTCAGGTGCATATCAGGAAAGTTGATTAAACTTGGTTTCATATTCCCGTACCGTCATATTACCTTGTTGTAAGCTCAAGAACTCCATGGCTTTCTTTTCTTGAACATCCAGTGGAAAGTAATGGCTCCTGAACTCTTCCAGGAATTCTTCCCATGTAAGTTGCACATTTCCCGAGTTTCTCTTCAAGGATTGCCACCACACACTCGCATCCTTTTCGAGCTGAATGGTAGCCAATTTCACTTTGCTAGCTTCCGGGGTTTCAAGCACTTCGAAAATTGTTTCGATCTGTCGAACCCAGTCGTCTGCAGCATCGGGGTTCGTCTGTCCTTCGAATACCGGCGGCTTCATCCTCTTGAATGCCTTAACCAGTTTGATGGCCTCCGGTATATGGATAGCCTGTCCTGGTCCTCTGTTTTGAGGAATATTAGCGGCGAAGGCATTGAGGGTCTGGTACACCCGAGCCATCTCCGTTTCCAAATCCAATCCATTTTCCCCGCTGAAGCCTTCGCCATTTCCAATTCTTCGTGCCATTTCTGAGTCATAAAATTCTTCATTAATCATCACAAATAACACAACAGCAAGATTGTATTCTTTATTCAGAGATAAAACTTTTATTTTAACATTTCCATTATAATTGCTTAAATAAAAGATATCCTAGATTCTACGGTTTTTCTTGGCTTCTCTGAGCTCTTCCCGCAGATCTTGGACTTCCTTTCTTATGTTTTCAACCTTGTACGGTCGCTTTTCTTTATCCCTGTCGCGACGTTGATCATTTATGAGTTGGGTCTTCTTGAGCTCGTATATCCGGTGGTTTAGTTTCCAGATGCGTACTTTATCCTGTGCCAGGCGTGATTCCAAGTAGTTAACCTTCCACTTTTGCGCATCCAGTTCTCGACGAAGGGATGCAACGAGGTCGTCTGGGTGATCCGGGACAAGTTCCTCGTCTGGGGAGTCCTCAGGAAAGTCAGGTGGTGGTGGAGTAATTTTCCTGGATTCGGGAAATTCTTCCTTCTCTATCTCAAAGGGTTCCTCTTCTTCTTCCTCCTTCGGGTCTTCTTCTTCCTCTGGGTCCTCTTCCTCCATTGGTTCTTCTTCTAAGTCCTCAGGGTGGACAAACCAAGGAAGTTCATTCTGGTTGGCCATCTTATAACAAGGGAAGGAAAGGTTATCTTACAAAGCAATGTAAATATGAGTCTAATTCTACAGGTTGAACTCACACTCTAGTGTCCGCAGGAATAAAATTGTAACTACTCACTAAAGTGTCACGGGTTATAAACTATAGTTAATGATCTTATTACTTTTCCTAAACAAATCTTTAGCCTATCAAGTTCGGATTTACTTGGGTTAGCCGTAAGAGTCGGTTCCCAGCTAGCGGTGGTCCGAAGACGCTTAAATATCGTGTCGCTTAGGGTTGTTTACACCCGGTTGACAGAAGGACTCTTTTGGTTTGTTCCCAAATTTATCGTCACTTTTTTTTTTTTTTTTTATCGTTCCTTATAAACTTGTACTACTTGTGAAGCATGCTCTGATACCATCTGTAACACCCCGAATTTCAAATAAGGATAAATTCGAGATTTCACAGGATCTTTACTTCACTTCGTATAATTTTACAAGGAATTTAAAATTTTTCAATATTACATCAGAGTTCTTTTACACTTGGTATTTACACCGCGGAAAGATTTACAACAGTTGAAAACAAAACTATAACTTGAACAATATTACATCATTTGCAACTTCTTTAACTTTCAGATAGCAATGGCATATCCACTTTATAACTCCATGAATGGTCCTTTACCTGCACGTTAATCTGTGGGCTCGTCAGTTACTTACAACTGACGAAATGTTATACACGGCTATCCTCTCTATGCCGGGAATAGTATAACGATCTCATACTTTAACAAATCACAAAAAAAAGATTGAATGAACAAGTAAAGTGTCAAGAGTGATTATTCTAAATATAAGTGTATGTCATGCCTTAATGCCTAATGCACACAATTCTACACTAGGATGACACTAATGCACACTTGTTCAGATTCTATGCATCCCATACTACATAGGTCTAAGGGCAAGTGCCTACGTACTCCATATTGAAGGGTTCGATCCCTCGCCATGAGACTACCCAGTAATAAAACAAGTTTTAGAGTTATTTCACAGATACGGATCTCAGCCTCCCTGGCTTATAATAACAGATCCCAGCCTCCCTGGCTATTATATCGTGATAATAATCCCGTAAATGCCCCTCTAGCCCCAGTATGTACATAATCTTTGGAGTATGGTAAACATCTGCCGACTACCCTAAGTCCCGGATAAAATACAGTCCATCTCCTACGGAGCAACCACAGTCCACCAACTGGGTCTATAGCCACGGAGATCCACCGCCGACTATATAGAAGCACCCATTTACGTTTGCACAAGTCTATTACATCTTCACCTAAGTGCCTAATTATTTTTAGTTCAAGACATGAATATGTTATCACCCTAGAATCAGTTTTACCTCATACCGGATTTATTCACAAAATACGAGATCGCCCGACGGCATTATCTCAAAATCAAGTCTCAAAATCTTTCTTTCAAAATTACCGGTAACCGAGGTCTTACTAATTCTAAATCATAAACCTTTCATGTACAAGAAACATGGGTACACATACCCTTTAATAATCATGCCTTAACTTATTATATTCATGTCTCCAACTTATCCATAATTTGTTCTATGTCTCATTTGAACACTATTCATAATAATAATTCCTTTTCATGAAACCATTTCATTCAACAAAATTTTATCCCTTTCACAAACATGATTTTATCACTTGCAATCTCATTTGCAATTTAAATAATCAAGTATGCAACACAAATGAATAATCCCATCAAAGACAATTAATTTACAAATCTACATTTTACTTTTCTTCTAATGATGCAAATCATGTTCTTCAACAATTTAGTTTTTGAAGACAAATCTCATTCTATCTCAAAGTCACCTTTATTATCTTCAATATACATGAAAAGTTCTAAAACTATTTTTAAATAATACCATTTTATTTTATATGAATAATAGACTTTTTCCTCATTTTTATTCTCGTTAAAACTCAAAAAAAATACCAAAAGAAACACACATAAAAAAAAAAGTGGCGGCACTGAGGCTCGAACCACTCTCAACCGCAAAAGAGCCCAATGCTAGCCCCGCTAGCCACTAGCCCAATGTGGGCTTTGTGTCTAACTCCAGAACAAACCCCATTTATACCCACTATCAGCTCTTGAGTTTATTTAAAAGGAAAAAAAAATGTTTTGGGCTTCGTAAGAATCGAACCCAGGCCGAACACGGAAGCAGCGCACGGCCGAGCCAACAGGCCAGTTGCGCCCAACGTCCTAAACTCGTTTCGTGGGTTTTTGTCCCAACATTCTGTTATTTTATTGTTTTTCATAAAAGTAGATTTTTCATTTGATCAATCTTCTCTACTAGTCTCCCAATAGTTTATTTAGACTGAAATTTATTTATTACAGAAAAATCATGTGTTAAAACTTATATTTAATAATATCTAAATCTCAAATATTTCTTTCTTCTCTTTTATTACAAGAATGTAGTTCATCATTTTAATCAACTAGAAAATTTGTATTACTTTACAACAAGTAACAATAAGTTATGTATACCCTTTTTCTATACAAAATTTCTTCTTTAAACACAAGGGAAATCTTTTCAATTATTTTAACAATTACTAGTTAACATACAAATGACAATTTATTTTTATTTTAAATTTCCAAACTACATGACACTACTTTGTTTCTTAATTAATAACAACATTTCTACAAGTTGACATACAAAAAAAAAAGAACATGAATTTTGTCTTCTAATTATCACATCAAATTTATACTACTCATTAATCATAATAGCATGCTAATGTATGACAAATACTCAATCAATTCTTTTTCTCATTAACCACTAACATGACTTAATTTAGTAATCATACGTGAACTACTTATCATTCTCATCTCATACCATAGCATAGATCATATAAGAAATTCCATACTACTCATTATTTATTACTTAGCATACATTATTCTAAATTAGGAAGTATAGGATCACCCACCTTATTGAAGCTTGAACAATTGAAGGGAAAGATGTGACACTTCTTCTAGCTCCAAGACAAACTCCTAGCAATGGCTCCTCCTCCTAGCAAAGCTCCCTTTCCCTAGCAATGGCTTCCTCTAGCAATTCCTCCAAGCAAAAGGACCCTCACTCTCTTTCTTTTCTTTCTTTCCTTTCTTTCTTTTGATAGTGTTTTTGGTGCAAGATAAAGGTAGGAAATGGGGGCTCTATTTATAGGATTTTGGGAGGGTCTAAAGTGCAAAAATTCCACCCTAATAACTCTTCAAATTTATTCTACAACTCTCCACTTTCCTAACTCCTAAAACCGCCATCTCTTCATCTCCCCACTCTCCCTAAACTTAACTCTCCACCACTCTTCTCCCTTCACCATAACCGGCCACCCTCCTAGCCCACAAAGTGGTCCAAATACATTTGTGTGTGCATGCACACATGCACAAACAAATATGAACACATTTCTATAACTCTAAATGTGTACTAATATTGTAACTTGTCATGTATAACTTAATTTTTAATAATGGGCTTGCTACATGGGCTCATTTCTAATTAATTAATTTGATTATCTAGTGGGCTTGCTACATGGGCTCATTTTATTCTATAGATCCATGAATCACAAGAAGGCTTAATTAAAACTTATGTATGCTAAAAATTTGTAATTGAGAATAACAAATGAGAATAAAATTTGCACGTGCACCATACGTGCAAAAATAAAATACATTTTAATAAAATAAAAGCGGGGTGTTACAATACCCTCCCCTCGTCTAATGGCTTATGAAGAAGAATAAAATGCCAGAGAGCTCCGAGCAAATCTAGACCTGATAGATGAGATTCGAGAAAGAGCTGCCATTCGTCAACGAAGCTACCGAAGAAGGATCGAGTTGGCATACAACAAGAGAGTCCGTCCTACCAACCTCAAAGAAGGGAACTTGGTCCTTAGAAAGTTAGCCATCTCATTCCCAGGTCAGAAGACCAAATTGGCTCCAAATTGGGAGGGACCCTATAAGATCGCCAAAGAAGTTCGGCCCGGGACATACAAACTAGAAGACCTCGAAGGCAGAGAGATCCCCAGGACCTGGAATGCCGACCATCTCCTGAAATACCAAGAGAGAGCACCAACGCCTCTCTAAGTATTCTGGGATGTCGAACCGTTCCTCTCCTATTACTTGTTTTGCTTTCCTTTTATTTTCTCTCTTGTAATAACGGCTCGCAACTTTAGAAGCAGCCAACTATTAGTCATTAATAAAGAAAACTTTTTCATATTTTACTATTGTTTACATCTCTCTGCTTTTACTCTTCACTCTAACGATGGTTCGGAGTCCAACACTTGGCTCGATTCTACTTCGCATGTTCGCTTCTAAGAGAGCTAGAAGTAGTTCGCCATTCAGAATTATTCCCACAACCGTTGAACAACTCTAACGATGGTTCGAAGTCCAACACTTGGCTTGATTCTACTTCGCAAGTTCGCTTCTAAGAGAGCTAGAAGTAGTTCGCTATTCGGAATTGCTCCCACAACCGTTGAACAACTCTCACTATGGTTCGGAGTCCAACACTTGGCTCGATTCTACTTCGCAAGTTCGCTTCTAAGCGAGCTAGAAGTAGTTCGCCATTCGGAATTGCTCCCACAACCGTTGAACAACTCTAACAATGGTTCGGAGTCCAACACTTGGCTCGATTCTACTTCGCAAGTTCGCTTCTAAGCGAGCTAGAAGTAGTTCGTCATTCGGAATTGCTCCCACAACCGTTGAACAACTCTAACAATGGTTCGGAGTCCAACACTTGCTCGATTCTACTTCGCAAGTTCGCTTCTAAGCGAGCTAGAAGTAGTTCGCCATTCGGAATTGCTCCCACAACCGTTGAACAACTCTAACGATGGTTCGGAGTCCAACACCTGGCTCGATTCTACTTCGCAAGTTCGCTTCTAAGCGAGCTAGAAGTAGTTCGCCATTCGGAATTGCTCCCACAACCGTTGAACAACTCTAACGATGGTTCGGAGTCCAACACTTGGCTCGATTCTACTTCGCAAGTTCGCTTCTAAGCGAGCTAGAAGTAGTTTGCCATTCGGAATTGCTCCCACAACTGTTGAACAACTCTAACGATAGTTCGGAGTCCAACACTTGGCTTGAATCTACTTCACAAGTTTGCTTCTAAGCGAGCTAGAAGTAGTTCGCCATTCGGAATTGCTCCCACAACCGTTGAACTACTCTAACGATGGTTCGGAGTCCAACACTTGGCTCGATTCCACTTCGCAAGTTCGCTCTTAAGCGAGCCAGAAGTAGGTCGCCATTCGGAATCACTCCCACAACCGTTGAACTACCCTAACGACGGTGCGGAGTATAACACTTGGCTCGATTCTACTTCGCAAGTTCGCTCTTAAGCGAGCCAGAAGTAGGTCGCCATTCAGAATTGCTTCCACAGGCGGAGGCTACCCCCTTTTGCCGCATAAGGTTCGCTCATCTTACAAATTCGCATGACTAAATGCAAAGCTCGGCACCACTGGCCGAACACTCATGGCGCCGACCCCCAAACGAGCAAAGGACCAGCTCCGGGACCTCGACACAATAGACACAGTCACAAACAAAGTAACCACACAGAGCAACGAAAAAAAACGTACAAGTCTAAGAAAGAAATATTATTAAGAGTTGGGACGCAGTACAAGGCAGCTCTTCCATACAACAAGATCACAAGGCGTTAAAAAGCAAAAATTACAATGCCGACTTGTTACACTTAGGCTAAATACAAAGGCTTCAAAAACAAAATCTTCAACGCCTCCGTGGCGCAGGGATGTTCCGCTTCAAGGACACTCAAGGTCGGCGACATTTGCCTCCGGAGACCGACCCCAAACCAGCAAATTGAGACGTATCCTCTGCGCTGCTCCTAACAGCCGCACCGACGGATGCTCCGCTCGATGAAATGGCCCCGGCACTTTGCGCATCCTCGGGACTAGGTTGGCCGATGGGCGAACGGGTCGCGAGCTCATAAAACGAAATGCCATGCTCGCTCTTCGCACGAGTACATGAAGTGCTCCTGACATTGATTGGCCCCGAACGTGGTTTGAGGCGAGCCACCTCCACCTCCAGCTCTGAGATCCGCTCCCTCAGAGAGTCGTCCTTTACATCGACCTTGAAGCGAGGGGGTATCGCGGAGCTCGGGATGCCAGAGCGACTGGCAATAAGACGGCGGAGATGAGTGACTTCGATGCTCTTGTCCACCGTGGCCCTTTTAGCTCGTCGACCTCGGCCGTTAGTTCGTCCTGTTCGGTCGTCAGTTTGGCCACCTCGGCCGTTAATCCCTCTCCCTTCGTCCGAAGCTCCGTCTCTACCGTTTGAAGGTGACAAATCTCGGAAAGCAGATCGTCCCTCTCCGCTGTTATTTTTGATAAAGTGTGGCGAATGCACTTGATCCGAAGGCCATAGCTAAAGGCAGTCGACGAACCATCATCCTCTCCTAAGGGGGCCATCTCGGCGATCCTACTCTCCAGACGCCGGATCTCGATGTCTCGCCGATCCAGGATGAGTTGAAGGTGGTTCCGCTCGCTTACGGCTCTGCGCAATCCTAGCTCAACTTCATGAGCCGCTATCGGCACCTCGTCAAGCACAGCCTCGTCGCCCCTAAGCCAACCTCGGGACGAGCGTCGTCCCCCGAGCAAGTAGGCTCGACGACTTGAGTCACCACTGCAAGCTGAAAAGAAGTCAAAACAAACAACAAATTTTCAACACATTGCCGAACTCCTACACTTAGCCAATTTTCAAGAGTTTTTAGGAAAAAGATAGAGAGACGCGAAGTCGAGCCCAAAAAAAAGTTTTCATTCATTACAAAAAGTGGTGGCCAGTCCGCAATTAGGCATTACATTTAAAAACAAAAAAGGAGAAAAGAAAAAACAAGCAAGGTCAGGACGCGACCTCTTTCCCAGGGCAGCGAGAGTGGGTGAGGGTCGACGTCCCCGAAGGGGTCACCACCGCCAGCGGGGTGACCGCAGACCCCTGGACCTCGGCAACGACCTCGACCTCAGGCTCAACCTCGTCCTCCCCTTCTTCTTCCTCTTCTCCCTCCGACTCGGGGTCGAAGCCTTCGACGTGGCCCGGGAACAATCTCCATCCCGAGCAATCCACGTCGGGGTACGCCTTTGTTTCCTGGGCGAGAGCTTCGGCGTAGGCTTTGGCCATGTTCTGGGAGAGGAAACCTTGCGCCTTCACCATGGTCGCGTCCTCTGCCTCCTTCACTGCGGCAGCCTTGGCCTCTACCGCCTCGGCCAACTGTCTGTCCGCCTCCTCTTTCTGGCGAAGAAGGTCGCTCTCCAGCTTCGCGACCTGACCCTCGAGGTACTCGACCCTCGTCGTCTTCCCTTCGAACTCGACCCTGAGCTTGTCGAGCTCGTTCCCCATCCAAGCCTTCTCCTTCCGAGCTTGGTCAGACTCCTACTTCAGCTCCTTCTCCAGAGCCGTCAACCTCTCCGTGAGGTGACCAAAATGGACGATAATCTGCGATAAGGGAAGAGGTATTAAAAGAGTTAGAGAAATCAGACCTAAAGGGAACCAATGACAGCAAAAATTCAACACTTATCGAGACCGCTGAGTGAGCAATCTCGATGACATCGTCGCCTTCTTGCCCGGCCTCCATGGCGGCCCGATCCTTCGGCGTCGCCAGGTGCTTGACCGCCTGCATGCTCGCCAAGGAATTGCTGAGGAATCCGTCATGTTTCCGAACCTGCCAGTCCGGAACATGAATCCTTTTGTGCTCCTCGGTCAGGAGCTCCTCGGCCACCACTGTCAACGGGGGGTCGCCATCCTGAGGGCTGCGGTGATGGGGAACTCGCCGGCCCCGGTTGACGCCGAGGCACCTCCATCAGCAACGGTCGGGCTTCCGAGGGTCTCCACCTCCTCGACCGCCTCCGTGACCCTCGGAGTCTTTGTGGTCGGCAACTTGGTGGCCACCCTCTTGCGCTTCTTCGGCGCCTTACTGTCAAGGCCTGCTCTCAAAGCCAACACCGCCTCGTAGTCCATCGCCTCTGCATTAAAAACGAAGTTTGTTAGCGCGATAAAAAGTCATGAAAAGTGAAGTATGAAAAACAAAGCACGAAAGCGCAAAAGAAGCCGCGTACTGGGATCTACGCGGCAGAGCCCTCCCCTGAACAAGACATCCTCGGTCAGCTCCTTCCAATCATACTTCGGCCGATCGAGAAGTGTCCGAACTGCCTCTTCTTCTTCAGGGCGAAGCTTGGGCAGTGCCTTCAACCTCTTCGGCACCTCTTCCACCCAACTGGAAGGGATAGGCCAGGTCTCCGCACTCCGCACTATCAAGAACTTTTCACGCCAGTGCTTGATGGAGTCGGGGCATATAACGAGCCTACCGCCATGCCTCGGAGCCAAATAGTACTGGAACTCCGACCGGTTCCCTTGATGAAGCCGATAGATCGTCCGAAGTACATTCAGCTCCGGCTCGATCCCGGCAGCTTGGCAGTGAAGTACGAAACCATTTATGACTCTCTATGCGTTCGGTATAAGTTGGATGGGGCTGACCCCAAACCACCTCAGGACGAGGATTGCGAATGGATGGAGAGGTAGCCGAGCCCCGGCGATAAAGGCATCAACCGGCCAGCAACACATGGTCACTGGCAGCGGCGAGTTGGCCCTAACCCCGGGACCCGGCAGCATAAGCTCGTACTCCTCCGGGATGTGGAAACAGTCCCGGATCACTCCCAAGTCTTCTTCGCAGAGGATCGACACCGTATGATCTGCCTCGGTCGTCTCCCTCGCCGCATTCTCCTCGAAAGTCCTCCCCCTCCCATGAACAATACGCTCGGCGTGCTCCTCCGGAAGCTCTCGAACTCTGTGAAGCCCGGTCAGTGGCCCTGGTAACCTGCCGAACTCCCCCATGCGCTTCGGATCCTCCACGATTGTGTCTCGGCCAGATACCTTCTTGCCCTTATCTGGGCGACTCGGAGTATGGACTTTGACAACTTCAAGGGAGGGCTTAGACCAAGAAGAAGATGACTCGGAGATAGAGGGAAGAGACATATTTATACTCGGAAAGAGACTAAGTATAAATTACCTTAAAAAATGTGCTGTCGGAAACTTCACCGGAAAATGAACGGCGATCACTGGAATCACTTGCTTAGCACAAATAATCGCCTGAGCAAAAGAGAGGAGAAGTGAAAAATGAGAGAGAGGGGTGAGGTTTTATAGAGCGAGGCGCGCAAAACGAGGATAATGGGCCTAGACAGCCAGCCCACCTATGCAAAACGACAAAAGCGACCCAAACCGTCGCCTTGTTTGTCACGCCAAGCCGTACATCGCATTAATTACAGTCCCATCTGAAAGAAGCCCAGAGGTCACTGCATTAATATGCGTCTCATCTATCAGAGCTGTCAGAAGTTCAGAAGCCACCAACTCCGCATGGCATTTTCCGCATAAAACGACAAGTCAAGGACCTCAGCACCAGCTGCCGAACGTTCTTGACACCGACCATGTTACATAGAAAGTTGGACCTCGGCACCAGCTGCCGAGCGTTCTTGACACCGACCATGTTACATGGAAAGTTAGGGTTCGGCACCAGCTGCCGAGCGCTCTTGATACCGACCATGTTACATGGAAAGTTGGACATCGGCACCAGCTGCCGAGCGTTCTTGACACCGACCATGTTACATTGAAAGTTGGGGTTCGGCACCAGCTGCCGAGCGCTCTTGACACAACCATGTTATATGAAAAGTTGGACCTCGGCATTAGCTGCCGAGCGCTCTTGACACCGACCATGTTACATGGAAAGTTGGACCTCGGCACCAGCTGCCGAGCGTTCTTGACACCGACCATGTTACATGGAAAGTTGGACCTCGGCACCAGCTGCCGAGCGCTCTTGACACCGACCATGTTACATGGAAAGTTGGACCTCGGCACCAGCTGCCGAGCATTCTTGACACCGACCATGTTACATGGAAAGTTGGAGTTCGGCACCAGCTGCTGAGCGCTCTTGACACCGACCATGTTACATGGAAAGTTGGACCTCGGCACCAGCTGCCGAGCGTTCTTGACACCGAACATGTTACATGGAAAGTTGGACCTCGGCACCAGCTGCCGAGCATTCTTGACACCGATCATGTTACATGGAAAGTTGAAGTTCGGCACCAGCTGCCGAGCGCTCTTGACACCGACCATGTTGCATGG
Source organism: Hemerocallis citrina (assembly GCA_017893485.1). Taxonomy (NCBI): domain Eukaryota; kingdom Viridiplantae; phylum Streptophyta; class Magnoliopsida; order Asparagales; family Asphodelaceae; genus Hemerocallis; species Hemerocallis citrina. The sequence goes on along the minus strand of CM030359.1, from coordinate 333,962,024 downwards.
AAAGTTAGGGTTCGGTACCTGTTGCCGAGCGCTCTTGACACCGACCATGTTGCATGGAAAGTTGGGGTTCGGCACCTGCTGCCGAGCGCTCTTGACACCGACCTGTTGCATGGAAAATTGGGGTTCGGCACCTGCTGCCGAGCGCTCTTGACACCGACCATGTTACATGGAAAGTTGGGGTTCGGCACCAGCTGCCGAGCGTTCTTGACACCGACCATGTTACATGGAAAAGTTGGACCTCGGACCTCGCCGAACTCCCTCTCAGCACTCACAACCTAGCCGAGGTGCCTCTCTTCTTCGGAAGAAGGTGCTGAACCACCCACGGACCTTGGCCTCCTGGGCAGCGAGCGCTGGAAGGGGTCGGTAATGTGATCTAAGCATGTAGGCCGCACAACGAAGGGAAACGACTGAGCCATTCGCCAAAAAATTGTGAAAAAACAATTAAAAATTCGGGAAGTTAAGGAAGAACTCCTAGAAAGTAATTGTAAAGTTGGGGAAACATTTTCTAATCCCCAAACAAGTAATTATTGCCAAGAACAATATTCTAAGACCCCCGAACGACGAATTGACACTTCGCAAAGATAAACGAAAATACCGCATGATCCGAAGAACTCAAGAGCAACTCAAAGTGCAACCAACTTGAGAAATTACCACACTCCCTCCTTCAAGATTCAAAACCTCTCATATTGGACTCCGACACAACTCCACTAACCATTAAAACAGTAAAACTACTTCTCAAAGGCTGATCAAACTCAGTCTTTGGGAGTGGGGGGCTCGTGATATGGCTAAAAATGGGATTAAATCGGAACCATCCAAATCGAGCACGAATCTTGGAGTTCAGGGGTAAAACGGTAATTTCACCTATCAATGGGTCTGAAGCGGGTACCGGTTCTCCTCCTCGAAGACCCACTAACCCGCGAACGGATCCACCTTAACTGGGTGCGGGTTTCAACCCGTAGCAAACCTGATCCAGAAAGGATAGAATTAGGGTTTCTGATTAAATCCTAATCAACGGCCCTGATTCATAACTATCCTTTCACTGAGGATTAGGGATTACATTCCTTATCAGATCACGGGGATTACATTCCTAATCTGATCCCAGCGGTGCCTATAAATACCCTCCATCCATCTCCATTAGGAGGTAATCAATCTTTTCCCAGTTTTTGCGCTCTTTCATAATCTTTCCTGATTACTGACTTGAGCGTCGGAGGGTGTGTCGCCGGGAACAACCCCGGTGTCTCGCACTTTTTGCAGGTGTACGGCGGGAGCGACGGTCAAACTCCGGCAGAACAGGTAAACAGGTTTGCTATTCAAAGTTTTCCAAGAATCAACAAATACTATCTGTTTGCCCCCACACCAGATTTAGCGGTAACATATGGTGATGGCCACATAAATGGTGTTTGAGCTAGTCACCATTGCCTTCACGAACAGGAAAACTGCCACCTTAGTGGTGAAAGAGCTTAGCGTTCCGGGTTAGAGAAGAGACAAGTCGTCACTAGATGGGTGGAGTGGCAAGTCGTTATCAGAATAGAGATTTGACAAGTCGTTTCCGGTGTATTGTTCTAACAATGTGTCATCGAATGGGGGTCGGAAAGTTGTCGCTGGAGTGGTGTTCGGGTTAGTCGTCACTAATAGGTAAAATGACAAGTTACCACTATAATTGGTGTCCCATGAGTCGTTATCTGTTTGCTCAAAAAGAAATTAAGATGCACACATCAGGTAAGTGGGAGAACAGGTTGTAGTTGTCTTCGTCTACAAGTTTAGCTTAGAGAGGGACAAATTAATGTTGTAGGCTTAGTTGTGTAATAGTTTTTTATTGTTCTGTTTAGGAACGATTAGATGTAATGTATATGTAATACTTTGTTTCGTTAATTATTTATTAATGAAGCGGTGACACGGTCAAAAGAAGAAGAAAAAAAATCAAGTTCAATTAGACCTCAACTTGCTTTGGTAGTGATTGCACATAGTTGATGATCTCGTATAGCACACCCTCTTTCCCAGTAATCTTAAGTTCAGAAAAGTGCAAGTCAAAATTCAATCAAATTAAGTCCTGAAAAATTGAAACAACCAAGACCATCCAAGATGCCTACTTTATCGCAACCAGGAACAATATTTTGAAGAAGTTTCATCCGTTCGCTATTTTTCTCTCCTCACCTATCAAACATGATAAAGTTACGCAAACCATCAATCAGCATTGGACTCATAAAAACATGAATTATATATACTAGTAATTTACACGTGCGATGCACGTTTTAATAATTTCAAAACAAAAAAACAAAAAACAACTCTGACGTAGGGAGAATTTGAACCAGAAACATCTTTTATATTAGTTATGTACGTACGTTGCACATGTTGGTAGAATGACAAAATGACAAATAACACTAAGGCCTTCTCCCATTATAATATTAGAGATTAGAGATATTTTTAAACAGTGTTAACGAAAACCTTACTCTCCCTGCATGACTATGGCTAGTAGTAGCTTGGTCACGCCGAGCTCTCACATGAATATAATCTTCCTTACTTCCATCTGAGCCATTCTTAACATTCTTTCCTGAAGGCTTAACAGTAGCCATAGTCAATGCATTCTATTAGCATTTCTTCTTAGTTTCTGAATTCTCTCCTTGTACTTGGTCTAACTCCATATCCTACCATAGTCAAAAACCGACAAGGATCATCAGTTCACAACCTAAGAAAATAACAGCATTACATAGATATTGCACGACCTCAATGGTTCTTTTCCTTTTCATAGCACCATTTCCTTTCGAACAAGATTTTTCTGCTGCTTCTTGTCCATCCCCACTGAATTCAATCTCTCCCAACTCATTCCTACTTCCCTTCTCATCTCTTCGATAAGGACTCAATAGCTCGTTTGCAAGAAAAGGTTTGTTCATGACCATGGCACTGAAATTGCACCTCACGCCGCTCTCTATGAAGTCTGAATTTTTTTCCAAGTGAGAGAGGCTCGAAGGGAGAATACCCGGATTCTTCCAACTCATTAGAAGTGGTTTCCCTTGTAAACTAGAAAGCTAAGAATCTACCATGGAAAGTGATGAATAAGAAGATGAGGAGGATATAGAACAAGGGTCAACTGATTGGTGATTGAATTCCCAAGTAGGGCAGCGCAAATGATCTTCATTCATCTTCTCGAAACCAAACTTACCCTTTTCACTCAAGCCACTTCTCCTTTTATGCTTGTAACGAGTCCAATACAAGAAACTAAAACAGGAACGAAGCACGAACTATTCTTAACAGTAGAAATCACTAATCTCAAGAACATCAACAAAGAATGAAAGAAAGTACTCCTTAAAAAGATTGCATTGTGATGCAGTTTGTTTTTGGGAGACGTGTGGATGCACCAGGTGTGAGTTCTTACTCGATTTGTATTTGAAGGAGGAAGCTACTAATCAGACGACCCTCGGCTGGCCGAGCGGTACCGGTGACAGGCTGGAGTGGGATGAGGCTGGATGCTTGGCTCGGATCAGGTGGCTCGGATCCGAGGTCTGGTGTACCTGCAGACGGTCTAGGAATACCGAGGTTGGTCCCGGTGGCAGACCCTCCGACGATCTAGTCAGTCACTTAAGATAGAGCAACAGTAACTAGGGTTTTGTGGAAGAAAGATTGATTACCTGCAGACAGGGGGGAGGGTCTGGTATTTATAGGGGAAGCCAATCGGGTCCAGACCTGTTTGAGGCTGGGCCGGACCCGGTTACCCGAGTGGCTGAAGCGGTGGAAAGCCGGGCGGTATAGGGCTGACGTGGCAGATGCCGGAGCGGTTTCCGGGATGACGTGGCAGAGCTCCGGGCGGTTTTCCGGTGCTGATGTGGCAGATCTGAAGGATCAGAAAGAGCGCGTATCCTGAGGGAATCCGGTGGCCCAAAATGGGCCACGTTATTCCTGACCCATATCACAAGCCCCACGCTCCTGTAGGACTGGGTGATCCAGCCGTGTAGGAGTGACTCTTTGCCTCTGGGGGAAGAGCAGATGTTGGGGTAAGAAGTAGGATCTGTTGTTTCCCGAAGAGGCCAGGTGTAGGAGGAATGGATCCCTTATCGGAGCTTGTGCGGGAGGCTGTGTAGAGGGGTAAGAGAGCCAGAAGGGCGCATGTCGAGGCCTGGGGGTCGGCGGACGAGCCACGGGGTCGGCGGACGACCGCCTTGCTAGTTGGAAGAGCGAGGGGACGTCGAGGCCTTCCGTTGGGGCTTGTTCGCCGAGAGTTAGGGGACGGTGGCCGAGACCCTGGGGGGTCGGCAGACGACCTCCTTGGGTCTGAGGGCGATCTCCTCGCTAGTTGGAAGAGCGAGGAGAGCATTTGGTGCTTCGGGATGCTATCCGCGCATTGAGCCCCTCAGAGTCAAAGGAGCGCAATTGGTGCTCGGGATGCTATCCGAACATCGAGCCACACTGAGTCAAAGGGGAGCGATTAGTGCTCGGGTTGCTATCCGAGCGCCGAGCCCCCCAGAGTCAAAGGGGAGCGATTGGTGCTCGGGATGCTATCCGAGCGCCGAGCCACCCTGAGTCAAAAGGAGAGCAATTGGTGCTCGGGATGCTATCCGAGCGCCGAGCCCCCCCGGAGTCAAAGGGGAGCGACTGGTGCCCGGGATGCTATCCGAGCGCCGAGCCACCCTAAGTCAAAAGGAGAGTGATTGGTGCTCAGGATGCTATCCGAGCGCCGAGCCCCCCCCAGAGTCAAAGGGGAGCGACTGGTGCCCGGGATGCTATCTGAGCGCCGAGCCCCCCAGAGACAAGGGAGAGCGATTGGTGCTCGGGATGCTATCCGAGCGCCGAGCCACACTGAGTCAAAGGAGAGCGATTGGTGCTCGGGTTGCTATCCGAGCGTCGAGCCCCCCAGAGTCAAAAGGGGAGCGATTGGTGCTCGGGATGCTATCCGAGCGCCGAGTCACCCTGAGTCAAAAGGAGAGCGATTGGTGCTCGGGATACTATCCGAGCGCCGAGCTCCCCCAGAATCAAAGGGGAGCGACTAGTGCCCGGGATGCTATCCGTACGCCGAGCCCCCCAGAGACAAGGGAGAGCGATTGGTCCTCGAGATGCTATCCGAGCGCCGAGCCACCCTGAGTCAAAGGAGAGTTGTTGGTGCTCACGTTTCCATCCGAGCGTCGACCTTTCTGCGAAAAATAGATGGGGAATTGGCTCGCGCTTCTATCCGAGTGTCGACCCTTCTGTAAAAATAGAAGGGGAATTGGCTCGTGCTGCTATCCGAGCTCCGAGCCCCCACCGAGAAAGACGAAGGTGGTATGGCTCGAGCTTTGATCCGAGCATCGACCCTTCTGTCAAAATAGAAGGGGAATTGGCTCGTGCTGCTATCCGAGCTCCGAGCTCCCACCGAGAAAGGCGAAGGTGGTATGGCTCGAGCTTTGATCCGAGTGTCGACCCTTCTGTAAAAATAGAAGGGGAATTGGCTCGTGCTGCTATCCGAGCTCCGAGCCCCCACCGAGAAAGACGAAGGTGTTATGGCTCGAGCTTTGATCCGAGCGTTGACCCTTCTGAAAAAATAGAAGGGGAATTGGCTCGTGCTGCTATCCGAGCTCCGAGCCCCCACTGAGAAAGACGAAGGTGTTATGGCTCAAGCTTTGATCCGAGCGTCGACCCTTCTGTCAAAATAGAAGGGGAATTTCGGCTTGTACTGCTATCCGAGCTCCGAGCCCCCACCGAGAAATACGAAGGGGGTATGGCTCGAGCTTTGATCCGAGCGTCGACCCTTCTGTAAAAATAGAAGGGGAATTGGCTCGTGCTGCTATCCGAGCTCCGAGCCCCCACCGAGAAAGACGAAGGTGTTATGGCTCGAGCTTTGATCCGAGCATCGACAGTTCTGTAAAAAATAGAAGGGGAATTGGCTCGCGCTGCTATCCGAGCTCTGAGCCCCCATCGAGAAAGGCGAAGGCGGTATGGCTCGAGTTTTGATCCGAGCGTCGACCCTTCTGTAAAAAATAAAAGGGGAATTGGCTCACGCTGTTATCCGAGCGTCGACTCTTCTGACTTGGTGAAAAGGCCTTTTTTGGATAGAAAAGGTGAAGGGGTAGTGGGGTAATTTTACGCTTATTGCTGACGTCATGGCGCAAAGATCAAAGCTTTTTCAGATCTTGGTGGCCGTTGGATTTTGCCAGATAAGATCCAACGGCCAGATCTTTATTGCGAGAATCGAGGAGTCGTTTTCCTCTTTAAAAAACCCCACTCCCCTCTCATTTCTTCATCTTCATTTTCATTACTCACTTTCCAATTTTTAGCAAGAGCAGAAATCTTACTTGCCGTCGGCAGATTTTTCGGTGATCATAACTTTCCACGCTCCAGGTTAGTATTTTTCCCCTTAGTAATGTCGCGAACTCAGTCCGGATCCGAGGCTAGCTCGTCTGGTCGCTCTGCGGGGGAGTCGGAGTTGGAAACGTCCTCGTCCTTGAGCAAGTACATGGTGAAGGAGGAGGTTCTTTCCGACCCTGGTTCAGACGGAGGTGACGATGTTGTCTTTGTGGTGTCCCCGTTGAGGTCCAGGAGGTCGGGGAAGGAGCCCATGGAAGAGGGTGGCGAGGAGGACGAGGGGGACAGCGAGGATGAGGAGATGGGTGATGATGAAGAGGAGGGGGCGAAGATGAGCAGGTCGACGAGGGTGACGAGGAAGGCGAGGGAGACGAGGAGGAGGAGGTCGATGAACAGGAGGCCGGTCAGGGCATGCCCGGGGGGCCGGCTGGGGTCGGAGAAGATCTTCCTCCACTACCCCCTTTATCGACGCTGTCCCCCGAGCGTAAGGCTCGCCCTCGTCGGAAGAAGAAAGTCATGAAAATTCCCCACAGTCCCTCCTTGCCCGACGAGGACGCGCCGAGATCGAGTCTCGATGTTCCCCCGGTCACCTTCCGGAATCCCGTGTTGATTCATATGTACCTTGATGACATTAAGGACATCCAACCGATCCCTCTCGTGCCGGGCGAAGACACTCGGGTGAAGATCCGCGCAGATAGTACCCCGAGCACTCTGAGGCCGGAGTATCTCAACATTATCAGGGCTGCCTACTACATTCCGCGGGAGTATGAGCTCCTCCTTCCAAGCCCCGGTATCCGCCCTACCACAGTTCTGGCCCCGGGCTACTGCATGTTCCCAGAGGATGCCTTCCTCTCGGGACTGAGATTGCCCCTGCACCCTTTTGTGAAGAGGGTCTTGAACTGGGCGGGACTGAGCCCTATGCAGTACGGCCCGAATTCTTGGAAGCATCTTGTTTGCTTTATTCTGAAATGCCAAGAGAAGGGGGTGAAGCCGAGATTGTCGTTCTTCCGGGCCATCTTTGGAATTGGTTCGCTCGGAGATCTGGAGGGGGTCTTCTACTTCTCACCGAGGCCGCACAAGAAGGTGATGCACGGCCACCCGGATTCGATAAAGGGGTGGAGGGGCAAGTACTTTGTTGTTAAGACCGACGGGTCTTGGGAGATCCCGGCCCAGTGGAACGTCGTAAAGCCGAGACACAAGCCTCCGAAGAAGAGCGATTTATCAGCCAAGGAGTGGGAGAAGGTGGAGGCGATAGTGGGGGGTCATAGCATTGCATGGCCCCGAGTGACCGAGATTCACCTCGCGAGGGCCAGACTGAATCCCGCCGACCCTAGTATGTTTCTTTCCATATTTGTTCATCTTTCTGCCTTCATGTTAAGGTTAGCTGTTCTCTTATCTTTTTGCAGGGATGTCGACACAACAGGCGAACGCCATGAAGATATTGCTCGCCGCGGCCGAGAAGAAGAAGAAGGAGGAGCAAGATCGTCTGGCGGCCGAGAGGAAGAAGCTGGCCGCCCAGGCTGCACAGGCCGGAGGGTCCTCCCAGGCGCCAGCCCCGGCGGCCGAGGGACAATCCACGGCGAAGAAGCAAAAGAAGCATCACCCGCACCCCTCACACCACTCTCACTCATCGAGATCGGCTCGAGACGCTGCGGGCGGCTCGGGTAAGACCGTGGAAACCCCGCAACAACAGCTTTCCCCGGTACGACCGAGCACCGCGGAGCTGGTGGGGAGGATGGGTACGATGCCCTTTGTCCCTGACTGGTCGATTTTGAAAAGGGACACTATCCTCGACGGACCCGTCTCGAAGGCCATCACCGAGCGCGATGGGATGGCCTTGGCGGTGCAGACGGCCGACCAGGCCTATATGCGGTAGGCCCAAGCCCACCTCTCGGTAAGTCGGTTGAAATCTGCTTTTTGACTTAGCTTGGAACTATCATTAATTTTGATCTCTCTTCGAATCAGGCGATGCTCCACGGCCAGCACGTCCACAAGTGCCTGGAGAAGGAAATTCTCCTTGAGCGGAAAAATGCGGAGAAGTACCTTCGGGAGCTGAATAAGGTGACGGATGATCTGAAAGAGGCCCGGGACCAAGTGCTCGTTCACGAGGCTCAGATAGAGTCTCTCGATAGGATCCATAAGCAGGACCGGGAGGATCTTTTGGCGAAGGTCGCAGCTGAGGCGGAGAAGGGGAAGAAGGCCCTGGCAGATCTGGAGGCGGTTTTGGGGGAGACCGTGGTGACGGCACAGGACGAGGCGTACGAACAGGCCAAGTCCCATTTTAGGTAGATCTACCCCGAGCTGAACGTCGATCACCTCTGCTACGGATGGCGTGCGGACTTGCCTCCGACCCCTGGCGATGATGGGATCGGGGGAGCCCAAGACGATGACGAGGTGCCACCCGACCCCCAAGAATAGATGTTTTTGTCCTTTTTATTTTTGATGTAAATGCCTACAGCGGACTGGCCACCGCGGTTTTTTGTATCAAAATTTTGGAAAGAAATGAAATATACTTTTTGGGCCGACCCTTCAAGACTTGTGCTTTTGTGATATTTGTTTTTCTTTTGGTAGACGTGTGGGACTCGGAACGCTGATCTCGTTCTGGCTCACCAACGAAAGTTGGCTCGGGAACGAGAGACCGCCAAGAATTATTTTCTGAACAAGTCAAGGGAGCTCGGCCTAGAGGTGGCCCGTTTGAAGAAATTCGTAGCCGACCGGGACTGGTGGGTAATCGAGACGGACTGGTCGGCCTCAGATGCCTCTAGCGGGTGCTCGGCTTCGGAGTCTTTTCTTCGTGAGACCGTTGTGGAGAAAGAATTGGAGGTTCGTCGGCTGAAACTCATATTGGGTGCGGGTCTGAATGAAGAGGCGAGCAACTCCACCCCGGGGCGGTCGCTGCCGTTCTCATTGGTTGAGGCCCAGCCAGATGATGCAGGGAGCTCGGTGGCGGGAGCGTCTTCCCTGGTCGGCCCAGCCGAGCGGGATAGGAGCCCTGAATTCGAGTTCCCTGGCGAGTGCGAGTGAGTTGTGAGCCTTATTTTTTCTTTGTATTTGTACCGACGTTCATTGAGTTGTAAGCAATGAGTAATCAATAAGAACATTCGTTTTCCGGAACCTTGATTGCCTCGGATGCCGAGGGTGGTCGGTGTGACATCTACGAAGGGTCGCCACTGACGCGACTGCGTCATTAATTGCGACGTTTCACATTCCTATGAACATTTATGGTGATGTTTCGCCTTCAGTCGTTTTGCATTCCCAGACGCAATAAATGAGGGCCTTAGTGGGCTATATAATCACCACACTCCTTGTCAGTTGTCAAGCAGTGAGCCATCTGACTTGGGTGCCTGCCAAAGGCGGGCGCCCAGAGAACATAATATTTCCGAGTATTCCGGATCGGAGGCACACCGATCACCCTCGGACTATTCGAGATTCAGGCTGTTAGAGCCGTGAGACCCTGGGTTGTTCATTGGTGAGCGGTGGGCCGACTGATTGGTTCGGGGGTTCGGAGAGAGCCGGAGCGTGGTAGCTCTTCTGCCGTCCTCGAACAATTCGGGGTTTTGGGCTCGTAAGAGCCGTAAACCCCAAGTTGTTCGGGGGCGAGAGAAGGGTTAGCTGAACAGCTCGGAGGCTCGGAGCATTTGTTCCGGGACGAAAAGAGTGGCGGGTCGATGGCCCCCCTGCCATCCTCGAACAGTTCGGGGTTTAGGCTGGTAAAAACCGTAAACCCCGAGTTGTTCGCGGGTGAGAGGGTGGTCAATAATTCGACTCGAGGCTCGGGGCGTCTGCCGAAGGCGGACGCTCTAAACCTTAATAAAATTTTGTCAACAGACGGTTGTGGGTCGTAACAGAGTGTGGTGGTCGAGCGGCTTTGAAGAAAGCCGCGGCCTTGCCTCGGTTCGTCGAGCCCCCATGTTTGTGAGAGAACCAGTTGCAAGAGTGTCGAGGTCATCGCCGAGCATCAAGGTCGCAGTGCCTTGAAGAAGGCACCCGCCTTGCTCGGGATCGAATCCAAGCTCTTGCACATGTTCTCGGGGAGAGACGGTGCGGACGTGGCAGGCGGATGTCGCTTCGTACACAGGTTGATGGGCTATAAGGAGCCCAAACCGAGCGAGTGACGAATGCCGAGCCCCATACCGGTGAGAAAGGCAACTGCAGGCATAGCAGAGGGTCGCCGCCAAGCGTCAAGGTCGCGGTGCCTTGGAGAAGGCACCCGCCTTGCTTGGGGTCGACGCCGAGCTCCTGCACATGTTCTCGGGGGGAGACGGTGCGGGCGTGGCCGGTGGATATCACCTCATACATAGGTTGATGGGCTGTAAGGAGCCCAAACCGAGCGAGGGACGGATGCCGAGCCCCCATACTAGTGAGAAAGGCAACTGCAGGCGTAGCAGAGGGTCGCCGCCGAGCGTCAAGGTCGCGGTGCCTTGGAGAAGGCACCGGCCTTGCTCGGGGTCGACGCCGAGCTCCTGCACATGTTCTCAGGGGGAGACGGTGTGGGCGTGGCCGGCAGATGTCGCCTCGTACACAGGTTGATGGGCTGTAAGGAGCCCAAACCGAGCGAGGGACGGATGCCGAGCCCCCATACCGGTGAGAAAGGCAACTGCAGGCGTAGCAGAGGGTTGCTGCCGAGCGTCAAGGTCACGGTGCCTTGGAGAAGGCACCCGCCTTGCTCGGGGTCGATGCCGAGCTCCTGCACATGTTCTCGGGGAGAGACGGTGCGGGCGTAGCTGGCGGATGTCGTCTCGTACACAGGTTGATGGGCTGTAACGAGCCCAAACCGAGTGAGGGACGGATGCCGAGCCCCCATACCGGTGAGAAAGGCAACTGCAGGCGTAGTAGAGGGTCGCCGCCGAGCGTCAAGGTCACGGTACCTTGGAGAAGGCACCCGCCTTGCTCGGGGTCGACGCCGAGCTCCTGCACATGTTCTTGGAGAGAGACGGTGCGGGCGTGTTTGTAACAGAGTTGTTTGATTGGATGCATGTTGTCGGAAGACCAATCTTGCCGAGCCGTCCGAGCTCCGAACCCTAAGCTTGTAAGGGAAGCTTCTTGGGCTCGCGCTGTTATCCGAGCGCCGAACCCCAAGCTTGTTAAGGGAAGCTTTTTGGGCTTGCGCTTTTATCCGAGCGCCGAACCTTAAGCTTGTCAAGGAAGCTTTTTTGGGCTCGTGCTGTTATCCGAGCGCCGAACCCCAAGCTTAAGGGAAGCTTTTTGGGCTCGCGCTGTTATCCGAGCGCCGAACCCTAAGCTTGTTAAGGGAAGCTTTTTGGGCTCGCGCTGTTATCCGAGCGCCGAACCTTAAGCTTGTTAAGGGAAGCTTTTTGGGCTCGTGCTGTTATCCGAGCGCCGAACCCCAACCTTGTTAAGGGAAGCTTTTTGGGCTCGCGCTGTTATCCGAGCGACTCCCCTGTCGGGATCCTCTTCGTCGTTCGGTGGGCCCAGAGAACACTTGGCAGTTCGTCGACCCATAAACCCTTGGAGGAATTATCGAGTCGCTTCTTGAGCCCATCGAGGATCTGACGGTTTGCGTTCTCCGCCTGCCCGTTGGACTGGGGATGACATACTGAGGAGAAGCGCTGCTGGATCCCGAGATCTTCGCAGAACTTGCGGAAATGCTTGTCTGCGAATTGGGTCCCATTATCTATGACGAGCACCTGAGGGATCCTGAACCGACAGATGATGTGCTTCCAGAAGAATTGTTACGTCTGTTGCTCGGTGATCGTTGCTAATGGCTCTGCCTCGATCCATTTTGTAAAGTAGTCGATTGCAACTATGAGAAACTTTCGTTGCCCTGTTGCCTTTGGAAAGGGGCCTACCAGATTCATTCCCCACATTGCAAAGGGGGTCAGACTGGCCATGGACCAGAGGTTTTCATGCGGAGCCCTTTTGACGGACGAGAACCTTTGACAGGGGCCACATTTCTTGACAAGGGTTAGAACGTCTTGCAACATGGTGGGCCAGTAGTACCCGTGATTCAAAGCCTTTCACGCGAGCGAGTGACTTCCCATGTGGCATCTGCCGATCCCCTCGTGTAATTCCTTGAGAGCATATTTGGCTTCATCGGGAGTGAGGCAATGGAGATAGGGTCGGCCAACCGAGGTTGTGTAGGACCTTTTGAAGAGTGTTGAGTCGATCATTGTGAATCTTTCTGCTCGGGCCCTGACCCTTCTTGCTTCAGCTCGGTCTTCGGGGAGCTCTCCCTTGACGAGAAATCGCCTAATAAGAGTGGTCCAGTCGTCGGGGGGAGCTCCGTCTTCAATACACAGGACCTCCGAGATGTCGATGCTTGGTTTCAACATGACTTCGATCAGGACCGTGCGGTCGAGAGCTTCGAAGGAGGAGGAAGCCAGCTTTGACAGGGCATCAGCCTGGACATTCTGTTCCCGGGGGATTCTCAAAACAGCCGACTCGTCGAAGGACGTCAGTAGGCGTTGAACTACAGCTCGGTACCGGACCATTCGATCATCGCGGGCCTCGTACTCCCCGGTGATCTGGTTGACCACGAGCTGGGAGTCGCTAAAAGCCCTGATTTGTCTGGCACCGGCCTGATGAGCTAGGGTGAGCCCGACGATCATGGCCTCGTACTCGGCCTCGTTGTTGGAGGCCGGGAAGTTGAGGCAGAGGCAGTATTGTAGAAGGAAACCATCTGGGCCTCGCAGGATAATGCCAGCTCCGCTACCCGCCTCGCAGGAGGAGCCATCGACGTAAACTTCCCATGTCTGATCAGCCTCCTTGCTCGCGGGATGCTCGGAGATGGTGCATTCCGTGATGAATTCTGCGAGCGCCTGCCCCTTGATGGCTGTTCTGGGTTGATAGCCAATGTCATACAAGCTGAGCTCGATCGACCATTTGACGAGTCGACCCGAGCTCTCCGGCTTGTAGAGCACGGCCTTCAGGGGTTGGTCTGTCAGTACCTGGACCGAATGAGATTGAAAATATGGACGGAGTTTTCGCGAGGCCATGACCAAGGCGTACGCTACTTTCTCCATCCGAGAGTATCTGGTCTCGGCGTCGAGCAGGACCTTGCTGACATAGTATAGAGGCTTCTGTGATCCCTCCTCCTCCCGAACGAGAACAGCGCTGAGCACCTTTTCCGAGGCTGACAGGTAAAGCCAGAGTGGCTCTCCTGGTTCGGGCTTGCTGAGGAAGGGAGGGTTTGCGAGGTACTCCTTCAATTGGGCGAAGGCCTCTTGCTGTTGGGTACCCCACTCGAACCCTCCGGTGCCGCGCAGGGCTTTGAAGAACGGAAGAGACTTCTCTCCAGATTTGGAGAGAAAACGGCCGATGGCCGCCAGTCTCCCCGTCAGCCGCTGGACCTCTTTGATGTTCCTGGGAGGGGCCATGTCTAATATGGCCTGGATCTTTTTGGGGTTCGCCTCGATGCCTCGCTGGCTGACAATGAAGTCGAGAAACTTTCCCGCGGAGACGCCGAAGGCGCATTTAGCCGGATTGAGTCTCATGTTATGGGTTCGAAGGACCCCAAAGGCCTCCTCTAGATCGGCGACGTGATCCTCCCCCCGCTGGCTCTTGACGAGCATGTCGTCTACGTACACCTCGACATTGCGCCCGATTTGCTCCTTGAAGACGCGGTTGATGAGCCTCTGATAAGTGGCGCCGACATTCTTCAGCCCGAAGGGCATGACCCTGTAGCAGTATAGCCCCTGGTCTGTAACGAAGGACGTCTTGGCGATGTCGGGAGGGAACATGCGAATCTGGTTGTAGCCTGAGAAGGCATCCATGAAGGATAGAAGCTCGTGACCCGATGTCGCATCGATTCTGGGGAGGGGGAATGGATCCTTGGGACACGCCTTGTTGAGGTCCGTAAAATCTATACAGATCCTCTAGCTTCCGCTCGCCTTCTTGACCATGACGACGTTTGCCAGCCACTCGGGATAGCTGACTTCTTGGATGAAGCGAGCGGTCAGCAGCTTATCGACCTCCGCATTAACCGCCTGCTGTCGCTCCGGGTCGAACTTACGTCGCTTTTGGACCACCAGTTTCGACCCGGGGATCACGCTGAGTTTGTGCATGATGAGATCCTCAGAGATACCGGGCATGTCAGAAGGCTTCCAGGCGAAGAGGTCGACATTGCGGCGAATGCAGGTGATGAGGGCGGACTTAAGGTGAGGGGTGATGGAACTGAGATGAATCCCAGGACTACGGATTGGTGTGCGTATCGATCGTTAAAGATAAACAGATTGCTTAATTGTGATCTAACCCTATACAGCGGAAACTAGGGTTCACAAAGTATACCTGCGGTGAGAAGAAGACGACAGCGACCCCAAGATCTTCTGCACGTATTCCTTCCTCGGGTTGGACGTCGTGTGGGCGACGATCTCCCAACCTTTCTCCCTTGGCTGACCTCTTTTTCTCTCCTTACGTGAATCACGAGATTTGAGAAAAAAATTTTATATTTCTGATTGTCAATGACGGCCAGAGAAATAGAGGATATATATAAGGCTACGGCAGGGACCATGAGGAGAAATTAGGGTTAGGTCTCCTAACGGATCTGGGTATCCCGTGTTCAGCCCGAACACACAACCCAGGCCCATTAACAATAGCTCGGTCCACTAAGGAGCTATTGTTGCACTACCTTCCTAATCCCAAATTATATTTATGGGCTCCTTTTATTATGTGCTCATTCAACTCCCCATGTTAAGATATCGAATGTCCGTTGATCAAATTAAGTTACTGACAACTACATTGATCAACATCTTTTATCCTCAAGTAGTACCACTCAACTTTATTTGTCATGTCGGATATAATCCACCTGCAGGGTTTACATGACAATCCTTATGAGCTCCTTAAGGGGACATCATCAACCCGACGTATCGGGACATGGATTCCTTTTACAATCAACAGCCCATCATACATACAATGCTATTACCCAATTCATAGAGGTTGTTGATCCATAATGAATCTCACTCTTTTATGAGTCAAAGTAATGCACACTGCATATACATGTCTGTTATTATATCTGGATTAAGAGCATAAGCATCCATAATAACAGAGGTATTTGTTCTCTTTTGTAGTCAGTACAAAGAGAACAACCTCAAGCGGTCCTGTTCAATACACACAAAGTGTACTAGTGTAAACCTATAGTCAAGACAGACTAATACCAGATTACACTACAACCTTTCCAATGGATTGTCCAAGTCCGTCTAGGTTGTGAACTATTTATATATTCCATAGGGAACTGATAATATGATCTTCTGTGTGTCACCTCACACCATATTATCAACCTTATAGAATATCAGACACTTGCATTAATATTATAATAAACACAATATGCAAACATATGCCCATATGATTCTCATTCAAAAAAAATAAGGAAATAAAGTTAATACAAAAGTGATGCTTTCAGTATACAACCCTAACAATCTCCCACTTATACTCAAAGCATTGCTTTTCAGTATACTGTTACAAATCTCCCACTTATACTTAAAGCCATGCTGCTACGGATCTGAATCCCATTCCCTCAACATGACTATCAAAAGCCTTAGCTGGTAAGCTCTTAGTGAAGGGATCAGCTAGGTTGTCTGCTGATGCTATCTTGATCACAGCAACTTTTCCTTTCTTTACGAAATCTCGTATCAGGTGGTACTTGCGCTCAATGTGTTTACTTGCCTTATGGGCTCATGGTTCCTTCGAATTTGCAACTGCACCACTATTATCACAATAAAGTGTAATAGTCTTAGGCAAATCAGGTACCACATCCAAGTCCAATAGGAAGTTTCTGAGCCAAACCGCTTCTTTGGCTGCCTCAGAGGCTGCCACATACTCGGCTTCCATGGTAGAATCAGCAATACATTTTTGCTTGATACTCCTCCATATAGTGGCTCCACCTCCCAAAGTAAATACATAACCTGAGGTTGATTTCCTGGAATCCCTATCTGACTGAAAATCTGAGTCTGTATACCCCAATGCAACTAAACTATCTGCCTGGTAAACTAGCATGTAATCTTTAGTCCTTTTCAGGTACTTCAAAATATGCTTTACGGTAGTCCAGTGCTCTTGTCCCGGGTTAGACTGATATCTGCTAACCATGCCAACGGCAAAGCAGATATCTGGTCTCGTACATAGCATTGCATACATTAAGCTTCCTACTGCTGAAGCATAAGGAACTGCTTTCATGTTCTCTATCTCTTTAGGTGTCCTCGGACACTGCTCCTTTGATAGGGCAATTCCATGCCTAAAAGGTAAGAAACCTTTCTTAGAATTTTGCATGCTAAAACGAGTTAGTATAGTATCGATATAGGAAGCTTGAGACAAGCCCAACATCCTTTTCTTGCGATCTCGTAGAACTTTGATCCCAAGGATGTGACCTACTTCTCCCAAGTCCTTCATATCAAACTGTTTGGATAACCATACCCTTACGTTAGATAATACCTTCACATTGTTTCCAATGAGCAAGATGTCATCCACGTAAAGTACTAGGAATACCACTACGTTTCCGTCACACTTTTTGTACACACACGATTCATCTTGACATTGATCAAATCCATAGGATTTTATCACCTGATCAAAACATATGTTCCAAGATCTAGAAGCTTGCTTAAGTCCATAAATGGACTTCTTGAGCTTACAAATAAGATGCTCTTGGCCCTTTTCAATGAACCCGTCTGGTTGCTTCATATAGATGTCTTCCTCAAGACTTCCATTAAGGAAAGCTGTCTTGACATCCATTTGCCAAATCTCATAATCAAGATGAGCTGCAATAGATAAAAGAATCCGGATAGACTTAAGCATGGCTACTGGCGAAAAGGTTTCCTCATAATCGATACCCTCTCTTTGAGTAAAACCTTTTGCAACAAGCCAAGCTTTAAAGGTTTCAACCTTACCGTCTGATTCTCTTTTTCTCTTATAGACCCACTTGCATCCAATGGTTTTTACACCAATAGGTGGTTCTACAAGCTCCCAGACTTGATTAGAATCCATAGATTCTATTTCAGATATCATTGCTTTTTGCCAAGACTCTGCATCTTTATCTTGGAGTGCTTCATTGTAGGTACAGGGATCATAATCTTGTTCCTCAGGGACAAAGTCTGACGACTCTCCCAAGAACATATATCTATCAGGTTGTATCACAACCCTCCCACTACGACGAGGCACTACCGGTTGTGGTGTAACATTTGTGACACGTTGTGCAGTTACTGGTGGTACATCCTGCTGTACTGTTGGTACTGAAGTATTTGGTGTCTCACCTCTCAGTTCTTCTAGAACAGCTCTACTTATGGGTTTATGGTTCATCACATAGTCTTCCTCTAAGAATCGAGCATTGGTGCTAACAATGACCTTCTGATCCTTAGGACTATAAAATAAACCACCTTTCGTTCCTCTTGGATAGCCTACAAACAAGCGTACTTCTGTACGAGATTCCAACTTATCGGCTTTCCCATTCAGCACGTGTGCTGGACTACCCCAAATCCGAACATGTTTCAGACTAGGCTTACGCCCAGTCCACAGTTCTGTGGGAGTAATTGGTACTGACTTAGAAGGAACCAAGTTCAAAATATAAGCTGCAGTTTCTAAGGCATATCCCCAAAACGAATCTGGTAAATCTGAATAACTCATCATTGATCTAACCATCTCCATAAGAGTCCTATTCCTTCTTTCTGCTACACCATTCTGTTGGGGTGTTCCAGGTGCTGATAATTGGGATGTAATCCCAGCCTCTGACAAATAGTCCCTAAACTCCCCAAAGAGATACTCGCCACCACGATCTGAACGTAATGACTTGATACATTTTCCATGACGTTTCTCCGTCTCTGCCTTGTACTCTTTGAATTTCTCAAAGCACTCAGACTTACGGCGCATCAAATAAATGTATCCATACCTTGAATAATCGTCAGTAAATGTGACAAAATATTCAAAGCCACCTCTAGCCTGGACAGTCATGGGTCCACACAAATCAGAATGAACCAATTCCAACACATCTTTGGCCCTATACCCCTTTGCCTTGAAAGGCCTATTGGTCATTTTACCTTCCAAGCAGGATTCACAGACTGGTAGTGCCTCCACTTCCAATGAACTCAAAGGTCCATCTTTAACCAGTCTTTGAATCCTTCTTAGGTTAACATGCCCCAATCGCAAGTGCCAAAGATATGTTTGGTTCATACAAGAAGGTTCTTTTCTCTTATTTATGTTAGAAGACATATTATTCATTTCCATAAGTTGTATTGTGGGCGAAATAGGATTAATGACATATAGATTATCAACCAATGCACCAGAACAGATAAAATGCTTATTTTTTCTAATAACAATGTTGTCATTAAAATAAACTGAATATCCATCCTTAACTAACATAGAAACAGAAATTAAATTCCTTCTAAGTGAAGGTGCATAAAGACAATCTCTCAATGTCAAAGACTTATTTTTACCAAAAGATAAAATAACATCTCCTACTGCAACGGCCGCTACTCTTGTAGCGTCACCCATAAACAAGCATATCTCTCCATCACTCAGCCGTCTGGTTTCCTGGAACCCCTGCAATGTATTGCAGACATGATTAGTGGCTCCTGTATCTACA
Source organism: Hemerocallis citrina (assembly GCA_017893485.1). Lineage (NCBI taxonomy): Eukaryota > Viridiplantae > Streptophyta > Magnoliopsida > Asparagales > Asphodelaceae > Hemerocallis > Hemerocallis citrina. Next base: position 333,943,231 of record CM030359.1, on the reverse strand, counting down.
CACCAGGTGTCGGTAGATAGCACCGCTAAACATGTTTCAACAACTAGTAAATGAGATATACCTTCTTTGTTCTTTTGTTTGAGAAGTGGACAGTCAGTCTTCCAATGTCCTGACCCTTTGCACTTGAAACACTTGCCTTTCGGCTTTTTCACAGCGCCTTGAGGTCCCATGCCCTTCTTTGCTGAGTTTACCTGTTTCTGAACTTTCTTCTTCTTATCACCTTTCGGCTTAGAAGTAGAGACCTTTTCAGTCACATAAACATGGGCATTGTGCTTGAAGAGAGCTTCAGCATCCTGTAGTTCTTTTGCAAGTTCTGACAAAGTATACAACCTTTTGTTCATGTTGTAATTAAGGCAAAACGAGTCAAAACTTTTAGGCAGAGTCCCGAGAATGATATCGACCTGGGTTTCCCCATCGATTTCAGCACCAAGGATCTCCATCTCATTTAGATGACCCATCATCTTGAGAACATGATCCCTTACTGGTGTCCCCTCAGCCATAGATGCATTCATCAAACTCTTCATAGCAAATTGCCTAGCTGCTCTACTCTGATGTCCGAAGAGTTCCTTAAGGTTGTACATCATATCATAAGCTGTGGACATGGCCTGATGCTGATGCTGCAGTACATTTGACATAGATGCCAAAATGTAACACCGCGCCATCTCATCTGCCTTAATCCACTTCTTATAAGCCTCTTTGACCTCTTCATCAGAGTTAGCATCAGGCTTAGGTGGGCATACTTCATTGAGTACAAATTTGTACTCTTCAGCAGTTAAGACAATATCCAAGTTACGTTTCCAGTCAATATAATTAGGGCCAGTAAGTTTGTTTTCTTTAAGAATCACCATGAGTGGACTGAAAGAACCCATTTTTGAAATCCTGAGAATCACATAAAATAAAAATTATGTAGGGCATAACTTTTTGAATTAATTAAATATTGATTCCCTCAAAACAATAATAAAAAAATTCACCAACACCTTAAACACCATGAATTTAGCATGCCACGATAGTGTGGACGTATACAAATTCAATATTTGTTCAAGTAGGTTTTTCCTATTAATTTTACTATCATGTCAACACAACTTTATGACAAATAAAATTAATCTGTTGGTCTTGCTTTGGTCCTCCAAATAATAGCAGTGACTCCGATGGGGAGGATACCATTATTTGTATCTAAGTGTATACCATTGCTTAATACTAAGTCCATTATCTTGTATTGAGTTCCTTCAGATGGAGAAGTGAACACATACTAGGTAACTTTCTATAATTATCCCTAAGGAAGTTTATACTGGTGATCCACAATTATACTCATCCGATATGGAGGAAAGCACTAAAGCCAACACGCAAGTATAATTATATCACCTACAAACCAGCAATGGAGACCGTGGGATTCATGTTAAAAGAATTCCCTCTCCCACTTAGTTATTTAACAATGAGGGTTTTTCTACTAGTTAATTTATGTCCATGTTGTCCATTATTAATGTGATCCTAGTTTTTCAAAAAAAACATCACAAAATAATAAACATGCATAATCAGAACAAGCAATAATGGCAATAAATTTGAAAATAAATATCCAACTATTATGGCCATCTTTCCTGATCCTTCCCCGACTGTGCGAAAGCCCAAATCTGACCCTGCGCGGAGCTATACGGGGTTCGACCTTAAACAGTATCTCCTCCGGCGTCAGAAACAGCCACCACCGCCATCACGATCGATCAAAAAAAATAAAAAATAAAAAAAATAAAATTACATCAATCCTATGCCTCCCGAAGGAGTTCATACATAATCTAGATTGAAAAATTAAAATTACATCAATCCTATGCCTCCCGAAGGAGTTCACACATAATCTAGATTGAAAAATTAAAATTATAAGCACGATCAACCCTCGTGATATTAATTACATCCACAAAACAACAATCACAGAAATAATTACATCCACAAAACAACAACACAAACAAAACATGCATTGGACCATAATAGTTGGATCTAAGATGCCTGCAAAACCGAGTTAGAACAGATCTACATCTAGAACAGATCTACATCTACCGACTATCATGCAACACAAGTTTTATTGGACAACATGGATGTAACAATCAATACGCAGATCCAATACCGGCTCTGATACCAATTGATGGAACTGAGATGAATCCCAGGACTACGGATTGGTGTGCGTATCGATCGTTAAAGATAAACAGATTGCTTAATTGTGATCTAACCCTATACAGCGGAAACTAGGGTTCACAAAGTATACCTGCGGTGAGAAGAAGACGACAGCGACCCCAAGATCTTCTGCACGTATTCCTTCCTCGGGTTGGACGTCGTGTGGGCGACGATCTCCCAACCTTTCTCCCTTGGCTGACCTCTTTTTCTCTCCTTACGTGAATCACGAGATTTGAGAAAAAAATTTTATATTTCTGATTGTCAATGACGGCCAGAGAAATAGAGGATATATATAAGGCTACGGCAGGGACCATGAGGAGAAATTAGGGTTAGGTCTCCTAACGGATCTGGGTATCCCGTGTTCAGCCCGAACACACAACCCAGGCCCATTAACAATAGCTCGGTCCACTAAGGAGCTATTGTTGCACTACCTTCCTAATCCCAAATTATATTTATGGGCTCCTTTTATTATGTGCTCATTCAACTCCCCATGTTAAGATATCGAATGTCCGTTGATCAAATTAAGTTACTGACAACTACATTGATCAACATCTTTTATCCTCAAGTAGTACCACTCAACTTTATTTGTCATGTCGGATATAATCCACCTGCAGGGTTTACATGACAATCCTTATGAGCTCCTTAAGGAGACATCATCAACCCGACGTATCGGGACATGGATTCCTTTTACAATCAACAGCCCATCATACATACAATGCTATTACCCAATTCATAGAGGTTGTTGATCCATAATGAATCTCACTCTTTTATGAGTCAAAGTAATGCACACTGCATATACATGTCTGTTATTATATCTGGATTAAGAGCATAAGCATCCATAATAACAGAGGTATTTGTTCTCTTTTGTAGTCAGTACAAAGAGAACAACCTCAAGCGGTCCTGTTCAATACACACAGAGTGTACTAGTGTAAACCTATAGTCAAGACAGACTAATACCAGATTACACTACAACCTTTCCAATGGATTGTCCAAGTCCGTCTAGGTTGTGAACTATTTATATATTCCATAGGGAACTGATAATATGATCTTCTGTGTGTCACCTCACACCATATTATCAATCTTATAGAATATCAGACACTTGCATTAATATTATAATAAACACAATATGCAAACATATGCCCATATGATTCTCATTCAAAAAAAATAAGGAAATAAAGTTAATACAAAAGTGATGCTTTCAGTATACAACCCTAACAAGGGGTGAGGGAGCAACTTACCCGAAAGTGCTTCGACGGATCCCCTGTCTCTAACGAGACATCTTCCAGCTCGTCTGCCGGCTCGGGCTCTGGCTGGGTCCTCTGGGGCTGCATTTCGACGGCATCAAGGGGAAACACGCCGCTCCCGATTGCTGTCATATAGCATGAGTGAGCAGCTTCCTGGTTCCCCCGGACTACCCCTACTCTAGTATTGCTAGGGAACTTCATCTTCTGGTGATAGGCCGAGGGGACAGCCTGGAGGGAGCAGAGGCCCGGGCGACCGAGTATTGCATTGTAGGCTGCCTTGACGTTCACCACCATGAAGTCCATGGGCTCGGTTCTTCGATTTGGGGCCGTACCTGCCGTGATGTCCAGTGTGACGATCTCCTCAATTGTTACAGGGACGCCGGGAACCCGTGCAAGGTGTACCCTGCTGGCTTTAGCTTGCTATGGGACAGCTTTAGGTTCTCGAAGGCTTCGAGAAACAGAATGTTGACCGAGCTCCCATTGTCCACAAGGATTCGCCGAGCGTCAAAATTGGCCATGCTGAGGTTGATGACGAAGGCGTCGCAATGGGGGAGCCGCACCCCCTCTAGGTCTTCGAGAAGGAGACAGGGAGTTGCTGGATCTGAGGGGAGAGAGGGCATTGGACGGTGTTAACATCCTGGATGAACGCCTTGCAGGAAGTGTTGGACTCCCCTCCCATGGCTCCCCCGTGGACGCAGTGTAATATGGCTTGGCCCTCAGGCTCATCAAGCTCCTGCTCTCGCTCGAGGAGCTGCAGGGGAGCTCGAGGAGGAGGTGGAGTCCTCCTGTTCCTTGTGTCCCTCTGTCCCCGAGCTTCCTCTCGCTTGTACTCCCGGAGGTACCCTCGCTGAATGAGGGCCTCGATCTCGTCTTTCAGGGCACGGCAGCGATCCGTGTCGTGCCCGTTGTCTCGGTGGAAGCGGCAGTAGAACTGCTGATCCCTTTTCTTGCTGGTATTATTGGACGGACGAGGAGGGTACTGGACGAGGTCCCTGTCCTCGATCGCCAAGAGGATGGAGGACACATTTTGGGTTAGCGGGGTATACCTCTCGAAGCGAGGGACCGGCGGGACCTTCTTCATGGCACCCGCGTCCCTTGGAGCCTTCTTTGATGGCTCGACTTTGTCAGCCTTCCGCTTTCCCGTCCCAGGGGCCTCCCTGGACTCTTCCGGGTTTAGGGCCTCTTCCGCCCTAATGTACTTCTCGACCCTGTTGAGGAGGTCGGGAAAGTTGATGGGGGGTTTCTTTGCCAGAGAGGCCTTCAGCTGTCCATGACGGACGTTGTGCCGAAATGCTGCGGAGGCGACGCCAGGATCGAGGGAGGAGACCGACCTTGCCTCTGCGGTGAACCTCCGGACGAACACTCTGAGCGACTCCCCTTCTTTCTGCCTGAGCCCAAGTAAAGAGGCGCTTGTCCTCTCGGCCTTCCGGTTGGTGACAAAGTGGGCGAGGAAGTTGCCCTCCAGCTTGTCGAAGGAGTAAATGGAGCCGGGGGTCAGCTTGGAGAACCATTCATGAGCCGGACCCCGGAGGGTGGCAGGGAAGGCTCGGCACAGCAGGGGATCCGAAGCGCTGTGAATCATCATCAGGGTTTTGAAACCCTCCATGTGATCAGCAGGATCTCCCTCGCCGTCATAGGTCTCAAACTGAGGTGGTCGGAAATTGAGGTATTTCTGCTTGGAGGATGAGGGCGGAGAACGGAGGTCGGACAGGTCTGTACCCCTGAGCCGCTCCAGGACCGCCGTCGCCTATGTGATCGAGGCGATCCTCCATCTCTTGGAGGCGCCTTAGGAGATCGCCATCGTACTTTGGTGGGATCGTTGATGGACGGGACACGCTGGCCTCGGCGTCCGACCTGGTTTGAGAATGGCGAACATCCTCCTGGTTGGGGGCCCCTCGGAGGGCCCCCAGGATTTCCCTCCGGAAGTCCTGGAACTCCTGGTGAGTGACTGGGGCTCCCTCGATCCGGTTCGGTTGAGCTGAAGGTTGCCGTCCGACGCGGCTGAGCGCTGGCCTCCGTCCTTGTGGCGGTGGTTTTGGATGGTTCGGGGCCGAGTTGGAAGCGACCCTTTCCTTGCTACGACTAACCTGTCGGTTTATGATTACCCCCCGTAAGTCGGGCTGGGCCGGACGGGAGGCGCTCTTCTGGGGTCCCTGACGGGGAGCCCCGTGATTGGATGCCTGCGCTTCGGTGGCGGCACCCGGCGGGGGCAAGTCCCGCTGAGGTGCGGAGGTAGCAGCCTTCTTAGCCTTGGGGGCCATGAGAGTTCGGCTGTCGAGGTACCTTGATGGTCGGGCTCGGGTCGGCTTCTGACGTAGTTTTCCCACAGACGGTGCCAACCTGATGCGGTTTGTTTCTGGGAGACGTGTGGATGCACCAGGTGTGAGTTCTTACTCGATTTGTATTTGAAGGAGGAAGCTACTAATCAGACGACCCTCGGCTGGCCGAGCGGTACCGGTGACAGGCTGGAGTGGGATGAGGCTGGATGCTTGGCTCGGATCAGGTGGCTCGGATCTGAGGTCTGGTGTACCTGCAGACGGTCTAGGAACACCAGGGTTGGTCCCGGTGGCAGACCCTCCGACGATCTAGTCAGCCACGTAAGATAGAGCAACAGTAACTAGGGTTTTGTGGAAGAAAGATTGATTACCTGTAGACAAGGGGGAGGGTCTGGTATTTATAGGGGAAGCCAATCGGGTCCAGACCCGTTTGGGGCTGGGCAGGACCCGGTTACCCGAGTGGCTGAAGCGGTGGAAAGTCGGGCGGTATAGGGCTGACGTGGCAGACGCCGGAGCGGTTTCCGGGCTGACGTGGCAGAGCTCTGGGCGGTTTTCCGGTGCTGATGTGGTAGATCTGAAGGATCAGAAAGAACGCGTATCCTAGGGGATCCGGTGGCCCAGGATGGGCCACGTTATTCCTGACCCATATCACATTGGTTTAAGGGATCAAAAGGGTGAAAAGCTAATAATTGATTAATCATTAACCTCTTGATTACTCTCAGTTCCTCTGCTCTTAGAGTCGGTGTAAAGCGACACCCTATACCTTTGGTCGTACTTTGTATGGATAGTTAGACCCACCCTCCAGGGTTTTGTTGGGAGGTTATGTTTTATTTTCTGCACTGTACTTTTGTATTTCTCCCAGTTCACTGGGGTTGTTTTATTAATTTCTTATTAATAAAACAGGGTGGCGTTATTCCACCTTTAATCTCAAAAAAAACATTGAAGCCACAGCTTAAAAGCTTCAAAGGGCATGTTTAATTGCCAAGAAATAAATTCCGTGAACCGAAATCCACCGAAATCAATTCCAACAGCGGTTTAGTTGTGCTTGATTTGATTGCAAATATTTTCCTACTGTAAGAGCTACAACAGCTCCAAAAAAATTCACAAAAAAGCGGTTGAACCCACCCAAAGTGTATTGTAGCGCTATAGTAGCGATGCTGTAGAGCTACTGTAGTAAATTAAAAATTATTTATCTTTCATACTTTTTTACTCTATCCAATAAAATAATTTCACCTTACCCTCTACATTAAATTTCTTTCTCTGTCCTCTCTATTATATACTACATTAAAATTATATTCAAACTGTTAGATGATATATTAATTTAGTCCTATATTCGTTATGTATCAGTTTAGTCTTCTATTCTCTCATATATATATCAACCATATTGTATTCAGTTCAATCATTCAATAAAGAATTATTCTCATCCAATAATCTTAACATGGTATCAGAGCCTATAATCCTATAAGGCCTATTTTTTCTATCATTGTTGTCGAGGTGGAGTGATTCTTGTCTTTATCGGAATCACTTTACCTCCCAACACCTCCCAACATTCCTCTCCCAATCAATCTCCAAAACCCTAGCCGTCATAAAACAACAAGATCCAAAAATTTCAACCGTCATCAACTCCCTCTACCAAAATCCTAGTCGTCATCAACAAAAAACAACACCGTTGACAACCTCCTTCTTCAACAACTCCAATAGTGACATCATCTCCAACAACTCCGACGACCCAGATTGTCGGCTTCCTCACCCTTCTCATCTCTGGCGCCATCCTCCTCGCCCTCACCAACTGCTACATCATCACCAAAATCCCCAAAATTCTTCCTCTCCCCACCATGTGGAATTAGCCACTACCCCCGTCATATCAATCGGGATTTTTCTATTCCCGAAACCCCCATTACACATACCCACAATAGATTTCTTGGATCGGATGTTTATATGCCGACCGTATCCCTTGCAGCCCTTTCTTCAGATCACTCATCTGCCTTGAAAGAAGAATATGATATTGGAGTTGCTGTTATACATGGATGGGATTCGAGATTGTCGATGTGTCAACCAGCTGGGGATGTGGGAAGGGGGTGGACAGTTGTGGTAGATGAAGAATCTAAGAAGCCCATTACATCGTTCAGAGCTTTAACTCATTATAATGGTAGATTTTATGCTATTGATGGTAATAGCAATTTCCTGGTTGTGTGCAATGCGAGTTCTACTTTTACCATGGCTACCAAAGTGGCATTGCTACCCAACCATGACAACAAGAAGTGTAGTTACTTTCTGATCAGCTCGACAAGCCCTCCATGAAGCGCCTCGAAGTCATCGAAGAATCCGGAATCGAACACTTCCCTCCCGAAATCAACCATGAAGAAACTCGCCTAAACATACTTCGGCGAATCGACTTCCTCCTCCATTGCTGCTATCCCCCATCTGTTTCACAGCCAAACTCAATCCCACTTCAAACCCGACTCACTCCAATTCCAACCCGAAACCCTCTTACTCTATACTTCAAACCAACATTCCTAATTACCAAAACTTTTTTTTTCTCCCAAAAAAAAAAAAAAAAAAAAAAAAAAAAAAAAAAAAAAACTTGCAGGTTCTCGTGCTTCTACATCCAGATCGTCAGCTCACTCTGGTGATCGATCGTGAGTTTGAGAGGGGGTGTTATCAGCATCCAGTTCTCAGTTCAGGGATGATATCCCACCACACTGACAATTCTCAAGTCCGGGGTGAGATCCCATCATTGACAATTCTCAAGTCGGGGATGAGATCTCATGAGTCTATTTCTCAGTTCATGGATGAGATCCCATCATCGATTATGTCTCAAGTCAGGGGTGAGATCCCATCACATATCGGGATATTGAGATCCCGCCGCTGTTAGGGGAGAGATCTCAACAGTGCGCTACCACTACTTCCTTCCGCAACACTCTACTTCTCAGTTCTGTCACATGCATCATCAAGCGTCGTCACTACACCATAGTTTGTCATTCCTTCCACCTCAATATCGTCAGTATTCCAAACTCTTGTTACTTGAACCAACTTGAATCTGAGAGGGGGTGTTAAATGATATATTAGTTTAGTCCCATATTGGTTATGTATCAGTTTAGTCTTCTATTCTCTCATATATATATATGAGTCATATTGTATTCAGTTTAATCATTCAATAAAGAACTATTCTCATCCAATAATCTTAACGCAAACAAACCATTTTTTTAGAACTCATTTCAAAAATTTCTTTTTCTCTACTTAATCTTTCTAGTTTGGAAATATTTACAACCAACCAAACAGTACCAAAGTGAAAAGATCAAACAACCTATTTAAGATTCCTTTCTCCTTCTAAGAGAGAAAGAGAACAGTGAAGGAAAGATGCCTTACGCTCGCCCCTACATCACTACATGGCTTACGTGAGATTCTTTTCTCTGAATTATTTTTTGAAAATAACCCACTTTTAAAAGTATTTATCAAACTGACCACTTTCGAAACTATTTGCCAGATTGACCTACCCGCTATATAAGATAGCAAGTCTAGTTCAACTAACATTGCTATCTCGGATAGCGAGTGTAGATCTATACATTTTAGGTAGTAATTACATGTTTAAAATTTTTATGAATAAATGAGTACAACTACATTCGCTACTGGCCTAGCGAGTGTAGTTATATACATTTCAGATAGAAATTGCATGTTCAAAACTTCTCTGAAAAAATAAGTACAACTACACTCGTTATCTGAGAAAGCGAGTTCATTTAAACTATAATCGCTATCTGAGATAGCGAGTGTAATCGTATACAATTCATGTTCAAAATTTCTCTGAAAAAATGAGTACAACTACACTCGCTATCTGTATACACGAGATAGCGAGTCTACTTCAAATGAACTCACTATCTCAGATTGTTAGTATAAATGTATACATTTCATGTAAAATTTGCATGTTCAAAATTTTTCCAAGTATTTGAGAAAACCATAGAACTACACTCGTTGTTTGAGTGGGTCAATTTGGTAAATAGTTTTGAAAGTCGATCAGTTTGGTAAATACTTTCTAAACATGGGTCAGCTTGGAAAAAATTCTGCGTTTGGTTCGTTGTTGTGAAAACAGTTTTTAAACTTAGGTTTGTAAAATAAATTATGAATGAGTTTTTTGAGATTTTAAACAACAAGGGTTTGTTTGGATAACTATTTTTAGAAAACAGTTTTTTGAAAATGAGAAGAAAGGGAACATGACGTTTTTTAGGAGAGATAAAGAAAAGAAAACAAAAATTATAAAACTGTTCGTTGGAATTTTCTAAAAACGGGTTTTAAAATGAGAATTTTTCAAAAAAAATTTAGAAATGATTTTCCAAAAATACCTACACAAACACGATTTTTAGATTTTAAAATTTTAAAAACTGAAAACAGGTTTTAAAACACTAAACAAACAGAAACCTCTTAATGGTTGCACTTGATTTCAATCAAACCTGCTATATCAAATAATCTCTTTGAAATTTAGAAAAATCATAGCCTGTTATGTCACAAGTTTCTTATCATATAATCTCTTCGAAATTCAAGAAAATCATGTAAAGCTGTATATCTCAATGCGGCTCCAATACTACTGACCAGGGTCGGTCCTGAGTTCCCAGGGGTCCGAGGCGAACTCCCAAAATGGGCCCCCATACATTAAAAAATAAAAAAACATGTATACAAAAAATGTGTATATTGTTCAAGGCAAAATATACAAAATATATATGAGGCCCCCATATTTTTTAACACTCCAGACACATATTTACGAGACATGATAAAACTGGGAAAAAAAAATTGAATTAAGCCTTAACATATTAAATTTCAACTTAATTAAGCAACTCAATAATCAACTAAGAAATAACTACCAATAACATAAAATTGAATTCATTAAGTTATAACTCTAACATAAAATTGAGTTCAATATTCAACTCATTAAGCCCTAACATAAAATTGAGTTAGAAATAGCTACCAATAGGCAACTCAGTCCACCGGCCACCCACTGCACACAACACCCACCGCACCACACCCATCGACCATTAGGCACCACTGGTCCACCACACCCATAGACCCACTGACCACTATCCCACGAATTTGAGATTTAGATTTCGAATTTAGGGTTTCAAATTTTGAAGGAAGTGTGTTGATTGGATGTAGGTTTGAGTCAAAATCAACTAGTTTAGGGAGAAGAAAATAATGATTGGAGAATTGGAGTTGATTGAATTTGGGAATTGAGAGTTAGAGATTAGGATGTGAAAGTCTCTGCCACTATGCTAAAACTTCGAAGTTGTAGAAGGGTTGAAGATAATTGCATTTGTATTCTAACATGTTCCCTCAGGTCGAGAGCCCTTTTTTTATGGGCCGAAGAAACGAGATAAATACCGAACAAATTGTGGGCCGAGACCTGAACAATACGCAGCAGTATTTTTTTTACTTTAAAAGTCCGCATTTAAATTGCGTAGCCAGTGGGATTCGAACCTGGGTTGTTCTGATACCATGTGAAAGTCCGTGCCACTCAGCTAAAACTTCGAAGTTGTAAAATGGTTGAGGGAAATTGCACTTGTATTCTAACATAGGAGAGTAAAGAAATGGGAACAACAGTGCAGGCTAAGAAAGAGGAAAGTGTCCGGTTGGAAAATTGGGGAGAAGAAAGAGGGTAAGGGTATAAGTGATTGGGTCGGGTTTCGGGTTTGGGTTGTTGGATTTGAATGTGGTTTTGAATGTGAGTTTCATGTTTGAGTTTCTATTGATTTGAATGTGGATTTGTTTTAAATCACCCAAAAAGCATCAAATTCATTCAAGCTCAAACTTAAATAATTAATTAAAAAAATTCTAAAGAATAACAATATAATTTTTTAACGCAAAATACGTGTATATATTTACAAGGAAAATACAAATTTTGGAACCCCTAAAATTGCAAAAAATCTGGGGGCTTGGAGCGGCCGCCTCACCTCGGAGGGGGGGGGGGGGTCCTGCTACTGACTTATTATACTATACCTTAGAGCATCCACAGTCGTTTTCTATTTATCCACTTTATGCATTTTTTAGCAAACGAATTGCTGCAGTCGTTTGCTATTTATGTATATTTTGACGATTTTGCAACAGTAGATGGCTATATATGAGAGCGGATATAACAAAATGCATATTATACAGGACGGATCTTGAAGATCCATCCCACGAAAAAAAAAAATTTAACTGGTCGGACGGAACTTGAAAGTCCGTCTGACGTTTTTTTTTTTATTTTTTCCGCTACAAAAATTGCAAAAAAGAATCCGTCGGGGGGGGGGGGGGGGGGGGGGGGGGGGGCAATTTTTTTTCAACTAAAAAATTCATTTTAATTATTAAAAAAAACGAAAAAAATATTTAAAAATCATGGGACGGATCTCGATGATCCGTCCGATCTTAAATTTTATTTTTGTGCTATATTATAGCAATTCACAACTGCAGCAAACTCACTTTGCTATATGTATGATATTCATTTACCCATTTTTTAGCAAACCACGACTGTAGAAGCCCTTAAGCTATAGGCTTACCCCCTCTCTCTTTTCTCTATTTTAAAATGGAGAAAGAAGAGCAAAAGTAGGAATGCACACATATCTTAACTCATGCACACCACACCGTTTACTTAACAAAACAAAATTGAAAAAAACAAAAAAAACAAAAACTCAAAAAACCTTTCCTCTCCCAAATCCCCCCAAAACCCCGCTCACGGCCCACCCTTCCTCACCCCAAACCCATATGTCACCGTCCGCCATTCGCCATTCGCTGTTAGTAGTAGGTAGAAGGTTCGGAGTTCAACCATCCGACTAGGTTACAGTCTTTCTGTCAAAAAGATTTTGTAAATATGATTTGAAAAGTAATTATTTATCAAAAATTTTAATTATTTGTGAAGGGATGAAAGAGACGAAGGAGTTTGGAATGAAGGTGTTTGACGCATTGAGTAGGAGGCAGCAAATAAAGGTGGAAAAAATAAGCAAGGAAGAGTTGTACGAGTTTTGGTTACTGATCACAGATCAAAACTTTGATTCATGACTTCAGATATTTTTGGACATGTAATTAATTGTTTATTATTACAATCAGTTTTTGCCCAATGATATTAGTGACAGTAATGTCATTACCGGAATTTTGTTATTAGCTTAATTTACAACGACGATGCATTGTTCCAGGGTTGACAAGAATGAAGATGGAAGGATTATAGAGGCTGAAGTTAAAGAGGTAATTTAGGGGAAATATATTATTATCTATTGGATAAGTTTAATTCAGTTCAAATGGAAACTTATGTGAGGAGTTGGATGATGCATTACCTGGTTACATTGAGCTATTTATCTGTGTTTTGATTATAGTATTTATAATACCAATACTTAAATTAAATGGTTGACAATGTCATTCAATAACATAGGAAAAAATTCATGTACCCAACAGTTACATCATGATATCATATAATATAGAATATCATACTATAATTTATGTGGTAGAAGGGTGCTATTATTTAATTATCTCAGAATCTAATACACAATTGACCTTCGACTTTATATAACTTGATGAGGATTTCCTTCGAAGTATATATTCCATAAATTGTCTTGATTCTCAAACAATGTTAATTACCTTGATCTGTCAGCAAATTCAGACTCTCCTCCAAATGCCTTTTTCATGAAGCAGGTAGAACAATGACACGTTAAAGGCCTCGCTCATCCTCTCACAAGCATGCACATCGTATGATGTAACTCTCTCACCTAAATCCCTTCTTCCTTTTCTCAATTAGTGTCCTCAGAGCTGTCAGCCCTCTCCTATGATCAATCCCCAGTTTCTGAACAAGTGTAAATAAAATACTTATCTAGCTAAAAATTTATGACTTTTTGTGTAGACGTTTAAATTGGTGCACTTAAGATATTATGCGAAAGAAAAAGTTTAAAGATGAACCCCTAAAGAAATTTTTAAAGACGAATTTCACTAAATGCTTACAGGGTCATAAAATAAAATTAAAAAAGTCTGTAAAACTATTTCACTATGAATTTTGTGTTTGATGACAGATATGACAGCTCGAAACATTGTTGTTGCAAAAAGGACACCTACTTGAACTACAATCAAGGACTGAGCTTCACAGGCCAAGCATTGAGTCAAAATCTGTCCAGTTTGCAATATAAAGGGAGTATAAAGCAACTGAAGAGCCACACGAACTACTTCTTTGAAAAGAACTGGAAGAGGTTGTGGGTAACCTGTTTTTGGATTGGTGTGATGGCAGGACTGTTCACCGGGAAGTTCATTAAGTACAGGAACATATACACGCTTTCCATGTGATGTGATACTATCTTACAACTGCAAGCATAGACACTGAAATTGAATATGGAGCATATCCTTTTGCCAGTCTGCCGAAATATCATCACTGAAATAATGTGTACAAGTCCATAACTTACGATGACTAAGCCTTGAGATATCTTGAATTCTGTCAACAGTTGAAAATCCTGACAAATTATAAAATTCAGATTAGAACTGACAAAATGACAAGAACAACATCATGTTCTCTAGCTTGAGACCAGTGGTCTCTAGGCCTATCTCTTCCGCGTGTGAACTAACTCACTCTAATACTTTGTAATTCCCGGTGTTAAATGCGAGGCATCTTCCTGCAAGAGCAAAATGATTTTATACGACTTGATCTCTTATCATAAGTGGAACTAGGTGTACCCATCAAGATGAATGGTATATATTATCCTGATAAATATCATCTCCATCTAGATAAATTTTACAATCATGATAAGCATATCATCCTTAGAATGGCCTGATATGTAGGAATTCACAATTTACAATGGCAGTGCTCTTAAGATTTCTATTAGCTGATGATGTTTTTCTAACATGATCACATTATTCTCAGGAAAGAGGAGAATATTGATACCTCCAAATATTTGGTACATTGGTGAGAATTTGAAGCCAATCCCTGATCAGGTATTGTTTTCTCCGATCTCTTTTTCGAGTTTTACTTTACAATATTCTACTTCATAACCATAACATGTAACTGACATACATCGTAAGCGGGGTTGCTCATATGCTAACTTTTTTATAAAGCTACACAAAATGACATGGATTTATCTTGAACACCTGCTTAAAACTGCATGAATTATTATACCTGATTTTGTCTACAGTTTGGCCCTCGGAGGAGCCTTCTTTCACATGCAGGCAAGGCACTGGTTTTTTTTTTTGAACTCTTAAAGGTTGTTGTCCTTTCATATTATCAAATTCCTTCCTGTCTTATAACATTGCAGAAAGTAATTGTTTGAGTTTACAATATAATGGGAGATATTCTAATATTATAAATTCATTAGTGGTGGTTATACAATCTCTTCTCTACTATTTTAATGGGAGAGTGTGTAACTAAACAAACCTCATTTCTAACAAAACAAACACGTGCAAAACACGTCACTATTAAATATCTTTTAATTATCTTTTAATTATGAAAGGAACAAATGATAACATTTATATATACTTTTAATTTTTGATAGACTGTTATAACTGAATTCTTAATTATTCTCCTCTATTTTCAGAGCAAATTTTTGATAAAGGAGGCTAAATAATTTACTATATCTTTTTTTTATGGGCAATTTATTTAATTTAATGACTATATTTTTGTAGGCGTGCATCGCACGTGCATTATACTAGGAACTTCACAGACAATATAAGTCTTTGCAAGCAAGCTTTAGAATGGAGGAAGCTGACAAGAATATAAGTGATTTTTTAAAATATCGCTTTCTTGGAATCTCCAAATTTAGGGACGTAGGGTTTACCTATGTCTTGGTGCTGGAATTGTTAGAGAGTTACACACATCTAGAATTTTGGGGTTTCCTTTCAGTTGAATAGAAAATATAGAATGATGTTGGTTTGAAAATGTGAATTGGGTAATCTATATATTTGTCATCTTTTGATATAGATTATTATCAATTATTGTTTCCTACATGTGTTTATGATGTTGATTATATTTGATTTCAGAGAGAATGCTTGATTTGTGAGGGAAGGTGGTTAAGAAGCACATGGTTGAAAAGGGGATAGCGAAGTACATCAAGGAATTCGAGAAAAGCCACAGCCCAACTTTGGTAATTATTCGATTTTTTGTCTTTCTTTCAATTGAATAGAAATATAGAATGATGATGGTTGGTTTGGAAGTGTGAATTGATTACTATGTAGATTTGCCATCTTTTAAATATATTGTGATTGAAATAGTTAAGGGGCATCTCTAAATTTGGGAGATCTATATAATTTAATGAATCCCACAAAGCAGTTTCAAAAAATATGATCAACTATTTCTATTGTAGTCTATTAGCTTATTAGTTACATCCATCTAACAAGAGAGGATGACAATACAAAAAATGTATAGCTTAAGCATAAGAACATCTCTGTTTTTTCATGACAAGTAATGGTATGTTTCATCTTATTTTCCCACCCAAATTTTACTATAAGTCTTATTTGTGCGAAGTAATTTAAATACATAATGATATTTAATGAGTTTATTCATTCTTGTGGATTTATAATTACGTAAGCATGGCTTATTTGGCTATGTCATACAACCTGGTGACATACTATCTTCACGACTTCATGCATACAGGGGTTGCAAAATCTTCACCACTTACTGCGAATCTCTCAGGTGTAGTAGCTGGATTTGTCCTATTGGGAGGATTTTTATCAGACTCTTAAATTACTAGTTCAATACTTTGCTCATATTTGTCCCTATGGAGGTCTTGGCAAATACTCTCTCTTCATTCTCCTTTCATCCTCATGCTATTTTCCATATCCACTCAATAATTTAATGATTTTTTTCAGATTTAACAATGTCATATATTATAATTATATAAGGGAAAAATTGTATACATAAGAAGGTTCTGCGGATATATTCTGTGAATATTTTTTATATTTTAATATATATTTTTTTGATAAAATCTGTGCAAATTGCAATTTGCACAGGGTTATATTAGTATAAGATAAGCTAAGTTGCACTGGTGACTTTGATAAGATTTGTTTAAGCAATTCTCCTCAAAAGATTGAATTACCAAGAAAGATATTATATTCTTTTCTTCCCAAGCCATTATTAGCTGGCCGTGGGACTTGAACTTTGCAGAATACTTGGATGTCCCCCAAACTTTGTCTTATTAAAAAAATGAGTAATGCTACATTCATTATCAATTTCACTATATTTTTCTTCACTATTGATATGGCTAAAAATAGGATTAACAGCTTGGGAAGGAGATGGGCCGAGCTCGGTGATGGAGTCGAGGTCGGGAGCTCGACGGAGGAGACGGAGCTCGAGTTCGGAGCTCCGAACTCGAGCTCCGTCTCCCCCGTCGAGCTCCCGACCTCTACTCCATCGCCAAGCTCGTAGACGAGACACGACCGGACGCCGTCGTCACTGAGCTCTGCCGAAGCTCAGTTGCCGACCTCCTCCATCGCAAGCTCCCCTCGCGACTGAGCTCCGAACTCGAGCTCCGTCTCCTCCGTCGAGCTCCCGACCTCGACTCCATCGCCGAGCTCGGCCCATCTCCTTCCCAAGCTGCCTCCGTCGTCGAAGCTCCGAACTCCAACTCCCTCGGCGAACTATCGCGGGCACCTCGAGCTCTCCTTCTTGTCGACCTCTGAAGACGAGCTCCCCCCGTCGATTTCCACTTTGAGCCGCTGGCGCTTCAAAAATGGAGATGACGAAGGGAGAGAAAGAAACGAAGGAGAGAAGAAGAAAGAACGGCAGCACGGAAAAAGAAAAAAAAAGTCAAACTTTGACTGCCACGTGTCGTCCACTTGGACTTCGGCCGCCTTTTCCGAGCGTTCATGAAACCGACCTTGTTACACCCAAAAAATGGCATCTTCTTCCTCCTCCCGATGCGCGCTCGCTTGATCGTGATCAACGCACACGATCGCGCCATGTGTCCAGGTAATATTTTATTTATTTATTTATTTATTTGTTTGTTTTAATTATTTAAAAAATCCGAAAAAATATTTAAAAATCGAAAAAAATTAAATAAAAATTCTAAAAATAATTATAAATTCAGAAAAATTATTTTAAAATTCTGAAAAATATAACTATTTAATATTTTCAATAATTAATTATTTAATTCGGAAAATGAATAAAAAATTCAAAAAAATGAGAAAAAAAATCAGAAAAATCTGGAAAAATCACCAAAAATTCAGAAAATTCTGAGGATATTTTTGGGTATTTTACAAGCCCAGAATGACACCGTTACACCCCCGAGCAAGATCCAAACTCCCCTAAGAACACCGATAAAATCTCGTACGCCATTAGAACAACAAAACTACCCCTCAAAGACTGAAAAACTCAGTCTCTAGGAGTGGGGGGCTCGTGATATGGCTAAAAATAGGATTAAATCAGGACCGTTCACATTGGACACGAATCTTAAAGCTCAGGGGTAAAACAATAATTTCACCTACTAACGGGTCTGAAATGGGAACTGGGTCTTTCTTCACGACCCAATAACCCATGAACGGATCCACCTCAACTGGGTACGGGTCCCAACCCGAAACACACCCAATCCAGAAAAGATAGAATTAGGGTTTCTGATTAATCCTAATCAACGGCCCTGATTCACGTCTATCTTTTCACCGAGAATTAGGGATTACATTCCTAATATGTTTACTAGGAGAATATTCCTTATCAGATCACGGGGATTACATTCCTAATTTGATCCCTAAGATGCCTATAAATATCCCCCATCCATCTCCATTAAGAGGTAATCAGTATTTTGCCAATTTACGCTCTTTCTTAATCATTTCTGATTACTGACTTGAGCGTCGGAGGGTGCATCGCCGGGATTAATCCCGGTGTCTCGCACTTTTTGCAGGTGAACGGTGGGAGTCAGCGGTCAAACTCCGGCGGAACAGGTTAGAGGTTTGCTATTCATGTTTTCCTAAGAACTCACAAATTCTATCTATTTACCCCCACACCAAATTTAGTGGTAACAGATTGACGCCGTCTGTGGGAAAACAAACGAATAGCAACCTTCCCTCTTCCTATTGGTCCGATCTTCTCCAGCCATGCCTCCTAGGAAAACAAGATCCAGAGGGCCCAACCGTGGGCCCAACCCCGCTGATCAGCAAGAGGTAGTCCCCGTCCAACCCGCTCCGCGGCAGGGACAACCTCCGCTTCAAGTGGAGGACCCTCTTCAACAAGATCAGCCTCCTCTTCAGAATCAGCAACCCCCAAGGGTCCCACCGGTCTTCAAAATGCCGGTGCGGGGGGCTCCCGCATGAAGCAACCGCTCAATTAGGACCGCGTCTCCATACACAATGCCTCTACGGATTCCATGGCCTCTCACAATCCTCAAAATCGGCAGAAGGTGGAGGACCTACGCTACCATCTGGACGAGAAGCGGGCCCGAGAGGGAGCCTCCCGCCAACAACGTCCGGGTGAGCGATCCCCTCACTGCCGAGACTACAGAAGATTCCCTGTCCGAAGGGGAAGGAGGGAGTCCCCCGAGCATTACAGAAGAAGACATCGTTCCCCCGTTAGGCGGCAACACCCAAGGAATGATGAGGCACCCATCACCCGTGCCGAGTTCCAACAATTCCAAGCAATGGTACAACAGGCTCTCAACCTCCGTCCTCACAACAACAATGCCCAAAGGGGTCCTACTCCCCTGCGGGTCCAGAATCCTCACCACCAACAGTGTACTCATAGCCCTCGCCGTTCCCAGGGTTACCATCGCCACAGTCCTTGCTCCCCCTTCTACGAAGACGAGTCCAGAGGCTCGTTCGACTACAATCGGAGGGACGATGCCCTCTACCGCCGTCTCCACGGGATGGAAAGGCGCATTGGCCGGATCGACCGGGGAGAAGAACAGAGGGGCAGGACCCTCCGTCCAAGCCGACCTCCTTTTTCCCGAACCATAATGGATGCGCCAGTGCCCATCGGTTTTAAAACTCCTCAATTCGAGACCTACTCCGGGGAAACTGACCCTGTTGACCACATTGAGAGCTTCAAGACTCTCATGCTCATCCATCAAGCTTCCGATGCTCTGCTATGCAAGACCTTCCCCGCAACTCTTAAGGGTCCAACTCGAGAATGGTACTCTCGCCTTGTCCCATCCTCAATATTCTCATTCGAACAGTTCGAGACCCTCTTCATCACCCATTTTGTAAGTAGTCGTAGAACTGAGAAGACCAGCATTTCGCTACTATATCTCCACCAGAAGAAGGGTGAGAAATTGAGAGACTATGTGAAGAGGTTCACAGCCGAAGCCAGATCCATAGCGTCCCTCGACCAGTCGGTCGCTGCAGCAGCATTTCAATCCAGTGTCTTGAATTCCAGCCTCTGCTCCTCTCTTGCTAAGAAACCTCCACAGAACTTTGCCGACCTCCTTCTCAGGTGTGAAAAGTACATTCGGGCCGAAGAGGCTCTCGACCCCCCTACTCTTGAGGAGACATCTTCCGGGAACAAACGGAAGAGCACAAGCGAAGAGGGATCCCAAAAATCCCAGAAGGACGGCAATGGCCGGCGCCGCCCGACTCCTCGTTTTGAGAAGTTCACCCCCCTCATTGCCAATATATCAGAAGTTCTTATGGAGGTGGACAAGGAAGGGCTACTCCGTGCTCCCCCTAGAATGAACACACCTGGCAAGAAGAGGAACAAGGATAAGTGGTGCCACTTTCACAGGGACCACGACCACGACACGGATGATTGTCGGGCTCTCAAGGAGGAGATCGAAGAACTCATACAGCGGGGGCATCTTACCAAGTTCGTCCAAAAAGATGGGGCCGAGCTTCCCTACTAAGGAGCCAACAAACGAACGGAAAGGCCCGCCGAGCTTCAAGACTCAGAACCTCCCAGCTCCTCTCGAGAGGTCTTCACCTTATCATAGAAGTAGGATCTTGATTTTCAATAAGGCCGATGCTTGTAACCGGGCTAACAGCATGTAATAATGGCTCGCCTTATTGAAGCAGCCACCGAGTTTATTTCAATAAAACTTTACATCTTTCATTGAAAATTATTGCTCTTGCTTCTCTATCTCTCCGAGTCACGACTCGCTAAATGGTGAGTTCGGAGTCCAGCTTCCCCTACGTGGCTGCTCCCGCAACTTACTAAGCTCTTGACAACGATGGTTTCGGAGTCCAACACTTGACTCGATTCTACTTCGCAAGCTCGCTCCTAAGCGAGCTAGAAGTAGTCCGCCATTCGGAATTGCTCCCACAACCGTTGAACAACTCTAACGATGGTTTCGGAGTCCAACACTTGGCTCGATTCCTCTTCAAATAACCTGCTCTTCAGCGGGTTAGAAGTGGTTCGCCATTCGGAATTGCTCCCACAACCGTTGAATACCTCTACCGATGGTTCGGAGTCCAACACTTGGCTCGATTCCTCTTCAAATAACCTGCTCTTCAGCGGGTTAGAAGTGGTTCGCCATTCGGAATTGCTCCCACAACCGTTGAATACCTCTACCGATGGTTCGGAGTCCAACACTTGGCTCGATTCCTCTTCAAATAACCTGCTCTTCAGCGGGTTAGAAGTGGTTCGCCATTCGGAATTGCTTCCACAACCGTTGAATACCTCTACCGATGGTTCGGAGTCCAACACTTGGCTCGATTCCTCTTCAAATAACCTGCTCTTCAGCGGGTTAGAAGTGGTTCGCCATTCGGAATTGCTCTCACAACTGTTGAATACCTCTACCGATGGTTCGGAGTCCAACACTTGGCTCGATTCCTCTTCAAATATCCTGCTCTTCAGCGGGTTAGAAGTGGTTCGCCATTCGGAATTGCTCCCACAACCGTTGAATACCTCTACCGATGGTTCGGAGTCCAACACTTGGCTTGATTCCTCTTCAAATAACCTGCTCTTCAGCGGGTAAGAAGTAGTTCGCCATTCGGAATTGCTCCCACAACCGTTGAATACCTCTACCGATGGTTCGGAGTCCAACACTTGGATCGATTCCTCTTCAAATAACCTACTCTTCAGCGGGTTAGAAGTGGTTTGCCATTCGGAATTGCTCCCACAACTGTTAATTCTCTCACGTAAGCAGCGAGTTCGGAGCTAAAGCTCTCCCCTAGAGTTGCTCCTCACACTCGTTTCACAAATAGCTCTCTTCCAGATCCGAGCTCTTCACTCCGCTCGCCCCCGAAGCGGACCTCTTCTCAACAAGATCGGAGCTCACAATTCTCTCCTAGAGTTGCTCCTCAAACTCATCTCGCAAATGGCTCTCTTCCAGAGCCGAGCTCTTCACTCCGCTCGCCTCCGAAGCGGACCTCTTCTCAACGAGTTTGGAGCACAACTCTCTCCTAGAGTTCCTCCTCACACTTGTCTTACAAATAGCTCTCTTCCAGATCCGAGCTCTTCACTCCGCTCGCCTCCGAAGCGGACCTCTTCTCAACGAGTTTGGAGCACAACTCTCTCCTAGAGTTCCTCCTCACACTTGTCTTACAAATAGCTCTCTTCCAGATCCGAGCTCTTCACTCCGCTCGCCTCCGAAGCGGACCTCTTCTCAACAAGATCGGAGCTCACAACTCTCTCCTAGAGTTGCTCCTCAAACTCATCTCACAAATGGCTCTCTTCCAGAGCCGAGCTCTTCACTCCGCTCACCTCCGAAGCGGACCTCTTCTCAACAAGATCGGAGCTCACAACTCTCTTCTAGAGTTGCTCCTCACACTCGTTTCACAAATAGCTCTCTTCCAGATCCGAGCTCTTCACTCTGCTCGCCCCCGAAGTGGACCTCTTCTCAACGAGTTTGGAGCACAACTCTCTCCTAGAGTTCCTCCTCACACTTGTCTCATAAATAGCTCTCTTCCAGATCCGAGCTCTTCACTCCGCTCGCCACCGAAGTGGACCTCTTCTCAACAAGATCGGAGCTCACAACTCTCTCGTAGAGTTGCTCCTCAAACTCCTCTCACAGATGGCTCTTTCTTAGAGTCAAGCTCTTCGCTCCGCTCGCCTCCGAAGCGGACCTCTTCTCAACTAGATCGGAGCACACAACTCTCTCCTAGAGTTGCTCCTCAAACTTGTCTTCCAAATGGCTCTCTCCTAAAGCCAAGCTCTTCGTTTTGCTCACCTCAAAGGACGGGTCTTCCCATGGCTCTTACAAGGGTCTTCCTAGCACAAGGTTCTCCCCAGCACAGCTTCTCCGCCCCTAGGAGTGGAGCTCCTCTTCCATAATCCCCAAGACCAAAACACTCCTCAATTTCATAAAGACAAGAATGTTGCGGGGCTATTTTGACCATGAAGGAGGGTGAATCTTCATCTCACTCCTAAAGAGAAGTCGTAGATCTTCGAATTAGCTTCGAAACAAGGGGTCGCACGCCCCGAGCCGACCTCCGTAGCACCGGGAACATCGAAAACTCTCATCAACCTCATGTATACAAGGATATTCTCTGGCTGTTTTGACCATGAAGGAGGGTGAATCTTCATCTCACTCCTAAAGAGAAGTTGTAGATCTTCGAATTAGCTTCGAAACAAGGGGTCGCACGCCCCGAGCCGACCTCCGTAGCACCGGGAACATCGAGAAGAACTCTGCATGGAAAAATTGGGGTTCGGCACCAGCTGCCTAGCGTTCTTGACACCGACCCTGTTATAGGGGGAAAATTGTAGTTCGGCACCAGCTGCCGAGCGTTCTTGACACCGACCCTGTTATAGGGGGAAAAGTTGGGGTTCGGCACCAGCTGCCGAGTGTTCTTGACACCGACCCTGTTATAGGGAAAAAGTTGGGGTTCGGCACCAGCTGCCGAGCATTCTTGACACCGACCCTGTTATAGGGAAAAATTTGGGGTTCGGCACCAGCTGCCGAGCGTTCTTGACACCGACCCTGTTATAGGGGAAAAGTTGGGGTTCGGCACCAGCTGCCGAGCGTTCTTGACACCGACCCTGTTATAGAGGAAAAATTGGAGTTTGGCACCAGCTGCCGAGCGTTCTTGACACCGACCCTTTTATAGGGGAAAAGTTGGGGTTCGGCACCATCTGCCGAGCGTTCTTGACACCGACCCTGTTATAGGAGAAAAATTGGGGTTCGGCACCAGCTGCCGAGAGTTCTTGACACCGACCCTATTATAGGGGAAAAGTTGGGGTTCGGCACCAGCTGCCGAGCGTTCTTGACACCGACCCTGTTACGGGAAAAAATCGGACCTCGGCACCCCTTCGCCGAACGCTCTCAGCACCGACCCACAAACAACACAAAAAAGAAAAGGGGGGCTATAGGGTCGGGTTCAGACCCGTTAAGGATCCGAACCCAAACCCGTTATCTCTCCTCCCCTTCCTCTTCAACCATCTTGGCGCCAAACCCAAACAAAAACCAAAAAACTAGCTCCTTTCTTCACCGAGCGTCCATGCGAAGCAAACCCAACGGATACCTCCTTCTCCATGGCCAAGCTCCATGCTCAAAGCCGAACTCACCCCCTCCATCGTCAAGCTCCATGCTCAAAGTCGAACCCACTTTCAATCCTTCTCCTCCTACGTTCGACGCCAAAACCAGAAAAAAGCAAAACCCAAATGCCGAGTTCTCCTTGCCGCCATGGCCGAACGCCTCTCACCGACCTCGCCGATTGCCTCCTCCATCAAGCTCCACTCCAACTCCAAATGCCGAGTTCTCCACCGCTTCGAGCTCCGAACTCGAGCTCCGTCTCCCCCGTCGAGCTCCCGACCTCGACTCCATCGCCAAGCTCGTAGACGAGACACGACCGGACGCCGTCGTCACTGAGCTCTGCCGAAGCTCAGTTGCCGACCTCCTCCATCGCAGGCTCCCCTCGCGACTGAGCTCCGAACTCGAGCTCCGTCTCCCCCGTCGAGCTCCCGACCTCGACTCCATTGCCAAGCTCGTAGACGAGACACGACCGGACGCCGTCGTCACTGAGCTCTGCCGAAGCTCAGTTGCCGACCTCCTCTATCGCAAGCTCCCCTCGCAACTGAGCTCCGAACTCGAGCTCCGTCTCCTCCGTCGAACTCCCGACCTCGACTCCATCGCCAAGCTCGTAGATGAGACACGACCGGACGCCGTCGTCACTGAGCTCTGCCGAAGCTCAGTTGCCGACCTCCTCCATCGCAGGCTCCCCTCGCGACTGAGCTCCGAACTCGAGCTCTGTCTCCTCCGTCGAGCTCCCGACCTCGACTCCATTGCCAAGCTCGTAGATGAGACATGACCGGACGCCGTCGTCACTGAGCTCTGCCGAAGCTCAGTTGCCGACCTCCTCCATCGCAAGCTCCCCTCGCGACTGAGCTCCGAACTCGAGCTCCGTCTCCTCCGTCGAGCTCCCGACCTCGACTCCATCGCCGAGCTCGGCCCATCTCCTTCCCAAGCTGCCTCCGTCGTCGAAACTCCGAACTCCAACTCCCTCGCCGAACTATCGCGGGCACCTCGAGCTCTCCTTCTTGTCGACCTCCGAAGACGAGCTCCCCCCGTCGATTTCCACTTTGAGCCGCTGGGGCTTCAAAAATGGGGAAGACGAAGGGAGAGAAAGAAACGAAGGAGAGAAGAAGAAAGAACAGCAGCACGGAAAAAGAAGAAAAAAAAAGTCAACTTTGACTGCCACGTGTCGTCCACTTGGACTTCGGCCACCTTTTCCGAGCGTTCATGGAACTGACCTTGTTACACCCAAAAAATGGCCTCTTCTTCCTCCTCCCGATGCGCTCTCGCTTGATCTTGATCAACGCACACGATCGCGCCACGTGTCCAGGTAATATTTTATTTATTTATTTATTTATTTATTTGTTTTAATTATTTAAAAAATCCGAAAAAATATTTAAAAATCGAAAAAAATTAAATAAAAATTCGAAAAATAATTATAAATTCAGAAAAATTATTTTAAAATTCTGAAAAATATAATTATTTAATTAGAATAATTATTTAATATTTTCGATAATTAATTATTTAATTCGGAAAATGAATAAAAAATTCGAAAAAATGAGAAAAAATTCATAAAAATCATCAAAAATCCAGAAAATTCTGAGGATATTTTTGGGTATTTTACAAGCCCAGAATGACACCGTTACACCCCCGAGCAAGATCCAAACTCCCTTAAGAACACCGATAAAATCCCGTACGCCATTAGAACAACAAAACTACTCCTCAAAGACTGAAAAACTCAGTCTCTAGGAGTGAGGGGCTCGTGATATGGCTAAAAATAGGATTAAATCGGGACCGTTCACATCGGACACGAATCTTAAAGCTCGGGGGTAAAACGGTAATTTCACCTACTAACGGGTCTGAAATGGGAACTGGGTCTTTCTTCACGACCCAATAACCCACGAATGGATCCACCTCAACTGGGTACGGGTCCCAACCCGAAACACACCCAGTCCAGAAAAGATAGAATTAGGGTTTCTGATTAATCCTAATCAACGGTCCTGATTCACATCTATCTTTTCACCGGGAATTAGGGATTACATTCCTAATCTGTTTACCAGGAGAATATTCCTTATCAGATCACGGGGATTACATTCCTAATTTGATCCCTAAGACGCCTATAAATACCCCCCATCCATCTCCATTAAAAGGTAATCAGTATTTTGCCAATTTACGCTCTTTCTTAATCATTTCTGATTACTGACTTGAGCGTCGGAGGGTGCGTCGCCGGGATCAACCCCGGTGTCTCGCACTTTTTGCAGGTGAACGGCAGGAGTTAGCGGTCAAACTCCGGCGGAACAGGTTAGAGGTTTGCTATTCATGTTTTCCTAAGAACTCACAAATTCTATCTGTTTACCCCCACACCAGATTTAGCGGTAACAACTATCTTAGGTGGCACACTCCAATAGGTAGGTGTGGTAGGGTAAAAATGGCTTGGGGCCCAACCAGGGCCCAGTACAACTTTCACTCAAAAATGGGAAAAACAACAGTCTGGCTCGGCTTCGAACCACTACAGGGTCGGCGCCGAACCTCAAGTTCACCCCCACAGACCTGGTCTCCTCGTGTCCGATGAGTCCCGATGGCCCTCGGCCTCCGATCCACGACAGCCCCACTGGCCGTCCGCCCAGCCTGGTGAAGAATGAAGATGACCTGGCCCAACCTAGGCCACCAGATTCTCCCAGAAGCGCAGGAGCCCCATGATCAGCCATGTCAACTCCAAATACCACTAAGGGCCTGGCCACGTCAGCCCTATACCACTCTTGGTACTACCACGTCAGCCCTAAACTCCCTGGGCCTTCTGCCACGTCAGGCCCATGGGCTTTCGGGTTCAGACCCGGCCCCCAAGCGGATCCCAACCCGGTTGGAATTCCCTATAAATACCAAACCCTCACCCACCTTTTCTGATAATCAATCCTTTGCCACCTAAATTCTCCTAGTTATTGCTACTCTCTCACAGAGACTGACTAGATCGTTGGAGGGTTCGCCGTCGGGATAAACCCCGGTGTTTCAGGACCGTCTGCAGGTACACAAGATCTCGGATCCGAGCCCTCTGATCCGAGCCCAGACATCCACCTCATTCCAAACCCGTCGCCAGTACCGCTCGGTCAGCCGAGGGTCGTCTGACAAGCAGCCTTCTCCTTCAATACAAATCGAGTCCGAACTCACACCTGGTGCATCCACACGTCTCCCAGAAACAAACCGCATCAGGTTGGCACCGTCTGTGGGAAGAGCTGCTTCAGAAGCCGACCCGAGCCCGACCATCAAGGGACCTCGGCAGCCGAACTCTCATGGCCTCCAAGGGCAAGGGGGCTGCTACCTCCGTCAACCGACGGGACTCGCCCCCACCAACTTCTAACGCCGGGCCACGCATTTCAAAACACGGGGCTCCCCATCAGGGGTCCCAAAGGAGCGTCACCCGTCCGGTCCAGCCCGACCTACGGGGGATAATCATCAACCGGCAGGTTAGCCGCAGCAGGGGAAGGGCTACTTCCAACTCGGCCCCGAACCATCCAAGACCACCGCCCGGTGGACGGAGGCCAGCGCTCAGCCGCGTCGGAAGGCAACCTTCATACCGACCCAACAGGGTTGAGGGAGCCCCCGTCACTCACAAGGAGTTCCAGGATTTCCGAAGGGAAATTCTTGGGGCTCTCCGACGGGCCCCGAGGGAGGAAGCCCTCCATTCCCAAACCGGGTCGGACGCCGAGGCCAGCGTGTCCCGCCCGTCAATAATCCAGTCAGAGGACGATGGTGTACTCCTAAGGCGCCTCCAAGAAATGGAGGATCGCCTCGATCACATAGGAGACGGCGGCCAATGAGCGGCTCAGGGTTACAGACCTGTCCGTCCTCCCTTCTCCGCCCCCATCCTCTAAGCTGAAATACCCAGGAATTTCCGACAACCTCAATTCGAGACCTACGATGGCGAGGGAGATCTTGCTGATCACATGGAGGGTTTCAAAACCCTCATGATGATTCACAGCGCCTCGGATCCTCTGTTGTGCCGAGCCTTCCCTGCCACCCTTCGGGGTCCGGCTCGTGAATGGTTCTCGAAGCTCACCCTCGGCTCCATTTACTCCTTCGACCAACTGGAGGGCAATTTTCTTGCCCACATTGTCACCAGCCGGAAGGCCGAAAGGACCAGCGCCTCTTTACTTGGGCTCAGGCAGATGGAGGGGGAGTCACTCAGAGTGTTCGTCCAGAGGTTTACCGCAGAGGCAAGGTCGGTCTCCTCCCTTAATCCAGGCGTCGCCTCCGCGGCATTTCGGCACAACGTCCGTCATGGACAGTTGAAGGCTTCTCTGGCGAAGAAACCCCCCGTCGACTTTCCCGACCTCCTCAACAGGGTCGAGAAGTACATTAGGGCAGAAGAGGCCCTTAACCCCGAAGATGCCAGGGAGGCCACCGGGAAGGGAAAACGGAAGGCCGAAGAAGTCGAACCATCAAAGAAGGCTCCGAGGGACGTGGGAGCCATGAAGAAGGTCCCGCCGGTCCCCCGCTTCGAGAGGTACACTCCTTTGACACATAATGTGTCCGCCATCCTCTTAGAAATCGAAGACAAAGGCATTGTCCGACTACCTCCCCGACCTAATAACAACAAGAATCGAGATCAGCGCTTCTACTGCCGCTTCCACAGAGATCACGGACACGAAACCGACCAATGCCGGGCCCTGAAAGATGAAATTGAGGAACTCATCTCACGAGGGTACCTCCGAGAATTCACCCGAGAAGGCCCACGGGATCGGCGAGATGCTAGGAACCGGAGGCTTTTGCCTCCGAACCCTACTCCGAACCGCATCCAAGGGTCGGGATCCCGAGCCCGAGGGAGCCGCAGATACGCCATTCATCTTGCACTGTGTCCACGGGGGGCCAATGGGAGGAGAATCAAATACTTTCCGGAAAGCCTTCATTCGAGAGGTGAATGCTGTCCAAGACAACCCCTCGCCCAAGCTGCAACCGATGCCAGTCTCCTTCTCAGGAGAGGACCTCGAAGGCGTTCGCCTACCCCACTGCGATGCCCTCGTCATTAGCCTCCACATGGCTAATTGTGAGGTTCGCCGCATCCTCGTTGACAACGGCAGCTCGGTTAATATTCTTTTCCTCGAGGCCTTCGAGAATCTCAAGTTACCTAGAGGCAAACTCAAGCCGGCCGGATACACCTTGCATGGGTTCTCCGGCGTCCCTGTCGTGATAGAAATGATTATTACCCTCGACGTTACCGCAGGGTCAGCTCCTGTCAAGAGGACCGAGTCCATGGACTTCATGGTGGTCAACGTCAAGGCGGCTTACAACGCCATACTCGGCCGACCCGGACTGTGCTCCCTCCAAGCGGTGCCTTCGGCTTACCATCTGAAACTCAAATTTTCCACCCCGCAAGGAGTCGGCATTGTCCGAGGCAGCCAAGAAGCAGCGCGGTCGTGCTACATGATCACCGTCGGGGGAGGTGTGTTCCCCCTCGACGCCGTCAAACTCAAACCTGAGAGGGACGGCCCTGCTCCCGAACCTGTCGTCGAGCTGGAGGAGGTCCCATTCGACGCCAGGCACCTAATGAAGTTCCTTGAGGGACGAACATAGGTTCTAGCTTGGCTAAATATAAATATTTTTTTGTGTAAGCACTCATATGTAAAGGGCCATCTTAGCGGCCCTCCCTATCTTATACGAAAGAAATCTCTTTTTGTCAAACTCTCAACGCCTCGGCAGACCCGACCTAACACCGGACAATGGGATCGGCACCCGAGTCTTCACTCCGGTGTCGTCCCCAACGCCTCGGTAGGTCCGTCTCGGCCTCAGGCCAGGGAGACTTCACAACACCCCGCGCCGATCCCTTACGGATCAACAGGGCCGAACCACACTCCCATCATCATTCATTACACTATCAACCAGAGCAAATAGTGAAAAGAATTCCTTATTCATACTCCTTTATTGGGTTCTGAGAAAACAAACAAAGACCGTCACAGAAACACTCCACTCATCTCAAGCTGAAGGAAGCCGCCATCTTAGGGCCCCTCGGGTCCGACGAATGGCGGGATCACTCCGACTGAACAACTTGGAACTCTCTCTTTGTCATGACAGTCCTTCGGTTCGGCCACGGTCGACACACCGGCCACGGAGCTCTGGGCATCAACTGGTCGCATACGCTCCAACAGCAGCAGCGCAGAGGGAACCCCCTCCGCTCGCCGACCCCCCGAGGAAGATGTCGAGACACCCAGCATCGTCCTGTAACGGTGTATCTCCATCTCCTTCTCCACTATCACATCACAAAGTAGCTTCTCAGAGGAGAGGAGCTCGACATAGTATATCCGAGTTCGACGCCCCCGAGCTCCCGATCCACCATCGCCCTCCTCAGCCGGCTTGCCTCCTCACTTAGGGCTTCAGATTTGTTCCTGTAATAATTGAAGGCCGCATCAGTGTCACGGGCCCCCTTACGGTACCGAACCAAAGTGGCCTCCAGGGCCTCAACCTTGCTCCGGAGCCACGCCACGTCGGAACGACTGGGGTCCGCCTCAGGAGGGGGAGCCATAACCTACAAGAGAACCAGCCCACTCAAAATACATAAGCAAGGAGGTTCGGAAGTATCCGAGGTCAAAACACTTGGCCGGTCAAAAATCCTCTTTTTATAAATTGAGTTGCTTCATACAAAAAATGCGGTGGCCAGTCCGCGGAAGGCAAATACAATCGAGAGATGGAAAAAGAAAGACAAAATTATACAGCTTATTTTCCCACCTCAGCGTCGGCGGGGTCCACAGGGGGATCGACAGCAGGGTCATCAGCGGGCTCTTCTTCATTGGGGGTCGTCGGTGTCCCCTCGTCCTCCATGTCATACTCAAAGTTGGACAGGTTGATGGTCGGGTAGAAGTGCCTCACATGACTGAGGGCCTTTGCATAAAACTCATCCTGAGCCTTGATCACCATCATCTGACCCGCATTCGTCAGCTCCTCCTCCACCTTGGCGAACTTCTTCTTCAAGGAGACCACCTTCTTCCCCCACTCCGCATCCTTAGCTTCGAACTCGAGCTTCATCTGCTGCTCCCTCTTGTGCGAGCCCTCGAGCTCGATCCGCATCTCCTTTATCTCCCGCTCGCTCTTATCCGCCCAAGCTCACTCTTGTGTCAGGGCCGCTTCGTAGAGGTTCTTTACGTTAGCCCCCTGCACGCAAGCCTGCGACCGACCAACGCAATAAGAAAAAGACTTCCACGGTAAAATTAACAAGGGGGATAGGGTCGACGAGCTTACCAGCACGGTGGCTTGCGCCAGGCGCGTGAACGCCACCTCCACGGGCTCGCTCTCCATCTCCCTGCGGTTTCGAGGGGTTGCCAACTTCTCCACCACCTCGACAGCCTGGGCCTCCTCGGTCAGACAGTCCCCCATCCGAACCGACCAATCCGGTGCCCACCGTTGCCGCAACATCACCACCACCGGGTCCTCTTCCTTGACCAACGGACCTTTCCCCTTCTCAAGAGCGGATGCCTTCGCTTGGCCCTGGCCCTTCGAAGTAGCCGCATCCTGGCCCGTCTCCAAACGAATCCTTTTGGCCCTCGGCTGAACGGGAGCCTCGGAGACCGCCTGGGACGACCCCCTCGTCTTCATTACCTCCCCCTTCTTCTCGGCCTTCTCCTTCTTCAGGGTGAGCCTCTTTGCCTTGATCGATGCTTCATCCATATCTGCAAAGAAATCCATTAAGAACAATGAGCAAGAAAGTACTAAAAGACTGAGAGAAAAGAAACAACTACATACACAGGACGGCCGGGCTCAGTCCGACGCTCGCCAGATGACCCTCTGTCACCTTCGTCCAATCGATACTATGTGACAGATGGAGGCGCTCAACAAACCCCCACTCCTCGGCAGACAGATCCCTCGGCCTTGACATTTTGTAGCTCGGCTTAAAGTGGTTCCATCGAGTAGGGATGTCCCAAGGTTCCTCACTCCGGATCACCAGATATTTCTTCTTCCAATCCTTGATAGAGTCCGGATGACTGTGGACGACCTTCCCCTTACTCCGGGCGAAATGTAGTAAACACCCTCAGCCGACGAGCTGATCATCAACATCGCTCGGAACACATTCAACCGTAGGGGCACCTTCTGCTCCTCGCACATCAGCACGAAGCAGATAATCTGCTTCCAGGAGTTCGGCCCGTACTGCATCGGCGCCAGAGACGCCCAGTTCAACACATCCCGAACAAACGGGTGGACTTGCAACCTCAGCCCAGAGATGAAGGCGTCCACTGGGAAGACGCAATACCAAGCAGACAGGGGATCAGTTGGACGCAGAGTAGAGTTTGGCAGCATCAATTCATAGTCGGGCCCTATGTGGTACGCCAGCTGCAAAGCCTCCAAGTCTCCACCCTCCAAGACGGTCGGGATCGCGTCCATCTGCACCCTCTTCCGACTCGGCGAAGACAGTTGGATGCCGAAAAGCTCCTTATCAGAAAGATCGTCGGGGTACTGACGGAAAGGCTTCGGCTGTACGGGCGACCCTGTCATCAAGTTGCGGTAGACAGGCGCCTGGATCGAGCCACCGGTCTTTGACCCCGTCTTCCTCGGAGCCCTCTTCCTCTTCTTGGTTCGCTCCGGCGAGGGGGTAGATAATCGCCCCAGACCGGTCGGATTTCGAGGCCCCTCGGCTTCACCCCCTTCGGGGCCACCCTCCTCTTCGGAAGCCAACTCCAGAACCCGGACTTCGTCCGAACTACCGCTCCCGTCCTCAGATTCGCTGCTCTCCACCACAAAAGGGTTCCGAGATCGCAACGGCTTCACATTGTACACCGGCACCTCCTCGTCTACCGGCTCCTCCCACGAAACCGAATCCGAAGGCTCCACATTATGAACAGACTCCCCTTCAAGCACAGGCTCCTCCCACGACGTCGATTTGGAGGCGGGTTTTACTTCCCCCCTAGACGTCGACGCTGACGAGCCGGACTGAGCCTTGTCCATCTGTGCCTAAACTAAACAGACTTACCAACTAACCTGAGGTCGCTTCGGAAGGACGAACCTGGTGCAGCAAACTGCGGGGACGAGCGCTGAAGTGTTGGAAGATTTTTTGAAAAAGAAAGAAGCGATAAGGAAGTGGGCGATAGGGGGAGAGGTGGGGATATTTATAAAGGATGAAAACGACTCCTCGATTTCCGCAATTACTGTTCACCGATTGACGTGTAATTGCCGCCTGGATAATCGCGCCACATCCTCGAAACGTGCGCTGCTGACGTCACCCAGTGCCAGGCTGGCAGCCAGACACAGGGGTCGGTTCGGATAAAATGTTCAGCGGAGAAAATGTTTCACTTAAGATTTAAGGCGCCATCCTTCGACAGGCGCCCTGGCTCCAGGGCTCGGTCGGCTCCCCTCTCACCCGCAAGCAGCTCGGGGCTTACGGCCTCGGCAGCCGAAACCCCGAACTGTTCGAGGGTGGGAGAAAAGCCACCATCGCCTAGAACCCTGTCAGAAAGCAGATCGGCACGCCTCCAATCGGAGACGACCCATCTATCCGAGGCTCTTCAGCCCCAGTTCCCGAATACGGTTGATGCCCCTCCTGTCTGGATCTCTCTCGGGCCAAACAACCGCGTCAGGGTCGTCTGACCCGAAAAAGGATCCAGACGGCAAAGCCACCACCAATCCGAGGCTCCGAATCCTCCGGTCAGGATTTCGGTCGTTATCCCTCTCGCCCTGATCTCCCTTAGATCTGGCCACCGTATCAGGGCCATCAGATCCAAGAGAAGATCCGGGTAGCAGAGTAACCACCCCTCCGACACGACCAGGGTTAAAGTTTTACAAGAAACAGGCGTCCACCGAAGCAGACACCTCTGATGGCCAGTGGACCACCCTTGCTGTGATTAAATCCGCATGGGGGAGTTGGGTATTTATAACCTCCCCCACAGATCCACACTACGACCTTGGGAAAGCCAAACGACGGAAGCCCATGCGCCATGCATTTATTAGGCGGCACCATTAATGCCCCTAGAAAATTGGAACATCGCACAGATCCCGGAGCGCCTTCAATGCTCCGCAACGACAGCAGGCCACCCTACTCAAACATTCTAAGTCTCAACGGCTCGCCATTACCCTTGCCGACCCGTAACCCCTCGAAAGCTCGAGGTCCGGCCTGCACCAGGGTAACCTTCTCAGGAAGGCTCAACGGCTCGCCATCACCCTTGCCGACCCGTAATCCCTCGAAAGTTCGAGGTTCGACCTGCACCAGGGTAACCTTCTCAGGAAGGCTCAACGGCTCGCCATCATCCTTGCCGACCCGTAATCCCTCGAAAGCTCGAGGTCAGGCCTGCACCAGGGTAACCTTCTCAGGAAGGCTCAACGGCTCGCCATCACCCTTGCCGACCCGTAATCCCTCGAAAGCTCGAGGTCAGGCCTGCACCAGGGTAACCTTCTCAGGAAGGCTCAACGGCTCGCCATCACCCTTGCCGACCCGTAATCCCTCGAAAGCTCGAGGTCAGGCCTGCACCAGGGTAACCTTCTCAGGAAGGCTCAACGGCTCGCCATCACCCTTGCCGACCCGTAATCCCTCGAAAGCTCGAGGTCCGGCCGGCACCAGGGTAACCTTCTCAGGAAGGCTCAACGGCTTGCCATCACCCTTGCCGACCCGTAATCCCTCGAAAGCTCGAGGTCCGGCCGGCACCAGGGTAACCTTCTCAGGAAGGCTCAACGGCTCGCCATCACCCTTGCCGACCCGTAATCCCTCGAAAGCTCGAGGTCCGGCCAGCACCAGGGTAATCTTCTCAGGAAGTCTCAACGGCTCACCATCACCCTTGCCGGTCCATAAACCCTTGCCAGCTCGAGGTTCGTTCTCACATCAGGGCATCCCCCTCATGAAGGCCCAGCGATTCGCCATCCCATTTCTGCAACCATGAACACTCCTCCACGGCTAGCTCCCGCACCCCCGCAGGAGTGGGGGGCTTGTGTGGTAGGGTAAAAATGGCTTGGGGCCCAACCAGGGCCCAGTACAACTTTCACTCAAAAATGGGAAAAACAACAGTCTGGCTCGGCTTCGAACCACTACAGGGTCGGCGCCGAACCTCAAGTTCACCCCCACAGACCTGGTCTCCTCGTGTCCGATGAGTCCCGATGGCCCTCGGCCTCCGATCCACGACAGCCCCACGGGCCGTCCGCCCAGCCTGGTGAAGAATGAAGATGACCTGGCCCAACCTAGGCCACCAGATTCTCCCAGAAGCGCAGGAGCCCCATGATCAGCCATGTCAGCTCCAAATACCACTAAGGGCCTGGCCACGTCAGCCCTATACCACTCTTGGTACTGCCACGTCAGCCCTAAACCCCCTGGACCTTCTGCCACGTCAGGCCCATGGGCTTTCGGGTTCAGACCCGGCCCCCAAGCGGATCCCAACCCGGTTGGAATTCCCTATAAATACCAAACCCTCACCCACCTTTTCAGGTAATCAATCCTTTGCCACCTAAATTCTCTTAGTTATTGCTACTCTCTCACAGAGACTGACTAGATCGTCGGAGGGTCCGCCGCCGGGATAAACCCCGGTATTTCAGGACCGTCTGCAGGTACACAAGACCTAGGATCCGAGCCCTCTGATCCGAGCCCAGACATCCACCTCATTCCAAGCCCGTCGCCAGTACCGCTCGGTCAGCCGAGGGTCGTCTGACAAGCAGCCTTCTCTTTCAATACAAATCGAGTCCGAACTCACACCTGGTGCATCCACACGTCTCCCAGAAACAAACCGCATCAGTAGGAAAATATAGAATAGGTGGGGGAACTCTCCAATAGGAGTATGCCACCTAAGATAGTGAAGAGAATGGTGGTGAAATTGATAGTTGCTAAAGCATTACTCTTAAAAAATTCAGAGCTGAACTTACTTACTATCTCTACTACTATAATGGAAGAAGGCATTAGTGTAATTTGTCCATATTCTAATTTGTGCAATGCACGTGCTGGTAGAATTTTTTTTTGGCCCTTTTCATTCCTCCCCCCCTCCCCCAACCCAAAAAAAATTTCCCCACGTGGACAGCACGTGTATAATACTAGTAAATCTATAATGGCACTGCTGTATGGCGGTGGATATAGACATATGCTTCTGCTGAAAGCTAGAACTTCTCATTGAACATAATCCGAACTCTTGTATGAAACCCTGTAAATGAAATTCATTTAACTTATCTTTTTTGATAAGAGAATACCTAACATACAATTTGACAAAGATTGTAGAATGCAAAAGCACCATTGGTGAGAGTTCAACATTTTATTTGATACTCGATCTGATTTTCCGATCAAAATTTCAGGGTATAGATCCTATACAAAGATCCTGGAAAGTTTTTGTTCTAGTTTGTTTAGGAGCATAGGATGAAGACAAGGCCGGCTCTGCCCAGGGGCCCGAGACGAAAAACCCAAAAAATTATTTTTGGAACCCCTAATAATAATATTATTTTTTTACGTATAAAATACGTGTTTATGTTTACAAGGAAAATGCAAATTTGGAGTCTCTAAAATTGCAAAAAATCGGTCGTGAAATGAAGATTATGAAGATGACAAGTGAACTTTTTTATTTTTTTATTTCAAATAGAAGACTATAAATACTGCTTCCTGAGTCTCCTTCCCTCCAAATTCCCATCACTCGGCACAACCATCCAAATTCAAAACAAATCTTCCATGACCTCTTCAACAACCGCAATCCCATTCACCATCAACCTCCCAACCATCAAGAAACTGCCGCCGAAAAGCATCCAAAAACAGGACCCAAACCTCTCCCTCCTCCAACTCTCCCTCCACCTCAAAGAAGCCATCCAAATCCATGCCCTCCTCATCAAATCCTCCAAATCATCCGACCCTTACTTTGCGGGTCGCCTCTCCGAATTCTACGCCCTATCTCCCAATGGCTCCCTCCCTTTTGCCGAAAAAGTCCTCAGTTCCCTCCAAAACCCACCACTCTTCATCTACAACACCCTCATGAGAGCCCACCTCAATGCCCAAAACCCTCAAAGAACCATCCAAATCCATCACCGAGTCCTCTCACAATCCCTCGAGCCCGATCACTTCACATTCACTTTTGCCCTCAAGGCCTCCACCCAACTCCCCCACCACACTGCCCTCCCCATTGGAACCCAGTTGCATTCTCAAGTTACCAAACTTGGGCTTGATTCTAATGCCCATATTCGTAACAAATTGATCCATTTGTATGCGGTTTGTGGCCGGGTTGTTGATGCCCGTAACGTGTTTGATAAAAGTCCTGAGTTGGATGTTGTTGCTTGGAATACTATGCTTCGTGCTTACGCTGATGGGAAAGATGGTGGTGCTCTTCGGGAGATTTTTGGGAGGATGCCTAATCGAGATGTGGTCTCTTGGAACACGATGATTGCGTTTAATGTGGATGTTGGCGAGTTTGATGAAGCTGTTGCAATGTTGCGTGATATGCAGGAGAAAAGAGAGTGTCGGCCTAATAGGGTGACGATAATTAGTGTTTTGTCTGCTGTTTCTCATTTGGGTGCGTTGGGCCTAGGGAAGTGGGTTCATGCTTATATTCATCGTCATGGAATTGAGTTTGATGAGAATCTTAGCTCAGCACTGATCAATATGTATTCCAAATGTGGGTGCATAGAATTTGCTTTTGCTACTTTTGAGGCAACAAATTGTAAGATTGTTGACACTTGGAATTCAATGATAACAGGATTTACAACAAATGGGCATAGCTCAAAAGCTGTTGATCTGTTTTATAAGATGGAGAGTTCAGGGGTAACGCCTAATTTGATAACCTTTGCTTGTGTTCTAAATGCGTGCAGCCATGGAGGTTTGGTGGACAAAGGTATCGATCTTTTTAACAAGATGAGTGAAGTTTACAACATTCAACCTGATATTGGGCACTATGGGTGCATGGTGGATCTCTTTAGCCGAGCAGGGTTGTTCAACAAAGCTGATGAGATGATTGGGAAGATGCCCATGGATCCTGATGCAGTCATGTGGAAGGCATTGGTGGGTGCTTGTAGAATCCACAGGAATCTTGAGTTTGGTGAGAAAGCTGGGTATAGGCTCATTGAAGTAGCCCCAGATGATCATGCTAGTTACGTCTTGCTATCTAATATATATGCAATTGCTAACGACTGGCATGGGGTTCAGAAGGTAAGGAGCATGATGGCTAAGAGAGGAGTGAAGAAAGTTCCTGGATGCAGCTCAATCGAATTGGATGGGATGGTCCATGAATTCATTGCTGGAGATGCTGCCAATTCGAGGAAGAAGGAGATCTACGAGATGTTAAATGAAATGGGGGAGCGATTAAAGCTTGCAGGGTACAAACCAGATACTAAGCAGGTGCTATTGGATATAGAGGATGAAGAAGTGAAGGAGAGTTCGCTTTCTCATCACAGTGAGAAGTTGGCAATAGCATTCGGGCTAATCGGAACAAGTCCTGGATCCACCATTAGAGTGGTAAAGAACCTGAGAGTTTGTGGCGATTGCCATAACGCAATAAAGATTCTTAGCGAGGTCTATGAGAGAGATATAATTGTCAGGGATTCAAATCGGTTCCATCACTTCAGCAGGGGTTCATGTTCGTGCAAGGATTATTGGTAGAAATCAGCTTTTTGGTATGATACAGGGAAAATTCTTCATCTAATTGTTTCATCACTTACATTCAATTGTAGAGGCCAGAAGAGGTGATAATTCTATTTATAGTGATAATTTTATTTAAATACAATGTAATGTATTTAAGCGTGCATCATCTTACCTACAAATATATATGTGTGATAAGTTAGTTTTGGCTGGGTATATAATTGCAGGAGGACTTATGGTCCTTCTTAACTTATGTTTTTAAGTGTGCATCATCTTATGTTTTTCGGTGTCCTTTGGTGTTCATCTACATCCTTTACACTCATTCTCCTCTTCCTTTTTCCCCTCTTTCTTTTGACAAATTTCTCTTTTTCTTTTTTGTTGTTCTTTTTATCATTTGTGTAGAGCTTTAATTAGCAACTCTTAGAGCATCTGTAGTCGTTGGCTATTTACCGAAATTTTGGGAAAAATAGGAAAAAGTTTGTTGAGTCGTTGGCTATATACCCAAAATTTGTATTTTGGATGAACAGTGCTGTGCTATATTTGGCAGAAGATATTAGCAGAAAATATGGGCGAGTTTATAAGTTGCTACTATTGAACGCTTTTGAAAGAATTATAAATGTCTACATAAGCTGCTAGTTTGTCTTGGATAGAGGTGTGTGAGGTAATTCTTCAAGTAAAAAGATGGCAAGGAAGAAGAAGAAGAAGAAGAAGGAAAAAAAGATACCCTCTTAACTTTCAGATGTTCCACGACGACAGGGATCCCAAGTCTCCAAAGTTTCTTGCCAGCCACATATAAACTTCAGAACAATAAAGATTATGAGCTGTTGCAAAATTGTCATAGAGCTGATGGAGACTAAAGCCATTAAGAACTGGAATTGTGTTCAATATGAAAAATGAAAATTCCGGTATTTCAGGAGCTATGGATGGGGGTTACTTTTGGTCATTCATTAGTTTGTTTGGATTATCATTAGCAGTGAATGAGTGCTAGCTGTTCCATTTCTTGGCAGATTGCCTAACAATCTTGTTTGAAAATTTTGAAAATATGAAAAGAAATCATTGCTCATGAATCAACTTTAAAGTTGATTCAGTTCTGCTTACCTTTTTGTGTTGCAGTTTTTCATTGGAGACTTTTTTCCTTTTCTTTTTTTGAACAAGGCCACCGATTGAGGTGATCTGCATACAAGAGAAAAAATATCCACCTAATTAGAAAAATTGATTGGATGAAAGTTATGAGAGCAAAAAGGATTTGACCCCAACAAAGGGGTTTGAGAAGTCTTAATTCGACAAAGAGCGTGAGGGGGAGGAGAAGAATTCATATAGTTTGTGCTAAATTTTTGCGGAAGACACTACTACTTGTTTTGTTCGGAGCAAGACATAACCACACATTGACACACATCTCATGATAAGAGATTGGTACATGCAGGACAGGATCATCCAACCTATTAAGGAGGCTTATCAGTAAACGCTAGTGACTATGTACAATCAATCAGGAACAAGCATTCACTCAGATGAAATAGATGTAGAAGTTAAAAGTTTGTTTTCCTGTTTAGTTTGTGAAAAACCAGCACCATCCCAACAAATTCAAAGAGAACATTCATAAACATATTTAGTAATCATCTTCTTCTAGCACATGAAAACACTGTAGATTAAACACTTGGATTAATATCTCCACAATGATTATCCAATAACTCAGCTGAAACTTCCATCCAATGTTTGAAAACACAATTAAACTGCAGAAGTGACGACAACAATTGCACATAGACATACTGCATAATATTCTTTCTC
The DNA here is from genome assembly GCA_017893485.1 of Hemerocallis citrina. Lineage (NCBI taxonomy): Eukaryota > Viridiplantae > Streptophyta > Magnoliopsida > Asparagales > Asphodelaceae > Hemerocallis > Hemerocallis citrina. Next base: position 333,902,979 of record CM030359.1, on the reverse strand, counting down.
ACAATAGGTACACTTAAACCGGTTAACAAATTAACCAGGACCAACTTTGGGAATATCATAATGCTCGCTGAGGTTTGCCAAATACTGGTTGAAATCCTGAATCCTGTCACGGTGTGATTTATTCGCAGTCTTTGCCAGTCTTTTCACGTCAATCCTATCCCTTTGCTCAATATATCGTCTCTCAGCTGGGGTGAGACCGTCATCGTCGTTTAATGGCTGATTAGTTTCTTCATCTCCAGCTTTGTCGGTTTCTGTTAAGTTTTCTGTTAAGTTTTCACTTGATAAGACACAGCTCCCCCCTGCATTCATTAAAACAGATGAATAAGTAAAAGAAAAAGAAAAGGAAGATTAAGTAGTTTTACAAAGCCGTGGCATATAGTCTCAAACCTTCTTGAATTTGATTTTTTCCAATTTGAGAGTCATCATCATGACGATGGTCATGCGTCGTCTTCTTCTTTACTCCACCAGACTTAACATTTAAGGCTTTTCCCTTCAGCTTAAGCTTCCCACCAACAACTTTATCATACGACGACATCTACATAAATAATAGAATGAGATTCAATTTTTTTTAGAAAAAAACACAAATACACGGAGATGTAAGTAATTATTTGATTTACTACAAAAATATAAGATATTCCTGAAAGAGATTCCAAGTTTGTTAATTGATCATGTTCCTATTGGATGGATATCAGCTGTGTTCCATCGCTTCCATGTCCAGCAGTGCGCAATTAGTTAGAAATTTTATCCATTTAGAATAAGAGTAATGCTTTAGCCACTACCAATTTCACTACCATTTCCTTCACTACCTTAGGTGGCATACTCCTATTGGAGAGTTCTCCCACCTACTCTATCATCCTCTACCTATTGAAGTGTGCCACCTAAGGTAGTGAAGAGAAATGTAGTGAAATTGGTAGTGGCTCTAGCATTACTCTTAGAATAAATGGATGTGGAGTGTATGGCCCTGTTGGTGTACAGTATCCTAGAATCATTATGAATTTGATGTATTGGCCAATATGCTTGAAAAAAGAAAATCATAAATCTAATCAACCGAACTTTAAAAGCAAAGCAAAGTGTACTTTGGAAAGAGAGATAAATTTATTTTTGTATTAAATAGCTTGTTAGAGCATCCACAACAACAGTGCATGTTAAAAAATAACAAAATGGCAAAATAGCAATAGAAATTTTGACGTTCGCTACAGTTTGGTACAGTGGTGAAATGCTAAAAAATAGTAAAGTAGAGAAAAAATTGAATGGACAAAACATGATATTGTCCGAAATAAAAAATTTATTTTTTATAATTTTTTTTGGTTGATCTTGTATATATATATATATTGTTCTGCGTAGTTGAAACATCATGTTTCGTTAGAGAGGGTAAAAAAAATGGCCTCGTCCGGACTTCTTTGCAAAAAATGTAAAAGTCTCGTACGGGACATTTTGCCAAGCCAACCTGTCAACACCAAAGCCCACTAATCACCATTAAATCCACTAATCACAATTTATTAACTAACTAATTATTTATAAAATAAGCTAATGAGGTAATTAAATTTAATTAATTAACTAATTAATTAATTATTTAGTTAACTTATTAAATATTCAAAATTCTTGATGTTTCGTCCAAGGGAACTTTTATTTTTTATAAGACACTTTTTGAAAATATTTGCAGAAAGAGGACAGTTGCTAAAGTATTTGCGCTCGTGGACTCAACAACTAAACTCGTCGTTCACAATAGCGAGTTTAGTTATTTCATGCTCGTCGTTTGGACATGACGAGTTTAATGCTAATTTTTTGAAAAAATCGCCGTTCCCAATGGCGAGTTCAGTTCAAAATTTTCAATGAAGACTCGCTGTTCCCAATGGCGAGGACATTTACACTGGACTCGCTATTAGGAACGAGTTTAGTTCAAAATTTCGAAAGAAGACTCGCCGTTCCCAATGGCGAGAATATTTATACTAGACTCGCTGTTGGGAACGGCGAGGATTTAGGAAATTTCACCAAGAGTGAAACACTCTGTTGGACTCGGTGGATTTTTTAAAAAAATTCAATAGAAATATTTTTTGAACTAAACTCGCCGTTCCCAACAGCGAGTCTAGTGTAAATATCCTCGTCGATGGGAATGACAAGTCTTTTTAAAAAAGTGAACTAAACTCGCTGTTCCCAACAGCGAGTCTAGTGTAAATGTCCTCGCCGTTGGGAACAGCGAGTCTTCCCCTCAAAATAAAAATAAAAATACTAAACTCGCTGTTCCGAACAGCGAGTCTACTGTAAATGTTCGTGCCGTTGGGAACGGCGAGTCTTCATTGAAAATTTTGAACTAAACTGTCGTTGGGAACAGTCAGTTTCTATAAAAAAAAGCCGTGTTCCAGCGGCGAGCATGAAACAACTAAACTCGCCGTTGGGAACGACGAGTTTAGTTGTTGAATCCACGAGCGCAAATACTTTGGCAACTGTCATCTTTCTGCAAATATTTTCGGAAAGTGCCATAGAAAAAAAAACCGTCCAAGCTGAGTTCCCATTTTCGGGGCTTTTTAAATTAAATAAATTCTCTTTTTGCGTCGGACGAAACATGATGTTTTTCGTCCGATGCATTTAAAATATATTAAAAAACCTATACTGTGTAAATTGCCAAACCCATTGCCAAATATAGCACGACAGGTAGCGATTTTGCTACAAAATGGCAAAATAGCAAACCCCTTGCAGAGCGTCACTTGCAAAAAAATGACAAAAATGCCAAAATAGCAAACCGCTGTGGAAGCTCTTAGGTGCAAAATGAAAGAAATTTGATTTTCATTTCTTGGATTATACAGATACAGAATATGTGCCTAATTATATAATAAAATAAGATGAAAGAAGGATAAGAATAAGAATTGTCTGTAATACAGAATTAGTCATGCGATTTATGTTCCTAATAACTGGATGTGGGGGGGAAATTATAGTGGCGAAACATATGCAATATATGATTGGTCAATATCCCTACTAACAGTCTTGGTTGGACAAGTGCAGCAGGGTGTTTCTGCAAAAGAGAACATTCTGAAGAACTATGCATCATTGCCAAAAGCAGAAAGGCATTGTTAGAATATTTCCCAGCAGGATACACAAGAAACTGCCGCATCTTGCTCATTTCGAGACAACCATAAAATGTCATTTAAAAAATCTTCAAATTGTTTCAAATAATCCTCAACTGGCCAAATCCAACTCTTAACCACTGTTAAGATTGTGCATGAGGATTTTATAACTCGCTTCTACATATTGGAAACAACTTAGAGATTGCTAGGGAGTATTTCAAAATATGAAGAATCTCCTGGAATGATCATTATCTTTTGTATGAGGATTTGCGGTGAAAGATGCAAGATTTTAATGTAAAGCAACGTGTTATCTGACATTAATCTTTGACAAATTTTGGAGTCCAGTTGAGGGGTGAATAAAGCAAGCAACTTCATTATCAAATATGTGTTGGGAACTAAATTCAAGAGGTAAGGAAACTAACAGGGACAACACTATCTAGGAGTTTCACCATAGAGATGTAGAATACCTTCATAAATAAGATGAAAATAGCACACCCCTACCGCCTACCGTAATCGTTATTTGTCTGTTACACCATGCACAACCGTATCATAGGTGGAGGTTTAGTCAATAAATTTTGGATCTTAAAAACAAAAATTGTAATGCTCCAAAATATTCATTTTTAATATTATTATATAGAAAGAAATAAGGGATACTTATATTACATATAATTTTTTATGCAAAAAAAACAAAATAAGGGCTATTTTGTAAAAGCGCCAAAAAGGTTTTTTTAAAAAAAAAAACAAAAGAGACATCTATTTCTCCACTCTAATCCCTTTCTCTCTTTCTTCAGGTCTTGGGCGCCGCCACCGAAAAAAAGAGAAGAAAAGAAAAAGGAAAACAATGAACGGAAGGGGAATAGTGGATGATCAGGCGATTTGGAATTGAGGAATCATTTGGAGAATTCGTAGTCAATTCGTTATTTCGCCAACCACTGTAAGTAAATGAATATCTATATGCGGTAGAATGTAATTTTATGAAATATTTTGTTGTGTTTTAAAATATTGTATCGTCTGTGGTCATTTTATGTGATGTGGTGTGATGGGTGCAATTATTAATTTATTATATTGAGATGAATATATTATTGGCGTATTTGCATAAGTACTGAATTATTATTTGTGAGTGTTATTATATGGATGTTAATAATATTTGTGATGGTCAATTTAGTTCATATCATGATGTACCGTCTTATATAGTTTAGAAAGAATTGCATGTACATGAGCAGTCTATGACATTTGGTACATCGATTGATTATATGAGTTATATAATATTTATATTTTTATTCCTCACGTGTCATGTATTTGTGTTTATATACCGGTATATGAGTCAGGATTTTAAATAACCCCTTATTGAATCTCATATGTCCACTCTATGAGTGTTGAAAACTATGCAATAAAACCTCCTTACCATGGACCGTAGTGATGTTCCCTTATCAACCTGGCTAGCTAGTAAGTGTTGACCGCATGGGGGGGCATGCCTAAATCCCTTGCATTCTAAATATTCTTTTTCTACTATTTACATTGGTATATGTTTGTGCATTAATATATTTAGTTATTAATACGGTAATTTATAAATTGTTAGCTACTTGTTATATTTATTTAATTACTTCTGGGCGTCAGCTCATTTTGTTGTTAATAAATCTTTTCAGATTAGTGCATCAATACCGGTGTTGAAGAAAATAAAGGAGCTGGAAGCGTACATCTTTTGGGAATAACTATCGTAGAAAGTGTTAAGCTAATAAGTTGGATTTCGAACCTTATTTCAAAGTTATTTTTGTGTTGGAGTTGTAATGAAACTTCTTTCTTGAAAGGTTTGGTCATTTCTTGTAATGAATTATATATTTTGTTAGCTATCTGAGCTACATTCTATTAATGAATTTTATCAGCATGAGATTTGATAAGTATTATGCAGTTGAAGTAGTTGTCCTCGGTTTGGGGAAGTTACAAAAATTCAGATTAAATTTTGGGGAAAAGTTTCCAGTAATGTTCCTTGCATTTCCTATCTGTGTCCATCTATGAAGCATAGATACGGGTACGGAGTGCGGGTACGACTCGACACGGGCACGAGGATATGTGATTTTACAAAAAAATAGGATATGGGTGTGTTGGTGGGTACGTTAAATATAATATAAATTATATTATATATATAAACTAGATTTGTCCGTGGCCACGTGCCTACGGCACATCTTCAGAACGATACATCATATGAAAAGCCTTGTAAACTGTCAATCAACAATTATATAACTGAAGTTTGAATAGTATAACAATAATTAGTTGTAAATAAAAGTCCATGTCTCCATTAGTATATGGTGAAAAATAATTATAAATTGGGGTATAAAAGTCTGTAACGCCCCAATTTTTTTTTTTTTGACTCCAAACTCAAATCTTTCAATTTCTATATCACTTTAATCATAAACTAAGAAAGTTATATTTCAGGAAAAATTTTGACAGAGTCTCCCCTGTAAATTTTGCCCCGAAACACAAAAAACTTACGGAATTCTGCTCAAAATTCCGAATTTTTTCCCAAAACGCCCCATTTTTGCAAAGTTTTTCCCAAACCGCCCTACTTTTTTTTTTAATTCCCAAAGCGCCCCACTCGGTCTCTCAAAGACCGAGTCTAGTGCAAATAGACTCGGTCTTTGAAAGACCGAGTCTTGCGCTTTGAAAAATCAAATAGCAAGACTCGGTCTTTCAAAGACCGAGTCTATTTGCACTAGACACGGTCTTTGGGAGACCGAGTCTTGACTCTTTGCGTACTTCAAAGTGCAGATCCCCTTTCTTTCTTCTTCTTCTTCTCGACTTTAACCTATTCTATTTCTCTAACCTATCTTCCTAAATCTAGGGCGACCTCCTACCCACAAAATCTAATCTTAATCTAAATATATATACCAATATCTTCCTAACCCTCTAACCATCTCCACTATAACAACCCAAAACCCTTATTTTGAAAGATCCATTTTTCTGATTTTTGCTAAATTTGGAGCGGATCGCAACTTCAACTCTTTTAACGAAATCTATACGGCTCTGTTCTTGACGCTTGTGAAGGTATGATGAATATTGGCCTTTAATTTTCTGAAATTTGGTATAGATTTTGTTTGCATTTAGATAATAACTCGCATATTTTAATAAATATACCTAGGTATGGATCTTGAGATTCCTATTTGGTTATACTTTGGTGGTGAAATTATTCTTGATCCAAAGATTGGTTGTTGTTATAGTCATTTGGAACCGGAAATAGTTTGGGTACCCCGTACCATTACATTTGAAGAACTAGTTGAGAAAATCTATGAAGTTACTAATTGGGATAGGAATGAATGGAATGCGAAAATTTTAGCTCGATACGCAGCAGGAAGAGGAGGTGTTCAGTATTTTATGACAGTGCACGTACCTACTGATAATGCGCTGAAGTCATTGATTGCTAGGACATTTGATCCGAATTGTGCTTGGTCTGTATTAGAGTTATATATTCAGCAAATTCGAGTTGTAAATGCTCAGCCCCATGATATCCCCAGTGCAAGCTTCATACGGGTAGTACCTACACAGCAGTCGAGGCCTAACCCCGATCAATCTTCACAACCAAATCCGGTATCCTCACAAGAGAACACCTTCACAAATACAACAATTCCGGATTCTGTAAATGTTGAGCTGCCACGCCAACCAGGCCCGGTTCCTGACTCTGTTCCAAATGACAGTATGTTTGAACTCTTTCAAAATGCAGTGATTAACAACAGCTTATTAGATGATGATGAAGAAGAGGAAGAAACAGACGATGATGAAAGTCTAGAAAGTGATGATGGAGAAGAAGATGATGATGTAGCTAATGTAAATCCTTCGAACAATAGTTCTAATGAAGTGAGAGCTACTGATAGGTATGCTAATGTTAACGCTCATGTTACGGAGGAGATGGCTGAAGCTGCTAGAGTACTCCCATTTCCACAAGAGTCTTCTGGTTCATCCAATGTAGACGAATTTTACGTTGGACAGGAGTTTGTTAGTAAAGACTCCCTTCTACATGCTGTGAAGGTGTATTCTATCAAGAAACATCGTGAATTTGTCACATTGAAAACATCACCGTCACTATACACTGTTAAATGTAAAATGGCACCTAAAAAACGTACAATAGAGGAGATCGTACAAGGTCCCCCAGGAGTAAGTGATGGTGGATGCCCTTGGAGATTACGAGCTATTGTTCCAAAAGGAGGGAGAAATTTTGTGGTGAAGAAGATAGTTGGCCCGCATACTTGTACAAATCCCACGTTGAATCAAGACCACTGCAAAATTGATGCTAACCTTGTTAGTAATTTGATTATCGGTGTGGTGAAGAAGGATATTGCTGTATCACCGGGGGCAATTATTGAGATTGTGAAAATAGAATATAATTATCAGATTTCATATAAGAAAGCTTGGAAAGCAAAACAAAAGGCAATTGAGAGGTTGTACGGTACCTTCGAAGAAGCATACACGAAGTTGCCTTTTCTACTAACAGCAATTCAAGCAGCAAATCCAGGTACCGTTGTCCACTGGGATAAATTTGAGTCTAGCCCCAGCGAGGAAACATTCAAGGGAGTATTTTGGGCATTTGGTCCTTCGATTGAAGGTTTCAAGTCTTGCAGACCGGTTATTAGTGTAGATGGAACTCACTTGTACGGTAAGTACAAGGGTTGTTTGCTAATTGCTGTTTCTCCGGATGCGAATGGTTGCTTATTTCCTTTTGCATTTGCATTGGTTGATGGAGAGAGTATAAATACGTGGACTTGGTTTATGACTTGCGTCCGGCATTATATCACCGATCGCACTGAGTTGTGTGTTATCTCGGATCGTCATGCTGGTATATTGTCTGCTATGGATTTGCAAAACGGTGCTTGGAACGAACCAAATGGATTTCATCGTTATTGCATGCGTCATTTTGCCACAAATTTTTTTAGTAAATTTGGTAGCAATGCATTGCACAAGAAGGCCAAAAGTATAGCTTGTCAACACCAACCCAAAAAGTTCATGGCCAAACTCGCCGAACTTGAAACCGTCAATGTCGAGGCGGCTAACTGGTTGAAAGAGAAACCGGTTCAGAAATGGGCACTTTATGCAGATGAAGGTCGACGATATGGAATGATGACTACGAACCTGTCAGAATGCTTCAATTCAGTACTGAAAGGAGTCCGTAGTTTACCAGTAACTACGATTGTTGAGATGATTTTTTTACGTCTCAACTCTTACTTTACTACTCGTCGACAGGAAGCTAATAAGCTTTTATGTGAAGGGAAAATTTTTGCTAAACGTGTACAAGATTTAATTGATAGTCGCCGTGAAAGAGCAAATCAACATGTGGTTACAATGTTTCATCATCAGCCTGGAATTTTTTCCGTCAAAACTGGTATACGCATGGTAAATGGAGAACGGAAGGGTGGGAACTTGCACACCGTGAATTTGGGTACGAAAACATGCACATGTATGAAGTTTCATCTATATCATATTCCCTGTTCTCATGTATTAGCAGCCTGTGCATATCGTGCAATTGATCACAAGCCTTATGTTGATAAATTTTACCTTATCACGTCATTAGCACAAACTTGGGCTCCTGTGTTCAGTCCTATTCTAGATGAAGCATATTGGCCTACTATCGACGGTCCACGACTTGTACCAGATTCTAGTTTGCGACGTTCACAGAAAGGCCGGCCTAAATCCACGAGAATACGCAACGATATGGATGTGAGAGATAGTTCTAGTAGGGGTACAAGAATGAAATGTTCAAGGTGCGGCTTGGAAGGACACAACAAGCGTCGATGTACTAACAGAGCATCACAAAACAATTAAAATTTGAATTTGTGCTTCCTATTGTGTTTGTAATATTTATTTCGAACTGAGCACTGTTGTTGAGAAGATAGTTGTTTGTGAAGATAGTTGTTTGTGTGTGAAGGTGTGTTTGTTTGTTTGTGCTTCTTACAAGCGTGGATGTGTTTGTTTGTGAAGATTGTTGTTGAGAAGTTCAAGTTGCGATGTTTATTTGTGTTTTTTTTGTGAAGTTTGGATGTGTTTATTTGCCAAGTTTGGATGTGTTTATTTGTGAAGTTTGGATGTGTTTATATGAGAAGTTGAGAAAGATTGAAAGTTGTGAAGTTTGGATGTGCTTATTCAAAGAATCTGAAGCTTGTTTCAAAGAATCTGGCTAATTCAAAAAAAAATACACAGCTTGAAGAGTCGGTCTTTCAAAGACCGAGCTCAATATTATTAGACTCGGTCTTTGAAAGACCGAGTCTTGAAGCTGATAGCAAAGTTTTGCAATCAGCTTCAAGACTCGGTCTTCCAAAGACCGAGTCTAGTAATATTGAATTCGGTCTTTGCAAGACCGACTGTTGAGTACAATCTCTTCCAGAAACCAAGCGAGCCTCTCTAAGTGATTGAACACAACAGTCGGTCTTTCAAAGACCGAGTTCAATATTACTAGACTCGGTCTTTGAAAGACCGAGTCTTCAGTCTGTGAAATTTTTGCTGAAGACTCGGTCTTTCAAAGACCGAGTCTACTTATATTGAACTCGGTCTTCGAAAGACCGACTGTTGTGTTCAATCACTTACAGAGACTCGTTTGGTTTCTGGAAGTGAGAGATAGTCAACAGTCGGTCTTCCAAAGACCGAGCTCAATATTACTAGACTCGGTCTTTGGAAGACCGAGTCTTGAAGCTGATTGCAAAACTTTGCTATCAGCTTCAAGACTCGGTCTTCCAAAGACCGAGTCTAATAATATTGAGCTCGGTCTTTGGAAGACCGACTCTTCAAGCTGTGTATTTTTTTTTGAATCAGCCATATGTTGAGTCTATTCTTCTCAACAAATTTCACAAGCTTCTTTCAAACAAGCTTCAGAAGCTTCTTTCAAACAGCCATATGAACACATCCAATTTCTTTCAAACAAATTTCTTTCAAACAGCCATATGAACACATCCAACTTCTTTCAAACAAGCTTCTTTCAAACAAATTTCACAAGCTTCTTTCAAACAGCCATATGAACACATCCAACTTCACAAAGAAACTCAACATACAGCCACACCACATCCAACTTCACAAAAAAACTCAACATAAAGCCACACCACATCCAAACTCAACATCCAAACTTCATAAATCAACACATCCGAACTTCACAAATAAACACATCCAACTTCACAACTTGCTTTCTCAACACCTATCTTCACAGCCAAATAACTTTGAAACAATCTTAATCACAAAATAAAGCCACACCACACCAATATCACCACTCCAACAAAATCACCACTCCAACTACCAATATCACCACTCCAACTAATTCCCAAAACTGAGCAATTTTAATAACTTCATCAACTACCAATATCACCACTCCAACAATCTCAACCACATCAACAATTTTAATAACTTCATCTCAAACAGAAGAACATTTTAAAAATACTACATTAAAAAAACTACAAGATCAGCTACCAAGTTAAAAAAATAAAAAAACTACATTAAAAAAACTACATTAAAAAATACTACATTAAGAATACTACATTAAAAATACTACATTAAAAAAACTACAAAATCAAAATAATTAAAAATATTACATCAACTACCAAGTTAAAAAATTATTACAACAAACTAACGATATTAATAACATCACAAGTCAAGGGTCCGGTGTGAAGTAGTCTGGGGGTCTTCTGTGTCGTCTACGACGATGGGGAGTTGCCTGTGTCAGTGCAGACAACGGGATCTCCGGCTCTTCTTCAATCTCATCCCCAACGAGTTGTTCTTCATCATCCCTTTCAATATCAGGCTCTGCTTCTTGTTCGTGTTCCGAATCACTTCGAGGTTGAGGTGGCGGCCTATGAACAGTTCTCTTTCGTCGTTGACCAGTACGACCGCTGGTTCGATGTGTGGGGGTCCTAAGTATCGCATCTAATGTTGCGCCCTCCCCCACAAGATCAGCTTGTGCACGGCAACACGATAACATCTCCCGTACAGTAACCTTCGTCTGATCGGCGATGTTGCTATTTAGCATAGAAGCACATTTCTTGGCAAGGGACCAAGTCTGGGTCAACTGAGAAACATGAAAGGTTGAATTAGATGCACATAAATATATAAAAACATATTGATATATAAATTTTGAAAATTTAAAACGAAACATTAAAACTTACAAAGCCACGAATAGCGGATCCCTTTGGTTGGTACATCGGCAACCTCACGGAATGCTCATCTACTGGTTCGGTCCCTGGTCGACGTATCGGTACAACGACTCCAGCAGGAGCCTGCAACGATGGGGAAATGAACCGTCTAGTGACTCTCTCGTACCAAGACAAGTACACACCATGCAAGGAGAGGTCAAAAGGTGGAGTGTCAACGATGATTTCTTCGAAACGGTTAATGTTCCATCTCTGAACGTAATCGAAGAAGCAAGTGGCCCAGTTGTGTCCCGGTGTACGGCCCATTCCAGTGATGTTATGCATCTCGGCATTGAATGGCACGGTAATTGGAATCCCCTGGTGCAGACCAAACTGCCGTAAGACCCTATCGGGGTAGTAGAACTCAACAACCCCAAAGTTGATTAGAGATGCTTTCGTGAGCCACAAATTACGCCTGAACGTACAGATAGGTGGCAGTCGAATCAGTCGCTCCTCTGTGTACGGGGTCCACACCACACAGTCAGCGGCCAACCTGTCCAACTCGTCGCGGTAGTATGTCAAGCACCTGTTGGGGTTGGCTGTCCATGTCAGTTTTCCTGTCCAATACACACCAATCGGAGGTAGCATGTCCATATCTTCAGGAAGAACTCTCCAATGTTGGGACTGGATCCGTACTACGGGCCGACCTACGTGAATCCATTCCCAACTCCATATCTGCAGTAAAATTAGAGGTCCATTCATCTGGTTCGAACCTATACTGCACAGACATAGACTCCGATACAGTGCCGATAATATTGCACTGCCCCAACTGAAACGGCCGATCCTACCTATATCGGCGATTAAGGGCAAGAACATCAGTGCTACGGTATTCCCGGTCGAGTTTGGAAACAAGACCGTGCCGAATAGCGTTAGAATATATGCTCTAAAGTAGCACTCCACCTCCGCTGCAGTTGAAGCGTCATTCAATCTGTCTTTAAACGTATCTTTCAACCACTTTAGGCGGATAAATTTCCCATTTATCGCGCCAGCTTCCACTTCAACCCCTAAGTACTCCTCCACTATATACACGGGATCGAAGTCTATCGATCCTGTCACTGCCTCTCCATCGATTGGAACCCCGGTTAGTATAGCAACGTCTTGTAAAGTCACCGTCATCTCCCCGACTGGTAGGTGAAATGAGTGTGTCTCGGACCTCCATCGTTCAAGCAGTGCTTCGAGAAGTGGATGATCGCACTTGATGGATGTCATCATGGAAATATCGTAGAACCCACAATCTCTAAGCATCTCGTGTATGCATGGGTGCACAGGTAGCGGATGCCCAGTCCTAAAACGGCACTCCGTAGCCTCGCCGTTCCAAACATACTGCGATCGATGCATCGGCTGGAGAGTGAGAAGTGAAGGGTCGAGTGGTCCGGGGCCTACAGGAGGGATGTATGACGACGAAGGGCCCGCCTCATTTGGATTGAATTCAACCTACATAACAATAACATTTACATCAGTAGACCGAAATATAATACAATTCTATTAGAATCAACATTTAATTACTTACATTAGTAGCATCGGTAGAAGCACGACCACGACCACGACCACGATCACGATCACGTCCACCGCGATTACGTGGAGGTCTACTACTTTCTCCTACCTCCATGTTACCCCTTGTGCGTGCCATTTACAATAGACTACAAATCCTACAAGTTCAACAAAAATGTTATTAACTACACAAAAGCTAGATATAAAAACAAATTATATATAACAAAGCCGTTCATTCTCTAATTTTAGCAAAAAACTAGAGTATAACAAATTCAACAAATTCTATAGATAACCTAGACTCTATAAAATTCTAAAAAACTAGATTCAACACATACTATATGGAATTCTATACAAAATTGATTCAACAACAAAATTCTATTCAACAAGGTTTCAATAACTCTATCAACTCTTTCAACAAAATTCTATACAAAATTGAACTCTTTCAACTCAATATTTCTTTCAACTCTTTCAACAGAATTCTATTCATTCCAACTTCAACTCTTTCAACTCTTTCTTTTTGAAAATCAATAACTCAACAAAATTTGGGTATTAATACTAAAATTAACTCAACTATTTCTTCAACATATACCATCATCGTCAAAGTCTTTCCATGTAATATTATGCTTATATCATTATAAACACCATAATATTTCAGTTTTTTCCGACAGAATTAACACACCCAATGCATCCATCACCATCATCATTGAAACTCTAAATTTCTTCACACTGGTGAAGATATACCTTCAACTTCCTTGGGTCACTTGTCATATAAGGGTTTTATTTTATTTTGAATCATTGTTTCAATTTTAAAAGGAGCAGGAAGATATTATTTGGAGTATCAGTCTTACCAAATGCCTTGTGTGTCTGAATACTTTCCCTTGTTGGCCTCCAATTAAGTATCAGTCTGGTATATACCTTTTTTTTTGTTTTTGTAAAAAGGCCTTAGCCCTGTGTGGCACATACTGATACTTCAAATATCAGGAAGTGCTCACTATTTCTTTTTGAACATCAATAACTCAACTCTTTCATTTGGAACATCAATGCTAAGCAAAATTAACAGTGAAAATAACATCAATAAACTAATCTACTTTGTCAACAACAAATCAAATTCAACTAATGAACTTCACAATAGCATCAACACTAACACAAATTTTGCTTACGAAAAGCTTCAGAAATATACCTAACAAGTAGGAGAATCCGAACACGAAGACGAAATTGGCGAGAAGAGCAAGATCCTACAACCGAAATCTTCCAATTATGGGTATTCGGGGTTTAGGGTTTAAAGAAAGAATCGATTTTGGGGAATAGGATTTGGTAAAATCGAAAATGAATTAAAGAGTAATTGGTTTTGGGAAGTTCAACATTCGATTAAGAGAGTAATCGAACGGAAAAGTAGGGATTGCGACGGATTCGTTGAGGGAAGGAGCAAAAAGAAATAACAATCGAAAGTGAAGAAGAAGAAGAAAGAAAGGGGATCTGCGCTTATAAAAACGCAGAGTCAAGACTCGGTCTCCCAAAGACCGAGTCTAGTGCAAATAGACTCGGTCTTTGAAAGACCGAGTCTTGCTCTTTGATTTTTCAAAGCGCAAGACTCGGTCTTTCAAAGACCGAGTCTATTTGCACTAGACTCGGTCTTTGAGAGACCGAGTGGGGCGCTTTGGGAATTAAAAAAAAAAGTAGGGCGGTTTGGAAAAAACTTTGCAAAAATGGGGCATTTTGGGAAAAAATTCCAAAATTCCGTAGCTCACAATACACACAATAAATTTACGGGCTCCCCAGGCCAAAATGAGCAGAAACATACAGGCAATATAATATAATGCTCTGGGGGCCAAACACATAACAGATTATCAAATATCAATTAAAAACTAAAAATTTCTTTGAAAAATGAGGTAAAATTTTAGAAAAACCTCTGTAAAACCTACCACAAAGCCCGGTACTCCACAACGAGGTGGGTACGGGTCACAAACATACCACGTCACCCAGCATTATACTCATCGTCATCTTTTACATGCTTATACATCAAAAATACAATTTAAACCATAGATTCTACTATTCACTTCACTAATTTATACAAAAATTTTAAAATAAAACTCCACCTTACACAACTACGCCTCACCTCTGCACTGATGAGAACCTGTAACAGTAGGGGATCTAGGGTCGTCCTCGGACTCCCCTAACCCCCCAAACACTAAGGGGTTAGCCATTTCTGGTGTGAGTACAATTCACTAATCTAATAAATAAATCAAACTATATAAATAAAACAAATTCAACTTACAATTTTAAAGGTAAAAGATTCAACCTGAATCCAAACATTAAAGCATCAAGAATATGCCTTTATCAAATACCTGACAAATCTGCATCCGTCCCCATATATATATATCCTTAACTTCACACCCTTTGCTAAATGCAACATATTATAAGACTGCATATATATATATACACACATATACACAACTCATTCACTTTATACCCAATCACAAGCAACACATCAATTCACATTCAATTACTTCTCATTTTGAAATCCCCAACACAATGACTTATCATTTCATAATTCCTACAACCTCATCGTTTCTTTACTTCCATAAATACTCACTTTCATTCATAACCCTTTCTTTCTCAATTTCATATTTCATAACACCGCGTTCATTTATATCTTATAACCCATATCATCACGGATGCATATATCCACATAATACCATATTAATTCCTATCTTATAACAAAATATAACACTTCATTACCCATTGCAATTTACTCACACTTCATCACATCATGAACATATCACTTATTAAATATTCATTCTTATCACATCAAAAATATGTTTTATCACTCATTCTCATCCCGTTATATCATTTAGCTATTATTCAAGTTAATTTATGACTAACTTACTTCCATCTTCACTTATAACTTAAGTTATCATTGATTTCACTTTCATTCACATCAATTTATATTCCATACCCCCAAACATAGTTTGGGCAATAATATATCGCACCCTAAAGCCGATAGCTTGGGTATTAATTCACTTTAACTACTTTCCATCTTCACTATGCTTTATTTCTCATTTCCATCAATCACTACCACTTTCATACCAACTCACCCTGCGAATTGAGCCAAGGCAGGTAGTTCCCACTATTTCCACAGAAATAGCAGGCAGGTAGTTTCTTGACACAATTCCAAGGTACAACTCATACAACACTGTTTTTCACCTTAATAATCACGCACATAATACAATTACTTCGTATTATTCATAAGAACACCTGTCTCCTCTGTTATTATCATTTTAAATTAATCACATGTTGCATTTATCATTTCTTTCCATACACTAACTCATAACACGTTCACTTTCACATTTACTTCATTCACAACTATTTTCTTTCTCATCCACAATTCACATTTCACTATTCACTTTCTTTCCCACACACAATTCCCATTTCACTATTCCCTTTCTTTACTATCCCATTTATTATTAACACTTATTTATTCTTTATTCTCAACTCATAATACACTTACTTCACTATTTCATTTCAGCTTATACCAAACACTTCTCTTTGTCATTCACATTTCATATCATATTCATTTTACCCCAGGTCTATCCCGGAGTACCAATTCTCTCTCAGGTCTACCCTGAGGTATCAACTCTCTCTCAGGTCTATCCGGAGGTATCTACTCTCCCAGGTCCATCCTGGGGAATCAACTCTCTCTCAGGTCAACCCTGAGGTATCATATCTCTCTCCGGTCTATCCGGAGGTATCTGCACTCCCAGGTCCATCCTGGGGTATCAACTCTCTCTCCGGTCTATCCGGAGGTATCTACACTCCCAGGTCCATCCTAAGGTATCATATCTCTCTCCGGTCTATCCGGAGGTATCTGCACTCCCAGGTCCATCCTGGGGTATCAACTCTCTCTCAGGTCAACCCTGAGGTATCATATCTCTCTCCGGTCTATCCGGAGGTATCTGCACTCCCAGGTCCATCCTGGGGTATCAACTCTCTCTCCGATCTATCCGGAGGTATCTACACTCCCAGGTCCATCCTAGGGTATCATATCTCTCTCCGGTCTATCCGGAGGTATCTGCACTCCCAGGTCCATCCTGGGGTATCAACTCTCTCTCAGGTCAACCCTGAGGTATCATATCTCTCTCCGGTCTATCCGGAGGTATCTGCACTCCCAGGTCCATCCTGGGGTATCAACTCTCTCTCCGGTCTATCCGGAGGTATCTACACTCCCAGGTCCATCCTGGGGTATCATATCTCTCTCCGGTCTATCCGGAGGTATCTGCACTCCCAGGTCCATCCTGGGGTATCAACTCTCTCTCAGGTCCCACCTGAGGTATCATATCTCTCTCCGGTCTATCCGGAGGTATCTACACTCCCAGGTCCATCCTGGGGTATCATATCTCTCTCCGTCTATGCGGAGGTATCTATTCAAGCCAACCGAAATTATTGTTATTAACATTTTCTTTTCATATTAACATCACCCTTTAACATCATAACATCTCATCTTTTATTTACTTATTCGCATAAACAATAATCACCAATTCACTTACCCCTTTCAATGCATCACACAAAAGAAATATCACTGTAATTAACATAAAAATCATCACATCATAATATTACACATCACAACTGTACTGTATTATTTATTTTATCATTACCCCACACACCATGAGTATACCGTACTATTTATTATCTCAATATTACATGATGGCTCACGCCCAATAGATCAACACATCACAACATCATATATATATAAATACACCCATTACTTACCATCACACTGGATATTCAAAATCACAACAATTCACCACACACCGACATCTTATATAAATATAACTCATCCCCGTATATATATATATATATATATATATATATATATATATATATATATATATATAACTAATTCATCATCTATAATTTATATCAATACCCGAGACGAGTATTTAATCGTTATATCGCATACCAACACTAAACACTAATTTCCCCTTACACCTACACCCTATTCCGGGATTCATATCCATCATTCAAATTATACTAAAATTTTTCTCAAAATAACAAATACATAAATACATTCATACTCACATAATAGTCCGTGAAGACTCGAAGCTCCATCTCGCCATCTCGCATCCAAAGTCTCCAATATTTCCTATTATCAAATTCCAACGCAATTAAGACTCAAATCATCCAAATCAATCACAAAGGCCAATAACTCTATTCTAAACATCACACAAGCGTTCATTGAACGCCTGGGATACACACGTGCATTGCACGTAATATTCAAATTACTACGAGATTTTATCCCCATGAAATTACTAAAATCACCCCCAACTTTTTCTAATAGCTCTACTAAAATTCTACTACTGTGAAGAAGATAATTCTCACACATAAAATTTTCTTTTACAAACCCAAAACCCTAATTTATTAGCAATTTACAAATTCCTCAATAATTTCCCCATTTCTTAACCCTAACATCAAAATAAACTACTAACCAACTTCATATTCCATTACTAAGCAAAATAAATTAAAAGCACCTAAAAATACACAAATAAATTCAAAGGGATATACCTCTACTAATTCCTTTCTCCTAATTGACTCCGCCATGAGCTAGAGCACCCTTCAATTAGCCTACCCTCCGAATTAATTTGAAGAAGACGAAGAAAAGAAGGGGATTTGGCTGGGGAAGCTTCCGGCCGATGGGTTCGGCCTGAAGGCTAAGAAAGGGAAAGGAAAGAAAGGAGAAAGAGGGGGGGGGGGGTTTGGAAAATAATTAATAACAATAATTATAATAATTAATAAGGTATATTTACACATATACCCCCAATCTCCAATATATTTCAAATAAACCCCACTCCACTCTTTAATAATACGAACAATACAAAAAGGACACATAAAAATTATCTCATAATAGTCCTCCAAAATTATAAAATAAAATAAACAATATTTATTCACATAAAATCTCCACTCATGACTCCTAATATATCAATAATACCCATCTACCACAAATATCCATACCGATATCAATATTTAAATAAAATATACCAAAAATAATTTTCACCACTCAAAATATATAAAAACAGACATTTTCGATATTTTAAAAATTCGAGGTGTTACAAAGTCCATGTTTCTATATATATATATATATATATATATATAGAGAGAGAGAGAGTGAGAGAGAGAGAGAGAGAGAGAGAGAGAGAGAGAGAAGTGAGCCTCATATTTGTATGAGGAAATTTCCTCATACAAAGTGATGTGTCAAAATAAGAGCCGTAAGATCATAGTTTTAATCAAAGGGCTTATTTGCAAAAATAAAATTGACAATTATTGATTAAATTCCTAAAATTAATGAATTTATTTCTCCAATCCCTCCTCCTCCACATTGTTATTGAAAACAGCAAAGGAGATACATGAAGGTGGAGCAAAATGTATAAATTGTCGAAGGAGGGTTGTACTGTACGATCCAGCAAAGGAGATAAGCTCTGATGATTTCGATGATGCTAGATGATTTTTTAAGGATAAAATGAGTCGGCTGTGATGACGACGAAGGCATCTTATTTCAATAATGGAATGGGAGCACCGAAATACTACTCCAAAATCCTAATATGAGATGCAGCATTGCATTTAAAGAGACAATGACAATGATTGAATAAGGAAATCAAGAGTGACTTGTTTATAGCTGGCGGACATATGACTTGGGCTGATTGATTTTTTTTTACCACTAACACTCATAACTGGATAGTATAATCAAAATTCTAAATTTCACTCATGGTACCGGTGCCCATCAAAATGGAGTTATCAGCAAACAACAAGTGCGTGATAGGCTTGGCCATCGCAAGAGGTAGAGGAGGAGGGAGAAAGACGTGAAAAAGATGAAGGAGCGGATTTGGGAAAATCACATCAATTAATTTTAGGAATTTAATCAATAATTGACAATTTTATTTTTGCAAATGAGCCCTTTGATTAAAACTATGATCTAACGGCTCTTATTTTGACACATCACTTTGTATGAGGAAATTTCTTCATACAAATATGAGGCTCACTTTTCTCATATATATATATATATATATATATATATATATATATATATATATATATAGAGTCATGCTATTATGAGATGGTGAGATGGAGTGTTTTTTTGTGAGATGGACGATTTAAATCATCCAAATCTTGATCACACCGTTCACATCATTCTACATGTCATTTAGATGGTGTGTACAAAATTTTAAGCCATTTGGAGACCTCTAGCCTTTGCATCAAAGCGTTCAACACATCATGAAGATGATACGAAATACATATATAAGCATTTATTTGAATGCTTTGATGCATAGGCTAGAGGTCTCCAAATTGCTTGAAATTTTGTACACACCATCTACATGATATGTAGAATGATGTGAACGGTGTGATCGAGATTTGGATGATTGAAATTGCTCATCTCACAAAATACATTTTCATCTCACCCATCTCACCATCTCATAGTAGCATTTTCCTATATATATAGAGAGAGAGAGAGAGAAAGAGAGAGAGAGAGATAATTAAATAAATAAATGAGTTGTTTTGGGGGGAGAATTTGAATTTGAATTTTGGGGGGAAACTTTTTTTGGGGGGGGGGGGGATGTGTTTTGTGAGGTTAGATCTGAACCTTTGATTTTAGGGGATTGAAGGAGAGCCACTTAATAGCTTTCGTTGTGTTTTATTATATAGATAAATATTTATTTAATTTATTAAAAATACAAATATTTGAACCATTTCATAGAATTATAAGAATGCATTATAATTATAAGCATTTTTAGAGAAAAAAATTGATAATTTAACTAACAAAACATTGGGTATACTTTTTTTTTTGTTTCAGCATAACATAAAACACCAAGTTTTTGAAATTACACTAGGTCCCCAAACATTTATCTAAACATAATTGTGTCAAAAAATTACAAAAATCTATTAAAAAATTGGATACTCCTTGGGTACGCACCCAGGAGTACCCAAGGAGTATCGGTACCCAATACACACCCGACACAGATACGTTGGGCATTTGGAAGTACCCGTACTTCCTAAGTGTCCATGCATCATAATCAACCACAAAAGAGGGAAGGGAAGCACTATGAAGGGGATAACAATATGACTGACGCAAGAAAAATGAGATGATGGAAGGAGAAAAACGGAGTTGAGGAAGACGTTTGTTATAAAGGAAACACAAAATTTTCATGAGATGACATCCGATACAACTTGGGATTACAAAATCTAAGCCCCCAGTATTTACCTAATTCAAGCATGATATTACAACCCAATTAATCCAAATTCTTATCGTGCTAACACATAATTGTGTAAATCTTGCGCTTAAGATAAGATCAGATAACAAATAAACTTCCACAAACATAGTGAAAAGTTGTAAACATGTAAATCTGATGGCACAACATCTAGCTCAGTTATCGTTCCAGCTCGGGTAAAATTTATAACTCCATCTAAACTTATTCACAAACTACTTTATCATTTTTCCATAATAATCAACTATCAATATCAATAACGAAAATTAACAAAAGATAATCAACTATCAATCAAATATAATCGAGCAAAGTTTCGAATAGTCAAAGAAAAGACAACATTGAACTAGATCAACAACACTAAAGGATCCCCCAATTAAACTCCTGATAAGATAACCTAATTTGATGCGAAAACAACATGTATTATTAACTGGAGAAAAAGAACAAATCAAATTGGGACCTACAATCAAGATTTAGCGATAAAATTGATAATATTGAGATAAAGATAGCAAATAGTGGATTTTAGGATTAGGGTTTTTACCTTCACACCGGCTGAAAGCCGAAGATAGAGATTTCCGGATTATTTTTTAGAGAAGGGGATCGAATCCGATTTTGAGAGAGAACGAGAGAAAATAGTTCGATGCAAAATCGTACATATAATCTCTATAGGAAAAAACACTTTGCTACCTCCGATCTCTCTCAAAATACGTGCACTAACCAAATGATTCTTGATGCTCTGTATACAATATCATATATATATACTCTTACCAAACTCGATTTTTTCGTCGACT
This sequence comes from Hemerocallis citrina, assembly GCA_017893485.1. Classification (NCBI taxonomy): domain Eukaryota; kingdom Viridiplantae; phylum Streptophyta; class Magnoliopsida; order Asparagales; family Asphodelaceae; genus Hemerocallis; species Hemerocallis citrina. The sequence goes on along the minus strand of CM030359.1, from coordinate 333,881,233 downwards.
GTTTCAATTGGGCCAAACTCGGCCCGGCCCGGCAAGTTCTCATCTAAAAAGATCACGTGTTGTTTCGGGAACAAAATAGAAACGCATCAGAAACTCAACGGCCCAAATCAGGAGAGCTAGCTACTAACCAACTGCGTTTTTGATTGCACTAAGGTCGCAGTTTTCAACTGCATTCCTAATTCAATTTTTCATAGGGTCCAATTAAGAATGCAGTTGGGAACTGCGAGCTTAGTGCAATCAAGAACGCAGTTGACAACTGCGGTCTAAGGTGAACATAATTTTCTCCTCAATACTATTTTGACACAAGTGTTAGAGTTGGATTATTGTGGCATATATTTAGATTACAGTTGACAACTGCGTCAACAAAAAAGAATAGGACAGAGTTGGAAATGCAAGGGTCTATTTTGGAAATTAGTTTCGACAGTGGTCTATTTTGTAAATTAGTTTGAAAAATTGGCCTATTTTGGGAATAACGTCCTAAAAACCAGGCGTTTAAACGCGCCTATCTTCCTCCTCCTCCAATCTTACTACTATTATTTTTCGTTTTTATTTAGAAATTTAGATCTCCCAAAAAAATAAATAAAAAAATAAAGATAAAATGGCGGACGAGGAAACCATCACCGACGTCTTCCCCGAATTCGGATCCAGATCCAGATCCGAACCTGAACCTGAAACCGCCATCCACCGCCAACCTCCAGATCTCACCCTAACCCTCGGCTTCGAAGACGACGACTTCTTCATCGGCCGCCGCACCTCCGCCGAATCCGATCCCTACGCCTTCGAATCCGACTCCGAATCCGACGGTCAGATCGTCGCCATCGGCGACAACAACGACCCAAACCCTAACCCTAATTTCCTCTCCCTTCGCTGGGATTGCCTCCACGTCGACCGCGAACCCAACGAGGAATTCGAGTGGGAAGAAATCGACAATCACGACGACGACGACGAAACGTCGCGAAACGTGGAATGGGAATTTCTTTTGGCTATGAACAACAACAACAACAACAATTCAAGGATTAATGTGATTGAAGAGGACGAGGGTTTCGTCTACACGACATCGGAGAACGGTGAGATTTTGTTGGGGCAGTTTGAAGAGGGATATGATAGTTTGTTGAAAGGGGGGCCGCCTGCGGCGAAATCGGTGGTGGAGATGTTGCCGTCGATTGTTTTCAAGGGTGGGGATGTTGGTGATGGTGTTTTGAGTTGCGCGGTTTGTAAGGATGAGATTGGGGTGGAGGAGAAGGCGAAGAGGTTACCGTGTTCGCATTGTTATCACGAGGAGTGTATTTTGACGTGGCTGGGGATGAGGAATACGTGCCCGTTGTGTAGGTACGAGTTACCCACGGATGATGTGGAGTATGAGAGTTGGAAGGTGAGGAGGGAGGAGGAGGAGGCTGATGCGCGAGTCAGGTATGATTTTGAAATTTTACCGGAAGCATAGAGTGTATAATGGAGAGTTTGTTTGGTTTCTTTGATATCGTTGTATGGATTTTGTTGCTGGTAGATGAGAATTAATAGAGTTGCGATCGAACATTTTGTTAGAATTTCAAAATGGGTTTCATGGGAATTGGTTATTTATTTGAGATAAAATGTTATAATGTATGTAATGTATACATATACAATTCTGAATAAATGTGATACTCGTCTTTGTTATTTGTGGTAATATGCTATTTCTTTTATCCTGTTGTTTGTCTAAATTTTTGTTTTGGTAGATGAAATTGGAGGTTTAATGAAAGCTTCTCCATTTATCAGTGTATTGGTTTGTTAATGATATCATTTAGTTGTTCTTTTCTCTGTCATGGTAGGGGTATATAATCTTTGATGCTAAAGTATTAGTATGTAATTATTGTAGTTGTGTTAATTATAGCCGTTTCTTGGAGGTTAGTTATGGGTTATTGGATAGTATTGATTAATAATGGTTTTATATTGTAAAGTATCTTAACAGCGATTTCATATTTGCACAGAATGAACTGAAGAGTGATTTTGTTGTCAGTCTCTTGGGAGATGCAATTCTTAACTATTGTCCAGTGATTGGATTAAAATAGGCAATTTCTTGATTGAAGCAGTCTCTTTTTTATTTTCCAATTGGTTATGTAAGATGTTTGTCACGGGCTCTATATTAATATTCGGATATCACTGGGATTACCTGATAAATTTTGTATGTTCTATTTAAGATTCATCTGAGGTAAAGTTCTCTTCTGTCGATTTTGGATCATGTGTTTTCTGCATATCGTTTAATTAAGGCTAGTGAAGTATATACCATTTGTAGTTAGTGAGTACCTTACTCTTAATTGTGATTGTTTTGTTGTTGGTTCGTTGTACATTACATATGCACATGGCTATACCATTTTGATTATATTTATCTGTATAAACTTGCTATATCTACATTATGTTAACTAAGTAATTTGTTATTTTTGAACTGATGAAGTAACTAGGCAATTAAAATCGATTTTCGGAACTAATCGGTGTAGAAGCGATTAGTGATTAATAAATTAATCAGAAAATAATCAGATATATATATATATATATATATATATATATATATATATATATATAATATAGGGAAAAAGGGGTATGAGCAACTTGCTCATTTAGTAAATGAGCAATTGATGAGGTGGCATGCATGTGATTGAGAAATTCTAAAAGTGATTAGTTGCTCAATATATCACATGCATGCCACTTCATCAATTGTTCATTTATTAAATGAGCAAGTTGCTCATATCCATTTTACTTATATATATATATATATATATATATATATATATATATATATATCTCCATTGGGTAGGCCGCTGTTGGGAACAACGGCGCAAGTGATTTTTCACGCGTTTTCACAACATTTGCGTTTGCAATGGAGCATTGCTATATATATATATATATATATATCCTCATTATGTAGTAACTCTAAATCCCAACATACAACTATTATGAGATTATCAAATAGAAATATATAGTTATAGAGAAAAAGAAGAGAGTACTTTGTTTGAGCTGAGTTTGGATTCTGGATGTGTGTCGGGTTGGGTTTGCTTGTTGGTTCCATAAAAAAATGAGTTTGGATTCTGGATGTACGTTAGAGTTTTTATTTTAATTTTTTGAAATTATTAAAATGTGCATCGCACGTGTAAATTACTAGTATATATATATATGTGTGTGTCTGTTGAGTAACGGTGCTACAGCTGGTCACTTGTATATGTTGTTTACGCACACTATTTGCTGACAATGTGTCTTAGTCAAGTTTGCTGCAACTCTAGTTATCTGCTGATAACAATTCCAATTTATATAATTCTTTATTCGAGTTACCTTCCATTTAGGGTTTACCTTTTGTTCTATTATTATTATTATTATTATATTATTTATTATTTTTTGGTGCATTTGACTTAACATAGATTCTCAGATGTCTTTAACATCGGAGAGTTAATCAAGGGCTAAGTTTGCATATATTTATATTGAGATGATGTCTTCTATCATCCTGGGGAAATATAAAATATTCACTCTAAGGTAGCTTAGAGTTATAAAATTAATGAATGGTCGACCGACAAGTAAATGTAGGTGTGAATGCTTCTCTCTCAAATAAAATGATACTACATCAGAATTGCTGTAAGTGATGTACATATAAAGAGGTTGGTTTATTACTTGGACATAACTCATCAACTGGCCTCCATATTTATTTGGTACAGAATTACATCGTGGATCACATTGTTCAAATACACAGTGTTTCTTAAACAGAGTTGCTTGCTTCTAATAAATTTGCAAGATTCTATCAGTTTGTTACACAAGTTATTATTACTTAAACCGAGTTGTGTTTCTTTTTAAAGTGTATCGTATTAGGGATACAGGTGATGAGTCAACATCTATGTATGATTTTCATCAAAAAAAACTTCTATGTATGATGCAGGACTGAATCAACAACAGTGACATTCTGCAGTGAGCTAGCCGAGTATCTTAACCGACAAATGATTTTGTGGTTGGAGTGGGAAAATGAGTTTGTGTTGCGATGTCATAACAATCAATTTGTTATGTTACTTCTAGAACCCACATTTACAAATATTGAGTTTTTTTTTATAACTATGTCGACTCAGTTTGTAGTTTCAGATGATATTAATTGTTATATCCAGCAGTTTGAATGCAAAAACTCATGCTAATTCATCATCGAGTTTGTTTCTGTAAGAATATCTTCAAAGCAAATGTTTCTTTTGCACAATCGGCAGATTTTGCCCCCATAGGTTTTGTTTTAATAAAACATGTAATGAAAGAAGAACATATATAGTCCGACAAAGAGAATAAACCGCTTAAACCCAAAAGCAAAGCAATTGTGAAAGTAATCGAAGACAAACAAATTCGTCAAGAGCCAAGGTGCCGAGGGAACGACAACCACAATCCAACTGCGCCTCGTTAATTTTCAAAATCACAAGCAACAATTTATAGAGCAATCTACAATTGTTCTATCCCAGATGTACTTAAACAATATTGTCAGTTACAATTTTTCCGAGCAAAAATTTCAATCACTTCATTGTCATTACTATTATTTTTTTAAACAAATTAATATTTATTGGAACAAGGCTGTAGTCATCTAATATACTTTTTTCAAACAATGAATAAGGCCCACTGAGATAAAAAAAATTATGTGACGGAAGATTAACGGCCCACTAATTGCTTCCAACTTGCTCATTTCATGCTAGTACCCAAGGCCCATGTGAAAAGAAATTAATATATAACCTATTAAAGCCACTACTTATCTAGAATTTATTTTAAAGCCAACTGAGCTAACAAAGTTAGGGCTTTAGGGCTCCTGAATGACAGTTCGAAATCTGAAGCCCAAATTAAATAAACTGTTGTTTTAAAACTAAAAAATCCTTAAGAGCATCCACAATCTTTTGCTATTTATCCAAAATATACATTTTATAGCAAACGAAATGCTACAGTCATTTGCTATTTATGCATACTTTGACGATTTCGAAACAGTAGATGGCTATATATGAGAGCGGATACAAGAAAAATGTATATTATACTGGACGGATTTTCAAGATCCGTCCCACTAAAAAAAAAAAAAATTTAAATCATCAGACGGAACTACACAGTTCGTTCCTTTAAAAAGAAAAAAAAATTTATTAGACGGATCTTCAAAGTCCGTCAATCTTCTAAAAAAATGTATTTCGTATTAAAAATACCAAAAAAATATCCCCTCCCCTTGGACGGATCTTCAAGATCTGGAAGATCCGTCCAGTGAAGGGAGGGGGAGGGGGCGTTAAAATTTTTTTTTCCAACTAAAAAAATCGTTTTAATTAGTATAAAATTCGAAAAATGATTTACAAATCGTGGGACGGATCTCGAAGATCCGTGTTTTTTTTCCCTTTCTATATTATAGCAATTTGCGATTGCAGAAAATTCACTTTACTATATTTATAATATGCATTTACCCATTTTTGTAGCAAACCAGGACAGTGGATGCTCTAAGGAAAGAGATTAAGGACTGTAACCTTTGGAACATCCTAGAGGACTTCCATATTTTTCCACCTATTAAATATTCAATTGTGATTATAATACTCAAACATGAATCCAAAACCTATCCTAACCTAGCCCTTCATCACACTTACAAAAACCCTACCTTGTACAATAGGATCTCGCTGCATTCTGCATGATCTCGCGGATAGTAGAGTTGTCATTATCGTTTTTTCTAAGCATATAATAAGTAGGTTCGAGTTATAAATGGAATCCGGATGGTACCAATTAGATCATGTTCTAACTCAAGAAAGATGGGGGGAGGTTTCAGTCGGTCACTACGGGTGACTCACTTCACCATTATATTAATGCAAAAGGAAGAGGCGTCTCGTACTCTAACGCTTCCACCACCGAGTTAATGGCATGCATCAAAATGTCGTCCATGCAATCTGATAGCGATGACGATGCCACTGTGATACAAAGAATGGCGACTACGGGAGAGTTTGTTATTGTTATTGTTATTGTCAATGTTAATGTTAATTTTCTCTCCAAATCACAAATCTTAACAATTGTTTAAGAAGCCTAATCACCTTTATTAACCACATTGATGATAGTGGAACAGTGTAGGCCCCAACCATATGTGTCTTGATTAACTACGTAAGCACCTTTTGTTAACCATCCGTGCGAGTTTGCGTCACTCCTTCTTCAACCACTAGGGTAATTAACTAATTATAATTAACAAAGATTAATGCAAAAGTTCATTGATTAGGGAGGGCCCGCATTGAACCATTTTAAGTTTTGGGATATACCCATACAGGTCTCAAAAAAATTATATATATAAATTAGTCCCTTGATCAATTTTCGAAAGTGATAAAAAATACTCAATTTGAGAACTAAGTGCAACATTATAAAAATTATGAAATATTTAGCTAAGTTTGGAAGAAAAAAAGATCTTAAGTAGAATGATTTACAGGAGAATAAGAACATAAATTGTAGAAAGATTGCTTTGAGATTTTGAACCCTTTTATTCATAATTTTGCTCGAAGGTAGGTTGAATAGATCAGTATTTTCATGATGTTGTAATTAAGACTCTGACTAATTATTGCACAATTTTTGTTGGGAACCGGTATGGGAAAACCTCTTAAGCAGGAGACGAGTCTCAGGACGGTGGAACTAAGTTTATCCATTAAACAGTTGTGGGCCTTGTGGTCAATTCGATTGATAATTGTAGGGAAAGTGGCTAAGTGAATTGGAGAATGGGAGGGACAAAAGGGGTTGGGGTTAAAATTGAACCTTTTTGTTTTTTAATACATGAATTTTTTCGAAACTGTTTATAAAAAGAGGGCATTTGCTAAACTAATTGCGTTCGGGGACTCAACAATTACACTTGCCGTTCCTAACAGCGAACTTAATTATTTCGTGCTCACCGTTGGGGGAATGATCTGCTTAGTTTTATTTTTTTGGAGAAATGACTGTTCCCAACGACAAGTGCAGTTCAAAATTATCAAATAAGACTCGCTGTTTCCAATGGCGATGTTCTTTATACTAGACTCACTGTTGGAAACGGCGAAATTCTATGAAATTTCACAGAGAGTGACACTTCCTATTGGACTTGGTGAATTTTTGAAAAACTCTGTTTCACTCTCTGTGAAATTTCATATATTTGAAAACAAAGTGTGAGAGAAACTTATGAATTCATCCCTACCGCAATTACTGAAATCTTCATTATCATCCTCATATAAGCTTTTGGTTTAGTGAATGTCAAACCATAATATTATCCAATTGAATATTACTAAAGCTAAAAAATGTATGCAATAAAAAGATGTTGCAAATTCAACTAATTTATGTTAACATGTATATTACAACATCATTAACATTCAGTAAATAGGATATATATTATAAACCATGCATTATAGCACAGGTTAAGGTAAAAATGATAGACTAAGAAAATTATATAAAAAATAATTTTATGAATTGTGTTTGCTTAAAAATCTAATTCTGAGCTAGGGGATGGGGGTGAGTTTGGGAAGAAACGTGAGATCTTGTGCGATTAAGAAAGTGCGAGGGGAAGAGACTGTGTTTGAGAGATTGAGGTTTTTATTTTATTTTGTTTTTTTTAATAAAATCGTGCGTAGTGCACATGTTAGTTAAATATGAATCCCTAATTTTCCCCCCTCTCATTTCTCTATTTTAAAATAGAGAAAGCAGAAAGGCGGTAGACACTCTTTCCTATCAGTATTATATATATACTAGATTTGCCCATTTGCACGTGCCTACGACACGTCTCCAAAATGATACAGCATATGAAAAGCATTGTAAACATCAAATTAACAATTATGTAGCTCAAGTTTAAATAGTATGACAATAATTAGTTGTAAATAAAAGTCCATGCTTCCATAAGTGTGTGTGTGTATGTGTGTGTATATATATATATATATGCCCACGGGCAAATCTAGTATATATATATATATATATATATATATATATATATATACTAGATTTGCCCGTGGGCACGTGCCTACGGCACGTCTTCGAAACGATACAAAACACAAAAAGCTATGTAAACAGTAAAACAATAATTATGTAGCTCAAGTTTGAATAGTGTGACGATAATTAGTTATAAATAAAAGTCTATATTGAAAAAAAATTATAAATGGGGGTATAAAATCTAACTTCTTAGAACTTTAAGAGTGGAAAATAATGAAATTTAATTGTTGAAGAGATATTTGCTATTAAAAATTCTGAAATTTTACAAAACCGAAATCTTAAAATCAAAATTTTTAAGTAAATAAAGAAAGAATGGGAGAGAGGGAGAAAGAGAGAAATATGAAAAAGTAAAGAGAGGTGAGAGATAGTAATAAAGTAATGAGTTTTTTAGGGGGAAAAATTTGGTTTTGGGGTTTGAAATTTTGGAGGAAAAATGTGTTTTGTGAGGTTTGATATGGGCCTTTGATTTTTGGGGGGATTGATTGTGAGCCACTTGATAGCTTTCTTTGTAATTTATTATATATATATATATATAGGGGGGGGGGGGGGGGGGGAGAGAGAGAGAGAGAGAGAGAGAGATTAATAAATAAAGAAGTTGTTTTTGGGGGGAGGGGGGATGTGTTTTATTTTGGGGGGATTTTGGGGAGTTTTGTGAAGTCGTTTGATCGCTCTTGATCGTGATCAACGGCTCAGATCGCTTCCGCTGTGATCTTGAGCGGAGCTCCGAAGTGGCGGAGAGGTGTTTTGGGTAGTTCACGCCAAATAACGCTTCAGACTTAGTATTATTTGGCGTGAAGTATTTTTTTTACGAAAAAAAATACTTAGGCTGTTGTTTAAAAAAAAAAAATTCGACCTAGGCTATTGTTTCCAACAACGGCCTAGGTATGTACAAGTGTTTTTCCAAACACTTGTACATACTCAGATCTCTCTCTCCCTCACTTCGCTGCCATCTCTCTCTCTCTTTCTCTTTCGAGATCGCGATACCCACTCCAAAACCCTAGCTCTTTCTTTCTCGATCGTTCCCAATCCCAATCTGAAAACCCTAACTCTCTCTCTCACTCGTTGCTTCTCACTCAATATCTCCCTCTTCTTACGCTCTTGCCCTCTTACTTTGAAGATCCCGATCCAAAAAAACCCTAACCCAAACAAAATCTTTCAAACCCTAATCCTAAAGAAATTAGCCAAACCCTACTCCCCTTCCTTTGTCTACAGCCACGCGCAAGCACCTCCTCTATGTCCTCTCCGAAAATCCACATTGTGAAATATATTAACTTTTTTCTACTTTAGTAAATCTAGCTATGTTAATTGATTGAAATTTTTTTATTCAATGTTTGAGTGTATAATTTTTATTTTATACGTAGCTAATTATAGGTTAGTTTTACAATGTGTATTATGTGTAGTTGTTATTGTCGATGTAGATCTAGTATTAGTTGTTGTTCGTTATTAGTAATAGCGCACAAACGAGATCCAAAAACTCTGCAATTTTGCGAATACGTCGGATTCACCACGCACAAGTCAACGCAACTTGTAGAAGTGTGTTTGGATTCACGGTTTGCGATATACGGCTGTGTATCGCTTTCGACACTTTTTCTTGAGTGAAAGCGATACTTCGCCGTATATTGCAAACCGTGAGTCGAAACTCACTTCAACAAATTGTGTTGGCTCATGAGTGGTGCGTCCGACCTACTCGCAAAATTTCGGAATTTTTTGATCTCGTTTGTGCGGTTTTCTACCGTATATCAAACAACAACAACAATTATACTTTGAATTTTTATCGAGTGACCTTTCACTAGGAAACCGCATAAACGACATCCAAAAAATAAGAAATTTTGCGAGCATGCGGGGTCACAAAACACAAGCTAAAGCAACTTGTATTTGCGAGTTCTCACCCACGATTTGCTATATGCGTCCGTGTATCGCATTCTTGGCAATTTTTAAGAGTGAAAGCAATACACGGTCGTATCTTGCAAACTGTGGGTCGAAACTCGCTTCTAGATGTTGCGTTGGGTTGTATGCGGGGATTCCGACCCAATCGCAAAGTTGTCATTTTTTTAACGTCATTTGTGCGGTTTTCTCACATATTTTGTTATATTTTAAGCGAGTTTTCAATAGAAAATCCACTAAAAAAATACGAAATTTTGCGAGTAGGTCAGTCTCGCCACTCACAAGCCAAAGCAACTTGTATTTGCGTGTTCTCACCCATGGTTTGCTATATGCGTCCGTGTATCGCATTCCGCTCTTTTTCAAGAGTGAAAGCGATACACGGCCATATCTTGCAAACCGTGAGTCGGAACTCGCTTCTACAAGTTGTGTTGGCTTGTGTGCAGCAAGTGCGACCCAATCACAAAGTTTTGTATTTTTTGAAAGTCGTTTGTGTTGTTTTCTACCGTAAATCAAACAACAACATTAATTATACTTTTATATTTTCTAAGTGTCTTTTCATGAGAAAATTGCATTAATGACATCCAAAAAATACGAAATTTTGTGAGCAGGTAGGGGTCACCAAACACAAGTCAAAGAAACTTGTAGATGCGAGTTTCGACTCACGGTTTACAATATATGACCGTGTATCGCTCTATTTACTTCTAATTTGAAATGAAGCGATACATTGCCATATCTGGCAAACCGTGAGTCCAAACTCGCTTCTACAAGTTGCTGTAGAAGTTGTGTGGCGAGTCTAACCGACTTGCAAAGTTTAATTTTTCGATATTGTTTGTGTAGTTTTCTCACGTATATCAAATAACAACAATGATGTGGCTAAAAATAAGGGTTTAATCGAGACCGTCCAAATTGGACACGAATCCTGAAGCCCAGGGGTAAAATAGTAATTTCACCTACGAACGGGTCTGAAGCGGGTACTGGGTCTCCTTCTCACAGACCCAATAACCCGCGAACGGACTCACCTCAACTGGGTGCGGTTTTCAATCCGCAACAAACCCAGTCCAGCGGGATAGGATTAGGGTTTCTGATTAATATTAATCAACGGCCCTGATTCATATCTATCCTTTCACTGGGAATTAGGGATTACATTCCTCATCTATACACAGGAATTACATGCCTAATCTATTCCCTAAGACGCCTATAAATACCCCCCACCCATCTCCATTAAGAGGTAATCAATCTTTCTCCAGTTTTTCCGCTCTTTCATAATCTCTCTGATTACTGACTTGAGCATCGGAGGGTGCATCGCCGGGAACAACCCCGGTGTCTCGCACTTTTTGCAGGTGTGCGGCGGGAGCGACGATCAAGCCCGACGGAACAGGTATACAGGTTTACTATTCAGTTTCCCTAAGAATCCACAAATTCTATCTGTTTGCCCCCACACTAAAATTAGCGGCAACTGATTGGCGCCGTCTATGGGAAACTAACGAATAGAGACCTCTCCTCTTCCTGGTGAACAGATCTTCTCCAGCCATGCCTCCTAGGAAAGTCAGATCAAGGGGGTCCAACCGAGGGCCCAACCCTGATCAGCAGCAAGAAGTCCCCCCTAATCCCGCTCAACAACAAGGGCAACTTCCCCCTACAGCAGAAGACCCGCTCCAACAGGACCTTCCTCCTCCTAATCAGTCGCCTCCAAAGGGTCCTAACCCTCAGAAACAACCTCTTCATCAGGACCACTTCTCCATCCACAACGCCTCTTCAGACTCCATGGCCTCCCATCATCTCCGAGCCTCCGGACAGCACAACACCGTCCTCAACCGCCAAAAAGATGATGATCTACGCCGCCACCTGGATGAAAAGCGGGCCCGAGAGGGAACCTCCCGCCAAAACCGTCCGGGTGAGCGGTCTCCTCGCCACCGAGAACACAAGAGGTCCCCTGCCAGGAGGGGACGGAGAGAGTCACCCGAGCATCACAGAGGAAGACCATACTCCCCCGCGGGTCGACAACAGCCTAGGAACAATGAGGCACCCATCACCCGTGCCGAGTTCCAGCAGTTCCAAGCAACCGTCCTGCAGGCTCTCAACCTCCGTCGGAACCCTAATGAGCCAAAGGCCCCATCTCCTCCTCCAGTCCGAAGTCCTCGCCGACGATCACCATCTCCTCCTCCGGTCCGAAGCCCTCGCCGATGGTCCCCATCTCCTCGTCCTGCTCCTAGCAACTCCCGGCGTACCCCAAGTCCTCGTCGCTCCCGAAGTTACCATCGCCGTAGCCCTCGCTCTCCCTCATACGAAGACGAGTCTAGAGGTTCGGCTGATTTTCGTCGGACACCATGTACCGCCATCTTCATGAAGTAGAGAGGCGTATGGGTCAGATAGACCGAGAAGAGAAGCTTAGGAGAAGGACCCTACGTCCTAGCTGACCCCCTTTCTCCCGAACCATAGTGGATGCACCTGTGCCGTTCGGCTTCAAGCCTCTCCAATTTGAGACTTACACCGGGGAGACCGACCTAGTTGACCACATCGAAAGCTTTAAGACCTTGATGCTCCTCCATCAAGCTTCCGATGCCCTCCTCTGCAAAACCTTCCCCGCAACTCTCAAGGGCCCAGCTTGAGAATGGTACTCTCGCCTTGCCCCCTCCTCAATATTTTCCTTCGAGCAATTCAAGACCCTTTTCGTCACTCATTTCGTAAGCAGCCGAAGGGCTGAGAAGACCAGCATCTCCCTATTGCACCTCCACCAGAAGAAGGGAGAGAAATTGAGAGACTATGTGAAGAGGTTCACAGCAGAAGCCAGGTCCATAGCATCCCTCGACCAGTCGGTCGCTACGGCAGCATTTCAATCTAATGTCCTCAATTCCAACCTCCGCTCCTCCCTCGCCAAGAAGCCTCCACAGAACTTTTCCGACCTCCTCCTTCGCAGTGAAAAGTACATCCGGGCCGAAGAGGCCGAGCAGGGACCCAACTAGGAGGGGTCTTCCTCCGGATTAAAGAGAAAGGGAACAGAAGAGGAAGGAGCGAAGAAGCTCCAGAAGGATAATGCCGGCCAGCGCCGACCTCCCCCCAGATTCGAAAAGTTCACTCCCCTCACTACTAACGTCTCAACCATTCTGATGGAGGTCGAAAAGGAAGGGATCATACCTCCTGCTCCGAGGATGAACACCCCTGCCAAAAGAAGAGATAAAGAGAAATGGTGCCGTTATCACCAGGACCATGGGCATGACACTAATGATTGTCGCGCCTTGAAGAATGAAATAGATGCCCTTATCCAGAGAGGGCAGTTGACCAGGTTTGTAAGAAAGGACCGAGCCGAACTTCCTCCCCCGCCTCGGGGGGCTAACAAGCGTCTGGAACGAGAAGAGATGCCCGATTTTGAGGAAGAGTGAGTCCTCCACCTCATTCATGGGGGCCCAATGGGGGGCTCCTCAAACTCCTCTCGAAAGGCATTTATAAGAGAAGTCAACTCGGTCCGAACGACCCCTCCTCCCAAAGGCCTCGGAGTGCCTATCACCTTCTCAGACGAAGATCTAGAAGGGGTTCGCACCCCGCATTGTGACGCACTCGTCATCAACCTCCACATGGCGAACTTCAAAGTGGAGAGGATACTTGTGGATAATGGTAGCTCCGTAAACATCCTCTTCCTCGCCACTTTCAAAGGCCTAAAGCTCTCCCGAGACAGACTCAAGCCCGCAGGCTACACGCTCCATGGGTTCACGGGAGTGTTGGTGACTATTGAAGGGGTGATCACCCTCGATTTAACAGCTGGCAAAACTCCTACTACCCGTACGGAGGCGATGGATTTCATGGTCGTGGATGTTCCCGCAGCATACAATGTCATCCTAGGCAGACCCGGCTTAGCAGCTTTGGAGGCCGTTCCCTCAGCCTATCACCTCAAAATGAAGTTTCCAACTCGGGCCGGAGTGGGAGAGGTAAGGGGCAATCAAGAGCATGCCCGCAAGTGCTATATGAATTCTACCCTCGGACCCGTCCTGTCCCTAGAGACCTTGGAAATCCCCCAAGAAGCTGCCCGACCAACGTCCGAGCCGGTGGACAAGTTGGAGGAAGTGCTCTTCTCTGAGCAGGATCCGACCCGCAAGTTCTTTGTCAGCAAGACTCTCTCATCCGCCCTGTACTCAGATATCACACAATGCATCCGAAGCAACCAAGACCTCTTCGCTTGGTCAGCAGCAGATATGCCCGGTATCTCCGAAGAGCTTTTAGTCCACTGCCTAAGCGTAGATCCGGGGTCCAAACCGGTTCAGCAGAAGAGGCGTAAGTTCGCCCCCGAGCGTCAGCTCGCTATTAAAGAAGAGGTGGACAAGCTCTTGAAGGCCCGGTTCATACAGGAGGTGAACTATCCTGAGTGGTTATCGAATGTGGTGATGGTGAAAAAGTCTAATGGGACTTGGAGGATTTGTATTGATTTCACCGACCTCAACAGGGCTTGCCCCAAAGACCCCTTCCCTCTACCGAGTATTGACACTCTGATTGACGCAACCTCGGGACATGAGCTCCTCAGCTTCATGGATGCCTTCTCAGGTTACAATCAGATAAGAATGTTCCCTCCGGATATCCCGAAGACATCTTTTGTGACCGACCAAGGCCTCTATTGCCACAGAGTCATGCCATTCGGTCTAAAAAATACAGGGGCAACATACCAACGCCTCGTCAATAAGGTTTTCCAGGCGCAGATTGGCCGGAACATGGAGGTGTATGTTGACGACATGCTTGTGAAAAGCATCCGAGGCATTGATCATGTGACCGACCTCCAAGAGGCATTTGACGTTTTGAGAAAGCACAATATAAGACTCAATCCGAACAAGTGTGCATTCGGCATCTCATCAGGGAAGTTCCTCGGCTTCATGGTTAGCCAACGAGGAATTGAAGCAAATCCGGAGAAGCTCAAGGCCATATTGGACATGGCCCCTCCTAGAAATATTAAAGAAGTTCAGAGGTTAACAGGCCGCCTCGCCGCCATAGGGCGCTTTCTCTCAAAATCCGGGGAAAAATGCCTCCCTTTCTTCAAGGCCCTCAGGGGGGCTAAAGGATTCGAATGGGGGCAGCAGCAACAGGAGTCCTTCGACCAGCTCAAGGCTTACCTCGTCAATCCCCCTCTCCTTAGCAAACCGATCCCTGGCGAATCCCTCTACCTCTACCTGGCAGCCTCCGAGCAGACCCTCAGTGCAGTCTTAGTAAGGGAAGAAGACCGGGCTCAGAAGCTCATCTACTATGTCAGCAAAGTGCTTCGGGACGCCGAGCTCCGGTACCCGAAGATAGAGATAATGGCCTATGCCCTGGTGATGGCCGCGAGAAAGCTTCGCCCGTACTTTCAGTCCCATTCGGTGGTCGTTCTTACCGACCAGCCGCTGAAACAGGTTCTTCACAAGCCCGAGACATCGGGTCGCCTTATGAAATGGTCGATCGAGCTGAGCCAACATGATATAACTTATCAGCCTCGGACCGCGATCAAGGCTCAGGCACTCGCCGAATTCATAGTTGAGACTACTATCCCCGAGTCCGGCCAGACAGTGAAGGGGCCACCCGTCTGGTCGGTTTATGTTGACGGATCCTCTTGCGACGAGGGAAGCGGGGCAGGGGTCATCCTGGCAGGCCCAGATGACTTTATCCTCCAATACTCCCTCCGTATAAACTTCAAAGCCTCGAACAACGAAGCTGAATACGAGGCGCTCATAGACGGCCTTGGAATGGCCCGAAATGCAGGGGCACAATGCCTACGGATCTTCAGCGACCTCAGTTGGTCGTCAATCAGGTCCTCGGCGAATATGAAGCCCACGATGACAGAATGGTTAAATACTTAGCCAAAGTCAAGAGCCTTATGGCGCTGTTTGAAGAGGCCCTCATCCAAAGGATCCCCCGAGAAGAAAATGCACAGGCCGATGCCCTATCCAAACTAGCCTCCTCTTCCCTTCAAGGTCTCGAGCAGACCGTATTGATAGAAGTCCTCCTAAAGCCGAGCATAGAGGACGAAACATTGGACTCCGTAGAAACATTGCCTGTCCTCCTCGAAGACAATTGGATGAAACCCCTTGTCGAATTCTTAAGGGACGGACTCCTCCCTGAGGATCCCAAGGAAGCACGAAGGGTAAGAACCCGAGCCGAGCGTTACACACTAATCGAAGGCATCCTGTACAAACGCTCCTTCACCCAGGTGGATGGTTGGCCGTACCTGAGGTGCCTCTCCCCCGGGCAGGCCGACTACGCCTTGCAGGAACTTCATGAGGGCATCGGCGGGGCCCATTCTAGCTCCAGAGCCCTGGCGCGCAAAGTGTTGAACTACGGGTATTTCTGGCCCACTCTCCTACGGGACGTCGAACGACACGTTCGGCAATGCAGCTCCTGTCAGAAGCACTCCGACATCCGACGCCTTCCACAAGCACCACTCACTTCCTTATCAAGTCCGATCCCCTTCGCGATGTGGGGGATGGATTTACTAGGGCTGTTTCCGCCAGCCCCCGGATAGCTCAAGTTCCTAGTCGTGGCAGTCGACTATTTTTCGAAATGGATAGAGGCCGAACCACTGGCCACGATCACCGAAAACAAAGTTGTTCAATTCTTCTGGAAGAGCGTGATCTGCCGATTTGGCGTCCCCAGGGTCCTAATCACGGACAACGGAACGTAGTTCACGGGGGCTGCCTTCCGAGCCCTATGTGAAGACCTCGCCATACAACACCGATTCTCCTTCGTCTCTCATCCCTAGTCCAACGGCCAGGCCGAGAATGCCAACTGACAGATCCTTTCAGGCATTAAGAAGAGGTTGGACAAGTGCTCCAAAGGCTTGTGGGTCGATCAGCTGCCCAACGTGCTATGGAATTACCGCACCACGAAGCGGACCCCAACAGGCGAGAGCCCATTCAATCTCACCTACGGGTCCGAGGCCATCATCCCCCTAGAAGTCGGGTTATCCTCTCCTCGCCTGATAGCTTATGAAGAAGAACAGAATGCTAAGGAGCTCAGAGCAAGTCTAGATTTGATAGACGAAATCCGAGAGAGAGCTGCCATACGCTAGCAAACTTACCGAAGAAGGATTGAGCTAGCATACAACAAAAGAGTCCGCCCAGTGGACCTCAAAGAAGGGGATCTGGTCCTCCGGAAGTTGGCCATCTCGTTCCCTAGTCAGAAAAGCAAATTGGCCCCGAACTGGGAGGGACCTTACAAGATTTCTAAGGAAATCCGTCCCGGCACATACAGACTAGAAGATCTCGAAGGCAGGGAGATTCTCCGGACTTGGAATGCCGACCATCTCTTAAAATACCAAGAGAGAGCAACAACGCCTCTCTAAGTAATTCGAGATGTCGAACCGTTCCTTTCCTGTTACTTGTAGTACTTTTCTTTTATTTTTCCTTGTAATAACGGCTAGCAACTTTAGAAGCAGCCGATCATTGGATATTAATAAATAAAGTTTTTTCATATTTTTGATACTGTTACATCTCTCTGTTTTCAACTCTTCAAGCTAACAATGGTTCGGAGTCCAACACTCGGCTCGACTTTACTTCCCCAGCTCGCCCATAGGCGAGCCAGAAGTAGATCGCCGTTCGAAATTGCTCCCACAGCCGTTGAATGTTTCGGAGTCCAACACTTGGCTCGATTCTACTTCGCAAGTTCGCTCCTAAGCGAGCTAGAAGTAGTTCGCCATTCGGAATTGCTCCCACAACCCATTAACTAATCTAACAATGGTTCGGAGTCCAACACTCTGCTCGACTTTACTTTCCCGGCTCGTCCATAGCCGAGCCAGAAGTAGATCGCCGTTCGGAATTGCTCCCACAGCCGTTGAATGGTTCGGAGTCCAACACTTGGCTCGATTCTACTTCGCAAGTTCACTCCTAAGCGAGCTAGAAGTAGTTCGCCATTCGGAATTGCTCCCACAACCCATTAACTAATCTAACAATGGTTCGGAGTCCAACACTCGGTTCGACTTTACTTCCCCGGCTCGTCCATAGCCGAGCCAGAAGTAGATCGCCGTTCGGAATTGCTCCCACAGCCGTTGAATGGTTCGGAGTCCAACACTTGGCTCGATTCTACTTTGCAAGTTCGTTCCTAAGCGAGCTAGAAGTAGTTCGCCATTCGGAACTGCTCCCACAACCCTTAAACTAACCTAACGATGGTCGGGGTCCTATGGCTCGTCTCTACTGTACCGGCTCGTCCTCGAGCGGGCCGGAGGTAGATGGTCATTCCAAACTGCCCCCACGACCACCGAGCCGAGCGGATGAGGTACCGACCCTCGTATATGGCGAAAAAACCTTCCGAGGCGAAACCACCGTTAGATCGTCTCAAAATGTGTGCTAGAGTGTGATGAACAGATCTGATTCAGCCACGTGCCCACAAAACGACAAGATAACGTTTTCTTGGGAACTGGACCCGCCTCAAGATTCGTGCCACCATTCAACGGCTATGATCACTTCACTTCGCTCGGCACCAAACGCCGAGTGACAGGCAACCAGAACCAACCCTCAGCAAAAGTCACTCCGGTTACCAAGCCACGAAAGCGCAGCCGACCCGTGCCGAGCAAGTATCCAGCCGAGCCTCGAAAGAGTTTGGGTTAAGATTTAGGGGACTTTCCCCTCGGTTCCGGACTTGGGTCATCACCTCTTCTACCGTGATCTTCCCCGACCCTGACACCCACATCGGAGCAGTCAAAATCGGGAGAAGATCACGGTGGAAGAACGACCACCCGTCCTCCCGAAGTAAACTCCTCCCTCGAATTCGGACCTGGGTCATCACCTCTTCTACCATGATCTTCTCCGACCCTGACATCCACATCGGAGCAGTCAGAATCGGGAGAAGATCATGGTGGAAGAAGGACCACCCGTTCTTCCGAAACACACGATCCCCCGAGTCCGGACTTTGGTCGTCACCTATTCCACCACGGTCTCCCCTGACCCTGACATCCGCACCAGGGCCGTCAGAGTCAGGAGAAGACCATGGTGGAAGAACGGCCACCCGTCCTTCCGAGGAACCTTTCCCTCGAGTCCGGACTACGGTCGCCAACTCTTCTGCCTTGTCCTCCCCCACCCCTGACACCCACATTGTTACTGTTAGGAACGAGAGAAGAACAAGACAGAAGAGTGACCACCCTCCGGACCTCTCGAGATCAAAATTTTTCACAAAGCTGGCATCCGCCCAAAGGCAGACACCATCGATGCCACTAGAGATAAAGACTGCAATGACAAAAACTACAAGGGGGGTGTGGGATTTATAGCCTTCCCCCAAGAGGCTGTCATTATGACCCTCGGGAGTCCAAAAGTCGTGCCTAGGGAGCTGAAGCACCGCGTATTAATTAAGGGGGACCGTTCTCAACGCCCTTGGGAAGGTGAAACGCCCGCACGAATCCCAGCACGCCATTAATGCTGTTAGGGGGCTGGTCCCATCTTTTCAGAACCACGCTCAGACGTCCGAGGGCCCGCATTCCTAGTCAGGCCGCATGACCGCAGCTTCGAAACAGCTGTACCTTAGCAGCCGAACCGAGCCATACCTGAAGGCGCCGAGCAAGATACAGAACCGCGGCAAAAGTGTGAGTTTCAAGGCCAAGATGATCGACGAAGCAAACACTTGCCTCGCGGTTCATCTCGAACCTACCCTAGCTAGCGCAACTACAGCACAATAAGAAGCCAACAGAGGACAGTTCGGATAAATCAACTCCAATTTTATTAATATAACTTGGATAAATTTACAAAAAGATTACAACAAAACAAAGTTCATAAGTCCGAAGTCAAGACACGACCCGTTCACTGCCTCCGAGGAAGGGGGACGCTCCGGTTCAGCGACACTTTGGGTCGGCGCTTCTTGACCTCCGAGCTCATCTCTAGATCGACGAATCGAGACGCCCCCTTGCCGCTGACCCTGACAGTCGCTCCAACCGAAGCACCACTTGAAGACACCGCTACCCCACTTTGGGCGTCGGTTGCTGTCCTACCTATGATGGGGGTTCGGCTCGCGGCCTGATAAAACGTAATCCCTCGCTCGATCTCTTCGCGAGTGCACGAGGTGCTCCGGACGTTAGCCCTCACTGGCTGAGGCTTGAGTCAAGCAACCTCTTCCTCCAGTTCGACGATCCGGTCCTTCAACGTGTCGTCCTTTACAATCACTTTGAATCGAGGAAGTTTTGCCGAACCAGGATACTCGGCGCTGTCGGATATAATGCGGCGCAAGTGGGTCACCTCGATGCTCTTGTCGACCGTCACCCTTTGCAATTGTTCTACTTTCCTTGCAAGGTCATCTCGTTCGGCCGAAACCCGAACCAACTCTTCTTCCTTCGCAGATAGTTCGGTCTCGACAATCCGCAGATGGTGCAGCTCGACCAACAGCTCACTATTCCTCTTCTCTACATTATAGAGTATTCACCTCGTCAGATGAATTTCGCCCTCGAGACGATCCTCCCGGGACCGCTAAAATAACTCTGCTCGGCGCCGATCCGCCGAGGTGATAAGAGTCTGCTCGGCAATCTGAAATGAGAAAGAGACAACATTGAAGTACTATGTGACCGAACCAAACACTTAGACAGAAGTCCAAAATCAAAACACTTTTCATTCATCATCAAAAGCGGTGGCCAGTCCGCAAAAGGCATTACACTGTTTGAAAGAAAAACAAAAATTATAAAAATTCACAAGAGGATCAGGGGTCCACCTGCGTCGCCGCTTCGACCACGGGCGCGTCGCCAGGTGGCCCCTCGATCCTTCCCTCGACCTGGGCGTTCGCCACAGGTGGGTCGGCCTCCTCCTCCTCGTCATCTCCTTCGGCCTCGTCGCCTTCGCCTCCTTCCTCTTCACCGCCTGAGGGTGACCCAGGCCACAATCTGTAGCCGACCCGCTCGAAGTCGGGGACACGATCCTGAACATGGTCGAGGGCCGTCTGATAGGACCTCTCCATGTTCTCGGCCATGTGTTTCTTCACCTCAGCCTCGACCTCGGCCTCTACCTCGGCCCTGATCTTGATGGCCAGCGCCTCCTTCTCCGCCTTCAGGTCGGCCAGAGACTTCGCCGACGCGGCCAGCTCCTCGGCAGCCTTCTTGGCCTTGGCAGACTCCGCGTCAAGTCGCCCCTTGGCCCTCTCCAAGTCCGCCTCAAGATCGGCGACCTGGACTTCCAAGGCCTCCACCCGCCGCTGCTCGGCCTCGAGCTGCCGAACCGCCCTGACCTTCTCCGCCCTGTCCTTGTCGCTGGCAGCCTTCAGCTCCTTCTCCTGCGCGGTGAACGTCTCAAGAAGATGGCCGAAGTGGCAGGTGGCCTGCAAAGACAACGATCAGAACGACGTACAAGCCAAGCAGCAAACTTGAAGAAATTCACAAGACACTTACCGACACGAGCGATCGAGCCACTTCATAGGTGTCATCGCCGACCGTCCCCGCCTTCAGCGCGGCTCTGTCCTTCGGGATCGCCAAGTGCTTGACGACCTGCACTAACATCTGCGAGTTGTTGAGGAATCCGTCGTGATTCTTCACCCGCCAGTTCTACACAAACAATTGCTTGTGCTGCTCGGTCAGGATTTCCTCGGCCGCTTTAGTCAACGGCGGAGCCTCAAGCGTCAGCGCCGCGTTAACATCAAAGGCCCCCTCAATCACGCTCGGGGCCACAGGGGCCGCGGGCTCCTCGGCAACAACCACCTCCGAAGGCACCTCAGTAGCCAGAGGAGGCGGGGTGGTGGTAGAGGCGACCGTGGGCTGCGGAGTCGACGAGGCAGCCGCGGCCGCCCTCTTCCTCTTTCTACCCCCGGCCAACTTGGACCTATCGGCCATCATGGCATTGAAATCAATCTTCATCGCTTCTGCATCGGACAACAAAAAAAAACGAGTCAGCAAGACGAACTAAAGACTTGAAAGAAAAACGAAAATAAATGAGATGTCAGGAGCATACTCGGGTCGATGGGGCTAAGGCCGGACCCGAACAGCACCTCCTCCGTCAACTCCCTCCAACTCAACAGGGGAAGGGCCATGATCTTCCTCGCCACCTCCTCCTCGGCCTCAGACAGTACAGGGACGGCTCTCGCAAATTTCGGCACCTCCGCTTTCCACCGGGTCGGAATGTGCCGTATCGCCTCACCCCTTAATATAAAATACTTCTCTTTCCAACCCTTAATTGAGTCGGGGTTTTCTATGATCCTAACACCCTTTCTCGGCCCCAAGTAGTACCTATGCTCCGTCTTGTGCTGCCTGTTTATCCGATACAGGCCTCGGAAGACTGTTAAGTCCGGCTCTACTTCAACTTTGCGGCACTGAAGCAAGAAAGCATTCACGTGACGCCATGTGTTCGGCATGAATTGGGTCGGCACGAGGCAGAACCAGCCGAGGATCTGGAGGATGAAAGGATGCAGCAGAAAATGCAGTCCGGCATTCAAGGAGTCGAAGTCGAACATGCACATATCCGACGATGACAGGTTGGAATTCGCTCGCATCCTGGGGCCGGGGAGCATCAGCATGTACTCCGGAGGGATGGCGAATCCCTTTCTGATCCGAAGGAGATCCCTCTCGGACAGCACCGAAATAAGCTCTTCGGCCTCGGTGGGAAGAGCCGGGTTGGGTTCTTCGACGACCTTCGACTTTCCGTAGACCGCTTTCTCCAAAAGGTCGCCCTCGTACTGCCTGACCCCCGAATGCCCGGACAGAACAGAGGGATACCGTCCCATCTCGGGGGCTTGCTTCGGGTTCTCCACAATCACCTCAACCACAGGAGATTGAGTCGCCACCCTCCTCTTCTTCTTCTCCTGCCTCGTCTCGGCAGCCGACGGCTCGACGATCTGCTTTCCCTTCCTTCGGGCCTCCGCCCTTCTCCTCTCCTCGGCGCCACCATTGCCTGAAGACGAGGCCCCACTCCCCGAGTTCACTCGTGACATCTCTAGAAAAAAAAGTTAAGGCTAGTAGACTGACCTTTGAAGTGACGTTCACGGTCGGAATTTGCTCGCCGGAAATCGCCTGGCCCACGCGACAGCTAACGTCACCGCCTTGGAACAAAAGTCGCCGCTAGCAGAAAACTTAGAGAACAAAAGTAAAGTCTTGGGAGTAATAAGTAAGAAATGAGCTTGGGGGTGGGAGAGTGAAAACTTATAACCCCAAAAATGTTGGGCCTTCTTGGGAAACATGAAAAGCCCACTAAGCCAAAGCACCAAGGGGAGAGTTGCGATGTTTCGAAAAATGAAAGGGCTCCACAAATCACTCAAGCCCACGACTCGGCCACCGGTCCGCCCAGCCGAGCTATCAAACAACCTGGCTAGTCAACCGAGCTACTGAGTACTTTCAAAATAGCCAACTCAGTGCCTCGGCCAACAACACTGATACTCCGAGCCGAGATGAGGAGGAACCGACCCTCGTATATGGAGAAAAATCCTTCCGAGGCGAAGTCACCGTCGGATCTCTCCAAAATTCGCGTCAGAATTCGATGGACGGTTCAGATCTTGCCACGGCCACAAAACGACAAGATAACATTTTCTCGTGATCTGAACCCCATCCTCGTGATTCGCACCATGATGAACGAACTAGATCCGGCCACGTGTACCTTCCGAACTGCCTGCCATCGGCCTGCTAAACCGAGCTACCGAACAGCTTGGTCGAGCAGCCGAGCCACTGGCCTCGGAAAAATGGCCCCAACAAGAAACGCCATCTTCAACATATCCAACTCAGCGCCTCGGCCAACAGCACTGTTATTCCGAGCCGAGATGACGAGGAACCGACCCTCGTATATGGAGAAAAATCCTTCCGAGGCCAAGTCACCGTCAGATCTCTCTAAAATTCGCGTCAGAATTCGATGGACGGTTCAGATCTTGCCACGGCCACAAAACGATAAGATAACGTTTTCTCGTGATCTGAACCCCATCCTCGTGATTCGCGCCATGATGAACGAACTAGATCCGGCCACGTGTACCTTCCGAACTGCCTGCCATCGGCCTGTTAAATCGAGCTACCGAACAGCTTAGTCGAGCAGCCGAGCCACTGGGCTCGAAAAAACGGTACAATCAAGAGACGCTACCTTCAAAATATCCAACTCAGCGCCTCGGTCAACAGCCCTGAGGCTCCGAGCCGAGATGACGAGGAACCGGCCCTCGTATATGGAGAAAAATTCTCCCGATGCAAAGTCACCGTCGGATCTCTCCAAAATTCGCGTCAGAATTCGATGGACGGTTCAGATCTCGCCACGCCTACAAAACGACAAGATAACATTTTCTCGTGATCTGAACCCCATCCTCAAGATGCGCGCCATGATGGACGGCCCAGATCTTGCCACGTCCACTAAACGACAAGATAGCGTTTTATGGGGATCCACGCTGAAATGGACGGCCCAGATGATGCCACGTACCTCGGATCCTCCGAGCCGAGGCACTGACCTTCCGAGCCGGAGCGCTGACTTTCCGAGCCGCGATGACGAGGAACCGACCCTCGTATATGGCGAAAAAACACGCCGACCCATATCAGCCGTTGGATCTTGTGAAAAAGCGCGCTCGTCATGATGGACGGCCTAGATCCTGCCACGTCCATTAAACGACAAGATAGCGTTTTATGGGGATCCACGCTGAAATGGACGGTCCAGATGATGCCACATACCTCGGAGGATCCGAGCTGAGGCACTGACCTTCCGAGCCGAAGCGCTGACCCTCCGAGCTGAGGAACCGAGGAGCCGACCCTCGTATACGGCAAAAAAGCCTGCCGAGGAGCAGGGACCGTCTGATCGTTCAGAAATTCGAGCTTCGTCCTGATCGATGGTCCAAATTCCGCCACGTCATAAATAAATATTTAAAAATCGATTTTTATTTATTTAAATCGTTTTATTTATTTAAAAATTGCGAAAAATTGCTAAAAATTCGGGAAAATTAGCTAAAAATTCTAGACAATAATTAAAAATTCGGGGGGATATTTTTGAGCCTCCGAACGAACAATTATTGTCTAGAATGTACTGTTAAGCCTCCCGAACAATTAGTTAACACATCGCAAAATTAAATAAATAGCCCGAAAAAATAGATAAAAACTCGATACGACTTCAGAACATCATATGGCTTCAAAAAGTTACCTTTCTACCCACTTCAAGATTCAAAATCACCCATTCGGACTCCGATACAACTCCGCTAGCCACTAATACAGTCAAACTACTCCTCAAAGACTGATCACCCTCAGCCTTTGGGAGTGGGGGGCTCGTGATGTGGCTAAAAATAAGGGTTTAAACGAGACCGTCCAAATTGGACACGAATCCTGAAGCCCAGGGGTAAAATAGTAATTTTACCTACGAATGGGTCTGAAGTGGGTACTGGGTCTCCTTCTCACAGACCCAATAACCCGCGAACGGACTCACCTCAACTGGGTGCGGTTTTCAATCCGCAACAAACCCAGTCCAGCGGGATAGGATTAGGGTTTCTGATTAATATTAATCAACGGCCCTGATTCATATCTATCCTTTCACTGGGGATTAGGGATTACATTCCTCATCTATACACAGGAATTACATGCCTAATCTGTTCCCTAAGACGCCTATAAATACCCCCCACCCATCTCCATTAAGAGGTAATCAATCTTTCTCCAGTTTTTGCGCTCTTTCATAATCTCTCTGATTACTGACTTGAGCATCGGAGGGTGCGTCGCCGGGAACAACCCCGGTGTCTTGCACTTTTTGCAGGTGTGCGGCGGGAGCGACGATCATGCCCGACGGAACAGGTATACAGGTTTACTATTCAGTTTCCCTAAGAATCCACAAATTCTATCTGTTTGCCCCCACACCAAAATTAGCGGCAACAAACAACAAATATATTTTATGAATAGTGTAATGACCAATTGTTGTATTATTTTTTTCACAACAATGGTTAGAACGAGGGGAATCGGAAGCCTTCCTGGTAGTGGTAGGGGCGAACCTACCATAGAAGTAAGTGTATTATTATTTTTCATTATGAATTTTGGATACAAAATATTTTATTTAAATATTAAAATTTGCTACTACGTTGGTGTAGGTTGGTGTGTCATCTTTGGGTGAACATCACAGCCCAGGAGCTTTTCATAAAGAAATAATCACTCTGTAAGACCGCCACAAATTCGAGGAAGTGTGGCGAGGGACGACGCGGAATTGTAACTTCTGTACGCACGATACTTTGAAGATGTACCCGCGTACCCATGACTACATTGTAGAAGCCGGTTTTACGGAGTTGGTTTGATGGGTAAGGTGAAACTAGAACGTGCACTTTCTTGCATTCCTTGTCGAGCAAGGGAGGCCAGAGACACGCAGTTTTCATCTATCTGTGAGGGAGATGACGGTGACCTTGCAAGATATCGCCATGATTTTCCGTCTTCCAATAGATGGGATGGCTGTGACGGAAAATATGCATTTCGATAAAATACAATTGTGTAATGAGCTCCTTGGTACAGGGTTTCATGAGGATGATGACGATAATACTGGAATTTTTGTCGGTCAATCAATCCGGCTGATATGGTTGACGGAAAATTTTGAGGGGACACTGACCAATGCTTTTGCGACTACGACGTGGAGTGCTACAGTTGGGCATACATTTTAACCGTGTTTGGAGGTGTTCTCTTGCCTAACTCCTCCGGAGATACCATCACGCTTATGTATCTACGATTGCTCGAGAGATACATTTTAGCTGGCAGGTATAGTTGGGGAAGTTGCACATTAGCCACTCTGTACAGGACATTGTGTGTAGTTGCTCTCGATGGAGTTGAGATGACCTGGCCGATGGTCTTGCTTCAGATTTGGGCATAAGTACGTATACACGTGGGACGTCCCCGTATTACGAGAGCCACGGAGGGTTGGGAGGCCCCTACACCCATCGTTGAGAGGCGACCACCTTTAGGTGTGTATTGGGCTGGTAGAAGAAGATACAAAGACAACCCTAAAGGTGTTCTAACGTACTATAGAGACGAGCTCGACCAACTCCGAGATGAATTGGTAATTTGAGAGCCGTATACCCTTGAGTGCGTAGAACGACTACCATCAGCATGTACGGCTAGTTCATAGTTGTGGTTGACGCTGGCATCACTCATCAAATTTGGTATAGTGGAGAATCATTGGCCGGATAGAGTCCTTCACCAATTTGGGTTCGAGCAGAATAATCCTACACGTTGACACTACAACCATGAGTTACACGCCATTAAAGGTACGAGGCGTATGCCAAATCATGATTGGGTGGATTTCCATTGTAGTTATGTAGGAAATTGGAATAAGCAAAGGTTTAAAATGGTGTTTGATAATGTGAAGCCATACGATGGCACTTACATTAGAACGTACATGTGTTGGTACCGGGGAATAACACATTTGTACATCTCTCCAAAGATGCAAATACCAGTTGGTGTGCAAGTACCGATTCCGGAGAGAGAGAAAGAGAACCACCACCGGCCTATTCTACGTCACAACCCATGTACCAACCGAAGGCATCTTCATATCGGTTGTTAGTAAGTGAAAAATGTTTGGAAATTGGAAATATTATTCGTAATTCACATTAATTGTTTTTAAATTTTGGAATTCATCTTGAAAAAATTCATTAACTTATTTTGAACTTTATTATAGATCGAGAATACATAGGATATGGCAAAGGAATGTGCACAGGTTCTTAAGATCAATGCCAGTGCGAACATGAAAGCTTTCGTTCAGAAGATGCTTACATTGTGTTGGGGTTCACTAGAAGAGGTCGGAGATGGTGAACAACTGGATCATTATTTAAATGTTAGCGTGCGATCATAGCACCGTAAGAGCGTTATTCATAGGCCATTTCACCTGGGGAGACAACGGTTAGAAATACCTCCACCACAAGAAGAAGAGCAACAAGAAGAGGACGAAGAAGAAGATCAAGAAGTGCGAGAAGCAGATACCGGCCCCTCACAAGTAACCCAAGTTGTGCGTACAAGGCGAAAACCTATTCGACAGAGGAAAGCGCCACAATACTACACACCGGGGTAGGTTGAGTGTAATTTGATTAGTGTTGTTCATGGAAGTTGGTGTTAATGTGTAAAATTAAAATGTGTACATGTTTATTTGTAAGTAAAGTTCACAATTTGTTGTTCTTATTGATGTGATACTTGCTACAAATTGGTGTCAGTGAGGCAAGGTTAATTGTGTGGATATTGTTGCATGTATGTGTATGCAAATGTAGTAGCTTATGTTGCTACTGATTCCTTTGGTAAATTTTTTTTTAATTAACCTTGGCCGTCGTTCGAGACAGTGACAAAGGTTGTTTTGATTTTTGTTGGTTTCTATTGCTGTTGATGTTAGTTTTGTTGTTAATTATACATGTTGTTTTCTTGCTCAAGTGTTGTTGTTTTGTTGAGCTGTTGATGGTATTGTGTATATATCTGTGGTTGAGATTGAAGTGTAATAGCTATAGCTGCTGTTTAAACTTGTAATTAATTTTTTTAATACTCAGGCCATTGTTTTCCAACAACGGCCTAGTTTCAATGAAAAAGTTGAAGACTTGAACACTCACTCTCTGTCTTGAAGAGCTGCTGTTGGGTATTTTTTAAAGATAACCTAGGCCATTGTTATGAAAAAATTGAGACGATATACACTTGCTCTCTGTCTTAGCCAAGCCATCAAAAGAAACAACTTATCAAAATCCAATTTTTTTTTATTACCTAGGCCGTTGTTTCCAACTTCGGCCTAGGTTATATTTACAAAATTGGATTTTGATGAGTTGCTCTCTGTCTTGGCCAATCCATAATGAGCAGCTCCTTTTCAAAATCCATTTTTTTTTATAACCTAGGCCGTTGTCTCCAACAACTGCCTAGGTTATATGAGAAAATTGGATTTTGACGAGTTGCTCTCTGTCTTGGCCAAGCCATAAGGAGCACTAGCTCTTCAAAATCAAAATATTTTTTTTAACCTAGGTCATTGTCTCTAACAACGGCATAGGTTATATGAGAAAGTTGGATTTTGATGAGTTGCACTCTGTTTTAGCCAAGCCATAAGGAGCAACAACTCATCAAATTCCTAATTTTGTAAATATAACCTAGGCCGTTGTTGGAGACAACGACCTAAGATGATATAAATTTTTTTTGGGTTTTTACAACTTTCTCTCCTATCTATACGAACAGAGGCTCCCGAACTCTATATCAAAGACATTCATATTCTTGTATATCGTCCCTATATTTTATTAATTTCCTTTTTTAGCAACCAAAACGACCAAAATATAATCGTTAGGTTAAATGGTTATATATTTTATAGAAAATAACTTAAACATTTTTTTTTTGTAAAAACAAAATGTATTCTCTATTTTACAATAAAATTTCATAAAATAATCATAACAACCTAGGGTATTGTTGGAAGAGCAAGTCAAGTGCAAACTTTTAAAAAAAAATTTTTTTGGGGAGATTGTGAGTATGAGTCAAGTGCAAACCTTAAACCTAACCCAATATATCCCTTACCCTAACCTAACCCCCCTCCCCCCCCCCCCCCCCCCCCCCCCCCCCCCACACACACACACACACAACCAATACCTCTCTAACTAGGGGTTTCAGTAGGGTTAGAGTTAGGGTAATGTTAGTTAACGAGGGTTAGGGTAAACTTAGTGGTAAGTCTACTTTTCATATTTTAGAACACTTTTAGAACATCTTACACATACCAATGACAACAAAATTACAAAAATAATTATTATTTTTTGTCCATGTCGAAAAAGAAAAACAACTAAAAACTATGCCTAGGTTGTTGTTGTAAACAACGCCCTAAGGAAAGGAGGGTTATGGTAGGGATAGTGTAGGGTAATGGAGGGTTTTTTTAATAATTTTTTTAAATTTTTTTAAATTTTTTTTATTTTATTTTGAAGAGTGTATTCGTTTTTGTGTAATAAAGTCTGGTGGTGAAGTCAACCCAGTTTTTTTTGCATTTATTTAAAATTTTAAATCTTGTGGCATCTTTGATTTCTAGGGTAAACACATCTATTGGCATCATATGTAACGTAAGAAACTGTCTTTTTTGGAACAATTGGAATTATTTCTCAATATTCTATATTCTATTCTTTTGATCCATATTCTATTCCCAACGATTATCGTTCTCTATTGAAATAATCGATTCGAACAAGTTCCTATGTATTATCTAATAGAATCAATTGTTTGTACAAACATTATCCTTAACCCTACCCTAAACCTACCATAACCCTACACTAACCCTACCCAAACCCTCATTTACTTAGGTCGTCGTTGAAAACAACGGCCTAAGAATAATTTAAATTTTATTTATTTATTTATTTATTTTTATATCGACATGGACAAAAAACTAGAGAATATTTTTGTAATTTCATAATTTTCTTGTGATTGATATGTGTAAGATGTTCTAAAAGTATTCTAAAATATGAATAGTAGACTTACCACTAAGCTTAGCATAACCCTACCCTAACCCTTGTTAACACTAACCTTAACCTAACCCTAACCCTACCCAAACCCCTGGTTGGAGGATTATAGGTTAGGGGGGGTATGGTTATGGGTTAGGTGTTAAGCTGAACAGGAATACACTATAAAGAAGAAATTAGATATCAGGGGTAAAAAAAAGAATATTTTGTTTTTACAAAAAAAAAAGATTAAGTTATTTTCTATTAAATATTTAAGCATTTGACCTTAACGATTATATACTGTTCATTTAGGTAGCTAAAAAAGGAAATTAATAAATTATAGAGTCGATATACAAACATATGAATGTCTTTGGCGTAAAGTTTGAGAGCCTCTGTTCGTACAGATAGGAGAAAAAGTTGTAAAATACCAAAAAAAAAAATTTGCACATCTTAGGCCGCAGTTTGAAATATCGGCCTAGGTTGTTATGATTATTGTTGTTGCTGTGGACTTGCACTCTTTTGACAGAGAGCAACTCATCAAATTCCAATTTTCTGATATAACCTAAACCGTTATTGGAGACAGCGGCCTAGGTTGTTAAAAACATGGATTTTGATGACTTGTAGTTCCTTTATGGCTTGGCCAAGACAGAGAGCAACTCATCAAAATTCAATTTTCTCATAGAACCTATTAGGTTATAAAAAAAAATTGTATTTTGAAGAGTTGCTGCTCCTTATGGCTTGGCCAAGACATAGAGCAACTCATCAAAATCCAAATTTCTCATATAACCTAGACCGTTGTTGTTATAATAAAAAAAATTAGATTTTGAAGAGCTGCTGCCCCTTATGGCTTGGCCAAGACAGAAAGCAACTCATCAAAATCCAAATTTCTCATATAGACAATGGCCTAGGTTATAATAAAAAAATTTGAATTTTGAAGAGCTGCTGCTCCTTATGGCTTGGCCAAGACAGAGAGCAACTCATCAAAATTTAATTTTCAGATTTAACCTAGGCCGTTGTTGGAGACAACGGGCTAGGTTATAATAAAAATTTTGGATTTTGAAGAGCTGATGCTTCTTATGGCTTGGCCACGACAAAAAACAACTCATCAAAATCCAATTTTCTAATATAACCTAGGCCGTTGTTGGAGACAACGATCTAGGTTATAAAAAAAATTGATTTTGAAGAGCTGCTGCTCCTTATGGCTTGGCCAAGACAGAGAGCAACTCATCAAAATCCAAAATTTTCATATAACCTAGGCCGTTGAAGACCTAGGTTATAATAATATTTTTTGATTTTGAGGAGTTGCTGCTCCTTAGGGCTTGGCCAAGATAGAGAGCAAGTGTTCAAGTCTTCAGTTTTATAATATTACTTAGGTCGTTGTTGGAAACAGCGACCTAAGTATAAATTTAAAAAATATATATACACAAGTGTAAACAACATCTACAGCTGCTACACTTCAGTATATCTCACTCTAATAATATCACTCTAACAAACTAACATTAACAGCAAAATAAGTATCAATTACAACAAACAAAATAAATACGAAGAAAATTTACATTCATCCATTCAAATTCATAAAGTATTACATCAACAAATATTACATCAAAATCTAACATTCTCAAAGTTTACATCAACAAAATTACACAACGCTTCGTCAAATCTCTCGTTGGAACTCTATTCTTCAGATGGATTCACTTCTTGCGGATTGGTTAATCTGAATTAAATGGCAAGTTTTAGTTAGTAACAAATTTATTTACCACAAATCAAAAATAATGTATTTATATTAATGATAACCAAATCATAAAAAGTATTACTCCTCAAATAAGGTTGGACAATTTCTTGAATTATGATCCATTTGCACAATGCCGCATGTTCTGCATCATCTCGGTTTTTTTATTGTGAAGTTGCTCTCTTATCAGCCTCAATCTCTTGGCGTGAGGCCTTCCCTTTGTAATGCATTGTTGTGGGTCCATCACGCGTGCAGGTACATGTCCATTACCTTCATCATGAGGTTGTGCACTACCATGCAGTTGTGCACTATCATGCGGTTGTGAGGCCTCTTCGGATGTTCACCAAATCTGGGTTGTAGCAGAGAGATGCCATCAATGATCTTCACCAAATTCTCGAGCGTGTATTTGTAACTTTCATTGGAGGAACAACCAAGATCGACAATCTGTTTTGCGTGGTAGCTCAATTCACAATATCGAAAAAGAAAAATTCTCGCTATTGCCTTCGGTTGGAACAGATGTATAGCTTATTCTCATCACATCCCGGGTCCATCTTTTTTTAATATATACATTTGGAAGAGAAGTGTGATGGCTAAACTGAAGAACCATTAAAATATACTTGCACGGAATGCCAACGAAGTCGAATAATTGACAAGAACATGTAATAATTGTATGGAGTTTGCATAATTGAAGAAGGCAACCGGTTCTGATTCTCCACAAAGTATTACATGGAAGGTTGAACTATCCGATGTCTCAAGATCAGCAACGAATGTCACATTATACATGAACTTTTTGTAACTTCATCTTAGAATTTGTAAAAAAAAAAAATCGAAGTGTATGATCGTGCCATTTATTGCTCCAAAGGCCATGGGCTCTTCAATTCGATCGCTTCTCACGGTTATGATGATTTTCTTTCATTTCATCGTATCTTTTCCTTCCCAAAAAATGATCAAAGATGATGGAAAATTCATGCAAGGAGTATTTCTTTTCTGTATGATGCTTCAGGGCACCTGTTGGCTACTCAACAAACTAGCCCAAAATGAATCTTTTGCATAGATGGGTGCCCATTTTTCACGGATATCAAATTGATCGTTCAACCATTTGTTATTTTCTAATCCGTATTGCGAAATCAATAAATTTTATTTTTCTACAAAATCATGTACATATTTAGAATCATAGATGACAGTCTTCAATGATTCCCTAAACTTTTCGACATCGTCCGACATACGCACTTCCTGTAGTAACTTATCCAACATGTGCCTAATGCAATACAAATGCCGACTCTGGGGGAAAACTTTTTTCACTGCGGCGGCGATCCCACGGTCTTGATCGGTCACGATGCCGGATGGAGCACGATTCATTACTCCTAACCACTTTTCGAAGGACCATTCAAACGAAGAGGCCGTCTCGTTTGGAATGAACCCGCCTCCTAAGAAAGTCGATTGCTAGTGTTGATTGACTCTAACAAAAGGAACATATAACATTCCATACCAGTTCGTATTATATGTGGCATCAAAGCAAAGTACATTGCCAAATTCTTCATAATTTATCCTAGAAATACCATCAACCCAAATACAATGGGATAACCGACCTTCGGTGTCTACTTGAATGTTATAAAAAAAATGAAGGATCTGTCTGTTTCTACGATTCGAAAAAATCGATTAGCATATTCCCGTCGTGTCCTTTCAATGCTTCTTGCGAGTCTCTAAGTAAATTTCTAGAATCCTTTTCGGTGAATCCTATTTGATCGTGACCACCACTAGCACTTTCAAGAAGAGCATTTGTCGATATGTCTGGATATTAAATTGATCTATTAGTCTTTTATCCGTATTTGACACATAACGGTTTCGAGGGAAAAGATATCTTTTACCGGGTCAGGGAAATTCGTCATTGTGTGCTTCATGAAATGAATACAACAGCCACGTATTACTTGCTTCGTTCAATTTTACACGAACTAAAGCCTTGCAACCTGTTCTAGAGGTTATTCCTCGTCTACGATTACTATGTTGACTCGGTAACGACACAGCTTTATTACACAAATATGACTTATCTACTTCCACTCCTCCCGTTAATTTATTCTCACCCTGACATATTGCAAAACTCCCACATCGAGCATATGATGTATAAAATTTTTTGGCCGCAACTAAAGTTGAATACGTCCTACCTAACTTTGTTTTTAGGTGCTCTTCGACTAACGGCATGGAATCAACGATTTATTCTACCCCCAAAAAATTATCACCGACAACCAAACTTTCCATATCATTGTTCATCTAAAAATAAAAGAATTTTTTTTATTAATACACACATCATATATAAAACAATTTGTTTACAAAAAATTGGCATATATATATATATGAAACAAAATACGTGAGAAAACAACAAAAATGACGTTAAAAAATACGAAACTTTGCGATTAGGTCGGGCTTGCCGTACACAAGCCAACACAATTTGTAGAAGTGAGTTCCGACTCACGGTTTGCAAGATACGGCCATGTATCGCTTTCACTCTTGAAAAAAGAGTGGAATGCGATATACGGACGCATATATCAAATCGTAGGTGAGAACTCCCAACTACAAGTTGCTTTGGCTTGTGAGTGGCGAGACCGACCTACTCGCAAAATTTCGTATTTTTGAGTGGGTTCTCTATTTAAAACTTGCTTAAAACATAACAAAATATGTGAGAAATCCACACAAACGATGTTAAAAAAAGAAACTTTGCGATTGGGTCGGGCTCCCCGCACACAAGCCAACGCAACTTGTAGAAACGAGTTCCGACCCACAGTTTGCAAGATACGGCCGTGTATCGCTTTCACTCTTGAAAATTGCCAAGAATGCGATACACGGACGCATATAGCAAACCGTGGGTGAGAATTCACAAATACAGGTTGCTTTGGCTTGTGTTTGGTGACCCCGACCTACTCACAAAATTTCGTATTTTTTGATGTCGTTTATGCGGTTTCCTAGAGAAAAGTCACTCGATAAAAATTCAAAGTATAATTGTTGTTATTGTTTGATATAGGTAGAAAACCGCACAAATGAGATCAAAAAATTTTGAAACTTTGCGAGTAGGTCGGACGCGTCACGCATGAGCCAACACACCTTGTTGAAGTGAGTTTCGACTCACGGTTTGTAATATACGGCAATGTATCGCTTTCACTTACGAAAAAAAGTCGAAAGCGATACATGGCCGTATATCGCAAACCGTGAACCCAAACACACTTCTAAAAGTTGCGTTGGCTTGTGCATGGTGAATCTGACGTACTCGCAAAATTACAGAATTTTTGGATCTCGTTCGTGCGCTATTACTAATAACGAACAGCAACTAATACTACATCCACATCGACAATAATAACTACACACAATACACATTGTGAAACTAACCTATAATTTGCTACGCATAATATACAAATTGTACACTCAAACATTGAATAATTTTTTTTAATCAATTAACATAGCTAGATCTACTAAAGTAGAAAAAAAGTTAATACCTTTCATAATATGGGTTTTCGGAGAGGAGATAGAGGAGGTGCTTGCGCGCTGCTGTAGACAAAGGAAGGGGAGTAGGGTTTGGCTAATTTATTTAGGATTAGGGTTTTAGGGTTTGGGAGATTTCGTATGGGTTTGGGTTTTTTTGGATTTGGGATCTTCAAAAAAGAGGGCAAGAGTGTGAAAGAGGGAGAGATTGAGTGAGAAGCAACGAGCGAGAGAGAGCTAGGATTTTCAGATTGGGTTTGGGAACGATCGAGAGAGAGAGAGCTAGGGTTTTGGAGTGGGTATAGCGATCTCGAGAGAGAGAGAGATGGCAGCGAAGTGAGCGAGAGAGAGAGATGAGTATGTACCAAGTGTTTGGAAAAACACTTGTACTTACCTAGGCCGTTGTTGGGAACAACGACCTAAGTTGATTTTTTTTTTTTGAACAACCTAGGCCATTGTTCCCAACAACAGCCTAGGTATTTTTTTCGCAAAAAAAAATACTGCACGCCAAATAACGCTAAGTCTGAAGCGTTATTTGGCGTGAACTACCCAAAATACCCCTCCGCCACTTAGGAGCTCCGCTTAAGATCACAGCGGAAGCGATCTAAGCCGTTGATCACGATCAAGAGCGATCAAACAGCTCAGATCACTGTGCTCACACCCGTTTTCATTTGGACTCGTTTTCAATTGAACATTACCATATATATATATATATATATATATATATATATATATATATATATATATATATATATATATATATATGAAATTTACCGTGCACGAAGTGCACGTGACTTGGTATATGATATCTTGTGGAGAATCATAGAAGCAATCAGTACATTTATGGATTCTAAGTCCTGCAAATATTGAATGAGGAATATACAGTAAATTTTCATTATTAAAAATAGTAGTTTTGAGAAAATACAAAATGACTTAAAAATAATCTGTCTCAACAAAATTAATGTTAAATGTAAAATTCTTGAAAAGAATTATATGAAAAAAACAATGCAAATCCTGGACTTTTATTTTTGTATTTTTAGCTGGTCAATCATCCTTTTAGACTTTATTTTTTTTGTTGAAATTAAAACAACTTATGGCTTCTTCTTCATCCTTTCTTATGTTGCATATGGTAAAAAAATTACATATCTGACGTCTTCTGATTTGATAAAAAAGGTGTCATCTCCAATGCATTTCTTGATCTATCTATTGAAATTCTCCAATAATTTGTTCCCACAGATAAAATTAAGCTATTAGCTATTAATTATTTTTAACCTTTTGGGAATCACATGTTAGTTGTGATCATTTATTTTTTGTAAGTGGATCTATTATAGGAAGTTGCCAAGAAAATTTCACATGTGCAGTAGTATTCTATCATTTCTTATATCGATAGATTTTAATGACGATATAGAAGGTGTATGACTTCCTTAACTTTGTCAGTGCCTTTTCATTTAGTAAGCATACTATCCAATATAAAATTATGCTAGTTATTCATATATATCATATCATAAATAATTCAAAAAGTAACAAAAATCCTAGTTTAATTCTTTCGGTAAATAATTGCACAATGATTTAGAATAGACTGGCATTGATTTGTGTACCACCCTGAAAGATATAAGGGATGGTAAGAATTGAAATAAATGCAATGCCCCGTAAATACCACATGAACCATGGATTGGATGGACTCTTAGATCAAGTTACATTTGTCATTTATTCATTTTATTTCTCTCCACAGTATACTTTGAATGCTCCCTTGAACATGAGAGAGATTTTGCTGTTAGTAGAGTTGTCATTATCTTTTTTAAATATGCATATAAGTAGGTTTGACTGTTTGAGTTATAAATGGAACCGGATGGTCCAATTGGATCATCTTTTAACTCAAGAAAAAGTTGGGAAGGGGTGTAGCGAAAGTTGTTCTTGTTAAAGACAGACGTACGGGTGATTCAAAAGAAAGAGGCGTCTCGTACTCAACACCTCCACCACCGAGTTAATGGCATGCGTCATAATGTCGCCCATGCAATCTGATAGCATGACGATGCCACTATGATACAAAGAATGGCGACGACGGGAGCGTTTCTTATTGTTAATGTTAATTTTCTCTCCAAATCACAAATCTTAACAATTGTTTAAGAAGCCTAATCACCTTTGTTATCCACATTGATGATAGTGGAACAGTGTAGGCCCCAACCATATATGTCCTAATTAACTACGTAAGCACCTTTTGTTAACCATCCGTGCGAGTTTGTGTCACTCCCTCTTCAACCACTAGGGTAATTATAATTAACAAATATTAATGCAAAAGTTCATTGATTAGGGAGGGCCCTCATTTGACTATTTAAGTTTTGGGATATCCTCATACAGGTCGTTAACAAATTTAATTTCTAAATTAGTCCCTAGATCAATTTTCGAAAGCAATTTGAGAACTAAATGCAAAATTATAAAAATTATGATATATTTAGCTAGTTTTGGTTGGGGGGGGGGGGGGGGGGGGGTAATCTTAAGCAGAATAATTTACAAGAGAATAAAAACATAAGTATATAAAGATTGCTTTGAGACATTGAACCCTTTATTTATAATTTTGCTCGAAGGTAGGTTGAATAGGTCAGTATTTTACTAATTTTATGATATTGTAATTGAGACTCTGACTAATTATTGCACTATTTCTGTTGCATGACAGTGGAACAAATCTATCCATTAAACAGTTGTGGGCCTTGTGGTCAATCTGATTGATTGTAGGGAAAGTGGCTAAATGAATTGGAGATTGGGAGGGACCCTAGGATGTTGGGCTATATATATATATATATATATATATAGAGTTAGTCTATTAAGAGATGGAGAGCTGGGCTCCTTATCTGAGCTGGGAGCGATCAGCCGGAGAGATCAAACTTGATGGAGATCGGACGGCTGATCTCTCTTCCGCTCTATCTTCAGATTTTAAGAGGGGTAAAAGGGGAATACCCCTTATCTCACAGCCTTATCTCTTCTCTCCCTTCGATTCGTTATCGAAGAAGCCTTATCTCTTCTCTCCCGCTCTCCCGCTCTCTCTCTCGTTCCAAACCCTAATCTGAGCTCTGAGCTCCCGCTCTCGAAGCTGCTTGGAATCCTCTCTTTGGATTCCTCTCTTCTCTTCCTCACCCGATCTGAAACCCTAATCACGGCAACTTCGAAACCCTAATCGAAGGATCCTTTCGAAACCCTAATCGCCACCTTCCTCTTCGAAACCCTAATCGCCACCTTCTTCACTCAGATAAGTGACAAACCCTACCCCTACCATGAATCCAGTATACACCTTCGATTCCTTATCGACTAAGCCTTCCTCTCTTCTCTCTTCTCTCCCGCTTTCTCTCGTTCCAAACCCTAATCGCTCCCAGCTCGGCTGAGCTTTCCTCCGCCTTTCTCTTCAGATTTTGAGAGGGTTAAAAGGGGTATACCCCTTATCTCACAGCAGATCGCGTAAACCACTTGGATTCCTTATCGATTAAAGCATTGATTGGAGTGGTGCTTTGCTTTGAATGTCTCATCGATCGGAGGTGGAAGTGATTAGCCATCTGATCTCTCATATTCCGGAGGGAAGTATTTGACTCTCATAAATACTTTAATGATATCTGTTTAATTTCTTGCATTTTCTTTCGGTTTTGTTCGTAGGCAATGATGAGAATGATTTGGATATTAGTTGGTCAAATAATTTTGGGGCATTCAAATTATGATTTCGAAGAGATTTTTGATTGTGTACCATGATATTTATTCAAAGTTGAGTACACACCTTTGAGCGGGAGAGAAGAGATGAAGGCTTGAAAGTACCAATTTTTGAGTTTTAACAATAGCTCAATTCACAAAAATTTTGGGCACCAATGACTCACAATGGTTTAGGCAGTGATGCAAAACACTTTATGATCTGAATAATTATTTCAATCCTGTTTTAAGTATTCATGATTATTTATCTATCATATTCTAGTTGGCGTGGCAGTCCAATGCAGCCCTACTTATGATGACTGTTTTCTGAGCCTATAATAACCCCCCCTGTCCCGATAAGGCACTCAGTTCCCCAACTCTTAATAGACTTACTCTATATTTGATCTGCATAGTTGATGATAAGCTCCAACCAACACAGACAGAACATGAAGTATCATTTTTTTCCAGCCCAGAACAAACACAGATAGATCATGAAGTATACAAAAACAAACTGTATATTAGGCAGTGATGCTAAACACTTTATGATCTGAATACTTATTTCAATTTGTTGTATTTATTCTTGATTATATATCTATCATATCCTAGTTGGCGCGGCACCCCAAGTGCAGCCTTTGTTATGGATAGTCTGTTCTGAGCCTATTTGTTATGGACAGACAGAGCATGAAGTATGCAAAATTTGTAATGCTCCAATCAACAGAAAACTAGATTATCTAGTAACTGACGTTGGATGTGTATGCGTTGGGTACTCATCTAAGCCTTTTGGTTTTTGAGTCTCTCAAATGCTATGGTTGGTGTAGGCCGTGATGCAAAACAGAACATGATCTGAATATTTACTTCAGGATTGTTGTATTTGTTCTTGATTGTATATCTATCATATCATAGTTGGCGTGGCACCCCAATGCAGCCCTTGGTATGAATAGTCTGTTCTGAGCCTACTAGTATTATTTCAACCACAATTATAGTTTCTGTTGTTCAGTATGAGCATAACAAATTTTGCATTCTACATGCTCTGTCTGTGTTTGTTCCCAACTGACAGATTTTGCTTGCTTCATGATATATCTG
This sequence comes from Hemerocallis citrina, assembly GCA_017893485.1. Lineage (NCBI taxonomy): Eukaryota > Viridiplantae > Streptophyta > Magnoliopsida > Asparagales > Asphodelaceae > Hemerocallis > Hemerocallis citrina. The sequence goes on along the minus strand of CM030359.1, from coordinate 333,841,224 downwards.
TGTCTGTACTGGGCTGATAAAATCTTTAAACAACATGCTCTATACATCATAAGGTGTTTGTGCTTGTTCTTGGCTGTTTGAAATTTGTATGCTTCATGCTCAATCTGTGTTTTCTCTGGTCTGGAGGGAAAAATGAGACTTCATGTTCAGTCTGTGTTGTTTATGAGCATTTGAAATTTTGAAGCAAGCATGGTCTGCCAGTGCTTGTTCTTGGCTGTTTCAAAATTGAATACTTCATGCTCAATCTGTGTTTGCTCTGGTCTGGAGGAAAAAATGAGAGTTTGTGTTCTGTCTGTGTGGTTTAGGAGCTTTACAAATTTTGCATACTTCATGGTCTGCCTGTGCTTGTTCTTGGCTGATTGAAATTTGTATGCTTCATGTTAAATACTGTGTTTGCTCTGGGCTGGAGGGGAAAATGAGACTTCATGTTCAATCTGTGTTGTTTATGAGCTTCACAAATTTTGCTCAATTCATGGTCTGCCTGTGCTTGTTCTTGGCTGTTTAAAATTTTTACACTTCATATGCTCCATCTGTGTCTGCTCTGGTCAGGGGGTAAAAGTGAGAGTTGAAGCTCTATTTGTGTTGTTTATGAGCATTACAAATTTTGTAAAGTACATGCTCTGTTTGTCTTAGCTCTAAGCTTACAAATTTTGTCATTCTTCATGATTTGTTGGTGTTGGTTTTGATCGAGGAGGAATATTTAACACTACATGAATTTTGAACTTCAGGTTCAAACGGTGTTTTCCTGAGCCTACATTATTTATTTGAAATTTTGCTATCTTTTGGAATCGACTATCTGTTATCTGTTTGTCTTCATCTTTTCCATGTTCACTAATTTCAGATTGCTTTGGATTTCAGGTATAATTCAGCCTGAAGTGCATTTTGGAGTGATTGAATACTGCAGTACGGCCAAATTATATATTCGGAGCAAATTTTGTAAATTTTGTCATCTACAGAAAGTTGTTAATAAATGTACTATGCTGTAAATGGCCATATTTCTTATGCTGTAGAAAATTTGTGAACACTCACTTTGCAATTCTAAGGTTGATCCAATATCTTGCAAATAATCTGTTCGTTATTGTCTTAATTTAATGATTCAAATTATGTGTTTTTTTGGGTGTATTACGCAGTATGGCTTGTCCACCTGATTTTCATGCTCAAAGCTTCAAGTAACCAAGTAAACAAAATAAGATAAACTGAGAAGCAACACAGACAGAACATGATGTATGCAGAATTTGTAAAACTCACAAACAACACAGGTGGAGCCTGAAGTATACAAATTTCAAACAACCAAGAACAAGCACAGGCAGAACATGAATGGAGCAAAATTTGTACTGTCTCATAAACAACACAGACTGAACATGAAGCCTCATTTAATACTCCAGACCAGAGCAAACACAGATTGAGCATGAAGTGTACAAATAGCCAAGAACAAGCACAGGCAGACCATGAAGTATGCAAAATTTGTAAAGCTCATAAACAACACAGACTGAACATGAAGTCTCATTTTCCCCTCCAGACCAGAGCAAACACAGATTCAGCATGAAGCATACAAATTTCAAACGGCCAAGAACAAGCACAGGCAGAACACTAAGTATGCAAAATTTGTAAGGCTCATAAACAACACAGATTGAACATCAAGTCTCATTTTCCCCTCCAGACCAGAGCAAACACAGTATTTAACATGAAGCATACAAATTTCAATCAGCCAAGAACAAGCACACGCAGACTATGAAGTATGCAAAATTTGTAAAGCTCCTAAACAACACAGATTGAACATGAAGTCTCATTTTCCCCTCCAGACCAGAGCAAACACAGAATGAGCATGAAGCATACAAATTTCAAACGGCCAAGACCATGAATTGGCAGACCATGAAGTATGCAAAATTTGTAAAGCTCATAAACAACACAGATTGAACATGAAGTCTCATTTTCCCCTCCAGACCAGAGCAAACACAGATTGAGCATGAAGCATACAAATTTCAAACGGCCAAGAACAAGCACAGGCAGAACATTAAGTATGCAAAATTTGTAAGGCTCATAAACAACACAGATTGAACATCAAGTCTCATTTTTCCCTCCAGACCAGAGCAAACACAGTATTTAACATGAAGCATACAAATTTCAATCAGCCAAGAACAAGCACAGGCAGAACATTAAGTATGCAAAATTTGTAAAGCTCATAAACAACACAGACAGAACATGAAATCTCATTTTTTTCTCCAGACCGGAACAAACACAGATTAAACATTAAGTATTAAATTTTGAAACAGCCAAGAACACGCACAGGAAGACCATGAAGTATGTTGAAATTTGTGAAGCTCATAAACAACACAGATTGAACATGAAGTCTCATTTTTCCCTCCAGCCCATAGCAAACACAGTATTTAACATGAAGCATACATTTTCATAATGTGTTCGGCGCTGACGATCTCCTCGTTCTTTCTCTTCGATTCCTGCACCAAAATATTCATCAAATAGAAGAAAATTCAAGTACGTATGACACACGTTCATGGTTAAAAATTGTAGGCTCAGAAATAGTGCAAAAAAAAATACATTATCTCATTCACTTGGATTTTAAAAATTCAAGGCGGCTCAGAAAAACAACAATTACCACTTTAATATCTCGTAAAAACTTACACGGTTGCATTGTTAAAGGAAAACATCTCCTGAAAAAGCATTCAGCTTCTGATCTCTTAATAGACTTATCGGAGCTGGAGAAGATCAACCGTCTGATCAAAGTTGATCACGATCGGACGGCTGAGCTAGACTCTGCCTTTCGGGTCAGATTTTAAGAGGGTTAAAATGGGTTAACCCCTTATCTCAAATCAGATAGCGTATACCACTTCGATTCCTTATAAATTAACCCTTCCTCTCTTCTCGGGTCAAAACAAAACCAAAATAAACATGAGGTTGAGCATACATCAAAATAATCAAGAAACATGAAATCATGCATAAAATCTTCATCACTGCCGCATTGAAGTTAAATCAAATTGCATATAGAGTCAAATTTGGAATTTTGAATTTGACACTAGGGCCGCTTTATTAAGGCACACCGGCTAGTGTTCAGGAACAAAATTCAAGTTGCATATGCTTTTCATCATTGCCTACTAAATAGAGAATATATGAACTTCAAATTATAAATTTTTTACCGACTTGGGCATCATTATTTTTCTGAGAATGATTTACCTGCAAACAAACAAAACAAGTAGGTTAAGTTAATAATTGCGTTAGAATGTAATAAACTAATATAACGGCAGTTATATATGACACTTACCTTGCAAAAGACACAGAGATCAGTCAACAAAGTTCATGCTATATTCGGAGGATCCTCTATTATAGGTTGCATTGTTGGGACTGTAGTAGAAGCTTGTGACTCATTTATAGTAGAGCTACATGTTTAATGTTCACAAAACGAAATTAAAATTATACTAAGTACACAAATGCAAAAAAATTTAAACTTTGTATTTAATTACTTACCTTTGCTTTGAAGGACAAGTACGACTGTCATGATTAACCATTTTATTGCACAAGCGACACTTTCTCAATGGCTTCGCAGCCATCTCCAATGCTTTCTCCCTACCCCCTTTGATGCGCTTCCCACTACCCTTGGTTTTTGCAATATCGGGAACTTGAATATGGACTGTTCTAGGTAGTGAACTAGTTGTTGGTTGTTGTGATTCGTGGGGCATATCTTGTTGCAATTCTGCAACAACACCAACTAGTAATGTTTTCGCCTTTTGGCGCATCTCCTTTGATGAGCGAGCAATCCTCATCACTTTGTTGAATTCATTGGACAATTCGACCATGTCCAAATCTTGTGGACTACCGTAACTACCGATTATTTCAGCACCAGCATCATCATATACAATTTCGGTAGTTACAGAGACGGTCCACCTCTTCAAAATATAACATTGAGGCAGGGAATCAACAAACTCATTCCTCAATACCACGAGGATGTGTCTACAAGGAATGCCCTCAACTTCAAATTTACTACATGTGCAAGTCCCAGCAATATCCATCCCCTTGTAAACTACATCTCTTGTTTTATCATGCTGTACAGACTTGGCCATTCTCCTGACAATATAGTGTCGCACACTACCATCGTCAGCTTTCATTAAAGATGCGTAATTCAAGCTTTCAACTAGTTCAGCCTGAAATATATGAAATTTGGACCGGGTGTACTGTTCAGACATTTGGGACTCAATTTCAAAACCTGTTTGCAGCTTTGGTTTGGTATGCAGAGTGGTGTAGTCAGCTGCTAACTGATTCTGTCTTTGTTTCCTTATTGCCCTTTCAAATCTGGTCAGAAATTCATGCAGAGAATTTTTACTGCTAACATACTTATCAACAAAAGCATTCATGCTTTCTGATCTCTGAGTTGTGCGAATACCAGCAGTAAAAATATGCTTGGCATAAGCCGGTATCCACTTCTCACGAAGCGAATAAATGTCAGAAAGCCAAGGACAACATGTTATTGGGATATGTATCAAGTACTAATAAAAAAGAAGAAAAAAGTCCAAACATAAGAATAATTTATCAAAACAAGTAATACCTGCAATTTGCACGTTAGCGTGCATTACGTCATTCCATCTCATCTCAAACTCTTCTGGGGTCTCAGATTCCCAGATGCAGCTGTGGAATGGAATGCTAAAATCACTATTCAAACCCGGGCCACCAAGCTTATCGGGAAGCTTTTTAAGAATGTGCCACATGCAAAGCCTGTGGCTCGAATCAGGAAAACAGATCCGAATTGCATTATCCATTGCAGGATCTTGGTCCGTGATGATCACTTTTGGTGGAGACCCACCCATTATTTCACCCCATTTTTCAAACAACCAAACAAAAGAATCGGTGGTCTCCTTATTTACAAACGCCGCACCAAAATTTACAGATTGCCCATGATGATTAACTCTGGTGAACGGCGCAAAAACCAACTTGTATTCGTTGGTATCATATGTGGTGTCAAAAATTAGCACGTCACCAAAATGTTTGAAAGCCTTCCTGGCAATAGCATCAACCCATAATACATGAGTTAATTTGTTGTCTTCATCAACCTTGTAATGAAAACTGAATGAAGGATTCATCTCTTTTTCCTCTTGGAAGTGCTCCAACAATATATCGACATCATAAGGTCTCATACCATCCCTCTCTCTTTGCAAGGAATTTCTAATATCTTTTTCAGTACAATTAATATTACTGAAACCTTCATTTTCTATTTCCATGAAGGACATAAACTCTGAAGTTCGTATATTAGCCTCTTTGAAAGTACTGAGTAAGCTTTTTTGCGCTTCAGATACATTTCTATTCTGTCTTAGAAATTGTTGCTTTCGAGGCGTGACACAAATATGACTGTGCTCCTCAACAAACCTACGGATTGACCATCTCCCGTCAACATCCCTTTGGATTCGTATTTGAGCCATACAGTCTTCTTTCGTTATTGCCCGTTTCCTTCTCTTGATCAAAATTGAAGAAGATTCTTCATTATCACCGGTTGTATCAACCGGCTTGCCTTGTTTTGAACAAACAAACTGTTGTGAATATCTATCCTTTGTGGTAGGATCAACCATCGTTGCAGACTTTCGTACGGAAAAGCCGCATAATTTTGCATATGTTTTGTAAAATTCAAATCCATCTTCTAAGGTTGCAAATACTAAACCAACAAGTGGTTTAGATGCATCATCAACATCCCTCCAACTGGACTGAACATCCTGGCTTAGTAATTCCTCATTTTCAATCTCCATCCTTCATAGGAGAATGAGACAACAAAAATTAAAAATAAATAAACTCTCTAATCTTTAACTGTCAAATAGAAAAATTGTGGCCCCAAAAAAGGTAACAAAAAAAACTACGTCTTAACACAATCTACTCTATTCACCAAACCCTAAAGGACCTTTTCTGGAAATGATCACAACCACCTTAGTGGTATTGTATCTCACACCCGGTGTTCGAGCTTAAAAAAAAATCGACTATAGTCTCCCCTGTATTTGGCTATCCGTTCAAGGAGATGATGATGGTAAAGGGTATTTTGCTGATGAAGAGGAATCGGCCGAATACTGAGCGCGTCGTGCTGTAACTACGGTAACAAGAAGATCATTGATGACTCATGAACTATTCTGTTCATGACTACTAATAATCACTTATCTCATAATAATAATAATAATAATAATAATAATAATAATAATACTAAACTAAAGAAACAGTAAAAGAAAAATTACATGGAAGAAAATTTACAGGGAATAATAATAATAATACTACTACTAATAATCACTTATATGCATGTGTTAATCACTTATATGCATGTGTCAAGTCCTGTTAGCAGTGATTGAAGCAAGTCTCGAACTAAACAAAAAACTAGACTAAATATTACATGGATTTTGTGTGCTTATATGCATGTGTCATGTCCACATATAAAAATTCCATATACCAGTACGAATATTATTTGCTAATCTAAATGTACTAGTCCGAATACTAGTGCGAATATTAACATAGCATAATTTAAGCTCGAAGAATATAACAACAACCTAGAAGCATCTATGAAGGAAATAAAATTTCAATTCAAGGTGAGAAATTTAAACCCTTGTCGCAGTATCGGTATTCCGTCAGGATCAAGAGAACGAACTCTCAAGTGCAATGTTAAGGTGCAGCTCACGGCAATCGAACAAAACGATCTGTGGATGAGCGAAGCACAAATCGAAGAGAAGATGATCGAAGCACAGGTACTGCGATCGGTCGCACAGGGGTAGGGTTTGTCACGGGTGAGTGAAGAAAGATAGCGGGAGAGGAGCGAAGGTTGCGATTAGGGTTTCGAAGAGGATGAGCGAAGCACAAATCGAAGATAAGAGGATCGAAGCACAGGTACTGCAAGTGGTTGCAGTAGTAGGGTTTGTCACGGGTTAGTCGATAAGAAAGATAGCCGGAGAGGAGCGAAGCACAGGCGATTAGGGTTTCGAAAGGATCCTTCGATTAGGGTTTCGAAGTTGCCGTGATTAGGGTTTCAGATCGGGTGAGGAAGAGAAGAGAGGAATCCAAAGAGAGGATTCCAAGCAGCTTCGAGAGCGGGAGCTCAGAGCTCAGATTAGGGTTTGGAACGAGAGAGAGAGCGAGAGAGCGGGAGAGAAGAGATAAGGCTTCTTCGATAAGGAATCGAAGGGAGAGAAGAGATAAGGCTGTGAGATAAGGGGTATTCCCCTTTTACCCCTCTTAAAATCTGAAGATAGAGCGGAAGAGAGATCAGCCGTCCGATCTCCATCAAGTTTGATCAGACGGCTGATCGCTCCCAGCTCAGATAAGGAGCCCAGCTCTCCATCTCTTAATAGACTAACTCTATATATATATATATATATATATATATATATATATATATATATATATATATATATATATATATATATATATATAAAGAGAGAGAGAGAGAGAGAGAGAGAGAGAGAGAGAGAGAGTAAAATAAGTCTATTAAGAGCTGGGAAGCTGGAATCCTTATCGGGAGCTGGAGATCTCAGCCGTCTGATCGATCTTGATCACGATCGGACGGCTGAAATCGACAGCCGCTTATCTTCAGATATAGTGAGGGGTAAAAGGGGTATAATCGAATTCCCCTTTTGTCTCCTATCTTCTCACGCTCTCCTCTCTCTCGCTCTCTATCTATCCAAACCCTAATCCCAGCTCTTATCTTCTCGCGCTCTCTCTCCCGTTCTCGAAGATCGTCCCGCTCTCTTCGAAACCCTAATCCCTATCTCTTCTCTTCTCACGCTATCACTCCCGATCTCCATCATCGAAACCCTAATCCACCTCTCTTCGAAACCCTAATTAAAGAGAGCGATGTGGAGCTCTCTCTCCCGCTCTCTTTCTTCGTCACCTGTGTAAACCCAACTCCACGATCAAGTGAAATCTCCAGTCGCTTATCTTCAGATCTGTCGAGGGGTAAAAGGGGTATAATCGATCAGCCTCTATCTCCCTTGTCCTCTCAGCACCAAAGAAGATCTCTCACAAGTTCGTTCTCTCTCTCTGACGGAAAACCCAAACCGCGATAAGGGTTTCGATTTCTCGGCTCATTTTCAAATTTTATTTCCTTTACAAATACTTCTAGTTTGTTGTTATATTTTTAGCCCTTAAATTATGCTTTAATAATATTCGTACTAGTATTCGTACTAGTACATTTAGAATAACAAATAATATTCGTACTAGTATATGGAATTTTGAGATGTGGACATGACACATGCATATAAGCACACAAAATGCATGTAATATGCAGTCTAGTTTTTGTTTCTTTTGAGATTTGCTTCAATCACTGCTAATAGTTTTGTTAATGGGGGGTTTTTTTTATGCCTGTCGATTCCATAAAATCAAAATTGGGAAGTCAAATCCTTTGCGTGTTGTGTACGTGTACCAATACTTTAGAGGAAGAAGCTGAGGGTTGCTTGCCATTTAACTATGGATGTTTCTCCCAAAAAAGAGAAATATTTAACTGTCCAAAATCTATACATACTTAAAATTTTCAAACACTAAGTTTCATATCCCCTCAGTATGAAGACTTTATTACTTGTAGCTTCAGAATGTAGTCTGTTAGACTTTTTCCTTTGTGTTAATTTAAAGTTGTAGCTTTTTTTTTTAATGTTTGTTGTCTCATTCTCCTATGAAGGTCGGAGGTTGAAAATGAAGAATTACTAAGCCAAGATGTTCAGTCCGGTTGGAGGGACGTTGATGATGCTTCTAAACCATTTGTTGGTTTAGTATTTGCAACATTAGACGAAGGATATGAATTTTATAAAAGATATGCAAAATTAGTTGGTTTTTCAGTACACAAATTTGCAACAATGGTTGACACTATTACGAAGGAGAGGTATTCACAACAATTTGTAGGCTCAAAGCAAGGTAAGCCGGTAGATACAGCTGGTGTGAATGTTGCCAATATTGAAGAATCATCTTCTTCAAATTTGATCAAGAGAAGGAGAAGAGCTGTGACGAAAGAATGGTGTATGGCTCAAATACGAATGCAAAAGGACGATGACGGGAGATGGTCAATCCGAAGGTTTGTTGAAGAGCACCCCCATATTTGTGTTACACCTAGAAAGTAACAATTTTTAAGATGTAATAGAACTGTATCTGAAGCGCACAAAAGTTTACTTAGTTCTTTCAAAGAGGCTAACATAAGAACTTCAGAGTTTATGTCCTTCATGGAAATAGAAAATGAAGGTTTCAGTAATATTAATTGTACTGAAAAAGACATTAGGAATTCGTTGCAAAGAGAGAAGGATGGGATGAGAGCTTAAGATGTTGATATATTGCTGGAGCACTTGCAAGAGGAAAAAGAGATGAATCCTTCTTTCTGTTTTCATTACAAGGTTGATGAAGACAACAAATTAACTCATGTGTTTTGGGTTGATGCGTGATATGGCTAAAATGGGGTTTAATCGGGGCCGTCCAAATCAGGTACGGATCTTGAAGCCCAAGGGTACCCCGGTAATTTCTCTACAAAAGGGTCCAAAATGGTTATTGGGTCTTCTCCCCAGGAACCCAATAACCCGGGAGCGGATCCACTAACAAGAGGGTGCGGGTTCTAACCTGCTGCCCACCTAATCCAGCAAGATAAAGTCAGGATCCCTGATCAATCTTGATCAACGGTCCTGATACATGTCAATCTTTTCACTAGGATTTAGGGATTAAATTCCTTATCTGATTACAAGAATATACCTTATCAGATTACATTCCTAATCTGTTTACAAGGAGATTATTCTATATCAGGCCACGGGGATTACATCCCTAAACTGTTCTCTAAGACGCCTATAAATACCCCCCATCCATCTCCATTAAGAGGTAATCGGTCTTTCACCAGTATTTGCGCTCATTCATAGTCTTCCTAGATTACTGACTTGAGCGTCGGAGGGTGCGTCGCCGGGAACAATCCCGGTGTCTCGCACTTTTTGCAGGTGCACGGCGGGAACGACGATCGACGCCCGACGGAACAGGTACACAGGTTTTCTACTCAGTTTCCCTAAGAATCCACAAGTTCTATCTGTTTGCCCCCACACCAAATTTAGCGGCAACAGATTGGCGCCGTCTGTGGGAAACTAACGAATAGAAACCTCTCCTCTTTCCCGAAGACAGGTCTTCTCCAGCCATGCCGCCTCACAAAGTTAGGTCAAGGGGGTCTAATCGAGTACCCAACCCTGACCAGCAAGAGGTCCTTCCTGATCCCGCTCAGCAACAAGGTCAGCTTCCCCCTACCACGGAAGGGCCGCTCCAACAGAACCTTCCCCCTCCTGATCCAAAGGGTCCTAACCCTCAGAAACAGCCTCTTCACCAAGAGAACCTCTCCATCCACAATGCCTCCACTGATTCTATGGCCTCCCATCATCCCCGAGCCTCTGGTCGCCACAATGCCGTCCCCAAACGTCCGAAAGATGATGACCTCCGTCGTCATCTGGATGAAAAGCGGGCTCGAGAGGAAGCCTCCCGCCAGCATGAGCGATCTCCTCGTCGCCGAGAGTACAGGAGGTCCCCCATCCGAAGAGGGAGAAAGGAGTCCCCCGATCATTACCGAAGAAGGCACTCTCCCGTGGGTCGACAACAGCCCAGGAACAATGAGGCACCAATCACCCGTGCCGAGTTCCAACAGTTCCAAGCGACCGTCCTGCAGGCTCTCAACCTCCGTCAGAATCCTATTGAGCCGAAGCTCCCGTCCCCTCCTCCGGTCCGAAGCCCTCGCCGACGGTCTCCCTCTCCTCGACCCGCTCCTACCAACTCCCGGCGTACCGCGAGTCCTCGCCGTTCTCGAAGCTACCATCGGCGCAGCCCTCGCTCCCCCTCATACGAAGACGAGTCCCGTGGCTCGGCAGATTACCGTCGGAGGGATGACACCATGAACCGCCACCTTAACGAGGTGGAAAAGCTCCTGGGTCAGATAAACCGAGAAGAGGAGCTCAGGGGGAGGACCCTACGTCCTAGCCGACCCCCATTCTCCCGGACCATAGTGGATGCCCCTGTGCCGTTCGGTTTCAAACCTCCCCAGTTCGAGAGTTACACCGGGGAGACCGATCCAGTTGATCACATCGAAAGCTTTAAAACCTTGATGCTCCTCCATCAAGCCTCCGATGCCCTCCTCTGCAAAACTTTCCCCGCAACTCTAAAAGGACCAGCTCGAGAATGGTACTCTCGTCTTGCCCCAGCCTCAATATTTTCCTTCGAGCAGTTTGAGACCCTGTTCATCACCCATTTTGTTAGTAGTCGAAGGGCTGAGAAGACCAGCATCTCCCTATTACACCTCCACCAGAAGAAGGGGGAAAAATTAAGAGACTACGTGAAAAGATTCACGGCCGAGGCTAGATCCATAGCATCCCTTGACCAGTCGGTCGCTACGGTAGCATTCCAGTCCAATGTCCTCAATTCCAACCTCCGCTCCTCCCTCGCCAAGAAACCACCGCATGACTTTTCTGACCTTCTCCTCCGAACTGAAAAGTACATCCGAGCTGAAGAGGCCGAGCAACAACCCAACTGGGAAGGGACTGCCTCCGGGTTTAAGAGGAAGGGAACGGAAGAAGAAGGAGCAAAGAAGCTCCAGAAGGATAATGCTGGCCAGCGCCGACCTCCCCCTAGATTCGAGAAGTTCACTCCCCTCACCACTAACATCTCCGCCATCTTCATGGAAGTCGAAAAAGAAGGGGTCTTGCCTCCAGCTCCAAAGATGAACACCCCCGCCAAAAGAAGAGATAAAGAGAAATGGTGCCGCTATCACCGGGACCATGGGCATGACACCAACGACTGCTGTGCTCTGAGAAACGAGATCGAAGCCCTTATCCAGAGAGGGCAGCTGACGAAGTTTGTAAAAAAGGACCGAGCAGAACTTTCTCCCCAGCCTCGGGGGGCTAACAAGCGTCCGGAACAAGAAGAGACACCGGACTTTGAGGAAGAGCGAGTCCTCCATCTTATCCACAGGGGTCCAATGGGAGGCTCCTCGAACTCCTCTCGGAAAGCTTTTATCAGAGAAGTCAATTCAGTCCGAGCCACACCTCCTCCCAAAGGCCTCGGTGTGCCTGTCACGTTTTCGGACGAAGATCTAGAAGGGGTTCGCACCCCTCATTGCGACGCACTCGTCATCAGTCTCCACATGGCCAATTTCAAAGTGGAGAGGATCATAGTAGATAACGGCAGTTCCGTCAATATTCTTTTCCTCGACGCCTTTAAGGGCCTAAAGCTCTCGCGGGACCGACTCAAGCCCGCCGGCTACACGCTCCATGGGTTCACAGGAGTGCCGGTGACTATTGAAGGGGTGATTACCCTCGATGTCACAGCTGGCAAAACTCCCACTATCCGCACGGAGTCGATGGATTTTATGGTCGTAGATGTCCCAGCAGCCTACAATGTCATTCTGGGTCGGCCCGGTCTAGCCGCCCTCGAAGCAGTCCCTTCTGCCTATCATCTCAAAATGAAATTCCCCACTCGGGCCGGAGTGGGAGAAGTAAGGGGCAATCAGGAACAGGCCCGCAAGTGTTATATGACCTCTACCCTCGGACCCGTCCTCTCTTTAGAGACACTGGAAATTCCCCAAGATGCAGCCCGGCCGACTTCCGAGCCGGTGGACGAATTGGAAGAAGTGCTCTTCTCCGAGCAAGAGCCGGCCCACAAGTTCTTCGTTAGCAAGATCCTCCCGTCCGCCCTATACTCAGATATTGTAAAATGCATCCGAGCCAACCAAGACCTCTTCGCATGGTCAGCTGCAGACATGCCTGGTATCTCCGAAGAACTCTTGGTCCACCGCCTCAGCGTTGATCCGGGGTCCAAACCGGTTCAGCAGAAAAGGTGCAAGTTTGCCCCCGAGCGTCAGCTCGCTATCAAAGAGGAGGTAGACAAATTGTTGAAGGCCCGATTCATACAGGAAGTAAATTATCCTGAGTGGTTGTCAAACGTAGTAATGGTGAAGAAATCCAACGGGACGTGGAGAATCTGTATCGATTTCACCGACCTCAACAAGGCCTGCCCCAAAGATCCCTTCCCTCTGCCAAGCATCGACACTCTGATTGACGCAACCTCGGGACATGAGCTCCTCAGCTTCATGGACGCTTTCTCGGGTTACAATCAGATAAGAATGTTCCCCCCGGATATCCCGAAGACATCTTTTGTGACCGACCAAGGCCTTTATTGCTACAGAGTCATGCCATTCGGCCTAAAGAATGCCGGGGCGACATACCAACGCCTCGTCAACAAGGTTTTCCAGGCCCAGATCGGTCGGAACATGGAGGTGTACGTTGATGACATGCTTGTGAAAAGCGTCCGAGGCGTTGATCATGTGTCCGACCTCCAAGAAGCATTTGATGTTTTGAGAAAGCATAATATGAGACTCAACCCGAACAAGTGTGCGTTCGGCGTCTCATCAGGCAAGTTCCTCGGCTTCATGGTTAGCCAACGAGGAATAGAAGCAAATCCGGAGAAAATCAAGGCCATACTGGACATGGCCCCTCCTAGAAATGTTAAAGAAGTTCAGAGGCTGACTGGTCGCCTCGCCGCCATAGGGCGCTTTCTGTCGAAGTCCGGGGAGAAGTGCCTCCCGTTCTTTAAAGCCCTCAGGGGGGCTAAAGGATTCGAGTGGGGGCAGCAGCAACAAGACTCCTTCGACCAACTTAAAGCCTACCTCGTCAATCCACCTCTTCTCAGTAAACCGATACCTGGCGAACCACTCTACCTCTACTTGGCAGCTTCCGAACAGACGCTTAGTGCGGTTTTAGTCAGAGAAGAAGAAAGGGCTCAGAAGCCCATTTACTACGTCAGCAAGGTGCTTCGGGATGCCGAGCTCCGGTACCCGAAGATTGAGAAAATGGCTTATGCCCGGGTAATGGCTGCGAGAAAGCTTCGACCCTACTTTCAGTCCCATTCGGTGGTCGTCCTTACCGACCAGCCGCTGAAACAGATCCTTCACAAACCCGAGACTTCCGGTCGCCTCATGAAGTGGTCGATCGAGCTGAGCCAACACGATATAACTTATCAGCCTCGGACCGTGATCAAGGCGCAGGCTCTGGCCGAATTCATAGTTGAGACTACAATCCCCGAGTCTAGCCAAGCAGCAAAGGGACCCCCCGTCTGGTCGGTCTACATCGACGGGTCCTCTTGTAACGAGGGAAGCGGGGCAGGAGTCATCCTGACAGGCCCAGATGACTTCATCCTCCAATACTCCCTCCGTATAAATTTCAAAGCCTCGAACAACGAGGCCGAATACGAAGCACTAATAGCCGGACTTCGAATGGCCCGAAATGCTGGGGCACAACGGCTACAGATCTTCAGCGACTCCCAGTTGGTCGTCAACCAGGTCCTTGGCGAGTATGAAGCCCGCGATGACAGAATGGTTAAATACTTGGCCAAAGTAAAGAGCCTCATGGCGCTGTTTGACGAGGCTCTCATCCAAAGGATCCCCCGAGAAGAAAATGCTCAGGCCGACGCCTTATCCAAGTTAGCCTCCTCCTCCCTTCAAAGTCTGGAACAAACCGTATTGATAGAAGTCCTCCTGAAGCCGAGCATAGAGGACGAAGCACCAGACTCCGTTGAGATATTGCCCGTCCTCCTCGAAGACAACTGGATGAAGCCCATTGTCGAATTCTTAAAGGACGGACTCCTCCCTGAAGATCCGAGGGAAGCACGAAGAGTCAGGACCCGAGCCGAACGTTTTACTTTAATCGAAGGCATCTTATATAAACGCTCCTTCACCCAGGTGGATGGTCGACCCTACCTAAGGTGCCTTTCCCCCAGGCAAGCCGACTATGCGATGCAAGAGCTCCACGAGGGCATCGGCGGGGCCCATTCTGGCTCCAGAGCCCTGGCGCGCAAAGTGTTGAACTACGGGTATTACTGGCCCACTCTCCTACGGGACGCCGAACGACACGTTCGGCAATGCAGCTCCTGTCAAAAGTATTCCGACATTCGATGCCTCCCACAAACACCGCTCGCCTCCCTATCAAGTCCGATCCCCTTCGCTATGTGGGGGACGGATTTACTAGGGCCGTTTCCACCAGCCCCCGGACAGCTAAAATTCCTAGTCGTGGCGGTCGACTACTTCTCTAAATGGATAGAAGCCGAGCCCTTGGCTACGATCACCGAGCACAGGGTCATTCAATTCTTCTGGAAAAATGTGATTTGCCGGTTCGGCGTTCCCCGAGTCATAGTCACGGATAATGGGACACAGTTTACTGGAGCCGCCTTCCGAGCTCTGTGTGAGGACCTCTCCATACAACACCGATTCTCCTCCGTCTCCCACCCTCAGTCGAACGGCCAGGCCGAGAATGCCAACCGACAGATTCTTTCAGGCATCAAGAAGAGATTGGACAAGTGTTCCAAAGGACTGTGGGTCGATCAGCTGCCGAATGTGCTCTGGAATCACCGTACCACCAAGCGGACCCCAACAGGCGAGAGCCCATTTAATCTCACCTATGGGACCGAGGCCATCATCCCCCTGGAAGTTGAGATACTCTCTCCTCGTCTGATAGCTTATGAAGAAGAGCAGAACGCTAGAGAGCTCAGAGCAAGCTTGGATCTGATAGATGAAATCAGAGAGAGAGCGGCCATACGCCAGCAAGCTTACCGAAGGAGGATCGAGCTAGCATACAACAAGAGGGTCCGCCCAACGGATCTCAAAGAAGGGGATCTCATCCTCCGAAAATTGGCCATCTCGTTCCCCGGACAGAAAAGCAAACTGGCCCCGAATTGGGAGGGACCGTACAAAATCTCAAAAGTGATCCGCCCCGGCGCATACAAGCTAGAAGATCTCGAGGGCAGAGAAATTCCCAGGACTTGGAATGCCGACCATCTTTTGAAATACCAAGAGAAGGCATCTACGCCTCTCTAAGTAACTCGAGATGTCGAACCATTCCCTTCCTTTTACTAGTAGTGATTTTTCTTTTTATTTCTTCATTGTAATAACGGCTAGCAACTTTAGAAGCAGCCGATCATTAGATATTAATAAATAAAGTTTTTCATGTTTCACTACTATCACATCTCTCTACTTCTAACTCTTTAATCTGACAATGGTTCCGGAGTCCAACACTTGGCTCGATTCTACTTTGCGAGTTCGCTCCTAAGCGAACAAGAAGTAGTTCGCCATTCGGAATTGCTCCCACAGCCGTTGAATGGTACGGAGTCCAACACTTGGTTCGATTCCACTTTGCAAGTTCGCTACTAAGCGAGCTAGAAGTGATTCGCCATTCGGAATTGCTCCTACGCCTCCTGAATTAACAATGGTTCCGGAGTCCAACACTTGGCTCGATTCTACTTTGCGAGTTCGCTCCTAAGCGAACAAGAAGTAGTTTGCCATTCGGAATTGCTCCCACAGCCGTTGAATGGTACGGAGTCCAACACTTGGTTCGATTCCACTTTGCAAGTTCGCTACTAAGCGAGCTAGAAGTGATTCGCCATTCGGAATTGCTCCTACGCCTCCTGAATTAACAATGGTTCCGGAGTCCAACACTTGGCTCGATTCTACTTTGCAAGTTCGCTCCTAAGCGAACAAGAAGTAGTTCGCCATTCGGAATTGCTCCCATAGCCGTTGAATGGTACGGAGTCCAACACTTGGTTCGATTCCACTTTGCAAGTTCGCTACTAAGCGAGCTAGAAGTGATTCACCATTCGGAATTGCTCCTACGCCTCCTGAATTAACAATGGTTCCGGAGTCCAACACTTGGCTCGATTCTACTTTGCGAGTTCGCTCCTAAGCGAACAAGAAGTAGTTCGCCATTCGGAATTGCTCCCACAGCCGTTGAATGGTACGGAGTCCAACACTTGGTTCGATTTCACTTTGCAAGTTCGCTACTAAGCAAGCTAGAAGTGATTCGCCATTCGGAATTGCTCCTACGCCTCCTGAATTAACAATGGTTCCAGAGTCTAACACTTGGCTCGATTCTACTTTGCAGGTTCGCTCCTAAGCGACCTAGAAGTAGTTCGCCATTCGGGACTGCTCCCGCGGCCGTCGAATGGTGCGGACTCCTACACTTAAATGCCGAGCGTTCTTGACACCGACCATCCTACGGGCGTGAGTTCGGCAGACAAGATTTCCAAAAAATCTGTCTGAAGCCTCGGAACCAGCTGCCGAGCGTTCCTGCCACCGGCCGTATTACGGGCTTGAGTTTGGCAGACAAGATTTCCAAAAATCTCCAAGGTTGAAGCCTCGGCACCCACTCCGAGCGTTCCTGCCACCGACCGTATTACGGGCTTGAGTTCGGCAGACAAGATTTCCCAAAAAATCTCCAAGTCTCAAACCTCGGTTCCACAACCCCACGACTAGAGCAAAAATTGGGCAACTACGATACGGCGACGACTAAATCGATTCCAATTTTATTAAAAGCAACCCTTACATACATCAAGATTACAAGGTACTAAAGATTACAAGGAGCTGAAAAGCGAAAACTATAAGACACAGAACTCGGAGACATCAACGCCTTCGAGGCGCAGGGATGCTCCTCTTCAAGGACACTTGAGGTCGACGACATTTGCCACCGGAACCCGATCCCAGGCCAGCAAGTTGGGACGTGTCCTCGGCACTGCTTCTGGCAGCTACGCCGACGGATGCTCCGCTCGACGAAATGGCCACTGAACTCTGCGCGTCCCCCGGGCTCGGATGACCGAGGCCCGCACGGGTCGCCATCTCGTAAAAAGTGATGCCACGCTCGCTCTCCGCTCGGGTACATGAAGTGCTCCTCACATTAATTGGCCCCGAACGCGGTTTGAGGCGAGCTACTTCTGCTTCCAGTTCGGAGATCCGACCCCTCAATGAGCCATCTTGCGCCTCGACCGCGAAGCAGGCCGGTACTGCCGAACTCGGAATGCCTACGTGGCTCGCGATGAGATGACGAAGATGAGTGACTTCGATGCTCCTATCAACAGTGGCTCTCTTCAACACATCGACTTCGGCCGCCAATTCATCCCGTTCAGCTGTAAGCTTGACCACCTTAGTCGTCAGCTCCTCTCCTTCCGTCCGAAGCTCAGTCTCCACGTTTTGCAAATGCTGAATCTCCGAAAGCAGATCGTCCCTCTCTGCCGTTACCTTCGACAATGTGTGGCGAAAGCACTTGGTCCGAAGACTGCTGGTAAAGGCTGCCGGCGAACCCTCGTCCTTACCCGAGGGGGTCATCTCGGCAATCCTGCCCTCCAGATGCCGAATGTCACTGTCCCGCTGCCCTAAGATGAGCTGAAGCTGGCTTCGCTCGCTTTCGGCTCGGCGCAGTCCCAGCTCGACTTCGTAAAGTCGCTCTCTACACCTCGCCAGACTTAGCCTCGTCGCCCCGAGGCCCGCCTCGGCGCGAACCTTGTCATCCGACCCTGTACGCTCGACCCCTTGGGCTACCACAACGAGCTGAAAAGAAACGAAAACAAGCAACAAAAATTCAGGCATTGTCTAAGTCCAAGACTTCGGGGTTTTCTCTCAAACGAATGCTCGAGCACTCAACAATCAACGGACAAAGACACTAAATCAAGCCCAAAAAGTTATGCTCTTCATTCATTTCAAAAAAGGTAGCGGTGGCCAGTCCGCTATTAGGCATTACACGTCAAAAGAAAAAAAAAAAAAAAGAGAAGAAACAACAAAACGAAGTCAGGGCCCGACCTCTTTCCCGGGGCGGCGAGTGGGGGTCGGGGACACCGCTTCCGAAGGGGCCGCCGTCGCCAAGGGGGTTACCACCGACCCCTGAGCTCCGACGGGGGGATCGACCAAAGGCTCGTCGTCGCCCCTCTCCTCCTCTTCTTCTTCTTCTTCCCCCTCCGATTCGGGGTCGAAGCCTTCAACGTGCCCCGGGAACAGCCTCCAACCCGAGCAGTCCACGTTGGGGTAGGCCTCCGTCACCCGGGCGATAGCGTCGGCGAAGGCCTTGGCCATATTTTGGGCGAGGTAGCTTTGCGCCTTCTCCATGGTCGCATCCTCCGCCTGCTTCACCGCCGCCGCTTTGGCCTCGGCCGCCTCCGCCAACTGCCTGGCCGCCTCCTCCTTCTGCTGAAGAAGTTGGTCCTCCAGCGTCTTGACCCTGTCCTCGAGGTAGGCTACCCTCGCCGACTTCGCCTCGAAGTTCAGCTCGAGCTTGTCGAGCTCGTTCCTAATCTGGACCTTCTCCCTCCGAGCCTGGTCGTTCTCCTTCTTCATCTCCTTCTCCTGGGCCGCCAGCCTCTCGGTGAGGTGCCCGAAGTGGACAACGATCTACGATCAGAAGACAAGGAATTCATAAAAATTATAACTTAAGAAGTTCGGCATAAAAAGGGGGAGGATAGATCCAACACTCACCGACACCGCCGAGCGCGCTATCTCGATAACGTCGTCTCTCTCCCGTCCGGCCTCCATGGCCGCCCGATCCTTCGGCGTGGCGAGGTGCTTGATGGCCTCCATACTCGCCAAGGAATTGCCGAGGAACCCGTCGTGTTTCCGAACCTGCCAGTCCGGGACGTGAATCCTTTTGTGAGCCTCGGTCAGAAGCTCCTCGGCCGCCTTCGTCAGCGGCGGCATCGCCATAGTGAGGGCCGCGGCGATGGGAAATTCACCGACCCTGGTCGACGACGAGGTGATGCCGCCCTCGGCAACGGGGCTCTCCAGGATCTCTACCTCTTCGGCCACCTCGGTGACCTTCGGAGCCTTTGCCGCGGACAGCTTGGAGACCACCCTCTTCCTCTTCTTCGGCGCCTTGTTGGCGAGGCCTGCCCTCAGCGCCAACACTGCCTGATAATCCATAGACTCTGCACCATAAGACAAGTTGGTTAGTTCGGAACAAACCATGAAGAATGAAGCGCAAGAAGTAAAGCAACGATAATAAATAAAGGAAGCCGCGTACTGGGATCGGCATGAACGAGCCCTCCCCTGAACAGGACGTCCTCGGTCAGATCCTTCCAGTCAAGCTTTGGCCGACCCAGGAGTACCCGTACAGCCTCCTCCTCTTCGGGCCGAAGTGTCGGTAGCGCCTTCACCTTCTTCGGCACACCCTCCACCCAGCTAACGGGAATAGGCCAGGCCTCCAGACTACGTACCAGAAGGTACTTCTCGCGCCAGTACTTGATGGAATCAGGGCACACGACGAGCCGACCTCCATGCCTCAGAGTCAAATAGAACCGGTACGCCGACCTGTTCCCCTGATGTGGCTGGTAGATGGTCCGAAGCACGTTCAGCTCCGGCTGAATCCCTGCGGCTTGGCAGTGAAGTACGAAGCCGTTTATCACTCTCCATGCGTTCGGCATAAGTTGGATGGGGCTGACCCCAACCCATCTTAATACAGCAACCGCGAACGGATGGAGAGGCAGCCGAGCCCCAGCAATGAAGGCGTCGACCGGCCAGCAACACACGGTCACCGGCAGCGGCGAGTTGGCCCTAATGCCGGGACCCAGCAATATAAGCTCGTACTCCTCCGGGATCTGAAAGCAGTCCCGGATCACTCCCAAGTCCTCTTCGCGAAGGATCGACGCTGTCTCGTCAGCCTCTGTCATCTCCCTCGTCGGATTCTCCTCGAATGTCCGGGCCCTCCCGTACACGATGCGTTCGGCGTCCTCCTCCGGAAGTTCCCGAACTCTGTGAAGCCCAGTCAGCGGCCCTGGTAGTCTGCCGAACTCCGGCATGCGCTTCGGCTCCACCACGATAGAATCCTTGCCGAACACCTCCTCGCTTGTATGAGGTCGGCTGGAGGTCGGAGCTTCGGTGACTTCAAGGGAGGGCTCGGATGAAGAAGAGGAGACGGAGACAGACATGTTTAGAAACTAAAAATATAAGTTACCTTAACGGAGATGTCGTCGGAAAGCTTGCCGGAAAAATGTCAGCGATCACCTGGAGCTCTAGTAATCTCAGACAAACACAACAGAGCGAAGAGTTGAAAGGTGAAAAATGAAGAGGGGGTGGGGGTTTTATAGAGAGCCAGCGCGTCAATCGAGGATAATGGGCTTTTACCATAGGCCCACCTCCACAAAACGACAAAAGGCGACTCCAATCGTCGCCTTGGTTGCCATGCCTGGACTGAACGGCTCATTAATGACAGTCACGTCACGACTGTCAGAAACGTCAGATGAAGCCCAGGGGACGCAGCATTAATGAACGTCACGTCTGTCAGAAACCCAGGTGCCGTCACATCCGTCGGAATCGTCGAATCTCAAGCCTCGGCACCGAATGCCGAGCATTCTTGACACCGACCGTCTCACGGCCGTGAGTTCGGCAGACTCCCAAAACTTTTTCAAGAAGAGCAAAAACTCTTTCAACTTCCCCTGCTTTGTAGAGATCTCTAAGTCTGAAGCCTCGGCACCAGCTTCGAGCGTTCCTGCCACCGACCGTATTACGGGCGTGAGTTCGGCACCCGCTCCGAGCGTTCCTGCCACCGACCGTATTACGGACTTGAGTTCGGCAGACAAGATTTCCAAAAAATCTCCAAGTCTGAAGCCTCGGCACCAGCTCCGAGCGTTCCTGCCACCGACCGTATTACAGGCGTGAGTTCGGCACCAGCTCCGGGCGTTCTTGCCACCGACCGTATTACGGGCTTGAGTTCGGCAGACAAGATTTCCAAAAAATCTCCAAGTCTGAAGCCTCGGCACCAGCTCCGAGCGTTCCTGCCACCGACCGTATTACGGGCTTGAGTTCGGCAGACAAGATTTCCAAAAAATCTGGGCAGACAAGATTTCCAAAAAATCTCTAAGTCTGAAGCCTCGGCACCAGCTCCGAGCGTTCCTGCCACCGACCGTATTACGGGCTTGAGTTCGGCAGACAAGATTTCCAAAAAATTTCCAAGTCCGAAGCCTCGGCACCAGCTCCGAGCGTTCCTGCCACCGACCGTATTACGGGCGTGAGTTCGGCACCCGCTCCGAGCGTTCCTGCCACCGACCGTATTACGGGCTTGAGTTCGGCAGACAAGATTTCCAAAAAATCTCCAAGTCTGAAGCCTCGGCACAAGCTCCGAGCGTTCCTGCCACCGACCGTATTACGGGCGTGAGTTCGGCACCCGCTCCGAGCGTTCCTGCCACCGACCGTATTACGGGCTTGAGTTCGGCAGACAAGATTTCCAAAAAATCTCCAAGTCTGAAGCCTCGGCACCAGCTCCGAGCATTCCTGCCACCGACCGTATTACGGGCTTGAGTTCGGCAGACAAGATTTCCAAAAAATCTCAAGTCTGAAGCCTCGGCACCAGCTCCGAGCGTTCCTGCCATCGACCGTATTACGGGCTTGAGTTCGGCAGACAAGATTTCCAAAAAATTTCCAAGTCCGAAGCCTCGGCACCAGCTCCGGGCGTTCTTGCCACCGACCGTATTACGGGCGTGAGTTCGGCACCAGCTCCGAGCGTTCCTGCCACCAACCGTATTACGGGCTTGAGTTCGGCAGATAAGATTTCCAAAAAATATCTAAGTCTGAAGCCTCGGCACCAGCTCTGAATGTTCTTGCCACCGACCGTGTTATAAGCCTAAGGTCAGCACTGACCGCCAAACGCCCTTGGTCCTGACCCCCGTACGAGGGAGATCTGGCCCTCGGACTTCGACGAGCCCCCTCTCCAGACTCGCGACCACGCCGAGGTCCCTCTTCCCGTCGGAAAAAATCGCCGAACCAATCTCCGACCTCGGCGTTCCGGTCGCCGAGCTCTGGGAGGGATCGGAGTCGTGACGCCGGGAAGACGCGACCCTCAAAAGAGGGAAGCGACCGTGCCGTTCACACAAGAGCGCCGCCCGATCATAAGGAATTACCTCACTGCCCCCTCTCCAGATTCAAGATCCCACATTTGGACTCCAATCCAACTCCACTAGCCACTAAAACAGATAGACTACTCCTTAAAGTCTGATCACACTCAGTCTTTAGGAGTGGGGGGCTCGTGATATGGCTAAAAATGGGGTTTAATCGGGGCCGTCCAAATCAGGTACGGATCTTGAAGCCCAAGGGTACCCCGGTAATTTCTCTACAAAAGGGTCCAAAATGGTTATTGGGTCTTCTCCCCAGGAACCCAATAACCCGGGAGCGGATCCACTAACAAGAGGGTGCGGGTTCTAACCCGCTGCCCACCTAATCCAGCAAGATAAAGTCAGGATCCCTGATCAATCTTGATCAACGGTCCTGATACATGTCAATCTTTTCACTAGGATTTAGGGATTAAATTCCTTATCTGATTATAAGAATATACCTTATCAGATTACATTCCTAATCTGTTTACAAGGAGATTATTCTATATCAGGCCACGGGGATTACATCCCTAAACTGTTCTCTAAGACGCCTATAAATACCCCCCATCCATCTCCATTAAGAGGTAATCGGTCTTTCACCAGTATTTGCGCTCATTCATAGTCTTCCTAGATTACTGACTTGAGCGTCGGAGGGTGCGTCGCCGGGAACAACCCCGGTGTCTCGCACTTTTTGCAGGTGCACGGCGGGAACGACGATCGACGCCCGACGGAACAGGTACACAGGTTTTCTACTCAGTTTCCCTAAGAATCCACAAGTTCTATCTGTTTGCCCCCACACCAAATTTAGCGGCAACAATGCTATTGCCAGGAAGGCTTACAAGCATTTTGGTGAAGTGGTAATTTTTGATACCACATATGATACCCATGAATACAAGTTGGTTTTTGCTCCATTTACTGGAGTTAATCACCATGGTCAATCTGTCAATTTTGGTGCGACTTTCATAAATAAAGAGACCACCGACTCTTTTGTTTGGTTGTTTGAAAAATAGGGTGAAACAATGGGTGGGTCTCCACCAAAAGTTATCATTACAGATCAAGATCCTGCAATGGAGAATGCAATCCACATGTGTTTTCCTGGTTCGAGCCACAGGCTTTGCATGTGGCACATTCTTAAAAAGCTTTCCGATAAGCTTGGTGGTCCGGGCTTGAATAGTGATTTTAGCATTCCATACCATAGTTGCATCTGGGAATCAGAGACCCCGGAAGAGTTTGAGATGAGATGGAATGACGTAATGAACGCTAACGTGCAAATTGCAGGTATTACTTGTTTCAATAAATTATAGGTATGTTTGACCATTTTTTAGTAGTATTAGTACTTGATACATATTACAATAACAGGTAATCCTTGGCTTTCTGATATTTTTGAGCTTCATGAGAAGTGGATACCAGCTTATGCTAGGCATATTTTTACTGCTGGAATTCGCACAACTCAGAGATTAGAAAGTATGAATGCTTTTGTGGATAAGTATGTTAATAGCAAAAATTCTTTACATGAATTTATGACGAGGTTTGAAAGGACAATAAGGAAACAAAGAAAAAATCAGTTAGCAGCTGACTACACCACTCTTCATACAAAACCAAAGCTGCAAACAGATTTTGAAATTGAGACACAAATGTCTTAGCTGTACACTAGAGCGAAATTTCATCTATTTCAAGCTGAATTAGTCGAAAGCTTGAATTACGCCTCTTTAATGAAAGTTGACAATGGTAGTGTGCGACACTATATTGTGAGGAGAATGGGAAAGTCAGTAAAACCTGATAAAACAATAGATGTGTTCTATAAGGGAATGGACAATGCTGGGTCTTGCACTTGTAGTAAATTTGAAGTGGAGGAATTCCTTTTAGACACATCCTTGTGGTATTGAGGAATGAGTTTGTTGATTTCCTGCCTCAATCTTATATTTTAAAAAGGTAGACCGCTTCGGTAACTACCGAGATTGTGTATGATGATGCTGGTGAAGAAATCATTGGTAGCTATGATAGTCCACAAGATTTGGACACGGTGGAGTTGTCAAATGAAATTAACAAAGTGATGAGGATTGCTCGCTCATCAAAGGAGATGCGCCAGAAGGCTAAAACATTACTAGTTGGTGTTGTTGCAGAATTGCAACAAGATATGCCCCAAGAATTTGAACAAACAACAAGTACTTCACTGCCTAAAACAGTCCATATTCATGTACCGCATATTGCAAAGACCAAAGGTAGTGGGAAGCGAATTAAAGGGGGTAAGGAGAAAGCATTGGAGAAGGCTGCGAAACCACTAAGAAAGTGTCGTTTGTGCAAGAAGCTTGTTAATCATGACAGTCGCACTTGTTCTTTAAAGGAAAGGTTAGTATTTAAATACAAACTTTATAGCTTATTTTTGTTATATATAATATAATCTTATTTTCATTTTGTGAATATTAATCGTGTAGCTCTACTATAAATGAGTCACAAGCTTCTACTACTTTTTCAACAATGGAACCTATAACAGAGGAGACTCCAAATATTGCATGAACTTTGTTGGTTTATTTCTGTGGATTTTGCAAGGTATGTGTCATACATGATTTAAAATAATTTCTGACCCATATCTGCCATTATTGTTCTTTAATACATTATAGCACATTTATTAAATTAACCCTTATGTCTTCTTTGTGTGCAGGTAAAATATTGATGGAAATAAATTGATGCTCAATAAGAAATTTATACCCGAAAAGTTGGTAAAAAAATTTGGTTTATAGTTTATAATTCCAAGTTAGTAGGCAATGATGAAAAGTTTATGCAGCTTGAATTTTTTTTTGAACGCTAGTCGGTGTGGCTTAATAAAGCAGCCCTAGTGACAAATTCAAAATTCCACATTTGACTCACTTATACTTGATTTATTATGCAGCAGTGATGAAAAGTTTATGCATGATTTTGTTTATTCATGATTATTGGATGGTGTTCAACTTCGTGTTCAATTTGTGTTTGTTTTGAGCTGGGAAGCTGAAATTATTTGACACTTCACCCTTTTGTTCAATATAAGTTGTTCTGAGCTTACCCATTTTCAATTTCATTTTGAAATGCATTTGTACTGATTTTACAAATTTTGAGGTTCATGGTGGTGTTTTTCTGAGCCGGCATGATTTTTTCATCTAAGTCTACAGTTTTATGTTTTTTGTTGCACTTGTTCTGAGCCTACAAGTTTTAACCATGTTCAACATACACTCTCCAGGAACATACCACATACGTACTTGTATTTTTTCTATTTGATGAATCATTTTGTGCAGGAATTCAAGAGGAAGAACAAGAAGGTCGTTAGCGAAGAACCGGAGATACCTTCAGAACAGTCTCCGACAAATGGAATTCTTTATTGTGTAAAATTCGTATGTACTGTAATGAAAATAGTTGAAACAGATTTTGATGTGTCATTCTTTGTCTCTGTTTGTATCATGTTTTTTCTGAGCTAACAAAATTGGATACTTCATGATGTGTTTCTGTTTGTTCTGAGATTACAAAATTTGATACTTCATGCTCTGTCACTGATTGTTCTGAGCTTACAAAATTTGATACTTCTTGGTCTGTTTGTGTTAGTTCTGAGCAAGGGCAAAGTTTGATACTTCATGAACTGTTTGTGTTAGTACTGAGCAAGGGCAAAATTTGATACTTCATGAACTGTTTGTGTTAGTTTTGAGCTTAAAAATTTTTCATAATTCATGCTCTGTTTGTGTTGGTTCTGAGCTTACAAAATTTGTATACTTCATGATCTATTTGTGTTAGTTCTGAGCTTACAAAATTTTGATACTTCATGCTCTGTTTGTGTTAGTTTTGAGCACTTTACAAAATTTGATACTTCATGATCTGTTTGTGTTAGTTCTGAGCTTACAAAATTTTGATACTTCTTGGTCTGTTTGTGTTAGTTCTGAACTTACAAATTTTCATACTTCTTGGTCTGTTTGTGTTAGTTCTGAGATTACAAAATTTGATACTTCTCGGTCTGTTTGTGTTAGTTCTGAGCTTACAAAATTTGATACTTCTTGGTCTGTTTGTGTTAGTTCTGAGCTTACAAAAATTGATACTTCATGCTCTGTTTGTGTTGGTTCTGAGCTTACAAAATTTTCATACTTCATGTTCTATTTGCGTTGGTTCTGTGCTTACAAAATTTGTATAGTTCATGCTCTGTTTGTGTTAGTTCTGAGCTTACAAAATTTGATACTTCATGATCTGTTTGTGTTAGTACTGACTTTACAAAATTTGATACTTCATGATCTGTTTGTGTTAGTTCTGAGCTTACAAATTTTTCATACTTCATGCTCTGTTTGTGTTGGTCTGAGCTTACAAAATTTTCATAATTCATGCTCTGTTTGTGTTAGTTCTGAGCTTACAAAATTTGTTACTTCATGCTCTGTTTGTGTTAGTTCAGAGCTTACAAAATTTTGATACTTCATGCTCTGTTTGTGTTAGTTCTGAGCTTACAAAATTTGATACTTCATGATCTGTTTGTGTTAGTACCGACTTTACAAAATTTGATATTTCATGATCTGTTTGTGTTAGTTCTGAGCTTACAAATTTTTCATACTTCATGCTCTGTTTGTGTTGGTTCTGAGCTTACAAAATTTTCATACTTCATGCTCTGTTTGTGTTAGTTCTGAGCTTACACAATTTGTTACATCATGCTCTGTTTGTGTTAGTTCAGAGCTTACAAAATTTTGATACTTCATGCTCTGTTTGTGTTAGTTCTGAGCTTACAAAGTTTGATACGTCATGCTGCGTAATACACCAAAACAATCACAAAATTTCGATCATGACACAAAAACAATAATGAACTGAATATGTGGAAGAAATTCGATCTTCATAGAATTGTAAGGTAATACTTTACAAAAACATTACAACGTAACAAATGTTCTTGACATCTGACACTTTACAAAAAACTGAAACTTAACAAAAACTTTACAACGTAATACAATGTTCAATAACGCACAGGTACATGAAAAACTTTACAAATACTGAAAGTATACAACTTATTGTTGCTCCTAATACATACTTTGTTTTGTATAGTGTCAACAAAAATACAATTTTAGTTTGCTCCAAATATCAACTTTTCGCGTAGTCCAGTATTCAATAGCTCCAAGAAGCACTTCTTGCTGAAATCAACCTTGAATCAAAATTAAACATAGCTCATTTAACCTGAAAAAGACAAAATAATTACAAAATATAGTCGGCTCAGAACACAAAAAATCATGTAGTAAATATAGTAGGCTCAGAAAAATAGAGGCTGAACATGAAGTTCAAAATTTGTTAGCTCAGCAAAAACAGAAACTGAGAAACAAGTAGCTCGGGAGCAAACAGAAACAGATAATGAAGTATCAAATGTTTGTAAGCTCATAACAAATAGAGACAGAGCATGAAGTGTCAAAGTTTGTAAGCTCAGAACTAACACAAACAGATCATGAAGTATCAAATTTTGTAAGCTCAGAACTAACACAAACAGATCATGAAGTATACAAATTTTGTAAGCTCAGAACCAACACAAACAGAGCATGAAGTATGAAAAATTTGTAAGCTCAGAACTAACACAAAAAGTTCATGAAGTATCAAATTTTGCCCTTGCTCAGAACTAACACAAACAGAGTATGAAGTATCAAATTTTGTAAGCTCAGAACTAACAGAAACAGACCATGAATTATCAAATTTTGTAAGCTCAGAACAATCAGAGACAGAGCATGAAGTTTCGAATTTTGTAAGCTCAGAACAACAGACACTGAACATGTGGTGCAAAAAAAACAGTAGGCTCAGAACACACTATTCATAACTAGGGCTGCATTGGGGTGCCGCGCCAACTAGGATATGATAGATATATAATCAAGAATAAATACAACAAGCTTGAAATAATTATTCAGATTATAAAGTGTTTTGCATCACGGCATACACCAACAAACAGTTGGAGAGAATCAAACACCAAAAGGCTTAGATGAGTACCCAACACATACGCATCCAACATCAGTTAATATAAAATCTAGTTTTCTGTTGTTTGGAGCTTACAAAATTTGATACTTCATGCTCTGTTTCTGTTGTTTTGAGCTTATCATCAACTGTCTTATATAAATAGAGTAAGTCTATTAAGAGTTTGGGAGCTGAAATCCTTATCCTGAGCTGGGGTTTTTAACCATTCGTTCGCGACTGATTGCGATCGAACAACTCATCTTCAATCCCACTTATCTTGAGAATGTTTCAGGGTAAAAGGGGTAAAATCAAAAACCCCTATCTCTCTTTCTTACCCACGATCAATTGACCTCCTTTCATAATAGACTTACTCATGAATATATACAGACAAAAAAAACCAGTAGGCTCAGAACCCACTATTCATAACTAGGGCTGCATTAGGGTGTCGTGCCAACTAGGATATGATAGATATATAATCAAGAATAAATACAACAAATTGAAATAATTATTCAGATCATAAAGTGTTTTGCATCACTGCCTACACCAACACACCATCACTGCCTAATATATAGTTTTTTGTGTAGTGTCATGATCTGTTTGTGTTTGTTCTGAACTGACAAAATTTGATACTTCATGTTCTGTTTGTGTTGTTCGGAGCTTATCATCAACTGTCTTATATATATAGCGTAAGTCTATTAAGAGCTTGGGAGCTGAAATCCTTATCCAGAGCGGGGGTTTTTAGCCATTCGTTCGTTATTGATCGCGATGGAACGACTCATATTCGATACCGCTTATCTTCAGAATGTTTGGGGATAAAAGGGGTAAAATCAAAAACCCCTATCTCTTATCTTCTCACACTCAATCGACCAAGCACACATAATAGACTTACTCATGAATATATATAGACTAAAAAAAACCAGTAAGCTCAGAACACACTATTCATAAGTAGGGCTGCATTGGAGTGCCGCGCCAACTAGGATATGATAGATATATAATCAAGAATACTTAAAACAGGATTGAAATAATTATTCAGATCATAAAGTGTTTTGCATCACTGCCTAAACCAACACACCGAAGGAGAGAATCAAATACCAAAAGGCTTAAATGAGTATCCAACACATACGTATCCAACGTCAGTTACAAAAATTATACTGATACTATCAATCATTGTGAGTCATCGGTGCCCAAAAATTTGATGAATTGAGCTAGTCTCAAATCACATAAATGTAAGGTAAGTGTTGATGGCATTGGACATTCAAACACCTTTATTTCATTTCTTCACCATCTACTCTCCCGCTCATACCCCAGATGTGTATTCAACTTTGAATAATTATCATGGCACACAACCAAATACCCTTGAAAACAATAATTTCAATGCCCAAAAATTTTGTAACCAACTTATATCAAAATCAATCTCATCATTGCCTACACACAAAACCGAATGAAAATGCAAGAAATTAAACAGAAATCATAAAAGCATTTATCAGAGTCAAACACTTCCCTCCGGAATCTGAGAGAGGTAGAACCCAATGAGCCGAGAAATCGAAACCCTTATCGCCGATAGGGGCTGATCGATTATACCCCTTTTACCCCTCGATAGATCTGAAGATAAGCGACTGGAGATTTTACTTGATCGTGGAGTTGGGTTTACACAGGTGACGAAGAAAGAGAGCCAGAGAGAGAGCTCCACTTCGCTCTCTTCGATTAGGGTTTCGAAGAGAGGTGGATTAGGGTTTCGAAGATGGAGATCGGGAGTGAGAGCGTGAGAAGAGAAAAGATAGGGATTAGGGTTTCGAAGAGAGCGGGACGATCTTCGAGAGCGGGAGAGAGAGCGCGAGAAGATAAGAGCTGGGATTAGGGTTTGGATAGATAGATAGCGGGAGAGAGGAGAGCGTGAAAAGATAAGAGACAAAAGGGAAATTCGATTATACCCCTTTTACCCCTCACTATATCTGAAGATAAGCGGCTGTCGATCTCAGCCATTCGATCGCGATCAAGATCGATCGGATGGCTGAGATCTCCAGCTCCCGATAAGGATTCCAGCTTCCCAGCTCTTAATAGACTTACTATATATATATATATATATATATATATATATATATATATATACATACATACATATTTTGAATATATGATTTTTTTTTCAAAACTATCTGTAAACAAAAGACAATTGCAAACTTATCATGCTCAGAGGTTCAGCAACTGCATTCGCCGTTCCCAATAACGAGCTTAATTTATTTCGTGCTCATCGGTGGAAAGTGCGAACCTAGTTTTTTTTTTTTTTTGGGGGGGGGGGGGGGGGTGGGGGGGGGGAGGGGAATAGTTGTTTCCAACGGCGAGTGTAGTTCAAAATTATCAAATATGACACTATTATCAACAACAAGTTTAAGATAAAAAACATCATCGTTGGGAACGGCGAGTCTTGTTTAAATTTTTTTAACTAAACCCATTGTTGAGAACGATGAGTTTCTCCAAAACATTAAAACTAAGTCCGTCGTTCCCAACGGTGAGCAGGAAATAATTAAGGCTGCCATTGAGAATGATGAGTGTAGTTATTGAATCTCCTAGCATAATTAGTTTGACAAGTATTTTTTTATGTTTTAAAAAAAGACATTAAAAAAATTCGTAAGAAGTCGTCGGTGGATGGGGTGGGTTAGTGCAGAAGAAAAAAATAGCCATGTGGGAATGTGGTACAATTGAATACCACGAAATTGTACCTGTCGATTTTGTGGAGAGAGAAAGCTAGAGAATAAAAAGAAGAGAGATAGAGGCGTCGAAAATGTGTGTAGCATTTAATTTCCATATAAAGTTATGCCAGAAACATGTTTTCTCTATTTAGAACACTGAGCAGTCTCTCATCAGGATCATTCTATTGCAGCTATTATTGATAATATAAAACATATTTGTCAAAACTGTTTATTTTGTTACTGGTGTTTTTTTTAATTTTTTTGATAAGAGGATGACCGAAGCCATCATTTCATTAATGAGAATTAACGAAACAAAGCATTACAAAGTACTAACATTACAGATAGGCTGTCTGAACAGCAGTCCAAAATAAAACAACATAGTCAAAGCATCAAAATAGAACAGCAACAGAAATGAAAGTACATAAAACAACCGAAACAGCTCCAGCCTGAGCTGCTTCCCCTATGCTCCAAGCTTGCTACTCTCCTTCACTATTCCTGGTCTTCTTAGCTGGCTCCTGAGCACCTGCCCAATCATAAATCAGGAGGAAAATTTTATTCATTGAGCAAGAAAATCTGTAAACTTTGTTGCGAAAAATTAAATCATTTCTTTCTAGCCATAGTTTCCAGATTGAGGCTGCTATTGCTATGTCCCAAGCCTTTCTATCTTCTAATTTGGTGTGCAACTCTCTAAAGTGCGCCCAAATGTCACTGGTTGTGTTAGGAACCTGATTACACCCAAAACCCCTACAAACTATTTCCCAAATAAGCCGAGCTTTGGGGCATCGAAAAAGAATGTGGTTGGCGTCTTCTTCAGCAGAACGACACGTCTCGCAAATAACATCGATCTGCATATTCCTCTTCTTAAGGTTAACTTTCGAAAGGATCGCGTTACTATGTGCTAACCAACAGAAAACTTTGACTCTGTTTGGAACTTTGCCCCCCATATAACAGATTGGACTTGACATCTCGTACCTCCGTCGTTGATCCATTTATACATGGATGATACAGTGAATACTTTTGAGTTGTCCATATCCCACCATCTTTCATCATCTAAGCTATTAGCCTGCCCCCCTTCTTGAAGAATCAGTTTATTCAGCTCTTCAAATTGAACTCTGCTCTCTGTTGTAATATTGTTGGAGACTATAAAATTTAGCTTGCCGTTCTTTCGAATATCTGTCACCGAGAGGTCTAAGTTCTGCATAGCTTTCGCAGCTAATGGGAATTAGTTTTGCAGAGACGTATTACCGCACCATTTGTCTTTCCAAAATCTTGTGTTTTTCCTGTTACCTACTTTGCAAGTGGTGTTGGTATGGAAAATATCTCCTTGCTTTACTATCCCCTTCCAGATGAGGGACACTTTTGCCAAGGGACTTCTTCCTCCAAATCGGTATTTACGTCTTTTGCGGAATAGTTCGAAAGAGTAGTTCCACCATCCTTTGTGCTTGTTAGTAATCTTCCACCACCACTTACAGAGCAGGGCTTTGTTCATGTCCTGAAGGTTTACAATTCCCAATCCTCCAAATTTCCTTCTCTTGCAAACTCTTCCCCAATTGACCAAGTGGAAGCCTTTGTAACCCTCGTCCGTGCCTTTCCATAAGAATCTTCTTCGCAGTTTATCGATCCTGTAGATGACCCATTTAGGCAGTTCGTAGATGGACATCAGGTATAACGGAATCGCGCTAAGAACAGAGTTTAGCAGGATTATCCTTCCCCCAAGGGAAAGGAACCTACTCTGCCACCCTACCAGCTTCTTTTCAATCTTTGCAATAATGAAGTTCCAATCCTTCTTCAGGAGAGGTCCCGGCTTAATTGGCGTACCTAGGTATTTAATTGGGTATTCGCTGGTCTTGCAATCTAAGATGTCCATGATCTCCGTACACGACGTCGATAGCTGGTCGCATATCGGTATGATACTGGTCTTATTTAAGTTCACCTGCAGCCTTGACCAACTCTAAAAACAATCCAATATCGTTTTAATGGCAGCCACTTATTCCACAGTTGCTTTACAAAAGAGAATTGTGTCGTCTGCGTATTGGAAGATCGCCATTGGCTTAGCGATTCCTTTGATCCTAATCCCTTTGATAGTGTTGTTTTCCATAGCTCTTCTAATCATCTCCGCTAGCCCGTCTGCCACAATTGCGAATAGGAGGGATGATAATGGGTCCCCTTATCGAAGGCCTCTCTTGCATAGAATCTCTTTGCCTTGCCAACCGTTCACCTGCACGGTCGATTTTTCGCCGCTTATGCACATTTTCATCCATACTCTCCATTTTGCACCAAATCCCTTGAGAGCTAGGGCTTCCTCCACACAGTCCCACGATACCGAATCGTAAGCTTTCTGAAAATCAAGGTTAAGAATAAAACCGTCCTCTTTTGCTTTGTTACCTCGAAAGACAACTTCGTGTGCAGAAGCTATGCTGTCATTGATATCCCTACCACTAATGAAGCCGCTCTGCGATTGGTCGATGACCTCGTTGAGGTGAGGGGCTAATCTTGTTCGATGTCTTTGTTACTGGTGTTACTTTGTACAAATTGCACAGACTAAAATGATTTTTTAGAAACTCATCAAATTAGATAAAATTCTAAAAAAGTGTGAAATAATTGGGAGAAATTACCTCTTAATTAAAGAATATAGTTCAGTAAAATTTACACTAAAAATTACGCACCAAGCCCAGCCTTTGTGTGCATCGTGACTGACAATACTCAGGCCCTAACCAACCACATATTGTCCCTCTCCTTCCTCCCCTCCCTCTTCCAAATCCACACCCTCTCTGATGGCGCTCTCCAGTCCCTCCTCTCATGCGTCTCCGCCGTCCTCGACCGCTGTGACGTCCTCCTCTCCAACACTCCCTCTCCACATCTTCGTTTGCCTCACCCTACACTCTGCCACCTCCTTCCTTACCAAATCTAATTCTTGGATCTGACACTGCAATCATCCTTGTCTTCAACCCGTAGTTTTCTCCAAATCTAAATTTCGGAATTTCAAAAAAACAAATTATAGAAAATGAAATTAGATAGTAAATTAGGGTTTCAGAAATTAATACAAACACCGCACATAGGTACAATTGATTTAGTTAAACAAAATTTTTTAAAGAATTATTCACAAACACCTTGCGTGCTACATAGCATTTCATTGAACATTAATGAGAAAAGCACAGTTCTAGAAATTAAGTACCGGATTTCTAGGTTTTCAAGTGTTCCCTACTTAAATATGCATGAGACAATATCAAAAAGAAAAAAAGTAGAAGAAACCTGATCAAATCTCATTTTTGAATCCGACATCGCAATCATTTTCGTCTTTAATTCATACTCTCCCCCAATTCCACCAGAAATATTGCATTGATGAACGCGGTGGTTCGAAAATAGAGAATGAGGCGGTCCGGTGCGGGAGGCAGCAGCGTCGGAGGCGAGGTCGAGGTTTGGGGAGGACCACGCAGGAGGGAGTACCGTCGAAGGTAAGGAGGGCAAGTGGGAAGTGGCGGCTGCGTTGGAGGCTAAGAGGGTAGGTGTTGGTGGGGGGGGATGTTGCTTCATGTGGAGGCGGGTCGAAGGAGGCAGCATGCTGCTGCTCGAAGTTGAGGAGGGTGTTGGCTTTATGTCTTGCATACTGGTTTAATATAGAAGAGAAGACGGTGATGCGAGAGAGGAATCGAAGAGATTGATTGGATGGAAGATGAGAAACAACAACAGCAACAGAAACAGGTGCGGTCAACTGCACAGTTGATTGTGAATTCGGCTAACACCCCTTGGGTTAAGCTGGAGTCAAATATGGTCGAATGCACTTTAGGCAGTCGACCACGTAGCTGCTGTTTGTGTTCGGGTGCGGATCTTGGGGATTCATTTGAAGCCTGACTTCTTCTCTAAGTTAGATTGTACTGCTCTTATTGTATGGTTACCTCTTCAGGTAATATTGAACGACTATTGTATCAAGATTAAACCTAGAGTTTTTCTAAATCTCTATGTAATTAATGTAACGGCTTTAAAGAATGTTATGATTCTATTGAGTGCCAAATAGAATAAGAGAGTACTTCATCTGAGAGGTGAGAGATATCTCCATTGTAAGCAATAAGTATTTTCAGTTAGACTTGAGAGATGGTCGTGTTAAGAGTTGTAACTCTTATATCTCCTCTAATTGAATAATATCTCGGTTTTCCTCCCTCAGATTAAGGCATAGCCTAACCGGGACAAATATTGTGTGTTCTGTGTGTTTGCTGTGATCTATTATTTGCTTGGTGGTTTATATTGATCGTGTCGAAGA
The DNA here is from genome assembly GCA_017893485.1 of Hemerocallis citrina. Taxonomy (NCBI): domain Eukaryota; kingdom Viridiplantae; phylum Streptophyta; class Magnoliopsida; order Asparagales; family Asphodelaceae; genus Hemerocallis; species Hemerocallis citrina. The sequence goes on along the minus strand of CM030359.1, from coordinate 333,805,728 downwards.
CTGAACAAGATCCTCATCGAAAGTGATAATTTCCTAATAAGTTCTATTAGAGCATCAGGTTCATGGGTTTATTGGAGTTCCTTGGAGAAGATGGCAGATCAGAGCATGAAGATCAAGCATTTTGACGGTAAGATCAATTTTAATCTCTAGAAGGTTGACATGTATGACACATTGGTTCAAAGGAGCTTGCATATTGCCCTACATGGAGAAGAAAAGAAGCCAACCGACATGAAGCAGGAGAATTGAAATGAGATTTGTTTGAAGCCATTGATTTTAATCTGGCTGCATTGGCGGACAAAGTCAAGTGTGATATCCTTGAGGAGAACAGTGTGGCGAGCCTGTAGGTGAGATTCAAATCTGACTATTTGGGATCGTCGTTGTTAGATAAGATGCATTGGAAGAGAAAGCTGTTTTGTTTCTCAATGAAGAAAGATATTCATCTTCAAGATCATATTGTGGAGTTCAATAAGATAAATGTTGATGATTTTAGCGAAGAGGATAAAGCTTTCAACTTGATATATTCACCATCAGTTTCTTATGATCATTTGATAACTACCACGCTACACAGGAAATCTGCTAAGAAGACACTTACAGTAGCCGGGGTGATTAAGGGTTTGAAGGAGATGAACTGAGGAAGGAGACTCATTAATGATGGATCCTGCAGGCAAGGCAAATAACACTAGAGGGGGGGGGGTGAATAGTGTTGTATAAAAATTAATTAAAAACTTAAACTTTTCATACTGTTAAGTCGACTGCAAATAGAAATATAGTCGACTGTTGCGTCAGATAAGAAGAGTATTTTACTGAAGAGTTACAAGTTTGATCAGTCGATTTATAGCGGAAAACCAGTCGACTTACCAGACAAGTTTTTGAAATAAAACTCAGAGAAATTGAAATTGCAAGTTGAGAGAATACAATCACAGAGAGTCAATCACAGCCAAACACAACGATATATCCTGGTTCGGTCCTCCTGACCTACATCCAGTCCCTAAGCAACCCACTTGAGATTTTCCACTATTTTTGAAAAAGTACAAAAATACTCTACGGCCTTTGACAACAACAATGTCAAATCCGTAGACCTCTCTCACCACTAGAGAGAGCAAACCCACTCTACATCCTAGAGTGAAACTGACTTTAAAACCAAGAGTCCTACCCTCCAACCGAGAGGACCACTCTCACAACCCGAGAGTGAAAACAATAACAAAAATTGAGTTTACAACAACCTATAGCCTTGTATGTGATAAAGCTTTGTATAGTGGCTATTAGGCCAGCTTCTGAATTTAGTCTTCTGAATTTAGTCTAAAACGAAATCAATGTTATATTAGACTGAAATTCAGAGAACCAAGTCTTAGAGAGTTTGTATGCTTTTGAAACACTTGAAAACAAAAGACTTGAGAGTTTAAAGAATGCTTGGAACCTTTTCCAAATGATTCCTATACTCTATTTATAGAGTAAGAATCCATGAACATTGTAAAACAGTTCCATAAACCGTAATAAAATGGATAAAAAAGTTTTGAAATTGAAAAACAAGTTTTAAATTTAGAAATATGTCGAAACGGCTTGAACAGTCGACTGGATTGCCATAATGAGTCGACTGGCCAGAGCTTGTATGAGTTCAGGCAGTTTCGTACTATGACAGTCGACTAGTTCCAAGGAGTGGTCGACCGGTACTCATACAGCTGAACTTATTCAAGCTTGTTTTGACATTTTGATTTTGTAAAATACTCAGATTATTTAAAGTATGTATGGGTGTGTGTGTGACAAGGCTATTACAAATTTCTAAGACTCAAAGAAAAGAAAATACAATATTACAAGACACTTTGTTTAAACATTTGAAGCACTTTGAATCTTGTCTTGAACTTGAGTCTCTATCCTGAGCTTGAGCCTTTGTCTTGATGTCTTGAAGCTTGATAATTACTCTTGAAAGCTTCATCAGTTTGTGTTGCCTTTGTGTATTTCACTATGGTATGACTTTGATACACTCTGCAAGAGATAAGTGGTAGAACAACTTTGTATTGTGTTGTAGTCATCAAAACCAAGAATCAACAATTAAAAATGATCTATTTCTACAAGTTGTTTGACGGTGAATGGTGATACTTTAATTGGAAGGAATACGACACAAAATGGTAAGATTCGTTGCCACTGTTGTAGATGGATTGAGCATTATAACAGTGACTGTAGTAAGTTGTTGAATTCAGAAGGGTGTACTCATAATCGGCATCAGTGCCTCTAACTCACGTGCTAACTTAGATTACCTTCATGTTTCAAGTTCCTTATATGTGAATTCGGGTTTGTTTCTTGATTCTGGAAGTTTTTCTCATATTTACTTGGAGATGGAGAAGTTTTATGCTTACAAGTCAACAACAAGTCGCAGTGTGAGAACAGCGATTGGTAAGGTTTGTGAAGTAATGAGTGAGGAAACAATGAAGTTGGAGAAACCAGATGGTAAATGGTTCATACTAAAAGAGATCATGCATATTTCTCCGATGAAGCAGAATCTGATATCCTCATGGATTCTGGATGCTCAAGGCTGTAGGTACATAACTCGATAGGGAGTTTTGACTGTTTGGGATAGTCGTCGTAAGGTGATGAAGGGTAAGAAGGGATTGGGCAGGGTTAGCACAACCTCTACCAGCTTTGAGGGAGTAGGAAATGTCGGTCGAGTGTTTGGAATCTCATTGTCCCTAAAGCATCATCTAGTAAGCCATCATTAAAATTACCGAAGCGAGACTATGACGTTCAAATACCATTGGAAGGTGGAGTTCGTGTGAAGGGTGACACCTCCATAATACCATCTACTTGTTGGTGTATGCCATAGAGGCCAGTTATGTATTGACATTACTAGTTTACATTGTATCATGACATTTATTTTCTATTGAGGCATTTTATTTATTGTGAATTAAATGAACATAATAAAATTCTTAGAATAGTAAGTTCAATGTCATGAGATATCAAGTGCATGACATGATTGTGAGATCATATTGACTGAAATCAGAACATTAAACTTAAATGTCCATAGTCAAGTATTATTGTGAATTAGGACAATGATAATAAATAGAGACTGGTGTGTGTGTAGGATAACCATTCTCACGGGTCATGGATATGAGATATCAAGTCTTAACATAGGTACATATTAGAGTAATAATGTACTGAACTAACCCACAAATGCTGTATGGATCGTTACGTGAGTGTCATAAACGGTTCCCATAGTGACCATGATGTACGTAGTTCTTTAACTTGAAGTTACTACGGTTTCCTACATGAGAAGTTATATATTTTAATGCCGTCAAGCGTTGCCTATAATAAAGTGATTATAAAGTCGACTATTGGATATACTATAAATCATGCGAATGGATGTGAGTGGCTTAGATAGAATTTGTCCTTCTTACATAACAGTAGTGATATCTATGGGCCCCTTGATTGAGTGAAACTATAAAATGCATGATCGTGCTCAAATGAGTCAATATGAGATATTGAGCTCATTTATTTTAGTAATTATACTCGTACATCAAGAAACCAAAGGCTATAAACTATACAATGGTGACACGCTCTATGCCTTGTGGTCAATTAAGATATCTGGACAAAATGACTAGACTACATGATAGCGTTGGTTATGGATAGGTTATGTCAAATCATTAATATTCCCGTTACTTGAGTAGCAGTGATGTATTATTACTGTCAACGTAATGGGAAGCTACATGGTCACACACTTAGAATAGATAAAAATTAGAATTTAAATTCATGAGATGAATTTAATTAGTATCCTAATAAGACTTGGACTTCTGACATGGTTGAGTAATTAATTAAATTAAATGGGACAACTAAAGTTAGAAGGGTCACACAAGAATCTGAACCAGGTCAGATTGTTAGCCCAACCGCCTTACCACTCTCTTAAGGTTGATTTTCTACACACATATATATACGATATATTTATGTGGAAAAGACACAGGAGAAAACTCTAGCCGTCACAGAAATTGTGAGAGAGAGAGATCGTGAGGAACATTCTCTTCTCGTAGCTAGCACCGCAGCGTGATGGAGAGCTTGATTTGATCCGTTCATATGGATACAGTAGAGGCACTACAACCTTGCTGTGATTGACATATTTTAGAGACCCAAGATCCATCTTTAATGTATAACTCCTAAACACAATTTATGATTTTCTCATGGATCCATGGCTATGTTTCGATATTTTGTGATTTTTTTTTCTGTTGTGTAATCTGTGATTGCCCTCGAAACTTAACACTACTGGGATATGCCCTTGAAGGGGGCATACATCTGGAGGTAGATTCAACTATCAAAAAAAACCATCGAACCGAGTTGTTTACAAGAGAATATGAAAAATGTCTAGAATAGTTAAAATACACGCGTGGAATCATGAATATGCAATCCAAGGTGGAGATTGTTGGATTTATATATTGCATACTTGTTTAATATAGAAGAGAAGACGGTTACGCGAGAGAGGAATCAAAGCGACAGATTGGATGGAAGATGAGATGCAACAACAGCAACATATGCAAGTGCAGTCGACTGTGCAATAGACTGTGAAGTCGACCGATACCCCTTTGGGTTTTGCTGGAGTCAAGTACAGTCGATTGCACTTTGGGCAGTCGACCGCGTCGTAGTTGTTTGTTGTCGAGTGCGAGTCTTGGGGATTTGTTTGAAGCCTGATTTCTTTTCCATGTTAAATCATACGACTGTCATTGTATGGTTATCTCTTCAGGTAATATTGAACAGTTATTATATCAAGATTAAACATAGGGTTCTCTAGATTTCTATATAATCAATGTAACGACTCAATAGATCGTTATGATTCTATTGAGTGCCGAATAGAAAAAGATAATACTTCATCTAAGATGTGAGAGGTTTATCCATTGCAAATAACAAGTATTTCCAGTTTGGCTTGAGAGAGAATCGCGGTGAGAGTTGCAATTCTTGTATCTTTTCTAGTTGAATAATATCTCGGTTTTCCTCCCCGGATTAAGGGGTAGTCTGACTGGGACAAATATTGTGTTTTGTGTGTTTGATGTGATCTATTATTTACTTTGTGGTTTATATTGATCGTATCGAAGACTCAACAAGATCCTCCTCGAATGCAATAATTCTCTAACAGAGGGCGCATGACGTGTGAGAATGCATCGTAGTAGGCGATGGTTGGGGGAATCGAAAGTGGGAGAGGATGTGATTGTGGCTAGGAAGGGTTTGAGGTTTTTTATTTTTTATTTCTTTATTTTATGAAAACGTGCGAAATACTCGTATTAGTTTAAATGAGATTTATACTTTTGATCTTCTTTTTCTATTTCAAAATAGATGAAGAATAGAGGGGTAGACCCATTATCTTGATATATCTCTACTACTATAATGGGAAAAGGCTTTAGTGTAATTTGTCCTTCTACCAATCCGTACAACACGCGTGCTTGAATTTTTACTTTTAAAAAAAAATATATTTATTAAGTCGTGCAACGCACGTGTAAATTACTAGTATATAGTTATAATTAGAATTTGTATTGCTTTAAAGATTGTTTCAATTCAAGTTTGTATGCTCTTATGTTGATTAAACAGATTAATAATTCTATTTTAGGAAGTCATATATATATAATCTACGAAGGACGTACAAAAGAGAAAATGAAACAAGATATTGCACCTTTATAGTGATTTGTATGAGCTTTTTTTTTTTTTTTTTAAACGTGTGTGTATGTGTGGATAGAACCCTAAGAGCATCACAGTGGTGTTTCTCATTTTCTATAATATGGCATCTACAGTAATAGCAAATAGGAAGCTTTGCTGCAGTGGTCATTTGCTATATCTTTCTCATTTACATGAGAGACGGGATATCATATCCCGTCTCTCTTTTTTTATTTTAAAAAAGGCGTGAGACGGTATGTGAGACGGTATATGATGTACCGTTTGTCAACTTTTAGAAATTAATTACTTATTAACTACTTACTAACTATTAAACCTAATTAATTAACTAAATTAAACAATATAATATTAACTAAACCTACTTATATCACTACCTAACCCAAATTAATACTCCTAAACTACCACCAGCATTAATTACTCCACTACTAAACATACTTCACAAACGGTACATGATGTACCGTTTGTTGAAATTTTTATTTTATTTTATTTTATTTTTCTCATCCTCCAATCCCGGCCCTTCATCTATTTAAAAAAAAAAAACACAAAAAAAACTCACAGACGGGATATGATATCCAGTCTGATTCAGACGGTATATCATCTCCCGTCTGAGGAGTTTTTTTAAAAAAAAAATTTAAAAAAAAGTAGAGACGGTATATGATGTACCGTTTGAAAGGATTAGAATATATTAAAATAGATCAGACGGGATATGATATCCCGTCCTCTATAATTTGAGAATCGCTATTCTGTTTCTCAAATATGAGAAACGAATATAGGTCGTTTGCTAAAAAATGACAAAATGAGAAACCGTTGCAGCGCTACATTTGCTATAATATGGCAAACTGAGAATTATAGCAAACCACTGTGGATGCTCTAATGAATTCAAGCCAAATATGTATAAACTAAAACAGTCAAGTCATACCAATATAAATCCTGAACAGAAAAGATGAAGCCACTAGACTTTATTTCAGAAAGCTGTTCCAAAAAATAAATACATTCCACTGTATGTAGAGCATTAAGAAAAAGAAATAATTCCATCAAAAAAGAAAAAGAAATAATTGAAAGGATAATACAACAAGCACGATGAATTAAAGTAGTACTAGTATACAGTAGACTAGGAGGGTAAACAGTACGAGTATATAATGTAGGTAGGGACCAAACATAGAGCGTGTGTGAGGCACAGGGACAAGGGAAGGTGGCATTGTTAAATCACGGTCTCCGTCCGTACTACTCCACCTTCCACCCTCTACCCTCTATCCTTTTAGGCTTCTAATTTCCATGATTTGGCCTCTTTTTAAAATAGTAAATGTAATTTCAGAGAAATAGCTCTTTCTAAGAATTACTATTATGATCTTCAAGTTTACTATATTTGACAGGTAGAGAGTAGGGCTGCAATCTAGCCGAGCCGAGTCGAATATCTTCATGTTCGAGCTCGACTCGTTAAGAAAATGAGCTCAGTTTTGAGCTCGAGCTCGGTTCGAACCGAACTTTGACCGTATTCGAGCCGAATAGCATGCGAGATTAGCCTTAAAAAAAAACCTCAAGCTCGAGCTCGACTCGTTAAGGAAACGAGCTCAGTTTTAAGCTTGAGCTCGGTTCGAACCGAGCTGTAATCGAGCTTTGATTGCAGGCCTAGTAGAGAGTAAGGTGCAAGCTGAAGATTTGCATGGACTGCAAAACCAAGACTCTGGCCATTTGATGTTTTGTTATCATGATATTCATTGGTGTTTATTCCCTCAAAAACATATAAATATTTGTCCATCAATTTGCTGCAATATAAGATCTTTGACAAAAGCTTCTTTACAAAACTATACATTACTTGTTTGAAAATGTCTTAAGACATTTAGCAAGCAAGATGTGTACGTAAAAAAAAAAAACAATATGCATAATTCATATCCTCAAGTTTTCAGAAATCAAACTATCAAAAAATATACATTATCGGATTATATCGATCAGAGAAACGTAATGCACAAAAAAGCAGTGAAAGAATCTTATAACACCACTCTCATTAAGAAAATCTCTTATCTATAACTATTATAATGGGAGAGATGGAGTTCCAAATAAATAAATAATTTTTTATTGTTTTTTGTATGTGTGCAAACACGTGCAACGCACGTGTTGGTAGGTTTTTTTTTGTCCTTTTCCTTCCTCCTTCACGTGCATCATACTAGAGGTTTTTTTTTTGTTCTTTTTCTTCTTCCTTCATGTGCATCGCACGTGCATCATACTAGAATATTGTAAATGACTAGTAATATTATAAAACTTTTGATTGCAGAATATTACCAAAACAGTCCAATAATTAATAGAAAGAAAATAGTCCAACAAAAATTTCAAGGTGATTTAGGTATTTTTCTCCTTGAAACGTGACGGGAGTTTGGGGATTTATCACAGAGTGACATTAAAGTGCACATAATTTTCAGGGTGATATTTCTGGCGTTCCAATCATTACTATTTTGTATTCTTCTGCAATGTACTGGGCCGGACTACTCTCAGCATTACTCTGGTCCAGTGGGGCCCAGGACAACTTGCTGGTCGGCTCCGGGATCGCGATCGCCGCAAATCTTCCACTTGTTTGTCATTATTTGCTTCTTAGGTTTTTCCTGCACAGGTCCCAAACAATTATTGAAATTCAATATTTAGTTTTTCACAATTCACTAATTTTATATTACTCCTTCGAACAACTTAAAAAGTGAAGAGTCAAGTGCCTCAATAGCAACGTCATAAAATTTTTAATCTATTGAATGTACGTTCGAGAAAAAATCTTAAATCAAAGGTTCTCATTTGTTCAAAATAATATTTCCACTATTTCGATCTTATTATCTTCTATATCATTCTACTAAAGATTTATTCTCTAAAATTGATTTAATAGATTAGAATTATGTAACTAGTAATTTACAAATGCGATGCACGTCTTAATAAATTATTATTTTTAAAGATTTATTCTCTAAAATTGATTTAATAGATTAGAATTATGTAACTAGTAATTTACAAATGCGATGCACGTCTTAATAAATTATTACTTTTCTTTCAAAAAATAAAAACTCTGATGTAGTGAGGACTCGAACCTGAAATATCCTTAATATTAGTTATGTACGTGTGTCACACGCGTTCATAGATTTACAAATAACATTAAGATCTTCTCCGATTATAATTAGGGCAATTCACACTTCGATTAAAACCGACTGTCGAACTGAACCGAACCGAACCAAAATTTACCTATTTGGTTCGGTTTTTCGGTTTATATCCGAACCGGAGTTTTTATAGAGTTCAGGTCGATTTTTGGTTGGCATTTGAGTAAACCGAACCGGAAAAAAAAACAAATTATATTTTAGCCTAAATATTCCTAGCCCTAGGATCTAGGGTTAGGAATATCCCATGATTCCATTCCAAACCCTATTTCGAATTTTTCTTGAACATCCCCTGACTAACCTCACCACCCCTAGTGCCAGTGGGTTGCAGAAATTCTTGGGATTCTAGGGCAGGTGATTGAATAAAGTGGCTGGCGTGGTGAGAAAAAGAAAGATCCGAGGGTCCTCTTTTTTGGCTCAAATACATTCCTCTCTAGTCTCTTATATCTCAATGCCTCTCTCTCTCTCTCTCTCAGTATCTTGACTCTCTCTCACTCTCAGAAACCTCAAACCCTAGCAGCGGCGGCGGCGCTCACTTCAGCTTTAAGCTCTCCACTTCTCCTCTTCCTCTCAAAATCGCCATTACCCAAAATCCCACACAGTGTCGCAGCCCCCTTTTCGACCTTTCTGGCTCTCCCTCGCCGACATCTTTCGACCTCGGCTCTCCATAATGATACTCCCACACAACCCCCTTTCCTTCTCAAATCTCAAGTACTCTACAGGCTACAGTTTGAGCCTCTCTGCCTCTGGAATTCGTGACCTCCCAGTCCTCCCCCCACTCTCGTCCCTCGATCTATCCTCGCAGTGTCTCTCTCCTCGCAGTGCCTCTCCATCTCAAGCTAAGGTATAAATTAAGCTTGAAATTTTTAAGTGTTGAAATTTATAACTAAAAAATAATAAGTCAATTTTGGTTTAAACTTTTATTGGGTTTAAATTTGTAGATTTGATTTGAAGGCTTGCATTACTTGGTGGTTGATTGGTTGCAGAATTGTAGTGGTAGTGTACTAGTCTAGTGTGGTACTAGTATGGATTCTGATATGGATAGTAGGGGTTGTGAGGATTCAAATTCCATTAGCATTGATAATTTAAGCCGAACAGAAGCAAGTACGCAACCCTCACAAATTACTAGAAAAGAAATTAATTCAGGTCCGAAGTTTGCCTGCATTTTACTAAGATCAATGACTTAGATGAAAGTGTGAAAGCGAAGTCAAATTATCGTGGGAAACCGTTTAATGCCGATACAAAAAAATATGGGACAACAACATTGAAAAATTACTTGGGTAGTTGTCGGGCTAATCCACATAATAAAGAGACTTCCCAGAATTTAATGAGTTTACAACCGGTTCAAAAAGGTGAAAAGGGGGAGGGTGTCTTAACTAATTGGAGATTTAACCAAGATGATGCTAGGAAGGGCCTAGCATATATGGTGATAGTGGATGAGATACCATTTAGTTATGTTGAGCATCATTGGTTCTGTAAATTCATGTCTATTTGTTGTCCCATGTTTCATATTCCTTCACGTTCGACAACCACAAGAGACATTTATAAATTGTATGTTAATGAGAAGAGGTTATTGAAAAAATTCTTGAAAGAAACAAGTCAAAAAGTATCCATTACCACAAATACTTAGACCTCTTTATAGAGAATAAATTATATGTGTATCAGTGCTCACTTCATTGACAATAATTGGAAAATGCACAAAAAAGATTCTGAATTTTTGTCCAATTTCTACTCATAAAGGTGAGGGGTTAGGTCAAAGGATCTCATTTGTACTTTCGAGAAAAAATCTTAAGTCAAAGGATCTCATTTGTAGGAGTGGCCGATCATCCCGAAATGAGCCAACCGACCGGTTTTCCAACCGAACCAATCGATTAGGTACCGAAAAATTCGGTTACCAAAAGTATGGTACGGTACAAATGTACCAAGTTTTAAAATCCGGTTCGGTTTCGGTATGAATATGGTTCAGTCGGTATTTTACCGTACGGTACCGAATAATGCAAGCCACTGTTAACAGTTCAGAGGAACCTTTATCTGCAGCAACCAAAATGCACTAAATTGATAGTTAGCAAAAGGTAAAATTTTCAAGTTAAATAACATACCTACGAGACTAGCTCCATTTACTAAAATTGACTTGTCAATTTTCTTCTTCTTGTTTTTTGCAAGCCACTGTTAACACATGACATAAGAAAATAGTATTTATATCAGCAGAGATTTGGAGGAATTCACAAAACAACAGTGTAAACTATTCGGTTGCAAGTGTCACAATTTTGAACATGCAATGGCCATTAGTTTATTGTCTACAACAAAAGTTTTATTGTCTACAATGAAAGGTTCGGATGCAGGCAGAGAAGAAGGCAGACTTTCTTTATAGGAAGAAAGGGGAGCAGCAGATAGGGAGGAAGATCCACTCTAACTCCATGTAAACAGAAAACACAATACTGAGAGATGTTGATATATTTTCTTTCAAATAGAGAAATGACGATACATTATTGTTACAGAAAAGGGGGGAAAAAAGGTTCATATTTTATTATATAATTTATTTTACTGCTATGAGTTGATAGACATATTTTATATGCTTAGGACAAGTTGAAAATGAATATCCTCTGCATGTAAAGGAATACAAACAAAATAACAAGGACACATACACACATAACTGTTCCAATAATGATTGCTAACTAGATTTGACCACTCCTATCAGACATAATCTCCCCCAACCAAGCAGCCTTTGTAGCAGGACGACAATCAGTAGACAACTTGGTTATAGCGCAAGAATTGATTCACTCCATGTCAAAGAAGACTCGCAGATTAAAGTTGTTTGCTCTAAAAGCTGATATGGTGAAGGCTTATGGTAGAATTGAGTGGCCATTCCTTCAAGAGGTACTCAGGTTGATGAATTTCCCATCGAAGCTGAGGTATTTGTTGGGTCATATTTGATATAACACCAATACCGAACCGTACCAACCGAAGTAGTCGGTATACCGAAGTTTTGGTATACCGAACTTTTTGGTGGGTAATGGTTTGTATATTTTCAAACCGAACTAGTTTGGTATGGTAATGGTACAATGTCAAAAAGTCCGGTACCGTACCGAGCCCACCCCTACTCATTTGTTCGAAATAGTATTTCCACTATTTCGATCTTATTATCTTCTATATCATTCTACTAAAGATTTAGTCTCTAAAATTGATCTAATAGATTAGAATTAATGTAACTAGTAATTTATACATGCGATGCACATCTTAATAAATTATTATTTTTCTTTCAAAAAATAAAAACTCTGATGTAGTGAGGAATCGAAACTGAAATATCCTTAATATTAGTTATGTACGTGTGTCACACGTGTTCATAGATTTACAAATAACATTAAGATCTTCTCCCATTATAGTTAGGGCTATTCACACTTTGGTTAAAACTGACTACCGAACCGAACCGAACCAAAATTTTCCTATTTGGTTCGGTTTTTCGGTTTTTCGAGTTGGTTTATATTTGAACCGGAATTTTTATAGATTTCGGGTCGGTTTTTGGTTGGCATTTGAGTAAACCAAACCGGAAAATAAAAACCGAATTATATTTTAGCCCAAATATTCCTAGCCCTAGGATCTAGGTTTAGGAATATCCCCCGATTCCATTTCAAACCATAATTCGATTTTTTCTTGAACATCCCATGATTGACCTCACCACCCCCGGTGCCAGTGGGTTGCAAAAATTCTTGGGATTCTAGGGCAGGTGATTGAATGAAGTGGCTGGCGTGGTGAGAAAAAGAAAGATCCGAGGGTCCTCTTTTTTGGCTCAAATGAATTCCTTTCTTTCTAGTCTCTCATATCCCGATGCCTCTCTCTCTCAGTATCTTCTCAGAAACCTCAAACCCTAGCGGCGGCGGCGGCACTCACTTCAGCTTTGAGCTCTCCACTTTTCCTCTTCCTCTCAAAATCGCCATTACCCAAAATCCCACACAGCGTCGCAGCCCCCTTTACGACCTTTCTGGCTCTCCCTCGCTGACATCTTTCGACCTCGACTCTCCATACTGATACTCCCACGCAGCCCCCTTTCCTTCTCAAATTTCAAGTACTCCACAGGACACAGTTTGAGCCTCTCTGCCTCTGGAATTTTCGACCTCCCGGTCCTCCCCCCATTCTCGTCCTTCGATCTATCCTCGTAGTGTCTCTCTCCTTGCAGTGCCTCTCCATCTCAAGCTAAGGTATAAATTAAGCTTGAAGTTTTTAAGTGTTGAAATTTATAACTAGAAAATAATAACTCAATTTTGGTTTATACTTTTATTGGGTTTAAATTTGTAGATTTGATTTGAAGACTTGCATGACTTGGTGGTTGATTGGTTGTATAATTGTAATGGTAGTGCACTAGTCTAGTGTGGTACTAGTATGGATTTTGATATGGATAGTAGGGGTTGTAAAGTTTCAAATTTTATTAGCATTGATAATTTAAGCCAAACAGAATCAAGTACGCAACCCTCACAAATTACTAGAAAACCAATTAAATCCAGGTCCGAAATTGGGCTGCATTTTACTAAGATCAATGACTTAGATGGAAGTGTAAAAGCGAAGTGTAATTATTGTGGAAAACCGTTTAATGCCGATACTAAAAAAAAGGGACAACAGCTTTGAAAAATCACATGGGTAGTTGTCGGGCTAATCCACACAATAAAGAGACTTCCCAAAATTTATTGAGTTTACAACCGGTTCAAAAAGGTGAATAGGGAGAGGGTGTCTTAACTAATTGGAGATTTAACCAAGATAAAGCTAGAAAAGGTCTAGCATATATGGTGAAAGTGGATGAGCTACCATTTAGTTATGTTGAGCGTCATGGGTTCTGTAAAAATATGTCTATTTGTTGTCCCATGTTTCATATTCCTTCATGTTCGACAATAACAAGAGATATTTATGAATTGTATGTTAATTAGAAGAGGTTATTGAAAAAATTCTTGAAAGAAACAAGTCAAAAAATATCCATTACCACAGATACTCTGACCTCTTTGCAGAGAATAAATTATATGTGTTTCGCTGCCCACTTCATTGACAATAATTGGAAAATGCACAAAAAGATTCTGAACTTTTGTCCAATTTCTAGTCATAAAGGTGAGGGGTTATGTAGCGCCCCGAATTTCTAATAATATCTTAGAAAATACGTGGCACAATTCCCAGTATCAATTTCAATGTAATAGTACACATAGCCAAAACACAGATAATTTTTATTTCAACTTTTATCACAACAATCATTTTCAACACAGCGGAATACAAAACACCTTGAATTACAAACTTTCTTTTTACAACACTTCTTTTAAAAATTTTACACAAAAGCTCTATTATATCAATTTATCTCAAAACTATCTCAAGCATCCAAACCTCCAAGCTCTAAGCAACAACCTGTAACACATGAGGCTAGAGATGATCCCTAACTCCCAAAACTAAAGGGGTCAGCCATAAAGGTGTGAATGACATAAAATAAAACAACATAATTAAATCATAATACATAAAGTCATCCACAACATGTATCATCCGCAAGAATAAAGGAATGAGAAATAACAAATAAGTAAAGCATGAAAATACCAAGGATATCAATTAGTAATTCATGAAAACGTCAAGTGATTCTAAACTAAGTGTCAAGTGTAGGAAAAACAGGTAAAACCACAAGCATGAAACCAAGTCAAGAAAACACAAGCTCTATATACTGACTTGCTAATGCATACTTGTCGGATTCTATGCATTCCATAGTATATAGGTCCGGTGCAAGCCCTTAACGATCTCCACTTTATAGGGATAACCCCTCGTTATGTAACTAATCTTACTACGGTGATGGGAAACAAGATCCAGAATACTCCGCGAATAGGCACCACAACCCTCGACGCGCAAGCATCATGTAAGATAGCTCAAAAACAACAACTGGAGAATCATCTCCCAAACCCGTGTACCCCACGAATAGGCTTGCAAGACCCTCGATGTGCAGATACACCAGGTACATTCTGTGAATAGGCCTGCCGACCCTCGACACGCGAATGCACCCTGCATGCTCCGTGAATAGGCCTGCAGACCATCGACACGCGAACACACAAATATCCTCTCGAGATATAACAACAAACAGTCCTGGATCGCATCCGTTGGACTAACAAAACCATGAGCCTATACTTACGTTTTCCAAGTTCCATCACATCCCCACTGGTGCCTGTCCTTAAGTTGATTATTATTAAACCACAAAATCTCCATCTCTAGAGTTAGTGTATCTTGCCGGACTTAAATACTCAACAACAACTAAACCAAGACCCCCCAGGTCTAACTCAACAAATCTCAATTGCCGGTTCACAGGATTCCTACTCAACTCCTAGAGATCTCAACAAGACCAAAACTCACTAATCCATCGTCAAAACGATTAAAGGGAGAAACCTCTCCAATCAACAAAATCCAAGTCTTTATAAAATTCCAGAATCCAAATCCAACAATAAAATATCTTGAAAACATATGTTCTGTAGAAAAAATAATATTTAGAATAGTAAGTTATAGATCCAAAATATTTAAAGAATTAGTCGTTTAAAGAACATCAGAATACCTCAAGAAAATATCAGCATCAGTCGACTGTAAAAGGGTCATCAGTCGACTGTCCAGAGCGAAAAACCAACTTCTTTAAGAAAATGATACTAAGTATTGACGGTCGACTGTGAAAGACACTAGTCGACTGTCCAGAGAGGAATCCAACATTTTTAAGAAATAAATTCTAAGTAGTAGCAGTCGACTGTAAAAGGGTATAGGTCGATTGTCCAGAGTGAAAAATACAATAACTTCGAGAAAATAATTCTAAGTGGAACCAGTCGACTGTAAAAGTCATCAGTCGACTTTCCAGAACGAAATTTCGAGAAAAACTAAAGAACATAGTAGCTGGGTCGCGTCGGTCGACTGAGAAATCATATCAGTCGACCGCTGACCTACAGACTGCATACCTTTGGCTGTGCACATTTCAACCGATAAGTAGTTTTACTTTATGAAAACGATTTCTACAAAAAACATATTTCTTATATGATCAAATACGACTTGTAAGATATATAATAGTCCATAAAACTAAATCAAACTACTTGAATTCATAAAAGTAATGATTTGTAAATCTCTTTCAAATAAAACATAAATTGTGCATATAATCAAAATAGAGTTTTAAAGAAATCTATCATACATCAAAATAACTAAGTTTTATATTCCAAACCACATCAATACCAAAATATTCAGATTTAAACTTAGCATTTGAGAAATCCAAATTCGAACAACATCTTTCACAAAATCACAAATCCCCATTTTAGTCATCATAACTCAATCCTCAAAACATGGTCTTTTATTCCATTACCCATTCTCAAATTTCTCAAACTCAATCTCAACTAATCTCAATAGTTGATTCACAAACAAAACAAATTTATCATCAACATGGCCAAGTTGTTTTCATCCAACTCACCAATAGTTCCAAAAATCTCATCTTTAATTAATTAATGCATAACATCCCTCATACTCAATCAAATCAGCAATAATTCAAAGAAAATGCCTACTCACAATTTATATTAGGTTCTCCAACAAATCTAAAATCATTCACATGCAAATATCTGGGGTTCTTCTCAAAGATCCAATTTTTCATCCATCCATCCAATATACATATTCATATCAAACCCTAGCATGCTTTCTAATAGATGAAACACCACATACCACATACATAAAACAAAACAACAAAAAAACAAAACAATTTACATCACTCACATACAACATCCATAAAACAACACAAAACAAACATGTCACTCACCTCAAATGAAGAAATCCAATCGAATAAGCAAAACCTTTCTTTGCAAAATCCAAGATCTTCTCTTTCAATCTCCAAGAAAAATAAAAACAATAAAATCTTTGTGTTGTGCAGCGAAAGACGGCTACACTCCATCTTTTAAATATCCGGAATAGAAGAATTAGGGTTTTGAAACACATTTGCAAAATAATCCTTTAACAATTATTACTTTACATATATAAACCTTTCTTTATAAAGTAGTTAAAATAAGTTAAATAAATTAAAACCAAATCAAATCCTTTTACTAATGAGTTGTCCAGCAATCCAGCACAGCCCAGAAATAAAGAAAATTCGGATTTGTACTCAGGTGGCAAGCCCTTCTTTTTGTAATATTTGCAAATACATCATAAAATATTCGTAAAAATTCAGAAAATTCAGAAATAATATCTAATAATACATATTATATTTTCCAATTAAAATATCTAACTTTTACTTTACAGGAAAATATTTGCACAAGATCCAACATAAATTCCATATTTGCAAAAACACCATATTTGTTTAAATCTTTACCAAATCAACTTTAAATAAAATTTATATATATATAAATTTCATTGATGACCATGGAAAGCCCAAAAATCAGTAAAAATTAATTTTTATTATTTATTTCAGATCCAAATGGCTTTTTTACATAAAAGCCTCTCTCTTTCGAGGTATTTATAAAAATAGTTTCTTTACTCAGAAAAATCCCAAATTTTAGAATATACTCTATTATAAGTAGGAAAATTTATTAAAAATATAAAATTGGATATTTATACTAAAAATATTTGCACGTGTTTTGCACGTGTAAAAGATAAATTTTTAGAAAAATATTTATTAAATCTCCAGAAAATCATTTTAATTTATTTTCTAATCTCAAAATAGTATTTAAAAATACGGGGTACTACAGGTTAGGCATTGCAGTTGAAAAATGCTTGTTGGATTGGGGTATTGATAAAGTATATTCAATAACAGTTGATAATGCAAGCGCAAATGATGTTATGGTTAATCACTTGAAGAAGAAAATTAACAACTGGGGGCATAGTGTTCTTAATTGCAAGTATCTTCATATGAGGTGTATTGCACATATAATAAATCTCATAGTGCAGGATAAGGTAAAAGGGACGGGAAAATCAGTTTCTCGAGTTCGTTCCGCAGTGAAATATGTTAGATAATCTCCTTTTCATATAAGAAAATTTAAGGAATGTATTGAGATTAAAAAGATTGAGAGTAAGCGCATGTTGTGCCTTGATGTTGCCCTTAGGTGGAATTCTACATATCTTATGTTGGATAAGGCGGAGAAATTTGAAAGAGATTTTAAAATATTTAATGATATGAATCCTTTCTTTAGGAGTGACTTGGAGGAAGGGATTTCCGATGATAATGATTGGGCTAATGTGAGGCGACTTATACAATTTTTAGAGCACTTTTATAATCTTACTTTGAAGGTATCAGGATATTTGTATGTGACTGCTAATAATTTTTTGCCCGAGTTAGATGAAGTTGTTTGTCTTTTAAAACAATGGGAAAACAGTGTTGATGCGAATTTAGCTTCAATGGCTTTTAAAATGAGAGACAAATATAACAAATATTGGGGAACTCTGGATAAGGTAAACAACAATCCGTTTCTTGCCATGATGCTAGATCCTAGGCATAAGATGAGATCTGTGGAGTTTGCTTTCTTAAGACAGTATGTATGATGATGGAGAATTGGTCGCAAGAAAGGTGAACTCTATCAAGGAGGTTGCTGTTGGGTTTTATAATGAGTACAAAAGAAAATCTGATCCAGTCACAACCACTTTATCCTTTTGTAACACTTCTAGTACTTCATCTACTTTTGGTTCGGAAAGTACAACTATTTATAAACAATCTTATAAGAGATATAAGAAAGTAGCTGGAGGTGGAGATTCTAAATCTGAATTGGATAAATATTTGGCAGAAGAATGTGAGGATGAAGAAGAATTTCAAATTCTTGATTGGTGGAGGAAACATGAAATCGGATGTTCTATTCTTGCTCAAATAGCGAGAGATGTTTTGGTTGTCCCTATTTCAACTGTTGCTTCAGAATCATCATTTAGCACTGGCTGACGTATACTTAATCCATTTAGGAGCTCATTGACTCCTAAGTTAGTGCAAGCACTTGTGTGTGCATAAGATTGGCTACGGTCCGATATTCGACGAATTTGTGTGGAGGAAGATTTGGAACAACTTGATAGGATTGAGAATGGTAATCTACTAATCTTTAATATTGTAAACATCTATTCAAAATTTAATTTATTTACAACCTAACTTCTCGTTTTATTATACAACAGAGATGACAAAATGCGGAGGAACGGAACCCACAATTGTTGATCATTAAATTTGATACAGAAGAAATTAGGAAGTTTTGTGAGTATTTTCTTCTTTCTTTTATAACTTATAGTAAATTTATGTTATTTAAATATTGGTATTGTATTTTCTAATCATTCATGTATTACATTTTCCTTGTACAGGGGTTCGTGGTTTGGAGGATTTTATCAATATGATTGGAGGTGGTTCATGTTGTGAGCCTATGAACTATGACTATGACTTTATTATGATAGTTTCTTACTCTTTTTGCTAACTTTTTTCAATTTGCTCACAATGAGTCTATGACTATGACTTTGTTATGCTAGTTTGCTAACTTTTGCTCACTCGCTTTACTATGCAGTACTGTTTTCTTTGCTACTTTGATCCTTTGTTTACAAGCCCTGAAGAGATGGATTATATTTCTGAAGTTGCACACTATGATTCATTCATTTAATATTTTATAGGAGTGACAAGTGATGAATTAATCCTATCTGTGCTTATGTGTCATATGAATTGTAGCTTCTTAGCTACATTTTGTTCAGTTGGATTGTTGCTTCATAAGTGATGATGAAATGAATTATGTCTCTGAAGTTGCACATTAACTATGATTCATTAATTTAATGATTTATAGGAATATGAGCGATTAGTGATGAATTGAGCTTTATGTGTGAACTCATGTTGATTTTTGCTTTTTTGCTAGTTTGAGTCTTTGCATTCTTTGCTCCATTTTGCTACATTTTTTACTTTGCTTGTTGCTTCTTTGCTACTCGGAGTCTTTGCTGCTTTGCTTTTTTTCTACTGAGTACTGATCCTAATTGCTTCACAAAATCACAGTATTTATTTTCTTCTTTACTTTGCTTATGTAGCATTTTGCTTCTCAAAATCTCAGTATTTATTTGCTTCTTTCCTTCTTTACTGTTTTGTTACATTTTGCTTCTTTATTTTTTTACTACATTAGTGATGAATTAATCCTACCCTTGAGTCTTTGCTAAAAATTCTAGCAAAAATGTATCAAAATGGAGCAAAAACTCAAAATCGCAAAGAAGCAATTGCTACATTTTGTTCAGTTGGATTGTTGCTTTGACTCTTTTGCTACTTCGAGTCTTTGCTGCATTGCTACATTGCTAATGAACATTTGTTGCTTTGCTTCTTTGCTACTTTGAGCCTTTGCAGACTTGCAGTCTCATTTTTTTTTTTGCTTCTTTGCTACTTTGTACTCTTAACTTCTTTGCCTCTTTGATACTTTGTAGTAGCAGTGATTACAGTTTCTCATTAATTATAAGTCAAGGAGAAATGGATTATGTTTATGATGTTGCACACTAACTATGATTCATTGATTTAATGATTTATAGGAATATGAGCGATTAGTGATGAATTAATCCTATCTGAGCTTTATGTGTGAACTCATGTTGATTGTTGCTTTTTTGCTAGTTTGAGTCTTTGCATTCTTTGCTCCATTTTGCTACATTTTGCTTTTTGCTTTTTGCTTTTTTGCTACTTGGAGTCTTTGCTGCTTTGCATCTTTTCTACTGAGTACTGAACCTGAGTGCTTCTCAAAATCTCAATATTTATTTGCTTCTTTACTTCTTTGCTTATGTAGCATTTTGCTTATCAAAATCTTAGTATTTATTTGCTTCTTTGCTTCTTTACTTCTTTATTACATTTTGATTCTTTACTTCTTTGCTACATTAGTGATGAATTAATCTACACTTTGAGTCTTTGCTACAAATTGTAGCAAAAATGTATCAAAATGGAGCAAAAACTCAAAGTAGCAAAGCAGTTGCTACATTTTGTTCAGTTGGATTTTTTGCTTTGACTCTTTTGCTACTTCTGTTGGCTGTGTTGCTCACTTTAAGAGCAAAACCAATCTCCTACTTGCTTTTAGTTCCACATCGGCTGGAATATAAGCCTAGTGAATGGTTATATTACAATCCCTTTATTGTTCCTTTGTGGTCTTGTGTGGGGAGCCCGTGGGCCACACGTGCGCGCCGTTGTCGCCGCCCGGCCCGGCTCAGTTCGGTTCGGTTCGGTTCGGTTCGGCGCGCGTAACGGACATGGGTGCGCGCCTACATTTGCGAGCGCCGAATGCCGATCCGATTTGCTCTTCGGGTTCGGGTTGAGGCCCAAAACTCCTTTTTGCTATTTGTTTTATTTCTCATTTATTTGATCTTTTGCCATCTTTTCCGTGCATGTTTTTGCGTGGGATCAGTAACAGTTCAGGACCTTACTGCTTATATATTCCGATCTTTGGTCTCTTTACTAGTTACTGAAAAACACATTGCTTCAGAAAACTCTTGCTCTCGTTTATTCCTCTCGTTCTGCTGCTCGCTTCGCAGGTCCGGTCTTCCGTCTTCCTCTTCATTTCTGGGCAAGGCTAAGTTCGGATCGCATCTCTCGACGTTGTGTGCAACAGCGAGAAGCCGGTGATATTGAAGATTTTACCACTATGAGCATCTGAAAAAAGTCTGCACATAAGAACTCGGATCAGCTCTTAGGGCAGTGCGTTCAGCGCGACTTTCCCATAGGCCGGTAACTTTGTTCTAATTTATTTTATTTTATTATTTTGAGTTACAGAAAATCAAAGAATCAAGGAGCTTTATACAACATTCTAAGAGTTGACCAATATACAATATACCTTATTATTTGTTCTCGCTGTTCTAATATTTTATTCATAAACTTTCTACTGTTCGCAACCGTAAACTTGTTATTTTCAAGTGCACGCACTTCTGATCTTATTTTCTAAATACAATTTCCAAATTACTTGGTGACAGTTTTTGTCTACATTTTTGTTCTGTCACTCTCCATTGAAATAAAACACACATCAGTCACATTTTTTATTATGTTAGTAAACTGCTAGACTTTGTCTTGAGAACAAAACAAATCTAGTTAGATAATTTATTTAGTCAATAGAATACATATATATACACATATTTTCTGTTTGTCTGTCAAGCAATATTGAAATTCATTTTCATAAAGTGTTGTTCATATTGCTTATAAATCAAATACTTTGTTATTAACAAATTACATCACTATAAATTCCCACATTATAGAATATCTGTAGCTTTAATATTATTAAAGTATTGAAATATTGTTAATTACAATATTTGTTGGAACCAACATTTGTGTTATTAGATTCATTTTGATATTCTCAAAGCTTTAGAATACTTCTCACATTAAATTTGCTTTTATAAATTTACAATCATCAATTTGCTAGCATAATTAATTGTTAGTACATAATTCTTGTTATATTGTGAGTAGCATTATTGCTTACATAACAATATCAAGGCTATTACTCATTTGTGGTGCTAGATATTACTTTGGTATTCTTTAAACATTTAGATGAGAGGAATAGTTTATTGATCTTGCAAATTCCTCTAAAAAATCTAAAGTTCTAAAAAGTAAAGATAAATTTGGGAACAAGCCAAAAGGGTCCTTCTGTCATCCGGGTGTAAATAGCCCTAAGCGACACGGTATTTAAGCGTATTCGGACCACCGCTAGCTGGGAACCGGCCCCTACAGCTAACCCAAGTTAATCAAAACTTAATAGACTAAAGATTTATTAAGGTTGATTAGCAAGATCATTAAACTATTATTCTAGAGCCCTTGACACCTTTATTGAGTAGCTACAACATTATTCTTGCAGACTCTAGACTGCTATATTAGTTAGCATGACTGGGAAAGAAGAGACTGCTACTGCCAAGCCAGCCAAGTTTGATGGCACCCACTTCAAGAGGTGGCAGAGTCAGATGAAATTCTGGCTCACCACTTTAGGACTGCTTTCAGCAATTGATGGATCCACATCCATCACAACTGATTCTGACAATTTTGAGTCTGGCAAAGGAGTTCCCGAATTCCCTAGTTCCTCTCAAACTCCTAAGGAACCCTCTAGTTCCCAAAAACCTAAAACCCCTCAGGGAAATAGACTTTCACTGTTTCCATCGAATTCTAAGCGCTTTATCTGATTCTCTTTATGATATATTCTTTGAATATAAGAACGCTAAAGAACTTTGGGATGCTCTGAAAGATGAATATGGTTGTGATGATACTGGAATTGAAAGATTTAATTCTTCTGCTTTTAATAGGTATTTCATGGTAGATAACAAACCTATGAATGACCAAATCCATGAATTCCAAGAATATGTGAGGCATATTCAAGACAAAGGAACAATATTTTCTACTGAGTGTAAGATAGCTTGCTTGATAGATAAGCTCCCTCCTTCTTGGTCTGATGTCAAGAAGGATCTCACTCATACTCAAGGTGAGCTTACCTTTACCCAAGTCCTAAAGAAGATTAGAACAGAGGATCAACTTAGGCTAAGGTCTAGCCCTAAGACTGAGTCTAAGGCAAAGGTAAACCTAGTAGAATCATCCCAAGGCAAACCCAAACCTAATAATCCTCACAAACCCAAGAAGAACTTCTTCAAGAAGAAGAACTTTCAGCCTCACTACCAGAATTACCAAAACCACAAAAACTGTCAACACCAGCAAAACCATAGAACTAGAAACTTCAGTCAGACTCAGGATCAACAGAAGTTTTGTTTGGTGTGTGGAAGAACAAAACATTTATCCTTCAATTGTTTCCATAGGAAGAAGGAACCTATCAAGACTCCTTATAAGCGGAAAGGCCCTGCCAAACCAGAAGCCAACATGATTCTGAATGGATCTTCTAGTTCCTTTAGGTCTGTAACTTACCAACCTTCTGTTAATATTTCTTACCACTCTGATGACTGGTGGTTGGATTCTAGAGCTAATGTTCATGTTTCATTTGATTGCTCCTGTTCTTCAAACTATCAGGAATCATGTGGAGAAGGCATAACCCTAGGAGATGGCTCAACGGCACAGATTATAGGAAGAGGAAGAATAAATCTGAAGATGACATCAGGAAAAAATCTGCCTCTTCAAGATGTACTTCATGTGCCGTCAGTTAGGAGGAATTTAGTTAGTGGTTTCCTTCTTATAGCATCATGTTACAAGATTGTAATGGAAGCTAAAAAAGTTGTATTTTCTATGAATGAGTCCTTTGTTGGAAAATGATATGTAAATGATGGTCTTTTTATTCTCAGTACTATAAATAAAATGTCAGATCCTTCTTCTGTTTTTTCCAATGTAGAATCTTCCGATGTTTGGCATAGTAGACTAGGTCATGTGAATTTGGGTTCTCTTAAAAGGATGATGAACTTAAATCTTATTCCCAAGTCTCCTGTAGATAATAAACACAAATGTGAGATTTGTGTTCACGCCAAACATTCTAAACTACCTTTCAAATCTGTAGAAAGAAATTCTGATCCTCTAGAACTAGTTCATAGGGATGTTTGTGACTCAAAGGGTTTTGACCCGAGGCGGTAGGAAATACTTTGTCACTTTTATAGATGATTGTTCAAAGTATTACTATACCTACCTTCTCAAAATCAAAGATGAAGTTCTAGATAAATTTAAGGTTTACAAATCCGAAGCTGAGAACCAATTAGAGAAAAAAATTAAGATCCTTAGATCTGATCGTGGTGGAGAGTATACCTCAAACGAAATGACTAACTTCTGTGAAGAACACAGAATAATTCATGAGGTGACTGCTCCTTACTCACCACAGTCCAACGGAGTTGCTGAAAGGAAGAATCGAACTCTGTTAGACATGGTAAATGCCATGCTTCTCAGCTCAGGTGCTCCTGATAACTTGTGGAGAGAAGCCTTATTGACAGCCTGTTACATCCTAAATAGGATCCCTAGTAAATCTAAGGATAAGACTCCCTATGAATTATGGAAAGGTAGAACTCCTAGAGTCCATTATCTCAAAGTTTGGGGATGTCTAGCAAAAGTAAGAATCTCTGAACCTAAAAAGAGAAATATTGGACCTAAGACTGTAGATGTTGTGTTCATAGGATATGCCTTAGATAGCAATGCCAATAGATTTTTAGTGACTTATTCTGAAGTAAATGTAATCTCTAATAATACCATTATAGAAGCTAGAGATGCAGTTTACTTTGAGAATATATTCCCTTTTAAAGATAGAATTTCTTCCAACCCCTCCAGTTCTTCCCTTGCTCCTTCTACCAGTTCCCATTCTCAACCTTCTAGTTCTCAACCTGATCAAGACTCAGAACCTAGAAAAAGTAAAAGAGGAAGGATTGAAAGGAATTTAGGAAAAGGTTTCTTCACTTATTTGATAGAGGGTAATCCCTCAACTTACAAAGAAGCAATATCTTCTCCTGATGCTCCTTTATGGAAAGAAGCCATCAACAATGAGTACAACTCCATTATGGAGAACAGTACTTGGTATTTAGCAGACCTACCTTTAGGTAGTAAACCCATAGGTTGCAAGTGGATCTTCAAAAGGAAACATAGAGCTGACGGTTCCATAGAGAAATACAAAGCTAGATTGGTAGCTAAAGATTTCACCCAGAAAAAGGAATTAGATTATTTTGACACATACTCTCCTGTAGCTAGGATAGCCTCTATTAGAACTCTTCTAGCTTTAGCATCCATTTATGACTTGCTAATTTATCAAATGGATATAAAGACAATTTTTTTGAATGGAGACCTGGAGGAAGAGATCTACATGGAGCAACCTGAAGGTTTTATTGCTAAAGGTCAACAAAAGAAAGTTTCAAGATTAGTAAAATCACTTTATGACCTAAAGCAAGCTCCCAAGCAATGACACAAAAAATTTGATAAAGTGATTTTAGAATATGGTTTCTTACCAAATGAGTATGATAAATGTATATACTCTAAAAATATTGATGGTAGTTGTGTCAATTATGCTTGTATGTAGATAACATCCTCATTTTAGGATCAACACTTGAGTTGATAAATAATACTAAAGATTATTTATCTAGCAAGTTTGATATGAAAAGACCTAGGTGAAGCCACCCTGATTCTAGGAATGCAAGTATCCAAATCCAAAAAGGGCTATACTATCTCCTTAGCACATTCTATTGAGAAAATGTTAAGGAAATTTGAGTACTTTGATAAGAAACCTGCTCCTACTCCTTTTAACAGTAATATCATTCTCAAGAAGAATGAAGGTTCACCTGTAGAACAACATAGATACTCTCAGATGATAGGTTCTCTTATGTATATAACAATTAGAACCAGACCTGATATTGCATTTGCTGTTGGGAGACTTAGTAGATATACTAGTAACCCAAACCGGTCACATTGGTCAGCATTAGAAAGAGTATTTAGATATCTTAAGGATACTATAGATTATAAACTTCATTATTCTAGACACCCTGATATCATAGAAGGTTATTCAGATGCAAACTGGGTAACTAACTCACATGATGTGAAATTCACAACTGGATATGTTTTTACCCTAGGAGGAACTGCAATCTCCTAGGATTCATGTAAACAAACTATCATAGCTAGAAGTACTATGGACTCTGAAATGATAGCTTTGGACACTACTTGTACAGAAGCTGAATGACTTAGAAATTTGATTATACATATACCTGTTGCTAATATTCCGGTTCCTGCTATTTCTATAAATTGTGATAATAAATCTGTTATAGAACTACTAAAGCATGATTCTGTGAATGCTAAGATGGACAGGCACCTGCAGCTGCGCTTCAAGTCAATCAAGAGCCTATTAGGTAAACATGTGGTTCTTAACTATATAAAGTCAGAAAAGAATCTTGCAGATCACTTAACAAAGGGTGTCTAGGGCTTTGATCCTAGAATCATCGAGGGGGATGGGGTTAAACCCATAAGTAAGTCACCAGCAGTGGCAACCCAACCGAGTCTGACTGGAGATCCCAAGAAGCCGGTTCAATGGGTAGAAACAAGTTGGACTTCGGTGACTATTATGGAACACTGACTCAGAGATTAAATTCTCATAAACTAATGCCCAGGTGGCTGTATGAGGTTGTACAATGATATCCCATCCCTATGGTGATAGTTTTCCGGTTTGATCTGGTGAGGATGAGTTTTAAACTCTTAATAGGTCCAAGCATTATTATGTAGGGTTGACTCCGATCAACAACCCTTTAAGGACTTACCTATATGAGAGGTCGTGAAGGTCGCGACTATGGGACAGGGCGATCCCAGACAACTCTCATGAATATGGAAAAAGTGCGCATGGCCATTCAAAAGCGCCACCCGTAGACCCAAGAACTTCTAGCGTACTATGTGTGCTATTTTCTGAATCTAGTTCAAGAAGTCTGATTCAAGGCATAGTCCATCAAGCACTTCTTCAGACAAAGACAATAGTCACTACGTGAGATTTAAGACTGTAGTCCATCTCATTTATGCATAGTATACTCTTGCCCAGAACTTCTCCATCATTATTCTTTTGTTATCTCTGTCTTCGGATCTTGGTTTTGGGGGGAGATTGTTGGCTGTGTTGCTCACTTTAAGAGCAAAACCAATCTCCTCCTTGCTTTTAGTCCCACATCGGCTGGAATATAAGCCTAGTGAATGGTTATATTACAATCCCTCTATTGTTCCTTTGTGGTCTTGTGTGGAGAGCCCGTGGGCCACACGCGCGCGCCGCCGCCGTCGCCCGGCCCGGCTCGGCTCAGTTCGGTTCAGTTTGGCGCGCATAACGGGCACGGGTGCGCGCCCACATCTGCGGGCGTCGAATGCTGATCCGATTTGCTCTTCGGGTTCGGGTTGAGGCCCAAAATTCCTTTTTGCTATTTGTTTTATTTCTCATTTATTTGACTATTTCCCTTCGGATTTGCTGCGAACGTTGGATCAGTTATTTAAGATCCGAAATTTTTGCCATCTTTTCTGTGCACATTTTTGCGTGGGATCAGCAACAGTTCAGGACCTTGTTGCCTATATATTCCGATCTTTGGTCTCTTTATTGGTTACTGAAAAACACATTGCTTCAGAAAACTCTTGCTCTCGTTTATTCCTCTCGTTCTGCTGCTCGCTTCGCAGGTCCGGTCTTCCGTTTTCCTCTTCAGTTCTGGGCAAGGCTAAGTTCGGGTCGCATCTCTCGACGTTGTGTGCGACAGCGAGAAGTCGGTGATACCGGGGGTTTTACCACTAGGAGCATCTGAGAAAAGTCTGCACATAAGACCTCGGATCAACTCTTAGGGCAGTGCGTTCAGCGCGACTTCCCCATAGGCCGGTAACTTTGTTCTAATTTATTTTATTTTATTATTTCGAGTTGCAGAAAATCAAAGAATCAAGGAGTTTTATACAACAACTTCGAGTCTTTGCTGCTTTGCTACATTGCTACTGAACCTTTGCTGCTTTTCTGCTTTGCTTCTTTGCTAATTTGAGCCTTTTACATACTTGCAGTCTCATTATTCTTTGCTTCTTAGCTACATTGTTGCAATCTCGGTATTATTCTTTGTTGATTGTTGCTTTTTTGCTATTTTAAGCCGTTTGCATTCTTTGCTCCATTTTGCTACATTTTGCTTGTTTCTTCTTTGCTACTTGGAGTCTTTGCTACTTGGTTCTTATAGTTTCCAACATTCGATGATGTTGAGATGGTTGTTGCTTTTGCAGGTATGGGATCAAAAGTATACATGTATATGATTTGGTTCTGTGTATTTGATTGTTTGTGTTTAGTTTCTAAATTTGTGCACATCAGTTGCTTGATAAGAAGCAACACTCACTAGCAACTAAAATTGTTTTCCTTTGTTAATCCCAGTTTCAGTTGCTACATTTTTCACTACTTCACTGCTTCAGGTCATGTTTGAGACATTTTTCACTGTTTCATTGCTTCAAGTCATGTTTGCTACATTTTCACGGCTTGTTAATTCACTCCTTCAGGTCATCTTTATTCTTTTCTACATTTTTACTACTTTTTTGCTATAGTTTCAGGTTATGTTTCACTGCTTCACTTTGCTACATTTTGCTTCATTTGCAGTCTGCTAATTGTTTTAATGCTTGGGATGATGATTGATGAGGCCTCCAAACTGCAAAAGTAGAATGTAAACTTGTAAATTGTAAACTTGAAATTTTAAATTGTAAATTGTAAGCTTCTATTGTAAATCACTAAATTGTAAACTTGTAATTTTTCTCAAATTTCCACTAAAAAATGTAAACATTTTGAAGTTCGGTTATACGGTTATTAACCATACCGAACCGATACATTTTGGTTCGGTTAAAACCGAAATCTTTCAATTTTGGTTCAAGTTTCGGTTTCAGTTTTACCAAACCAAAAAGTTCGATTGGTTCGGTTTTCATCGGTTCGGTTCGGTTTTGAACCGATGAACACCCCTAATTATAATATTAGAGATGTTGTATTTGAGTTTCAATTTACTCATTTTTTATCACTTTTTAAATTGATCGAGTGACTAATATGGAATTAACAAATTGTAGGGGGACTGATATAGAATTTCAATATTTGTTGGGAATTTGTGTGGAAAAAACTCTTGCTTCTTTCCAAATAACCCCTTCTCATGTAGTTATTAGCACTAAGTAAACAACTATGGCGACTAAAACTAAATATTCTTCAATTGCAACTAAAAAAAATGATAACAATATAAATCGGAAATACAATTGTCAACTGCATTAAATGTTTTAAGGCAGTGCATTCACTACAAGAAAATAGTTTTACACCGGCGTTTCTACTCCGGCGTTTTGGTAGAAATGCCGTTGTAGAAACCAGGTAATTTTCTAGGGAAAAAAATTACAGCTCTATACCGGCGTATGTGAAAAACGCCGGTGTATGTACGTATACACCGGCGTTTCGAGTTAAAACGCCGGTGTATGAGAAGGATAAGTGAAATACTCCAGTTTCTATCGCTCTCATTTTCCTTTATTTCCCCCCTTCCCCCAATTTTTCACTCTCTCTCTCTCCATCTCCCTCCTTCCCAATCGGAAACCCCCATCCCTTCCCCCGCCCCCCTCTTCCGACGTTGCCGCCTCCTCCCCCGCTGTCGGCGGTTCCCCCATCGCCGCCCCCTCCTCTGGCGTCGCCCTTCCCCCATCGTTGTCCCCTCGCCGCCCCCTACCCTGCCGTCGGCCTTTCCCCCATCGCCGCCCCGTCCTCCGCCGTCGCCCCTCCCCCCCATCGCTGCCCCATCGCCGCGCCCTCCCCGGCCATCGCCCCAATCGAGCCACCTTCTCCACTTATAGGATTTTACCTTCTCCTTCGTCGTAGGGTTAGGGTTTCTTCTCTCGCCATGGGGAAACCCGGTCGAGGCCAGCGGTCAACCCGATCGCCGTCCGGTTCTGGCTCATCTTCTCGCTCTCGCTGAAGCTCCGGTTCGGAGTCGCGCTCACGCTCCCGATCGCGCTCCAAGTCGTTCATTTCGTCATCTTCGCCTTCTCGAAGCGGCAACTTTCTTAGCCGCTCCCCCCCGCCCTAGCGTCGAAGGTAATCTTCAAATTCTTACGAAATTTGAAATTTTTGGCTTGGTAGATGTAATTGATGTGTTTGTTGTGTAATTGAGGAATGTGGTACGATTTGGATAGAATAGAACTGGATAGTTTAGGAATTTAGGGGTAATTTCTAGAAAATGTGTGCAATGCTGTAATTTATAATAGAAGCATGTAGAATTTGGAGGGAGAGGGGGGACACAATCAGTATTAGCTAAAAAATTACATTTTTTGTTGTTGAAAGAGATGGTGTCGTGGTTATATAGAATGGTGTGGGCATTTGTGTGAAAGCTTAATGAGTGATTTTCTGGAAAAAAAAAGAACACAATTTTAGTCGTGGGTTCATATGTTTGTCAGTAATTAGTTATTCGTATGTATCCGCCCTTATTTTTTTGGGTGCAACTTTGTGGATATTGCTTGAGGATAGAACTTTACCTATATATAGACAATGATTAATCACTTCATTTTTCCCAATCGAAACCTTACTGTTTCAGGAGCTTATGGTATGATAAATCATCATGCAGTGGTCAAACAATTTCTTGTAGGATATTGTGATTCAATAATATGTGTGCTTGATTACAATTGTTCATGTCAGGCATACATAGATATTTTGACACTATCTGTTGTGTATTCCTTACTTGAACATTTATAGGAAGATGCTTTCTTGAGTTCATGATAATGTATTATGTTTTAGAGTGCGTAATTTTTTATTAGAAGTTTAATGACTCCAGGGATTTTATTGTTTAAGCAAATTCTTGGCAAGTAAAATTGAAGTTAGACTTCAATCGACAAGCATAAAGTTCAATATTGTTTTATGTATAAATTTTGGCGGCTAGTACTGATTGCAGCTCCTTTTCTTTGTGAAGTAAGTTGGGGGTTCATTTCATTATTACATCAAATATATGTACATTTCATGCTTTCAGTGACTAGTGGGTATTTCGGACATGATCTACTACCAAACTGACATGGAGTTTTTTTTAATCCTAATCTGCCATGGAGTTTTTAAATCTAGTATATAAGTGCAGCAAATGGGAGTAGGAAGAATTTGGTATTTTGTCTCTACTGCAAATAATTTTCAACTCTTTTGGTGGTTATCATATATACTGTCTGTAGGTTTTTGATCTACTGGATATTTCTTTTTATATGTAAATTATAAGTGAGTATAGCTTTAGTCATGTAATTGTCTGAAATTGACGGATATCTAGCTATCTCAGGAACTTGCTCATATAAGTAGGTGATATACTTTATGTAAAATTGAACTCCTGAGTAGTTTGTGAAAATGAAGGCAACTAGTTTTTGTAATTGAGAACTGGGTTTTAAAATGAGAATGTTCTTTCTCATTGGTTTTAAGTGATGATGAGATGGATTATGTAACTGAAGTTGCATACTATGATTTACAGAAGAGTGACTAGTGATGAAATAATCCTATTTGAACTTATGTTGTGGTTTCAGTTGATAGTTATCTCATTAGCTTTATAAAAGTATAAGTTTCATCTCAGTTAGTATCTTGTTTGCCTGAATTTGACAGTGAAAATAATCTTTTTCACTCTTTATAACTCAATATTTTCAACTCCATATTTTGGTTATGAATATGGTGAGATCACATTATTATGTTTATGAGATTACAATTTGATGATATTATACTATTTTGCTTCATTCATATTTTATTGGGGCTCTTTTAGTTTTGCAATTGGTTTTGATTGCCAGAGTGTTCAAGGGTTTTTTTTTTTAATTTTAATTTTTAAATTGTTTTTAAAAAAATATATATAGCTACCCCGGCGTTTTTACAAGCGCCGGGGTAGCTTTCAGCAAAAAATGGTAGTCTATACCGGCGTTTTAAAAACGCCGGTGTAAGTGATGGCCGAGAAAGGTACTTCCAAATGAAACCACCCTTTCGGTGGCGTTTTTCAACCGTCGGTGTAGTTTTAACCTATACCGGCGTTCGTAAAAAATGCCGGCGAATGTCCCTAAGCTACAGCAACACACGATTCAGCGACACTTGCACCGGCAATTTATAAAACGCCGGTGGTATCTACAGCGGGGTTTAAAAACGCAGGTAAATGTACAAAAAAATACCGGTAAAGACTGTTAGTCTTGTAGTGATTGGAGACATATAGATCATGGACAAAATAAACAAAAATCAGTCAGAACACTATTTTATATTTCTCCCTAATTAATGTGACTGTGACTATTATATTTAATAATTAAATATAGGGCTAAATTGCAAAAAATCTCAATCAACTATGACTCTCTTTCCATTATCAAAAAAAACTATGACTCTCTTTCAACAACCCACACTAAAAAAAAATTGATGCAAAAAACCACCATCAACTATGTTTTCTACAAAGGGGTGGGTGAAGTTAAAAAAAAAATAGTGTTGAAAACATAGTTAACAGCGATTTTTAGCTCCAAAAGAAGTTTAGTGTGGTATTTTGAAAAAGGATCATAGCTGAGTGAAGTTGTTTGCAATTTAGACTTGAAAATAAATTTTAAAATAGTAATATAGAGTAACATTTTGGGGAAAATTCACAACCCCCCCCCCCCCCCTTCTTTTTGTGTGAGGGTCACCCTACTATTGGTGTTCACCCACTCCAGACTAATGCCATCATTTTTTTGTTTGAAATGACCAATTTATCCTTGTATATTACAGTAAGGTTTTCTTTATATATATACTAGACTTGCTCGTGGGCACGTGCCTACGGCACGTCTTCGGAACGATACATCTTATGAAAGTCTTGTAAACAGTAAAACAACAATTATGTAGCTCAAGTTTGAATAGTAAAACAATAATTAGTTGTAAATAAAAGTCCATGTTTCCATTAGTATATGTTGAAAAATAATTATAAATGGGGGTGTAAAATCTAACTTTTTAGAACTTTGGGTATGGAAAATGATGAAATTTAATTGTTTATGAGATATTTGTTATTTTCAATGTAACATGAGCAATAAAAAATGCAGAAAAAAACTGGAAATTTACAAACCTGAAATCCGAAAATATAAATTTCTGAGTAAATAGAGATAGAGATAGAGAGAGAGAGAGAGAGATAAATAAATAAATAAATAAATAAATAAATAAATAAAGGAGTTGTTTTGGGGGATTTGAATTTGAGTTTTGGGGAAACTTTTGGGCAGGAAAATTTGTTTTGTGAGGTTAGATCTGGACCATTGATTTGAAACATATTGAATGAAAGCCACTTGATCGCTTTCTTTGTGTTTTATTATTATTATTATTATTATTATTATTATTATTATTATTATTATTATTATTATAGAGAGAAAGAGAGAGAGAGAGAGAGAGAGAGAGAGAGATAATAAAATAAATAAATGAGTTATCTTTTTGGGGGGAAGGGGAAGGAGGGGATTTGAATTTGAGTTTAGGGGGGGAACTTTTTTTTCGGGGGGGGGGGGGGGGGGGGGGGGGGGGTAGGGGATGTGTTTTGTGAGGTTAGATCTGGGCCTTTGATTTTGGGGGAATTGAAGGAAAGCCACTTGATAGCTTCCTTTGTGTTTTATTATATACTAGATTTGCCCGTGGCCAC
This sequence comes from Hemerocallis citrina, assembly GCA_017893485.1. Taxonomy (NCBI): domain Eukaryota; kingdom Viridiplantae; phylum Streptophyta; class Magnoliopsida; order Asparagales; family Asphodelaceae; genus Hemerocallis; species Hemerocallis citrina. The sequence continues at coordinate 333,772,027 of CM030359.1, read as the reverse complement.
GTGCCTACGGCACGTCTTCAGAACGATACAACATATGAAAAGTCTTGTAAACAGTAAATCAACAATTATGTAGCTGAAGTTTGAATAGTGTGACAATAATTAGTTGTAAATAAAAGTCCATGTTTCCATTAGTATATGGTGAAAAATAATTATAAATTGGAATATAAAAGTCCATGTTTCCATATATATCCATTAGTATATGGTGAAAAGTAATTATAAATTAGGGTATAAAAGTCCATGTTTCCATATATATAAATATATATATATATATATATATATATATATATATATATAGAGAGAGAGAGAGAGAGAGAGAGAGAGAGAGAGAGTTAAATAAATAAATGAGTTGTTTTGGAGGGGGATTTGAATTTGAGTTTTGGGGGAAAACTTTTTTTTGGGGGGGGGGGGATTGAAGGAGACCCACTTGATAGCTTTCTTTGTGTTTTATTATATATATATATATATATATATATATATATATATATATATATATATGATATGGCTAAAAATGGGATTAAATCGGGGCCGTTCAAATCGGACACGAATCTTAAAGCTCGGGGGTAAAACGGTAATTTCACCTACAAACGGGTCTGAAATGGAAACTGGGTCTTTCTTCAAGACCCAATAACCCACGAACAGATCCACCTCAACTGGGTACGGGTCCCAACCCGAAATGAACCCGGTCCAGCAGGATAGAATTAGGATTTCTGATTAATACTAATCAACGGTCCTGATTCACATCTATCCTTTCACTGGAAATTAGGGATTACATTCCTAATCTGATCACAGGGATTACATTCCTTATCTGATCACAAGGATTACATTCCTAATCTGATCCCTAAGGCGACTATAAATACCCCCCATCCACCACCATTAAGAGGTAATCAATACTTTTTCAGTAAAAAGTTCTTACTTAATCATTCAGATTACTGACAAGAGCGTCGGAGGGTGCGTCACCGGGATCCATCCCGGTGTCTCGCACTTTTTGCAGGTTCGTAGCAGCAGCAAGAGACCAAGTCAACACATTGGTGAAGGTCAACAGGTCAACAGGTTTGCTTTATCGTCTGGGGGAACCGAAAAAGCAACCTGACCTAACTTCATCAACGATACTAGTTTCAAGCCAAGCATTCAAAATAGAAGGGGAAGGCAGCGGTCTCTAACCGAAGAACCACTTCTCTTCCTCCTCTCCCTCCTCCGGTTCAAGGTGCTCCTACTCAACAGGCCCCTCAAGGGTCTCGGGGGGCTGCCCAGGGGGGCTCCCGTCAGAGTCGTCCGAAGCAACATCCTCCTCACGACCAAGTCACGAGTCCCAATCCTTAAGTTGAATCCCTGGCTTCTCAAAGCTCTCCCGAGCGGGATCTTCGTCAAGTAATTGACGACCGCCAAAAGGGGGTCGACCTTACAACTCGCCTGAATGGATGGCGGGCCCTTGGTCGAGTCCATCAACCTGAGAACTCAGGAGCTTCAAGAATCCAAACCCCCCGACGACCGAGGACTAGAAGATCCCCTCCCCCGATGAGGCAAAGAGAGTCCCCTCAGCGTCATTGGCAGAGAACTCATTCTCCAATAAGCCGAGCCACACATAGGGACCGCCAAGCTGGAGAGGCACCAGTCACAAGGGCAGATCTTCAAGACTTCTAAGCGACAGTCTTAAAGGCCCTCAATATCGCCCCAAAGAACGACTAGAGGCCACCTATTCATGAGCCAGTTAGGAGCCACCGCCTTCACACTCTCAGTCCTCGTCCTTCTCCAAGCTACCATTGCCGCAGCCCCAGTCCATCCTCGTACGAAGATGAGTCCCGGGGCTCGGTAAGATATGATCAAAGAGAAGAGTCAGTCTACCGCCGTCTCCACGAGATGGAGAGGCACCTCGGCCGAATTGACAAGGAAGAAAAGCAACGGGCGATAAACCTCCGCTTGAGCAGACCTCCATTCTCCCACACCATCATGGAGGCCCCCATCCGAGAAAACTTCAAACCGCCTCCCTTCGAGACGTATACCGAGGAGTCGGACCCCGCAGATCACATAGAGAGTTTCAAAACTCTCATGATGATCCACCATGCTTCAGACGCCCTCCTCTACAAGATCTTCCCTGCCACGCTGAAGGGGTCTGTGCGAGAATGGTACTTTCGACTCGCCCCGGCCTCCATCTTCTCATTCGATCAGTTCGAAGGGCTCTTCCTTACTCATTTCGTGAGTAGCCGCCGAGCTGAGAAAGCAAGTGTATCTCTGGTGACCCTCAACCAAGAAAAGGGTGAACGCCTAAGAGATTACGTTCGACGCTTCACAGCCGAAGCCCGGTCCATTCCCTCCCTCAACCAGTCAGTAGCCTCTGCCGCATTCGAGCGCAACGTCACTAATGCCAACCTCAGGGCATTCCTTGCCAAGAAGCCTCCTCGGGACTTCTCAGAGCTCCTACTTAGGGTGGAGAAGTACATACGGGCGGAAGAGGCTCTCAACCCCCTTGCTCTTGAGGAGTCATCTTCCGGGAACAAACGGAAGAATACAAGTGAAGAGGGGTCCCAAAAATCCCAGAAGGACAGTAATGGCCAGTGCCGCTCGACTCCACGTTTTGAGAAGTTCACCCCCCTCATTGCTAATATATCAGAAGTCCTTATAGAGGTGGACAAGGAAGGACTACTCCGTGCTCCCCCTAGAATGAATACCCCTGGCAAGAAGAGGAACAAAGATAAGTGGTGCCACTTTCCAATGGACCACGGCCACGACACGGATGATTGTCGGGCTCTCAAGGAGGAGATCGAAGAACTCATACAGCGGGGGCACCTGACCAAGTTCATCCAAAAAGAGGGGTTCGAGCTTCCCCCCTGAGGAGCCAACAGACGAACATAAAGGCCCGCCGAGCTTCAAGACTCGGCTGCTCCCAAGAGGTCTTCACCTCATCGTAGAAGTAGGATCTAGATTTTTAATAAGGCCGATGCTTGTAACTCGGCCAATAGCATGTAATAATGGCTCGCCCTATTGAAGCGGCCACTTAGTTTATCTCAATAAAACTTTACATTTTTTATTAAAAATTATTGCTCTTGCTTCTTCTCTATCTCTTCGAGTCACATCTACGACTCGTTAAATGGTGAGTTCGGAGTCCAGCTTCTTCTACATGGCTGCTCCCGCAACTCACTAAGCTCTAACAACAAGTTCGGAGTCCAACACTTGGCTTGATTCCGCTTCAAATAACTTGCGCTTCAGCAAGTTAGAAGTGGTTTGCCATTCGGAATTGCTCCTACACCTCGTTAGCCCTCTCTTAAACGACGAGTTCGGAGTCCAACACTTGGCTTGATTCCACTTCAAATAACTTGCTCTTCAGCAAGTTAAAAGTGGTTCGCCATACAGAACTGCTCCCACAACCGTTGACAAATTCTAAATGACGAGTTCGGAGTCCAACACTTGGCTCGATTCCGCTTCAAATAACTTGCTCTTCAGCAAGTTAGAAGTGGTTCTCCATTCGGAACTGCTCCCACAACTATTGACAAATTCTAAACGACGAGTTTGGAGTCCAACACTTGGCTCGATTCCGCTTCAAATAACTTGCTCTTCAGCAAGTTAGAAGTGGTTCGCCATTCGGAACTGCTCCCACAACCGTTGATTCTCTTACTTAAACAACGAGTTTGGGGAACAACTCTCTCCTATAGTTCCTCCTCACACTCGTCTCACAAATGGCTCTCTCCCAGAGCCGAGCTCTTCACTCCGCTTACCTCCAAGGCGGACCTCTTCTCAGCGAGTTCGAAACCAAAACTCTCTCCTAGAGTTGCTCCTCAAACTCGTCTTCCAGATGGCTCTCTCCTAGAGCCGAGCTCTTCACTTCGCTCATCTCCAAAGCGGGCCTCTTCTAAGCGAGTTCGGAGCTCAAAAATCTCCCATAGAGTTGCTCCTTGCACTCACTTCAAAGAATGGGACTTCCCATGGCTCGTACGAGGATCTTCCTAGCGCATCTTCTTCACCCCTAGGAGTAGAGCTCCTCTTCAAAAATCTCAAAAAACAGAGAGCACATCACTAGGCTTCGGAGCTCTTCACCTCTCCAAATATGCCGACCCCCTTCTTCGTTTATATCCGACCTCTCCTTCGTCGTCGAGCTCCCTTCGATGAGCTCCGCCATGGCCGAGTTCCACTACGCCGAACTACCGAGTCACCGAACTGAGGTGCCCGAGGTACCGACCTCCACATATGGAGAAAAATGCTGCTGAGCCAGTTTCACCGTCAGATTGTCTCAAAATTCGTGCTAGAACATGATGAACGACTCAGATCGTGCCACGTCTCCACAAAACGACAAGATAACGTTTTCTCAAAATTCGAGCCTCTTGTCTCGTGATTCGCGCCACGATCGTGATCAACCGTCCAAATTGAGCAGCGTAGCTCGGATCTGAAATTCGAGCTACCAATCTACCGAAATGCAGAGTGGCAAAAAATATGCCTCAAAATTCGTGCTTGGATTCGTCGAACAAGCAAGAAGAAAAGGAGACTAACGGGTCTTCTCCTTCTTCTTCAGTTTCCTCGCCAAAAGCACCCAGCTCTTCTCCTCTTCTTCACTGTATGACAAAACAAGGCAGAGGAGAGAACCCGAATGCCTCTCCTCCACTTCTTCTTTTTTCTCAAAGCCGAGCTCTGCCATGGCCGAGCTACCGAGCCGAGGTGCTGAGGTACCGACCTCCACATATGGAGAAAAATGATGCCGAGCCAGTTTTACCGTCAGATTGTCTCAAAAAACGTGCTAGAACATGATGAACAGCTCAGATAGCGCCACGTCGCCACAAAACGACGAGATAACGTTTTCTCAAAATCTGAGCCTCCTGTCTCGTGATTTGCGCCAAGATCGTGATCAACCGTCCAGATTGAGCCACGTAGCTTGGATCTGAAATCCGAGCTACCAAACTATCGAAGTGCAAAGCGGCAAAAATGCGCCTCGCAATTCGTGCTCGGATTCGCATTAAAAAAAATGGGAGCACAAGGGTCGGGTTCGGACCCGTTAAGGGATCCAAACCCGAACACCCATACCCTTCTTCTTCTTCTTCCACACGTTCCTGCCAAAATCTTCCTCAGCTCGCAGTCGATCTCTCCACGCTCGACGACCACCACCAAGCTCCTCACATCGTCGAGCGAACTCCTCCTTCAAACTCCAAGTATCGAGCTCTCCCTCAAGCAAGCCCATGCCGAGGTCGAACTCACCAACACTGCGAGCTCGCCTCCACTTCGCCGAAGCTCCATTCCGACGCCGAACCCATTACCAAGCTTGAGCTCCACAAACTCCTCACACCGCCAAGCACTCCCTCTGTAGTACCCTGTATTTTCAAATATTATTTTAAATATTTGAAAATAAATTAAAATGATTTTATGGAGATTTAATAAATATTTCTGAAGGTTTATCTTTTTACACGTGCGAAACACGTGCAAATATTTTTGGTGTAAATAACCAATTTTATATTTTTAGTAAATTCTCCTAATTATAATGGAGTATATTATAAAATTTGGGATTTTTCTGAGTAGAGAAACTATTTTTATAAATACCTTGAAAGGGAGGGGCTTTTATGTAAAAAGTCGTTTGGATCTTAAATAAATTATGAAAATTTGCTTTTACTAATATTTTGGTTCTCCATGGTTATCATTTGAATTTAAATATATTTAGATTTTATTTAAAGTCGATTTGGTGAAGATTTAAACAAAAAGGGTGTTTTTGCAAATATGCAATTCATGTAGAATCTTGTGCAAATGTTTTTCTGGAGATTAAAAGTCAAATATTTTGATTGGAAAATATAATATGTATTATTAGATATTATTTCAGATTTTTCTGGATTTTTATGAATATTTTATTATGTAATTGCAAATATTACAAAAGGGAGGGCTTTTGTGCAAAATCGCCACCCTGAGTTGTAAATCCGAATTTTTCTTGTTTACTGGGCTGCTCTGGATTGTTGGACAACTCAGTGATAAAATATTTGATTTGTTTTTGATTTAGTTAATCTATTTTAACTAAGAAAAAGTTATATATGTAAGTTTACATTTTGGGAGGACTAACTTGCAAATACATTTCTAAAACCCTAAATCTGATTTCCGGCCTGTATAAAAGAGAGTGTGCAGCCGTCTTTCACTGCATAAATCAAGATTTATTATATTATTATTTTCTTGGTGATCAAGGGGAGGATTTTGGATCTCGCGAAAGGAGAGGCTTTCTTGTTGGATCTCTTCATTCCTAAGGTGAGTGACATTGTTTTATTTTATTTGTTTTGTGTATGTTGTAGGCGAATGACATAATTGTTGTTGTTTTGTTTGCTTTCTTTGATTTGTGTATGACGTATGAGAATGATATGAATGTTTAGATTGATTTGGATGTTGAATATGTTGGATGGATGAAAATTTGGATCTTTGAGATGAATCCTAGATATTTGTATGAGAATGATTTTAGATTTGTTGAGAACTTAATATAAATTATTAGTAGGCTAAAAATGTTGGATTATTACTGATTTGGTTGAGTTTGATAGATGTCATGCATTAATTAAATTAAAGATGAGATTTTTGGATTATTGGTGAGTTGGATAAAAGCAACTTGACCATGTTAAGGATAAATTTATTTTGTTTATGAATCAACTATAGAAAATAGTTGAGATTGAGTTGAGGAATTTTGGGAATGATTAATGGTTTAGAGGACCATGTTTCGAGGATTTGAGTTATGAGGATTTAAATTGGGAATTTGTGATTTTTTGTAAAAGATGTTGTTTGGACTTGGATTTCTCAAATGCTAAGTTTAAATCTAATTATTTTGGTATTAATAAGATTTGAAAAATAAAGGGAAGTTATTTTATTATATGACTGATTTATAAAAACCCTGATTTTTACTTAGGTACAACCAAAATTAGGCAGACTGTAGGCCGACAGTCGACTGTCAGACCTTTCAGTCGACTGTCAGACCTTTCAGTCGACTGGTACGACCCAGCTGCTGTGTCTTTAGCCTTTTGTAACCCGTTCTGGACAGTCGACTTAGACCCTTGTTCAGTCGACTGGTGTACTTAGACTTATTTTGCAAAGTTATTACAGTATCTTTTCTGGACAGTCGACCTATGATCCATTAAGTCGACTTATAACACTTAGAATATTTTATTAAAGAATTCTGAAATTTCTCTGCTAAGTCGACTTACGACTTTTATAAGTCAACTTAAATTACTTAACTTATTTTCTTAAAATCATGGAATTTTCCCTCTGGACAGTCGACTTACTTCAGTATTAGTCGACTGGTGCTGATGTGTTCTCATAAGTTTGAATGTTTCCTTCAAATGATTTATTCTTCAAATGTTTTAAGCTATACCTTATCTTCTATTTTAACATATGATTTCAAGATGTTAAGTTGAGCAGTTTCAGATGTGAGTTTGGTTGAGATATTTGAGTTGAGTCTCTAGAGGACCTAGCATACCGGTGTTTGAGTTAATTATGTTTGGGTCTGTTGAGGCATTTAGTTGTTCAGATATTGAGTAAAGTCCGGTAGGGTACACCGACTCTAGGAGATTCGTTAAGTAATGAAATAACCCAAAAATGATAAGGACAGGCACTAGTGGTGATATGACGAACGGGAACATGGGTTATGCACCTCAGTATGGCTTTCGGTGTGGGATTTAATCTCCGGAATTATCCAAGTATCTTACTTAGGGTGTGGGATGTATCTTCGAAATTATCTCAGGTAAATTACCTGCGGTGTGGGATATATCTCCGGAATTATCCAAGTAGTTACTTGCGGTGTGGGATTGATCTCCGGAATTATCGGAGTCGAAGCGACACACATGGGGTATTCATGTGATGAGGGTCATTGTTGCGGTGTGGGATTGATCTCCGGAATTATCGGGGCAAGGGATAGTACTCACTGTTTATCTTTATCTCGTAGTAGTCATCGTATTAAGATTAGTTGCATAGCGGGGATTGAACCCTATAATGTGGAGATGTTAAGGGCTTGCACCGAACCTATGTAGAATGGGATGCATAGACTTCGACAAGTACGCATTAGAGAGTCCGCATATAGAAATTGTGTTTTCTTGACTTGGTTTTCATGCATGTGGATTTTCTGTTTTCTACACTTGACACTTGGTTTAGTATCACTTGTTGTTTACATTTCTTGCTACTTCATATTTTATGTATTTTGGTTCACTACATGTTGTTTAAGAATCCTTGCTTAATGATTATCTATGTTGTTTGTTTGTTCTTATGTCACTCACACCATTTATGGCTGACCCCTTTAGTTTTGGGGTTAGGGATCATCTCTAGCCTCATATGTTACAGGTTGTTGCTTAGAGTTTGGGGGTTGGATGCTTGAGATAGCTTTGGAGACAAACTGATGTAACAGAGCTTTGTGTAAAATTCTAGTAAAAGAAGTGTTGTAAAAAGAATGTTGTAATTCAAGGTGTTTTGTATTCCGCTGTGTTGGTAAAAGATTATTGTAATAAGAATTTGGAATAAAATTATTTGTGTTTTTTGGGCTATGTGTACTGTTACATTGAAGTTGATGATGGGATTGTGCCACGTATTTTATATGTTATTATATTAGAAATTCGGGGCGCTACACCCTCCTCCTTATGCGAGCTCTTCTCCACCACTGTGTCGAGGTCCCCTTCACGAGATCCCCCACAGTCGAGCACCAAGCTCCGCCATGGTCGACCACAGTGTCGAGCCCCTCTCCAAGTGCCGACCACAGTACCGAGCTCCTCTCCAAGTGCCGACCACAGTGCCAAGCTTCGCCGCCAAAGCTCCAAACCCCTCTCAAACTCCGAGCTCCAGCTCTCTCCCTCGTCGAGCTCCGAGCTCAGTCTTCTTCCTCAGCGAAGCTCCGTCCCCAAGCACGGCATCCTCACTTCATCGAAGCCCTCCGCGTCGCCGAGCTCGCCTCCAAACGTCGTGCTCCAAGCTCCATGAACCCCCACACGGGGTGCTCGACACGATGAAGACGAGGATCGGAGATGAAGGCCAGGGGTGAAGTCGAAGACGCTAGCAAAAAGACGAAAGAAGAAATGGAGGCAAAGTCGGAGAATGGAGAAGGAATAGAAGCTGGGCGCGAAGAAGAAGGAAAGAAAGAAGCAGGGGAGAAGAACAGAGGCAAAGAGAAAGATTTTTTTTAATTAATTAATTTTGCCATGCGGCGACGCCACGTGGCTTCATCTCCATCGTTCGACAGTTGCCGAGGTGCCGAGCCGAGGTGCCGAAGTACCGACCCTGAAATTGGAGAAAAAATCCTACCGACCTATACGAGCCGTCCAATCTTCTCAAAAATCATGCCACGACACGATCGATGCATAGAAATGCGCCACGTGTCCAAAACGTGATCTGCTTTGCGATGCGCGCACATCTGATCATGATCGACGCTCAGAAACGCGCTACGTGTCTAAAGCATGATCTGCTTTGCGATACGCGCCATCTGATCACGATCGATGTCCAGAAATGCGCCACGTGTCCAGGTAATATTTAATTAATTAATTTGTTTTAATTATTTAAAAAATCTGAAAAAATATTAAAAAATCGAAAAAAATTAATTAAAAATTCTAAAAATAATTATTAATTCAGAAAAATTATTTTGAAATTATGGAAAGTATAATTATTTAATTAGAATAATTAATTAATATTTTCGATATTTAATTATTTAATTCGAAAAATGAATAAAAAATTCAAAAAAATGAGAAAAACTCAGAAAAATCTGGAAAAATCACGAAAAATCCAGAAAATTCTGAGAATATTTTTGGGCATTTTACAAGTCCAGAATAACACCGTTACACCTCAAGCAAGATCCGAACTTCCTTAAGAACACCGATAACATTTCGTACGCCATTAGAACAACAAAACTACTCCTCGAAGACTATAAAACTCAGTCTACAGGAGTGGGGGGCTCGTGATATGGCTAAAAATGGGATTAAATCGGGGCGTTCAAATCAGACACGAATCTTAAAGCTCAGGGGTAAAACGGTAATTTCACCTACAAACGGATCTGAAATAGGAATTGGGTCTTTTTTCAAGACCCAATAACCCACGAACAGATCCACCTCAACTGGGTACAGGTCCCAACCCGAAATGAACTCGGTCTAGCAGGATAGAATTAGGATTTCTGATTAATACTAATCAACGGCCCTGATTCACATCTATCCTTTCACTAGGAATTATGGATTACATTCCTAATCTGATCACAGGGATTACATTCCTTATCTGATCACAGAGATTACATTCCTAATATGATCCCTAAGGCGACTATAAATACCCCCCATCCACTACCATTAAGAGGTATTCAATACTTTTCCAGTAAAAAGTTCTTGCTTAATCATTCAGATTACTGACAAGAGCGTCAGAGGGTGCGTCGCCGGGATCCATCCCGGTGTCTCGCACTTTTTGCAGGTTCGCAGCAGCGGCAAGAGACCAAGTCAACACATTGGTGAAGGACAACAGGTCAACATGTTTGCTTTATCGTTTTCTCCAAGAATCCACAAATTTATCTGTTTGCTCCCACACCAAAATTAGAAGCAACAATATATATATATATATATATATATATATATATATATATATATATATATATATATATATATATATATATGGGAAATGCTCCATTGAAAACGGGTTTGTTTTCACGGGTTGGAAAACACGAATCTGAGCCATTGGATCACTCATGATCGCGATCAGCAGCTCAGATCGAGCCCACCCATCACCCTATATGACTTAAGTAGCGGAGAGTTATTTTGAGAATTTCGTCCCAAATAACTCTTCACCTGATTCGTTCTGAAAAAATGATATAACCTAGGCCGTTGTTGGGAACAATGGCCTAGGTTATAAAAATTTGAATCATAGACCACTGTTTGGAACAATGGCCTTGTTCTCAATATTTTTAACCTAGGCCGTTGTTCCCAACAATGGCCTAGGCTATAAAATTTCTATATTTTTATAGAAATTTTATAGCCTAGGCCGTTGTTAAATTTTTATATTTTTATAGAAATTTTATAGCCTAGACCGTTGTTGGGGTTATAAATATTGAGAACAAGGCTATTGTTCCAAACAACGGTCTATGATTCAATTTTTTATAACCAAGACCATTGTTCCCAATAACGGCCTAGGTTATATCAATTTTTTTAGAATCAGTGAGGCGCAGAGTTATTTGAGACGAAATTCCCTAAATAACCCTCCGCTCAACAATTGAAACGGGTGATGGGGGGCTCGATCTGAGCCGCTGATCGCGATCATGAGCAATCCAATGGCTCAGATTCGTGTTTTCCAATCTGTGAAAATTAGACCCGTTTTCAATGAAGCATTTTCCTATATATATATATATATATATATATATATTGAGAAAAGTGAGTCGCATATAGAGTATGAGGAAATTTTCCTCATACAAAGTGATTATACTCACTTGGTGGGGCTATTATGGAAGATCAACTCCGTCCATCATGTTTTTCATGCTAATGGATGTATGTATAGAAAAAATCAAGTGGTTTGGAGGTCATTCACCCATGCATCATGTGGTTGAAAAATGAACGATTTTAACATTAATATAAATCGAACCACAAATTAGACCCACATGATGCATGGGTAAATGACCTCCAAACAACTTAATTTTTTCTACACTTACATCTATTAGCATGATAAACATGATGGACAGAGTGGATCTTCCATAATGGCCCTACCAAGTGAGTATAATGACTTTGTATGAGGAAAATTTCCTCATACAAATATGAGGCTCACATTACTCATATATATATATATATATATATATATATATATATATATATATATATATATTGCACTTCAAATTTGTAGACTTATTAGAAAATATTCTCTCTCTCTCTCTTCAACAATTTTGTTAAAATTAATATATTTAAGTCTCTCTAATATCTAATTAACTGATTCGAAATGTTTTATGTAATAAAAAATAATAAAAAACAACCAAATAAATAAATTTATAGAGCCACAATAACTTAAGACCTATACACTACAAAAGAAACTCGATTTCCCGGCATTTTTTTACGTCTTTACCGGCGTTTTTTTACGCCGGTGAAACTTTCACCGGCGTTTATAATAGCGCCGGTCCAACTGCCGCCGAAGCGAGCGTCGCGGAAAGGAAGGGGTCTACACCAGCGGTTTTAGTGGACGCCGGTAAATGTGATACCTACACCGACGGCCAGAAAATGCCGGTATATGGGGGCCACTGAGTGTCGTTCTTTTACCCCAATATACATTCACCGGCGGCTATAAATCGCCGGTGTTCATCAATTCACCGGCGTTTATAGAAACGCCGGTGTACATTGAACGTATACCGGCGGTCTGCGACCGCCGGTGTATGTGCGTTTATGAGTGTCCGCTTTTCCCTACTTACAAGCACCAGCGTGATCAAAAACGCCGGTGAACCCAACTACACCGGCGTTTTATAAAATGCCGGTGTTTCTTTTTACCGTTACAGCTGACGGCATACACCGGCGTCTAGCGGCATACACCGGCGTTTGTGTGAACGCCGGTATATCGCACACTGCAACTAATTCAATAGATAGACCGGCGTTTTATAAAACGCCGGTCTATCTATGCCCGCTTGTATTCCTTTCTCGGGTTTTCCGTTCGATTTCAATTCACAGTTTATTTTACAAAACCTGTAAACTAATTCACAACTGATTCAACCAATTTCGTTGCATATTAATGCGTAAATCACAACTAAATACAAGAATAATAAAGTTTAACACGTGTCATATCCCAAATATCTCAACAAACTAATTAACAGTGTCATAATCACAACCAAATTCACCGCAAAATTAACATTCATAATTAACAAATTAATATACCGACGAACATCCCAAATATCTCAGGTCTGACAAATATCCCAAATTAACAGTCTGACATAACTCTCATAAAAAAAACAGTCTGACATAACAGCAAGGAGGACATAAAAACAATCATACAGCAAGGACACAAGAACAGCAAGGAGGACCACGGATTCATACCCTTCGAGGAGCTTCAGTTCTGATCATCAGAATTTTCTTCATTTGGGCGACCGCTCTGTGAAAAAAAAAACAATAGTTTAATTCAACAGTAGACCACAATACAGAATATAAATATTATTTGAACTTGCAAAAAAATCTAACTGTATCTTAAATTATAAGATCAAAGTGCTAATTGCAAGTGGAATTGTTGATGATATATAGAGAGGTAAAATAATTACATTGCAATGCTAAAAATCCGGTACTTAATTTTGTTTTTTAAATATATCTAAAATAACAAAACAAATGAAAATTCAGTATCTAACTTGAAAACACTATATTCTCCTTTGATTGGGAATATCCACTACCTAAAACAGTAAAACAAATGAAAATTCAGTATCTAAGCATGTCTTTCATGGATTGTTCAGACAATCCATGAAACTGTCATCGTGGACGGAAACCAAATATAAGAAAAATAAGAAAAATAAGATAGGGCTCATATCAAGTGTATTTTTAGGGAACTGTCATCGTGGAAGGAAACCAAATATAGAAGCCAGAAATGGAAACAGAAAGAAGAATGGTAGAGACTTTGGATACACCAGGCTAACATAGCGGCATTTTCCTCATCTCTTTCATTCCTTGTTTCCCTTCAGCACACGAACACAAAGAGACATCAGCAACAACAGCAAGAGCGACAAGAACAACAATAATAATAAATTATTATGAACAAGATGTCTCTATATGGGTTTCCAGATCTCCACTCGAGCCCTCTCGTTCTAATCACAGCCCAACTAAGAACATAGACAACAGCCACTGAACAATCCAATCACAGCCCAATCAAAATTTTCCATCCTAGATCTTAATGAAATAAGCTTCATTAGCAGTAAAAGAAGATGGGGATGCTAGCAGCATACTCAGTTAGGAAGTGAACCCATTTTTGGTTAAAAAATCATGCCAAAGAGGGCAAACAGGTTACTTTACAGTACCTTAAAACCCAATTTCCATTATCTGAGCTTATATGTTGCTCCACTAATTCTTGTGCCCAACTAAATCTAAAACCCAATTGTTGTGCATATTCGGACCATTTTAGCATACATAGCTATAGCATCCTCAGTTCACAGTGAACCCATTTAATATCAAAAACACATGCCAAGAAGACAATCAGATGCATGAAATCAGCTTCATTAACAGTGACTTTAGATGAGCACTATGCTAGCAGCATACTCAGTTTGGAAGTGAACCCATTTTTGGTTAAAAAATCATGCCAAAGAGGGCAATCTGCAGGTTACTTTAACAGTGCCTTAAAATGAAAATTTCCATTATCTGAGCTTATATGTTGCTCTACCAATTCTTTAGCCCAACTAAACCTAAAACCCAATTGTTGTGCATATCCGGAGGATTTTGGCATACGTAGCTATAGCAGCCTCAGTTCACAGTAAACCCATTTAATATCAAAAAAACATGCCAAGAAGACAATCAGATGCATGAAATCAGCTTCATTAACAGTGAAAAAAGATGGGGATGCTAGCAGCATACTCAGTTTGGAAGTGATCCCATTTCTGGTTAAAAAATCATGCCAAAGATGGCAATCAGGATACTTTAACAGTTCCTTAAAATAAAAATTCCATTATCTGAGCTTATATGTTGCTCTATCAATTCTTTAGCCCAACTAAATCTAAAACCCAATTGTTGTGCATATCCGGAGGATTTTGGCATACAGCTATAGCATCCTCAGTTGACAGTGAACCCATTTAATATCAAAAAACCATGCCAAGAAGACAATCAGATGCATGAAATAAGCTTCATTAACAGTAAAAGAAGATGAAAATTCTAGCAGCATACTCAGTTTGGAAGTGAACCCATTTTCGGTTAAAAAATCATGCCAAAGAGGGCAATCTGCAGCTTACTTTAACAGTATCTTGAAATGAAAATTTCCATTATCTGAGCATATATGTTGCTCTACTAATTCTTTAGCCCAACTAAACCTAAAACCCAATTGTTGTGCATATCCGGAGGATTTTGGCATACGTAGCTATAGCAGCCTCAGTTCACAGTGAACTCATTTAATATCAAAAAAACATGCCAAGAAGACAATCAGATGCATGAAATCAGCTTCATTAACAGTGAAAAAAATGGTGATGCTAGCAGCATACTCAGTTTGGAAGTGATCCCATTTCTGGTTAAAAAATCATGCCAAAGATGGCAATCAGGATACTTTAACAGTACCTTAAAATAAAAATTTTCATTATCTGAGCTTATATGTTGCTCTATCAATTCTTTAGCCCAACTAAATCTAAAACCCAATTGTTGTGCATATCCGGAGGATTTTGGCATACAGCTATAGTATCCTCAGTTGACAGTGAACCCATTTAATATAAAAAAACCATGCCAAGAAGACAATCAGATGCATGAAATAAGCTTCATTAACAGTAAAAGAAGATGAAAATTCTAGCAGCATACTTAGTTTGGAAGTGAACCCATTTTCGGTTAAAAAATCATGCCAAAGAGGGCAATCTGCAGGTTACTTTAACAGTATCTTGAAATGAAAATTTCCATTATCTGAGCATATATGTTGCTCTACTAATTCTTTAGCCCAACTAAATCTAAAACCCAATTGTTCAGCATATCCGGAGGATTTTGGCATACGTAGCTATAGCATCCTCAGTTCACAGTGAACCCATTTAATATCAAAAAAACATGCCAAGAAGGCAATCAGATGCATGAAATAAGCTTCATTAACAGTAAAAGAAGATGAAAATTCTAGCAGCATACTTAGTTTGGAAGTGAACCCATTTTTTGTTAAAAAATCATGCCAAAGATGGCAAACAGGTTACTTTAACAGTATCTTGAAATGAAAATTTCCATTATCTGAGCTTATATGTTGCTCTATCAATTCTTCAGCCCAACTAAATCTAAAACCCAATTGTTCAGCATATCCGGAGGATTTTGGCATACGTAGCTATAGCATCCTCAGTTCACAGTGAACCCATTTTGGTCAAAAAAGCATGCCAAGAAGACAATCAGATGCATGAAATTAGCTTCATTAACAGTAAAAGAACATGAAAATTTCCAGTATCCAAGCATATATTTTTCTATTAATTCTTCATCCCAACTAAACCATTCATGTTAAGGAAATCAAGATGCATCTATCAGAAAAAACATGCTAAGTTTGAAAAATAAGGAAAATCAAGAGATGATACCGAAGAGAGCGAGAGAGAGAGCGGAGGAGGGAAATCGAAAATGACGAATAGGGCTCATATCAAGTGTAGTTTTATGGAATTGTCATCGTGGAAGGAAACCAAATATAGAAGCCAGAAAGAGGAATGGTAGAGAATGAGGATACACCAAGCTAACATAGCGGCATTTTCCTCATCTCTCTCTCATCCCTTCTTTCCCTTCAACACACGGACACATAGAGACATCAGCAACAACAGCAAGATCGACAAGAACAACAATAATAATAAATTATTATGAACAAGATGTCTCTATATGGGTTTCCAGATCTCCACTCCAACTCGTCTCTTTCTAATCACAGCCCAATTAAGAACAATTGGTCACAGTCACTGTTAAAGAAACATATATGCTCAGATAATGGAAATTTTCATTTTAAGATACTTTTAAAGTAACCTGATTGCCATCTTTGGCATGATTGCCATCCTCATCTTCTTTTACTGTTAATGAAGCTTATCTCATCATCTGATTATCATCTTGGCATGTTTTTTTTACCAAAAATGGGTTCACTGTGAACTGAGGATGCTATAGGTACGTATGCCAAAATCCTCTGGATATGCACAACAATTGGGTTTTAGATTTAGTTGGGCTCAAGAAT
Organism: Hemerocallis citrina; assembly: GCA_017893485.1. Classification (NCBI taxonomy): domain Eukaryota; kingdom Viridiplantae; phylum Streptophyta; class Magnoliopsida; order Asparagales; family Asphodelaceae; genus Hemerocallis; species Hemerocallis citrina. The sequence goes on along the minus strand of CM030359.1, from coordinate 333,755,272 downwards.
TAGTAGAGCAACATATAAGCTCAGATACTGTTAAAGTAACCTGCAGATTGCCATCTTTGGCATGATTTTGTAACAAAAAATGGGTTCACTGTGAAACTAAGTATGCTGCTAGCATACCAAAATCCTCCAAATCAGTACAACAACATGGCTGAACAAACCTTATTAGCAGGTCATCCAATGTCATCTAAGCATGTTATGTGCCAAAGTGGGGTTGGTCATACAATGCATGAACGACACGTATTAGTTGTTTGTGAGTATGCAATAGGGTGCAGCTATGAACATGGCTCATATCAAGTTACGTAGTACGGACTGTCATCGTGGAAGGAAACAAATTTAATATATAAGCCATATATGGAGCCAGAAAGAGGGATGATAGAGAATGAGGATACACCAGGCTAACATAGCGGCATTTTCCTCATCTCTCTCTCATCCCTTCTTTCCCTTCAACACACGGACACATAGAGACATCAGCAACAACAGCAAGAGGGGATTTGGGTTTCCAGATTATAATAAGTATAGATTATAATAAACGAGATGTCTCTATTTGGGTTTCCAGATCTCCACTCCAGCCCTTTCTTTCTAATCACAGCCCACTTAAGAAACATAGACGAAATACTTATAGACGACAGCCACAATGCAGACTCACAAACACTAGTACGTGTCTTTCATGCATTCAAGACCATAATCTCTTTAAAAATACCAATTTAAATACTTACCGAGGGTGGGACTTGGGATTGCTGCCCTATTAAACTGGCCATTTGTTCTTGGAGTGGTGCAACTTGTGCCTTTAAGGAAGTCATCTCCTCGTCCTGATTGGCACTTGAACTAGACTCACTCCGTCCGAATAGCCGCGAGGGGGTTGGTCCTAGGCCCATAACATGGACACGTCCATGCCTCTCCTTTCTCCTAACATCGGTCAAGGCAACTCTCTACCGGGTACGCCAATCTGTGCGTACCGCCGTAGGGTCAGAATCTGAAGCAGAGGAGATTTCATCATACCTTTTCCGAGCGTTGGTCTGTAAAAGGATATAACAATCAGAGTTAAAAGCAGATGAGATTTCGACTACTCATTAGATATTAGTTCACAAATTACCAGAATCCGTGCTGCCTCAGGGCTCGCATACGTCTCATCCTTCGATTTGTGGGTGGCATCGAAAAAGTCAATGTCACCAAACTCCGTAGGACCCCCCAAATCTTCTGCCTATATATTAGTAAGATGAAATGGTTATAAACAAATAACTATAAGTAAAAAATGTTCAATACTATTGCGCCTACCAATTCTTCCCGAACCAGAGCGAAGCTCTGTGTACCAGCGGTGTGCAACACTAGCTGCTTTGACCGACTGGCAACTCCCACCTCCGCCCTTTTCTGTACATGCCACAATGAAGTTAGCAGAAAAATTCATTACAGTAGCCATACAACCACATACTCATTAGATTTTTGTGTGTTTAATGTAAATACCTGACCGATCGCCGAACTCCAGTAGTGCATAAGAAATTGCCAATCTGAAAGCTCCACATTTTCTGGCACATTCATTGCATTCTCCTCCTCTGAAAGGTCTTTGTCATAAAACTTCCCCTTCAAGTCACTCTTGTGGTCCCTCCACTTCTTGGAGAGTGACTTTTCAACCCAAGGCGTAAGGGAGTCGGCGAACGAGAAGTATTGCTGCAAAATTTATTATCCATCACTAAAAATACATATTTCAATAATATATTTGCGCCGACCAATTATGTATTTTAGATGAGAAATACCTTGATTGTCGTAATAGCAGTGGCCTTTGTCGTTGTTGGCACCTTCGGCCAACTCTCGTATGACAAAGGAAGTATCCGGGGGTTCCTTGCTATAACCCCAATGAAGGAAGAAAATTTGCTGGCGTTATGGCCAACCGGTTGCCCGACACCGTTCACCTCCACCTCGATCCTTTCGTCATTCTGAAGCCTCCAAATATTCGTCATCTTAGTCCGCCCACGATGTTTTTTGACAGTGGGCGGCGTGCTACCCTCACCCTCATCTGTTTGACTGCCACTATTATGTAGTGGCTGCTCATCCCTATGGCTCTCGTTGCCATCATTTATATTTATCCTCTTTCCACGCCTCGGCATGTTGTACCTGTCAAGGATTCAATAACTTCTTCAGAGATGCAAATTTAATTAATAACATGCTTATAATAACTATCATAAAATTTGTACTTTAGTAGGATTAACAAACCAACATAATTAAAAAAAATTTAAAAAATGAGATTTGTAACAAATTAAATTACAATGATAGTTTGGTTCAAATGACACTAAGCATAGTTTAATGTAAATAACACCAACCAGTAGAAAATAGGAAGATAATTAAACCGGTGTATTAAATTGTTGTGCATATCCGGAGGATTTTGGCATACGTAGCTATAGCATCCTCAGTTCACAGTGAACCCATTTTGGTTAAAAAAAATGCCAAGATGACAATCAGATGCATGAAATAAGCTTCATTAACAGTAAAAGAACATGAATATTCCAGCAGCATACTCAGTTTGGAAGTGAACCCATTTTTGGTTAAAAAATCATGCTAAAGAGGGCAATCTGCATGTTTCTTTAACAGTACCTTAAAATGAAAATTTCCATTATCTTAGCTTATATGTTGCTCTACCAATTCTTTAGCCCAACTAAATCTAAAACCCAATTGTTGTGCATATCCGGAGGATTTTGGCATACGTACCTATAGCATCCTTAGTTCACAGTGAACCCATTTAATATCAAAAACACATGCCAAGAAGACAATCAGATGCATGAAATCAGCTTCATTAACAGTGAAAGAAGATGAGGCCTATGCTAGCAGCATACTTAGTTTGGAAGCGAACCCATTTTTGGTTAAAAAATCATGCCAAAGAGGGCAATCAGGTTACTTTAACAGTATCTTAAAATGAAAATTTCCATTATCTGAGCTTATATGTTGCTCTATCAATTCTTTAGCCCAACTAAATCTAAAACCCAATTATTGTGCATATCCGGAGGATTTTGGCATATAGCTATAGCATCCTCAATTCACAGTGAACCCATTTAATATCAAAAAAACATGCCAAGAAGGCAATCAGATGCATGAAATAAGCTTCATTAATAGTAAAAGAAGATGAAAATTCTAGCAGCATACTTAGTTTGGAAGTGAACCCATTTTTTGTTAAAAAATCATGCCAAAGATGGCAAACAGGTTACTTTAACAGTATCTTGAAATGAAAATTTCCATTATCTGAGCATATATGTTGCTCTACTAATTCTTTAGCCCAACTAAATCTAAAACCCAATTGTTCAGCATATCCGGAGGATTTTGGCATACGTAGCTATAGCATCCTCAGTTCACAGTGAACCCATTTTGGTTAAAAAAACATGCCAAGATGACAATCAGGTGCATGGAATAAGCTTCTTTAACAGTAAAAGAAGATGAAAATTCTAGCAGCATTTACAGTTTGGAAGTGAACCCATTTTTGGTTAAAAAATCATGCTAAAGAGGGCAAACAGGTTACTTTAACAGTACCTTAAAACCCAATTTCCATTATCTGAGCTTATATGTTGCTCCACTAATTTTTGTGCCCAACTAAATCTAAAACCCAATTGTTGTGCATATTCGGACCATTTTGGCATACATAGCTATAGCATCCTCAGTTGACAGTGAACCCATTTAATATCATAAAACCATGCCAAGAAGACAATCAGATGCATGAAATAAGTTTCATTAACAGTAAAAGAAGATGAAAATTCTAGCAGCATACTTAGTTTGGAAGTGAACCCATTTTTGGTTAAAAAATCATGCCAAAGAGGGCAATCTGCAGGTTACTTTAACAGTATCTTGAAATGAAAATTTCCATTATCTTATGTTGCTCTACTAATTCTTCAGCCCAACTAAATCTAAAACCCAATTGTTGTGCATATCCGGACCATTTTGGCATACGTAGCTATAGCATCCTCAGTTCACAGTGAACCCATTTTATTTCAAAAAAACATGCCAAGAATCAGATGCATGAAATCAGCTTCATTAACAGTAAAAGAACATGAAAATTTCCAGTACCTAAGCATATATTTTTCTATTAATTCTTCATCCCAACTAAACCATTCATGTTAAGGAAATCAAGATGCATCTATCAGAAAAAACATGCTAAGTTTCAAAAATAAGGGAAATCAAGAGATGATACCGAAGAGAGAGAGAGAGCGGGGCGACGAGCGCGGGGGGGAGGAGATAGAGAGAGAGAGCGGGGCGACACGGTCGTTTCCGATCGCCGATTCACCTCCAAATCGGGATAGGGAGGAGGGAAATCGAAACTGGCGAAGGGAAGAAGGGACGATGACGAAAGGTCGAAGACTGTCGAAGAGGACGAAGCGGCGGAGGCAAACGCGCGGGAAGTAGAGCGAGGAAGGAGGGAAAACGAAGCGCCCTCTTTTTCTTTATTTTTTTGGGGTTTGGCAAAATGGCGAGCGAAAGGTTAGGGTAGATAGGATTTATCGCAGCTTTTCACCGGCGTTTTAATTAGACACGCCGGTGAATAATACACTTCACCGGCGTTTTTAAATAAAACGCCGGTGAATACGCGGATTCACCGGCGTTTTAATTCGACCGCCGGTGTATAACCATCCCATCTGGCGCCCCATTCCTATTCGCTACCTACCCCGGCACTACTAGTAAAATGCCTGGGAATATTCGCCGCTAAATTGAGTATCTTTTGTAGTGATAGTAGGGCGATCCGCAAAAAAATAAATACGGTAGGATAATATTGTTAGAAAAACTGAGGATCTTGTTGAGTCTTCGACACAATCAATACAAATCACCAAGCAAACACTAGTAGAAAATGCTACAGTCGCAATAGAAATTTCCCTTGTAGAAGAGTACAATTCCATGGTTAGCGTACATTTGTAAGAGATTTTTCTTCATTCCCTTGTAATTGCGCTGTTGCGAAATCTCTCCTGGTTAATGTACACATTCGCAACGGAATTTTAACTATCCCTTGTGAATATTAGCCACAATAGAATATCTGCAATGGAAGTTGTACCTTGCTATCCCCATATATAAGAGAATATCTACAACAAATTCGTCTCTTGCAAGTGTGTTTTAAAAGGGATTTTTTCCGTTGCTGATAAACTATTGCTACAGAGATCTGCAAGATACTGATTCCCTTACAATCGCTACCTCGCGAATGCAATTGCACACATTTTTTCTTCATTACTGATTATATTTGAATGGCTTAACCAAATTTATAAATTAAAACAATGAATTTTGACAATGAAGTACATATAATTATTTCATATATTGATTCACACAATTATATAAAGAAAACACAATAATCCAAAATAAGTTTGAATATTATATAATTCAGAACCTTCTCATTACAAAATTTTTTGTTTGTTTCATAGTGTCAAAACAACAATACATTCTAGAAGAAAAGATAAGTTGTGAAACTCCAAGAAACAAAATAAAATGTTTTCAAAATAACTTTTAACCCGCTACTGTTTCCATGGATCCCCAACTTCACTTTTGGTCTTCTGCATGTTCCTCATTACCCACTGTCTCATAGTCATCGCCACTACATATAGACTACATGAAAAAGAAACAATACAAAATTAGAACTCGTTATTCAATATATATAGATAATAATATATTATACAATTGAGGCAATTAAATATATGGCTACCTCTTGTCGTATTTGACTATTGGATGAGTCGACAGTAGTATTTTCCAACCTTTGTTTCAAGGCTTCCATCTAATCAAACATGTGATGAGAAAGAGATCGAATCAAGTCGAACAAAAATTACTTGCGGACGACAACCTGTGATGAGAAAGAGATCTAATCAATGTCAGAAAAAAGTTACTTGTGGATGCAACTGCATATAAGTTTATGAACTAAAAGGATAAAGGATAGGAAGGCAAGAAGGCAGGAAGGGAGCCATATATTACAATTTAAAAAAATAGCGATAATTCAACTTCCAGTGTTCTTCTTTGAGATAAGATGTATAGTTTTGAGATTTTAACCAATAATATTGGACAATGTATGCAAGCACTTCAGAATAATATGATATGTGTATTGATTATAGACACAACAGAATAATATGATAATGTATAATACCAATAGACAACACAATATTGGTATGCAGATACCACAATAGTAGAATTTAAGATAGCAATTGTCATGGATACACAATGCTTCCCTACAGGAGATTTGGAGCCCAAGATAAAGACAATAAGATATACACAATTGTCTTGATAGATTCAAGTTGAAAGCTAAGTGCTATGATATACAATTTCATCAGTTTCAAAATGTTGATGGTTAACTCATGTCTAAGTTGACAGTTCTATTATCAAATGGAAATCACATTCCTCCTATTAAATGGAAATCACATTCCTCTTATTAACTAGTAACTGCAACTAGCTGTTGTATCAATTTGACAAACAAGTACCTACTAAACGCTCATACTAATTATTTTTATTTCGCAATCAATCTGCTTGAGGTTAAACTAATGTCAAGGTTAACCTCAAGCAGTATGTAGATTTATGTCGCGTTTAACCTCAAGGTTAAACTAATGCCAAGTTTATCGCTCATACTAACTACTAATATGCAAATAGCCGTATGTAGATTTCTGCTTGAGGTTAAACAATGCAGTGTCATATATATGTCTAAATAAGCAAGCCAATAATTCTCTTCTATTAAGTTCAAAGATTAAGAACTTGAACGTGGTGATGAACCTCTGACAAAGACGACTACGGTTGGACGTTGATCTTGCTTGGCATTATTCAACCTCAAGCAGAAATCTACGTACATGTGAAAATTTCCAACAGAGAAGACCTCACAATGATTATAATTCATATGCTTCATGAACTATAGCATTATAGTTCATATAAAAAAACTTAATTGGAAGGAAGAAAAAATGAGAATTGTTTGAGAGTTGAAAGAGAAGCATAATTAATGACTCAACCATTTAATGTTTCTCTTACCATCATATGCTCCGTCTGCTCATATGAACTTGATTCCAAGTGATGATCAAAATCATCTGATAGTCGATTTATGCTGCACTGCAACAATTTTTCTGCAAAAGTTTACAAATAAGTAAAAATGCCTGTACTTTTTTTTGCTTCATTCTTGAACTATTGGAAATATTCCTGTGAGGCCTCTAACTCCCAATAAAATGAACATGCTAAAAACCGGATTGAATCTGCCCGAGGATCGAACCGCCAAAACCGTTCCTAATCATCATGTAATTAAGAAAATGAGAATGCAATCTACTCTTCCAGCACCCAAGCGTATCATGTATATTAGTTTGAAATACATACTCCCATGCTTTCGGTTTTCTATCCATAACATAAAATTTCTGCAAATACGAGAGATGCCACTTGATATTGTATATAAAGATCAATCTAAAAGTGATACATAGAAATTCTTTGTGTAATATTACCAAAAGAATTCGCTATGTAGCTTCTAATCTGCTAAAAGGTTGATGCAACCAACCAACTGCAATAGTGAATAGATCTGACTGCTTGGCTATAATTCCTAAATAGTTGTTGAAGCGGTTAGCATATTTACCAATCGGCTGGCCCAACTCGTTCCATTTTAAAACTACCCTTTGACCATTACGGGTTATCTTGGTTGCTAGATTATTACATGTTCATCTTCTTTTGGGGGGCCTCATCAAAGCTATGTAAAATATGTAACTTAGTGCATCAATTAAACTACAACAAAGCCATATGTAGGATGACAATTAATAGTTCAAAGCCATATGTAGGAAGTAGAGTATCTAGCAACTTACAACTCGTACCATATTCTTATCTGCGAGATGAAAAGATGCACGAATATAATAACACCTACATTTATTCTGTATCTGTTCCATTTACACCCTTGCACATCAATGCCTCATACTTCAGCAGAAGAGATCACGTCAACAAAAGGTTCAAATCAAGCACCTTAACCTTCTAAATTCCAGTACTAATGCCAAGGAACTTAAATGAAAGATATGCCTCCCTAGTTGCAACTAATCTGATTAACAATGTTCTCCTCATAACTGAACATTCCACCTCAAGGATTACAGGTGATTTATGTACCTAACACGTTGGCTAGTTGTTCATTTCTCATTGCTTAAGCACATTCTTCATCACACTTCAACTCGACTTGTCGTACACACCAAAAGATAGTTATCCACATAAATGGGTTGGTAGAAATCAACATCATCAATCCTTAAACAACAAATCTGTCATTTTTATATATCCTAGTTTGTTTCATCCATAGTAGACCTTACTTATCTCTTCACTGCTTCTGTTGATAAACTTGACAGAGATATAGAGAAGGTACTTAAGAAGATGAAATGATATCAGGTTGAGGAACTAAAATCGAAAATCAGAGTAGGTTGACAAAGAGGATTAAATTACAACAAATCAGATCAAGAGACTCACAGTTGGGAGTTCTTGAAGTAATCACAAGTGTATATGTTGTATCCAACGGAGAGGCGAGTGTCGACGGCGACCACGCAGTAATCCAATCCATCGAAATTGAAATCCAATCCGGTGAACAAAATCGCAGAGAGGCAAGTGCTGCGAATCGAAATTGAAATCGAAGAAAAGTATGAAATTAGTGTTTAAAAAGGGGATTTTTAGAAAGAGGGGAGAAGGGGAAGACTTTGGTTTTTTTAGGGGAAGGGGAAGACGGGGGTTTATGTTTTGGGCGCAAAGATGAGGGTTTTGGTTTGTTTGTTCGTTCTTATTTTTGCTCGCTCAAAATTTGAGAAGTGGTGGTAATTTTTCAATATCAAATTGTTGAGCGGCAAAATTATATGTGTAAAGCACGTGTTCATACTTAATTTATTTTAAAATTTAAATATTTTATTTATACTTTGGTAATGGAATATTGTTTGTTACAATTGTTCCCTTGTAATTATCAACACCTGTAACAATTCAATAGAATCTCTTGCGGATGTTAAAACATTTGCAATGGATGAGTTTGTTGTGATTAATTTATTGTTGACGGTAGCATCAACAAGGGATTTTTTGTGCTTGCAAATAATCCATTATTATTGCAAGGTTTTCTACTAGTGAAAACTAGATCGCACTAATCACACAAGAATTTTTTCGGTTAGGGCTTTCGCCTTAATCCGGGGGAGGAATAACCAAAATATTGTTTCAACTAGAGAAGATACAAGAATATTACAATTCTCACCACGATTCTATCTCAAGCCTAACTGGAACTTGGTTGCTGCTTACAATTGAGAAACTCTTTCACCCTCTCATATAAAGTACTCTCTTTTTCTATTCAGCACTTAATAGATTCATATTGTTCTAGTGGACCGTTTACATTGTATTTATAGATCTAGAGAAACCCTAGTTTAGATATCTTGAAACAATAGCCATTCGATGTATACTGAAGAGATAAACATACAATTAGAGCTGTACGATCTAATCAGAAGACAAAGTGAGCTTCAATCTAATTAACAACCCCACACCCAAAAAATTCATCAGCGCTGCGGACGGCCAACCGCAACTCCCAGACTATCGACCCAAGAAGGTGATAGTCGACTGTCCCTTCTCTGTTGGTTGCTACTGCTGCTGATTGTTTTCCTTCTTTTCGATCCTTCGCTTCAAACCCTCTACTTGTATCACCGTTTTCTCTTCACACCGAACAAGTATGCAAAACATAAAACCCAACAAATATGCAAATTGTTGAAAACTAGGTAGGATTTAGTGAAATATATTTACCCAATATTTTATATATGACAAGTACACATAACAAACTAGAAAAATATTCCATACTTGCACATTGTAGGTTTCCTTTAAAAAAAAATTGACATTTGTAAAATTGTCATATGCGCACAAATAATCTTTATAAAGTATTAACTTTGAATTTGGGAAGATGGAAAAGCTTAGATGATAAGAAGAAGATGATAGAGTAGGTTATAAGAAGAGCGGGAGATTTCGGGATTTGGATATTTGGTCCTAGAGTTGGAGTTTTGAGATTTTCAGATGTGGGTTTTACGGTTGGAAGCCATTAGCCTTTTGTTTTTGTTTTAATTGTGAGGATGTTATTGGTAGGGGTGGTATACCGTACCGTACCGTATCATCATTACTCTACCATCTACCGTACCGGAATACTTGGTACACAAAATTCTCTACCATTACCGTGCCATGTTTTTGGTACTACCGAGTTCGGTACTACCGGAATATTGGTACGGTATTGGTAATACCATGGTACTACCGGACATCAATTAGCTTAAAAAATTAACTTTCATATAAATGGCAAAAGAAGGATAAATAAGCTCAACATAAATATATATATATATATATATATATATATATATATATATATATATATATATATATATATATATATATATATATATATATATATATATATATATATATATATATATATATATATACACACACACGAAGAAGTTCCAATAATCAGCTAATGTCAATTCTCAAACAAGACTCAGCTAATTGTCCATAATTTAGTCTAACATCTGTGTTTCTAGAGCCCAATCACCAGCAGTACCAAATAATATAAGTTTATGTTTAACAATGAAGGAAGAAATCATCACAAAACTCCATTGAAATAACTAATATCTTCTGGCATGTTCCTTTCAAAAAGCTCTAGAATTCTCACTCAAAACAAATTAAACATATACAAGAACAGATAAACACCGGCACTAATAGTATACAAAAACTTACAGTTCAACTGATTAACGGAAAACAGATTCACATAAAAAAATTATCCTCACAAACAAATATACATCACCTGATATAGTGATAAAGAATCGACACAAAATTTAAGATCAAGGATAAAAAAAATCAACATCACATTCTCATCCCCTAAATAGTTTAACCCTCAATAAAAGAATTAGCTAAAGACCTTTTCTGCCCATTCCTTAATCCACCCAGGCCAAACAATAAATCAGGGTTGTAGACTTTATTGTTGTACAATTTCAGAGATGTATAAGTTTCAATATAATGTATCTTTATGTATGAAAATTAGTTTCAGCATTCTGCAATATGATTGATTCAATATGCTATTCTATTAGATTCAACATTCTGCAATATGCTTGATTAGATATAATTGGATAGCTTCAGCATATAGAGAGAATGACAACAATACCTGAAATTAAGAAGATTCATATATAAAGAATGACAACAGTATTGTTATTTTCCTTTCATAACATTCATGATATTTGATGGTTCTTTCATTTCTGTGTATTGTTCTACTCCTTTTTTTTGTAGTATGTATCTCATTTAGTAGATTCATATATAAATCAATTTCAGGATTATGATACAAATATACTACATAAATAAGATTTCACCTATATTAACCAGTCAAAAAAAAAAACTCCTAAAAAAACACAAAAATCAATTTGATAAATCAATTCAAAAGATCTTTTACATCCTAAATTCCTAATTACTTGTGAATAATAATACGCAATATCTCAAGAAAACCCAACAAGAACAAGAAGAAGATGGATCTTATATTAATGCACTAACTAAACTCTAAAGTTTTCCTAATTAGTCGAAAAAATCCTCTAACAATACCATACCGATGGGGGCTGAAGAAGGTAGGTGGCGTCGCGACAGTGTGGTGCTTCAGCAACGTAGTGCGTCAGTCAATCAGTGCATGTGCCCTAGATTCAAAGAAGAAAAAAAGGAAGAAGGAAAAAAAGGAAGAATAATTGAAGTAGTAGTATAACTGGGGTGAAAATTTGAAAAAAAAAGAAAAATGGGCATGGACATAGGTCTGGGCCTGGGTTTTTAAATATAAAAATTAAATTAAATATATATTAATTACTTGGTATGGTACAGTATACCATGGTATCAGTATTGGGTACCAGTACCATACCATATAATTTCGGTATGGTACAATACCGAGATTTCGATATGGTATTACCAAGATTTCGGTAATATATGATATGGTAATGGTATGGTACGGTATGGTACGGTAATATAGTATTTTTTGACACCCCTAGTTATTGGTAGAATGGAGGGGTAATTTTGGTTTTTTAGTGTTTTTTGGTCCACTCAGCAAGAGTCAACTATTGTCAAGGCTGAGTTAGGTAAGGGAGAAGAGAGCTAACGGAGAAACTTGATCGGTGAGGAAGAACATTGTATTTTTTTCTGATTCGTATAGGTATTTTTTATTGTCTAGGTCAAACATTAGGGGAGTTTATATATTTTACCTAATAAGTGAAGATGCAAATAGTTTTTTTTTTAGGTAAAAGGTGGAATAACGCCACCCTGTTTCATTAATAAGAGATTAATAAATAACCCCGACGTGCCGGGAAAACGAAACTACAATGCAGGAAATAAAACATAAGCCCCCAACAGCACCCTGGGGGGTGGGTTACATCATCCAAACCACAGACAACCCAAAAGTACAAAAGAGTGTAACAAAATACAAAGTACAAAATACAAAAGGTAGCAGTTGCATCTGGTGAGAGCCTGAAGAGCATGGCGGGTGTCCACTCCTCAGTCCAGTGTCGGCCCGAACTCTACCTCCTCGTCATCAAATTCTTCCACCTGGAAGACCCTTGCAATCCTCCCTCTTGCTCCTGTAGCAGCAGCTGTGGCCCAAAATGAAATCAGATGCATGATGAAAGTAAGGTTACCAGAAATAGAATTACACGAAGCACGGAAATAAAAATTGTTCCTATCTAGCCATAACACTCATGTGGTTGCCGCAATGGCAATATACCACGCATCCTTCATGTCATGTCGGATTGAAGCGAATCTGGGGCCAACCCACAGTTCCTCATAGTCGCTTGGGTAGTCGTTTGTTCATAGGGCTCGTAGAACATCTATCATGATGGCCTTACTTCTTGTGCAGTGAATAAATAGGTGGTTCACATTTTTCGTGTGCAAGTTGCAGAATCCACAGTTAGCCACAATGTGGGGTTGCCTCTTGGCCAGGTTCTCTCTGGTGAGGATCGCATTATTTAGCACTAGCCAGAGGAAGACTCGCACTTTAAGGGGCGTCTTTGCCTTCCATAACACCGTTGCCCAGCTGGGTCTGCATCCTCGATAGTGAATACGTTGGTAAAGTGATCTTACTGAGAACATCCCTTTATTCTCGAGTCCCCAACGCATCTGGTCTGGGCCTTGGGTGCACAACACCCCAGATTGAGAGATGTGCGTTTGTAGTTTACGCAATTGCTGATGCAATCCTGGGGAGAGAGTACCTTGGAGTGGCGATCTCCAAACTCCCCTTTTCCATGTTTCAGCCACGGAGATATTTGGTCGATTCGTTATTTCATACAGCTCTGGGAAACTTTCCTTTAAAGTATGGGGGCCACACCATTTATCCCACCAAAATCTGGTGGACCGTCCATTACCGATAGTGGACGTAACTGCTGAGATGAACGGTCCGCTGGCTTTGGCAATTCCTTTCCAGAATCGTGAGGCTTTAGACCCAACTCGGAAGCCTAAACTTCTCGTCCCTTTTCCCCGAAGGTATGGCTGAATAAAATCCTGCCATCCTTCCCTGCAGTGGTGAAAAACTTTCCACCACCATTTTCCAAGGAGGGCAAGGTTCATATCTCGGAGGTCAATGATGCCTAGCCCTCCATGTCTCTTCTTCATGCAGGCGATACTCCATTTGATAAGGTGGTACCCTTCCTTATTCGAATCTGCCCCTTTCTAAAGGAATCTCTTACAGATTCAATCGATCCTTTGGATCACCCACTTTGGGAGTTCAAAAAAGGACATGTAGTAGATGGGCAGATTAGACAACACTGAGATGATGAGTACCACTCTGCCCCCGATAGAGAGCGATTTACCTTTCCATCCCGCCAGTCTGTCCTCCACCCTTTCTATTATAGGTAACCAGTCAGACTTAGTCAGTCTCCCTAGTCTTAGTGGTAGCCCTAGATATTTGATTGGGAACTCCTCCGTCACACAGTTAAGAATGGTGGCATGTTCCCGTGCTTCTCCCTCTGAAAGTGAAATGGGAACCAGTGCACTCTTGTGGAAGTTAATCCTGAGCCCTGACCAGGCTTCGAAACAGTAGAGGGCCCCTTTAAAGCAGACTATTTCTGATCTAATTCCGTTTCCGAAAAGTAGGATGTCATCTGCATACTGTAGAATCGTGCACCCCTGATTAGAGTTATTGCTGGCCACCGGTGTGATCCAGCCCTTCCTGTGACAGTTCTCAAGCATGCCTCTCAGCACATCAGCTACGATAGTAAATAGTAGTGGGGATAGCAGATCCCCCTGCCGAAGTCCCTTTTTGCAAGGAAACGATGGACCGGGTCTCCCATTCACTGAGATTGCCGTTTTACTAGATTGCAAACACTGTTTGATCCATCTTATCCATCTGTCCCCGAAACCTCTTCCTCTGAGAGCTTCTAGCAGACAATCCCAATCTACGGAGTCGTATGCCTTCTCAAAATCCAGCTTAAGGAGGAAGTTCTTGGAATTGCTCTTGTGGCAGTGGTGGATTACTTGTTCAGCAGTGGCCACACAGTCTAGAATACATCTGCCCTTGATAAAGCCTGTCTGGGACATTACTGATAAGACTGTCCATAAGACTTCCTAAGCGGATGGCTAGTACCTTAGTGATGATCTTAGCCGAGCAGTTTATCAAGCTAATAGGCCTAAAATCCCCAACGCTCTTGGATTCCTCTCGTTTAGGAATCAGCACCACTTCTGCAAAGTTGAACATACCTAGCCTCAGACTGTTGTGATAAAATTCCTCCATTAGCTCCATAAATTCACCTTTAATTTCTTCCTAGAACACTTGAAAAAACATCATTGGAAAGCCGTCTGGCCCAGGCGACTTGTCAGCTCCCATCTGGTTGATGGCCACCTTAACTTCCATTTCCGAGAAAGGTGCCTCCAAGGATGATAAGTTTGGTCCCGATTTATTTTGATAAGCCTGCCAGTAGTTGTCGCTCATTGGGATCCTAAAATCATTCTTCCTCCCGAATAGGCCCTTATAGTAAGATTGAAAGGTTGCAGAAATCACCTCCTCGTCCTACGTCGTTCCTGTATCCGTTTGAACTGATAGGATTAGATTGGATCTCCTTCTTGCACTTGCCACACGGTGGAAGTAGGCTGTATTCGCGTCTCCCTCTTTGAGCCACGAAATCCTAGACCTTTGTTGCCATTTGATCTCCTCCAGTCTATAAAGATTGGCGATGTTGTCTCGGAGCTCCAGTAGTCTGTTCCGCTCTTCCTGTGACAGGATTCTAATTTCTTCCACCCTCTCTAGCTCATCAATTCCTTTCAGAAAGGATTCTTTCTCAAGCCAGATGGTCGAGAATCTAGACCGGTTCCATCTACACAGTCTTTTTCTCAGTCTTCTAATCTTTCCACACCATCGTGATGCCGCGTCCCTACCAGCAATTGGGAGCGCCCAATTTTCCATTACCAGATGATGGAATCCTTGAATTTCCAACCAGGCTTTCTTAAATCTAAATTTTCGCTGCCTGTGGGTTCCATGTGTCCCCACTTCGAGGAGGATGGGGGTGTGATCGGAAGTTGGTCTAGGGATCGATCTGGCTGAGGCAAGTGGAAATTTCGCTTCCCATTCCATGAAAACTAGAATCCTGTCCAACTTGGCCAATACCGGAGTCGCTTGCATATTAGACCAAGTGAATAGTCTGTCATTGATCGGGATATCAATCAGTTCAAGTTTCGTGATCACTCTATTGAACTCCTTTCTGTGTCTGTCGCTGGAGCCTCGACCTTTGTGCTCAAAAGCAAATCTAGTAATATTGAAATCCCCACCCACAATCCAGGCTCCTGACCAGCGCTGTCGAATGTCGTAAAGTTCTTGCCAGAAGGCATCTCGGTCTGTGGCCACATTCGGTCCGTAGATAACAGTCACTGTCTGCAACCAATCATCGGATCGACGCTTGAGTCGGATCGTAAGGGAGAACTGTCCACTATACTCCTCAACGCAGGAGCGAATATCTGAGTTGAACCCTATAGCAATCCCTCCTGAGGCTCCTGCTGACGGGCGTAACACCCACTCCTTAATCCTGTTACCTCCAACTCTTTTTAGTTTGAGGCCGTGCTGAAGCTTAGTTTCCTGTAACCCTACCACATCTGCTTTGGCATTGTTGATGACATCCCTCACCATATCCCTTTTCCCTCTATCCCCCAGCCCCCGAACATTCCAGAATAGTGTATTCATTGGGGGACAATATCAACAGAGATCGTTGGAGTGGGTACGGGGCCGGCCACACCCTCGTGGGTGTCTGTCGGCCCAGTAGTCTTAACCCTATCGAATTTCCAACCCCTGATTTTATTAAGTAGTAACGCGCTGCGGTCTGTGTCCCAAACTTCTAACCCACATGTTTCGGCTAGTAAAAAAACATCGGAGTCTGACATGAAATTTAAAATAGATGCTAAAAAGTAAGTCGTACCTCCATTGTCGAATTTGGCAGCTTTGGCTGCCGCTGCTACCTCAAGGTAGTCATCCAAGGACTCCACATGAGCCCTCTTTGGTGAGCAGTGAACTCTGTACCCACCTGCCCTCAGGGGCAATCCCGAGCTGCCTCCTTGAGCTGAATCTGGGAATGTGGATAGTACCATCTCTGGGGAAAGCTCCCTCTGGGTGTTAGCAATGAACTCAAGATCTTCTGATTCCTCATCTGTGAATGAGAATTCTTCATCTAGATTGAGTCTCCCTTCTAGGCCGTCCTCACTATCTGTAGGAGCCTTCAATGCGGACTCCACATTGAGCCCGCCTCTTGGTGCTTCATTAATAATCGCGGCATTCTCCAATACGGTCCCCTCGGTGGGCCCGTTCCCAGTCTGATATTGTGTCTTAGAGCTTGAAACTGTAGTGTAACACGGTCCCGATACAATAAACGGCGCTATGGACCCCTCTTTGGGCCCATCAATCTCTATAAAAGGCCCATCCGCACTCAAACCTTCAGTATGCCCCACTTTAACGTTGTATCCGCGATACAACTTACCACACTCCTCGATAACTGCATTAGGCGTATTTTGGCTGTGAGCGGTGAGCTCACCCTCACTGCCAGCTGGCGCGATATCATTGGGGGGCAGTGCGGTTGTCTCAGATGCAAATAGTTGTAAATAGATACAAACAAACTTGCAAAAAAAATTTTAAGTTACAACTACTTTATCGAATTTAGAATTTCAAACATAATGGAAATCACTCCCCAAGAGGAAGTCTACAAGTCGAAATGCAAGTTTGCCACTTATAACTGCTTGCAATAAACAATAATGAATGACTAGAACCACCTATGGAGTAGCAGTTTCCGCAATATCTCTGTGGATAGATAGGAATGATACCTGTTTTCGTAACATTAATTGCAAAGTTCAAGTGTTACTCAATAAAACGATGTTTCTTATTATTGCTTGGACAGGTCAAACATGGAATCGTAAGAAACTGCGCCTGGAGGGAGCAGAGTAGCTCGGAGGGTGGGAGTGGGTCTCTCCTAGCTTTAGCCAGTTCGGGGGCAGTTTAGCAGGGAGGACTACACTGGATCGGACCAGCGGGTTAGCTTGCAGGTGGCTTTTGCAGGGATGTCAGCATACATGTCTCAGATGAGGATTATGTACCTTTGGGTTGTTTTGGTTTATTTTGCTGCAGTATGATGATTTGGTCTTGTAATGGATAATATGTGATGTCTAGAGTCGAGCACTAGAGTGAACTCTTCTGTAATATTTTGTTTCTTTAATTTCACATTAATGAAACAGGCGATCATAACGGTCACTTTTATTTAAAAAAAAAAGAACCACCTATGGCAAGAACATAAAGACGATGACTTACTACATAAATCTAAGATTTCCCAGGGACGAATATATGAAGAACTCATCCTTTGCAAGTGACAATTCCAACGGTACTCTTGGCGTTATTCACCGGACTCAGCCGAACATCACCAAAATGCCTTCCAAATCCTGATTCACTCCTCTCATGAACGAAGGTGTTAGGTCGTAGGTGTGTGGTGTGGCACCAAAATTAAAGCTGATTAAAATCCAGATTGTCCCCGCTACCCGACAAAAACCCCCACACTCTCACTATCCCCCAGGAACAGCTTAACACCTCCACGTGTCAATCTGTGGCACAAGCAACCCAGCAAGAGCTTACCATAGACTGCCACGTATGCAGTATATATTAACCTTACGTGAAATTTGGTGTTAGATAGAAACATGCAAGAACTGGTGACGATTCTCTTGTCTTCCATGTATAGAGAGAGAGAGAGAGAGAGAGTTTAGGGTTTGGCATGCTGTGGCTGTGGTGGAGAGAACGAGGGTATGCGAAGGGGGGGGGGGCATTAAAATAGCAACACGTTCCACTAAATGAATTCAGTAGGGCATAGGATCCACTCCTTGTGTGTGGTGGTGGGACCTTCCAACAATCCAACAAGGAGGTTAAAGTGAAAGGTCTCTCCATCAGGAGGTGGTGGTGGGGATGACAAACATGAAGTGTGGACTATGTTACGGAAATGACATACATATTTAATAACACTTGTATATTATATATTATATATATTATATGTGTATGCTAAAGGAAGAAGATTGTTAGTTGGTAGAAGGTGATCTAGGTTACCATGCATGTTTGCTTTGAAAGGTGACATTAGATTAGCTTACAACTTGCTAGTACTAAGGTACTACACCCTCCTCTGTTCTAAAATATAAGTTATTCTAATTTTTATTTGTTCTACAATATAAATCACTATAGATTTTTAAGATAAATATCTTGCAAGTTATATATGTTTTATCATTCTTAAAGCTTCTTTAAAAATACGAATAGTAGATAAGGATAAAATTGAAAATACCTTCGAAAATTATAGAGAATCGAAGGATAAATATGACATGTAACAATAGCTAGCTCATTTATTAATTAGCTAAACATATTTAATAACCAAGAAAGTATACTACAGAAAGGCAAAATTTTAAAAAATTATACACAACTTTTGGCGAGTTTTAAAAAATTGCACTAAAGTTTTTTTTTTTTTTTTTTAAAGACACAATGTTTAAATAAGGTACACTGGATTAGTTAGGGTTAGAGTTAGGGTTAGGCTGGGTTGGGTTAGGGTAGGGTTCAAAAAAATCATTTTCATCTTTCATTTGTATTTAAAAAAACCACACTCATCATTTATTTGTGTTTAAAAAAATATCACTTAACTAATTAAATATTTAAATAAACCTTCCGAACTAATCCTAACCCCTAACTCTAAGCCTAACTAATTCAGTGGACATTATTTAAACATTGTGTTTTTTTTTTTTTAACTTTAGTATAATTTTTTTAAACTGACAAAAAAATTTGTATAGTTTTTTAAATTTTTGTCACTAGAGAAATCTAGAATAACTTATTAGAGCATCCACAGTCGTGGGCTAAATACCCAAAATTTGGAAAATTTGGAAAAAAACGATCTGCAGTCGTCGTCCAAATACCCAAAATTTGGGTTGACAAGGAACAGTGCGCTGCCAAATATAGCAAGCGATATGGCGAAATGGAAAATATAGCTTTCGGAAGATAATCCCCCGTCCGATCTAATTAACGGCACATAATGTTCCGTATCGTACAAAAAGATTCGTTCCCAATGATTAAGACGTTTTTGGCCAAAAAAAACAAAAAATTAAATTTAAAAAGATGGTCAACCGATTGGTGGATTTTTTGGTGGATTTTTTTAAAAACAGTGCGTTGGTGGATTTTTTTTTTTTTTTTTAAAAAAAAATTTCAAAGATAGTCAACCGACAGCACATAATACCCCGTGTAATCAGATTAACGGTTAATAATCTTCCGTTGGTGGAATTTTTTAAAAAAAAAAAAAAAAATTTTAAAAGTTGGTCAACCGACGGTTCATTATCCCCCTTCTAATAACATTAACGGTTCATAATGTTCCGTTGGTGAATTTTTTTTTAAAAAAAAAAAAATTTAAAAGGGCACTACGGACGGTGAATAATGTACCGTGTATCAAGATTAACGGTGCTTTATGATCCGTTGGTGGTATTTTTTTAAAAAAAAATTAAAAAAAAATAACGAAAGTCAATCGACGGTGGACAATCTTCCGTGTGGTATAATTAACGGTGCATCATCGACCGTTTCTTGTTATTTTTTTTTTTTGAAAAAAAAATTTTAAAGGAAGTCAACCGACGATGAATAATGTGCCGTGTGATCGAATTGACGGTTGTTTTTTTCCCGTCGTTGGGTTTTTTGTAGAAAAAAATAAAATAAATAAAGAGACGGCCAATCTTATTCCGTCCTATAAGATTGACGAAATATAATCTTCCGTCGTTTGAAGGAAAACAAACGATCAATCGAAAATAGCTCGAAAATGGCTTTAACGACTGCAGCAACATTCTATTTTTTCTATTTCCAAATGTCTAAATACCCAAAATTTGGCTTCGACGACTGTGGATGCTCTTAGGTTAAACTTTCTCAAAAAAACTTACATTAGTTTAAAATTGAGCGAGTACTAGCTAAATTAATATTCTAAGTGGTACAAATCTTGTCTGTACTCAATAATATGCATATTCTGACTAGTTCCACCAATAGTATGCCTTACATTGCACGTGCTGTGCAATGTATGTACTGAATACTGAATCCAAAAAACCCTGAATGCTGAATCCAATCACTTCATCCTTTATCATTTCCCATCACCAAAGGGAAAAAACATACCCTTTTTCGAGAAAGGACTGGTCCTCATTCCAACGAACTTCATAAAAGGCTTGTAGAATCTCGTCATCTCATCAAAATTTTGTGAGGCAAGAAAATACACAAATTAATTTAAATATAGACTAAATTTTAAAAAATCACACTAAATTTTAGATCAGTTTAAAAAAATCATACTAAGTCTTTTTTTTATTAAAAATAACACAAAATTTTAAAAAATTTCACTGGATTAGGTAGGAATAGGTCTAGGGTTAGGATTAGGTTTAGAATTGAGTTAGGGTAGGGTTTAAAAAAACAACTTTTATCTTTTATTTGTGTTTAAAAAAATCACATTCATTTTTCATTTGTGTTTAAAAAAATATTACGTAACTAAACAGATGTATAAATAAACCTCTCCGAACTAATCCTAACCCTAACCCTAACCTTAACTAATGTAGTGGAGTTTTTTAAAATTTTGTGTCCTTGTTTTATTATAAAAAAAAAACTTAAGTGCGATTTTTTTAAACTGGCCCAAAACTTAACATGATTTTTTAAATTTTATTTAGCCTTAAACAAATTAATAGAGTAGAATCAATACAAATCAATCTATTCCACCTTTTCTTCAAAAAAAAATATATTTACAAATCAATCTATTAAGCATCTAATGAGATGTGGCTGGTTAAAGCTATAAACAAAAAATGGACGCAACCAAACATATAACAGCTGCACTATATAACCAGAAAGAAAATAAAAAGTTCAATGTTATTCCTCCAGAAGGAAGCCCGTGTTCCATCATAGTTATATCAATTGAAATCATAATGCGAAAAGTCTAACTTGATCATATTGTGAATAGATTCATTTCCTACTTACCGTCACAGCATCGTTCGGATAAATACTTATTCCTTCTGTCCACTTATTTTTACGGTCATTTTATAAGTTATGGAATATCTTGCCTGCCGTTGCCAATTTCTCCTACTGTTGTACTTGTTGTTTCCATAAGAGGATTTTTTTTTTTTTTTTTTGAAGAAATGGTTGAGTCTGGCCACCCTGTTTCATTAATAAGGAATTAATAAAACAAACTCAGAGTATTAAGCCCACTACAAAGTTCTATAATCAAAATAAAAGTACATAAACTCCACCTCAAATATGGTCCGTGGGACAAAAGAAACATAGAGTAGGCACAAAGAAATACATCATATCCCCCTAACAAACCCTGAGGGGTGGGTATCTATGATCAGAGTAGGCCGTGCTGGCTACCAATCGATCGTCGGCCCGATCTCGATCTCCTCATCATCAAACTCCTTAACCTGGAATACGCTCGCAATCCTTTCCCTGGGACCTGCTGCGGCCACAGTAGCCTAAAATGAAATAAAATACATAATGTGAGTCAAATTGCTAGAAATACTATTGCAAGTTCTACGAAAGTAACGATTATTTCTGTCTAGCCAAAAAATTCAGGTCATTAGGGTGATAGCGATATACCACGCTTCTCTCATAGAACCCCTCTCCGACACGAACTTTGGACCTACCCACAGGTCCTCGTATGTACTGGGATATTCAGTTGTCCCTAGGGCGCTGAGTACCTCTACGGCTCTACGAGTACTGCTTTCTCCTAGAAAAAGATGGTCTCTAGTGTCCAGGCCAGCGTGGCAGAACCCGCATTGAGAGTCCACACTCGGTTACATTTGTATCAAACTAAATTTGCAAAAAAAAGAAAAAAAAGAAAAAAAAAAAAACATTAAAAGGTGACTAAAAGTCACCGGTTTAATTAATGAACTGTTAAATGCTGCTGCTAATTTCTGTGTGGGCGGAAATAGATGATATGAGTTCTTTTATAAACAATAAAAAGCTGGCATTTTTGACTTTCGTCGGTATTGACTGCTTTCAACTGATGATGACTTCTCGATCTGACTCGTTTGCATCATTGGATCTGATTTTAATGGTGACGATTGCTCCGATTGACTTGCAAAAAGTCTGAAATACCGGGGTTGACCCCGACGACACCTTCCGACGCTTAAGTCAGAACTCAAGAAGAAGATGAGAGAACTTTCATGGAGAAAATACTCATTACCTTTTTTATGGTGAGGGTAGAGGGTATTCATAGTCGCCTTTGGGACCAGTTTCGAGATAATCATTTATCTCTACGTCCCGGTATTTTTAGATAAGAAATAGAGTTTAAATTCCTTCACGATAAAAGATTTGGTTTAAAGCATCTCTTAAGGATAATCATGAATACAAATCACTCTTTAAATTAGCTGGATTTATTTATAATGGGCTGTCACCTTAACCCAGTAAGGCAAACTCGTTTTTAGGTTATTGGGCTTGGAAAATACCTCATTCCCCTTTTCGGACCCGTTTATAGGTGAAATTACCGTTTTACCCCTAAGAGCTTTGAGATTTGTGCCCGATTTGAACGATCCCGATTTCGTTCTATTTCTAGCTATATCACAAGCCCCCCACTCCCGAAAACTGAGTTTCACAGCCTTTGAGGAGTAGTTCATATGTTTTTAATGGCTTATAGAATTTATCAGCATTCTCGGGTACGTTTAGATATCGCTTGGGGTGTAACAGTGTTATACTGAGCTTTAAAGTATACAAAATTATTTTAGAATTTTCTGGATTTTTTGTGACTTTTCCAGATTTTTTGATTTTTTTTCCAATTTTTAATTTTTTTTGAATTTTTTATTCAATTTTAATAATTAATTTTCAAATTTTTTTAATTAATTATTCTAAATTAATAATTACTTTTCAGAATTTAAATTATTTTTCCGAATTAATAATTATTTTTAGAATTTTAATTAATTTTTTTTTGCATTTTTAAATAATTAATTCAATTTAATAATTACATAAAGGAATTAAATAAAAGAAATTATCTTGATTTAATCACGACTGTTGATCACAATCGAGCACAGATCAGGAGGCAGATTTTTTCTCTCTCTTTTCGTTCGGATCCGCTGTTGCTCGGCGCGCGCGCGTCGACACGTGGTGGTCAACAGTTGACCATTGACTCGGTTAATGTTGACCATTGACTTTTTTTGTTGATCACATCTCAGCCGTCGATCAATTAAATAAATAAAAGAAATTACCTTGATTTAATCACGACCGTTGATCATGATCGAGCACGGATCTGAAGGCTTTTTTTTTTCTCTTCGGTTTTGCGATTACTCGACAAAAGTTGGTGATCGATCACGAGGTTTGGCGAGTGCTGGTAAAGTGACACGTGACGGTAAACGTTGACCATTGACTTATTCTTTTTTTTTTGCATCCCAGTCGACGATCAAGATTAGGCGCGGATTGGAGGAGAGCCATTTCTTTCATTCATCATTCGGTTTACCATTTTCTCGGCGAACGCTGGTGAACAATTTGGCGAACGTTCGGCGATCGTTCTGGCGAACGTTTTGGAGAGAATTGGACGTTTTGACCGTATTTCGTTTGGTCCCCCGTTTGCTCGACGAACGCTGGCGAACGATTTGGCGATCGTTCTGGCGAACGTTTTGGCCTTATTTCGTTCGGTCCTCCGTTTGCTCAGTGAACGCTGGGGAACGATCTGGCGAACGTTTGGCGAATGTTTTGGCCTTATTTCGTTCAGTCGTCTGTTTGCTCGGCGAGTGATGGCGAACGATCTGGCAGACATTTGGCGAACGTTTTGGCCTTATTTCATTCGGTCTATTGTTTTGCTCGTATCTGGCATTCGAACGTTGGAGTTGCTTTAGTGAGATGCATTGTAACTAGCTTTTTCGGTGCTACAGAGATCCGATTGGAGCGTGTAACCACTCATTTCGAAGCTGGCTCGAAAATCTACAATTTCTCTTTAGAAGTCAGTTGAAGAATCATCATTCTTCATGGTCAAAATAGGTCCGCAATATCTTTGCCTTTATGAAGTTGAGAAGAGCTTTGTATGATTCCCGGAAAGATCCGTTCTTAGAGGCGAGTTTGGCGAGTGTCCATAGACGAGTTAGGCTCCGAACTCGCTGTTGGTGAAGAAGAGGGTTGCTCGGGGAGCGATCACGATGAAGAGTATCACCGGACTCTAGGAGAGAGCCGTTCGGGAGGCGAGTTTTGAGGAGCAACTCTAGGGATGAGTTGAGCTCTGAACTCGTTTGGAAAAAGGCCGCTCTGGAGGTGAGAGGAGCGAAGAACATTATTAGGCTCTAGGAGAGATTCGTTCGAGATGCGAGTTTGGGAAGAAACTCTAAGGGTGAGTTTTGCTCCGAACATGTTTAGAAGAAGTCCGCTCGGGAGGCGAGTTTGGGGATCGCTCTAAGGGTGAGTTGAACTCCGAACTCGTTTGGAAGAAGTCTGCTCGGGAGGCGAAAGGGATGAAGAGCATCGCCGGTCTCTGAGAGGGAGCCGTTCGGGAGACGAGTTATTATGAGTAACCCTAGGGGTGAGTTGAGCTCCGAACTCATTGTGGATGAAGGCCGCTCGGGAGGCGAGTGGAATGAAGAGCATCGCCGGGTTCTAGGAGAGAGCTACTCGAGAGGCGAGTTTGAGGAGAAACTCTAGGGGTGATTTGAGCTCTGAACTCGCTGTGGATGAAGAAAGTTGCTTGGGAGACAAGCGGAATGAAGAGTATCACCGGGCTCTGGGAGAGAGTCGTTCGGGAGGTGAGTTAAGGGAACAACTCTAGGGGTGAGTTGAGCTCCGAATTCACTGCGGATGAATGCTGCTCTGTAGGTGAGTGGAACGAAGAGAATCACCATGCCCTAGAAGAGAGCCGTTCGAGAGGCGATTTTGAGGAGCAACTCTAAGGGTTAGTTGAGCTCCGAATTCATTTGGAAGAAGGCTGCTCGGCAGGCGAGCGAACCGAAAAGCATCACCAGGCTATAGGAGAGAGCCATTCGGGAAGCGAGTTTGATGAGAAACTCTATGGGAGAGTTGGACGTCAAACTTGCCGTTTGAGCCTGGTAACTTTGTAGAAGCAACTGGAGGAGGTGGTTGGCATCGACCTTGCCGTTTGGACCCAACAGGCTTGTTGAGGCGACTCCATGAGGGAGTTGGCACTGAACTTATCGTTTGGAACCGACAGGCTTGTAGAGGCAACTTGAGGAGTGAGTTGGATGTCATATCTAATGCTTGAAGGTGAACTGGTTGTAGGAGAAGCTCTTCGGCCGAGCTGGGCTCCAGCACCATCGCATGGAGTTAAGGTGTTGCTGGTATAGCTCGGAAGAGGAGCTGAGCATGGAGCTCATTGAAGAGTTTGTCGAGCCGAAGGAGTAGCTCCAGGGGCGAGCTAGGCCATAAATTCAGTATGTTTGAGTCAAATTTTGGAGATATCCCTGGAAAAGAGCTGGTCTTCGAACATGCTTGTTGCAAAATTTAAACAGTAGTGGGAGTAGTTTGAATGGTCGTTTCGAGTCCCGAAACCGCATACTTGCAGGCTGTAAGGTCAATTTCGAACCATGATTGTGAACTTCGAACTAGTTGTTTTGGAGTTATTAACGAGTTGTAAGAGCAATCCCGAATGGTGAGCCACTCCGCACCTGCTAATTTGCAAGCGACTAAAGCGGCATCGAACCAAGTATTGGATTCCAAACTTGTTGTTTAAAAGTTTTAACGAGTTGTAGGAGCAATTCAGAATGGTGAACCACTCCACACTTGTTTGCAAGCGACTAAAGCTGCGTCGAACCAAGTGTTGGAATTCAAACCTGTTGATTGAAGGGGTTAACGAGTTGTAGGAGTAATTCCGAATGGTGAGCCACTCCGCACTTGCTTGTTCGCAAGCGACTAAAGTAGCATCGAACCAAGTGTTGGACTCTAAACTCATCTTTTCAGACTAGCAAGTTGTAGGAGCAGCCCTGTGGGGAACTTATTGTTTAACGAGTCGTAGATGTGACTCAGGGAGATAGACATGAGGCCAATGCAATGATCTTGATAAGAAAAAAAAGCTAAATTTTATTGAAAAAAACTAAGTGGTTGCCTTGAGGAGGACGAGCCGTTATTACATGCTTTGGCCGTATCGCAAGTGACGGCCTTACTGAAAACTGAAAACCTACTTCTACGAGAGGGTGTTAGGCACCCTCGTGGTACTTCATTTGATGCTCCGTATTCCAAGTGTCTTTCCAAAAGAGGGGGACCTCCTTGAGTTCATCAAATAGTTTGGGAAGGACTTGACAGTTTCGTTGGGGGAGCTCTAAGGCTTCAAGTAGGAGGACCGACCCCCCCTCCCCAATTGTAGTTGTGTAGCACTTTCGATCTGTCTCTTACTTTCCTTCGACTTCTCCCACTCTTGCTGAGGTCAGGAACTTCATTTTCATGTGAAAGGCCGAGGGTACGGCATGAGGTACTGCTAGGGCTGGTCGACCGAGGATGACATTGTAAGCAGCCTTCACATCGACGACCATGAATTCCATTGTCTCTGTCCGAGTTGTCGGGGTTTTTTCTACGGTCACGTCAAGAGTGACCATTCCTTCGATTGAGACTAGAACCTTAAAGAACCCGTGGAGTGTGTATCTGGTAGGTCTCGAGAAAGTTTGAGGCCTTGGAAGGCTTCTAATAAGAGGATATTGAAGGAACTGCCATTGTCGATCAGGGTTTAGTGCACCTCGTGGTTGGCCATGTGGAGACTAATTATGAGCGTGACACAGTGGGGTGTTCGGACACCTTCCAGGTCTCTATCTGAGAATGTTACTGAGACCAAAGGGCTCTTGTCCGAGGGAAAGTTCGGGACTGAACTCACCTATCGGGTGAAGGCCTTTCAGGAGGAATTTGATTCTCCCCTATTGGACCTCCATGTATAAGGTGGAGGATGGCCCCAGGTTCGAAGTCTTGGGACTCGGCAGGCTTTTCAGTTCACTTGTTAGCTCCTCGGGGTGGTGGCGGATTGGCCATGTCCTTGCTGACGAACATAGCTAGGTGCCCCCGTTGTATGAGTTCTTCGATATCCTCCTTGAGAGCCCGACAATCATCTGTATCGTGACCGTGGTCCTTGTGAAAGCGGCACCACTTATCTATGTTCCTCCTCTTCGCCGGGTATTCATTCTAAGGGGAGCGCAGAGTAGCCCTTCTTTATCCACCTCCATGAGAACTGTTGATATACTGGTATTGATGGGGGTGAACTTCTCAAAACGAGGAGCAGGGCGGCGCTGACTATTGTCGTCTTTCTGGAATGTCTGAGATCCTTCTTTGCTTGCACTCTTTCATTTGTTCCAGGAAGATGGCTCTTCCCGAATGGGGGGGGGGGGGTGAGAGCCTCTTTAGCTCGGATGTACTTCTCACTCCTTAGTGGGAGTTCCGAAAAGTCCTGAGGAGGCTTCTTGTCAAGGGATGCCTTGAGGTCGGTATTATTGACTTTGTGTCTGAATACTGCAGAGGCTACTAATTGGTCGAGAGAGGCAATAGACCGAGCTTCGGCGGTAAAATGCCGAACATAATCTCTTAAGTGTTCACCTTTTCATTGGCTGAGGGCTAGCAAAGATGCACTTGTTTTCTCGGCTCAGTGACTGCTAACGAAGTGGGTGAGGTACAGCTCCTCAAACTGGTCAAATGATAAGATGGAGGCCGGAGATAAACAGAAGTACCATTCTCACGCTGGTCCCCTCAATGTTGCTGGGAAGGCCTTACAGAGGAGCGCGTTCGAGGCTTGATGGATCATCATGAGGGTTTTAAAACTCCCAATATGATCAGCCGGGTCAGACTCCATGTTGTAGGTTTCGAAATGAGGTGGCTTGAAGGTTTTGAGGACACGGGCTTCCATGATGGTCATAGAGAAGGGGGGTCTGCTCGGGCAGAAGTTGGCGCCGTCTATGGGAATCGACTAACTCGATCCTAAGCTCGGATCTCTCTTGAAGCCGAGCCCTCCCATGGCGCCCAAAGCCATAAGAGCCTTCACCGCTGGATGCCGTCCAGACCCTCAACCCTCTCACAGTCATGCGAACACTCAGGGATCTAATCGGCCACTAGTCAATGGGGCAGCGGGACCCGATCCGAGTGCTTCACACTCGGTCGCCCGTGATTTACGACATGTCATCAACAACCGGAAACTCTCTGTTGACCTTCGGTTCCAGCTCAGCTGATCACGAACCGGGCAATCCCTTCTGACCCAGCTCTGACACATATCACTCTTCCATCCCAAAGCAGGGAGCACAACCGTAGCCGCTCCCCTAGGGGTGGTTTACCTCCGCCCGGTCAGGGCGAACAGGATCCAGTCACAAGAGCCGAGTTTCGAGATTTCATGAACGAGATCCTTCGAGCCCTCGGGGGCAGCCCCGAGTTCAAACAACAAACTGCCAGCCAAAGGCGCAAAGAGGGTCAGGGTCCCGAGTCTCACGGTTCAACCCAGCCACCTCGACAGAACGAAGTCGTCCTCCACCGCCTCCAGGAGATGGAGAATTGCCTCGCCCGCATTAACACGAGGGGCCACACACCGGCGGGCACATCAGTCAAGCCGACTGCCATTCTCCCCCCAAATCCTAGACACTGAGATTCCCAGGAATTTCAGGTCGCCTCAGTTTGAGACTTACAATGGCGAGAGTGATCCAGCTGATCACATGGAAGGGTTCAAGACCCTCATGATGATTCACAACGCATAAGATCCTCTCCTATGCCGCACCTTTCCTGCCACCCTGCGTGGTCCGGCTCGGGAATGGTTCTCCAAGCTCGCCCCTGGATCCGTCTTCTCCTTCGACTAGCTCGAAGCAAATTTTCTTACTCACTTTATGACCAGCCGGAAGGTCAAGAAGACGAGCGCGACCCTTCTGGACCTCAGGGAGAAGGAAGGAGAACCCCTCCATGAGTTTTTGCGGAGGTTCACAACCAAAGCCAGGGCTGTCTCGTCCCTCGACTCCAGTGTCACCTCGACAGCCTTTTGGCACAATGTTCACCACAGCCAATTGAGGCTTCTCTGGCCAGGAAACTCCCCATAGAATTTCTTGTCATTCTCAACAAGGTCGAAAAGTACATCCGGGCCGAGGAGGTCCTGTATCCTGAAGGCCTGAAAGAAACCCCAAGCCAGGGGAAGAGGAAGGCCGAAGAATCCAAACCTAAAAGAATGCCCAAAAAGAACTGTCTGCCCGCCGGTCTCCCGTTTCGAGAGATACACGCCGCTGACATAAAACATGTCGGCCATCCTCCTGGAGATCGAGGACAAGGGTATCGTCCGCCTTCCTCCCCAACCTAACAGCAACAAGAAGAGGGACCGTAGGTTCTACTGTGCTTCCATCGGGACATTGGGCATGATATTGATAATTACCGCGCCCTCATCCATAGGGGATACTTGAGGGAGTTCACTTGAACCACCCCCAGAGAGCAGAGGGATCTACGGCCATCACCGCCTCCTCGGACAATCAGCAGGAGGCCCGTGCCCAAGCATGATCTCGAGGATACCGATGCACCAGCCATCCTTCACTGTGTCCACGGCGGGCCTATCGGGGGAGAATCGAACAACTCCTGCAAAGCTTTTGTTTGAGAAGTGAACTCGGTACACAACTATTTGCCCCTCATGGACCAGAGCCTGGCAGTCTCATTCTCCAACGAGGATTTCGAAGGCGTCCGGCTACCCCATTATGAAGCTTTGGTGATCACCCTCGGCATGGTGAACCATGAGGTCCAACGTATCCTTGTAGATAACGTGAGCTCGGTCAATATTCTATTTTTGGCCACATTCGAAAACCTCAAGCTCTCCCGTGAAAGGTTGAAGCCAGAGGGGTACACGCTTCATGGATTCTCTGGCGTCCTCGACCAAATTGAGGAAATTGTCACACTTGATGTAACGGCCGACACAGCCCCGATCCTTCGGACCAAAGCGATGGACTTCATGGTGGTCAATATCTAGGCAGCCTATAATGCTATCCTCGGCAGACCCGGCATATGCACACTCCATGCGGTTCCCTCCGCCTACCACTTGAAAATGAAGTTTCCCACCGATCACAGGGTGGGTGTAGTCCGGAGCAATCAAGAATCGGCACGTTCGTGCTACATGACCGCAGTGGGGGACGGAGTCTTTCCCCTTGACGTGGTAGAACTCCATTCCGAGTAAGGGTCGGAGCCCGTAGACGTGCTAGAGGAGGTCCCTTTCTCCAAGGGAGACATGTCCAAATGGTTCCGGGTAAGCCAATCTCTAGCCCGGGAACTGAAGGTGGAAATCATCGAATGCATCCGTCGGAATTCCGACCTCTTCGCCTGGACGCCGTCCGACAATGGGGGTATTTCTGAAGACATTATAATAAGCCGGCTAAGCATCCGCTCGGACTCGAAGCCGGTCCAATAGAAGCGACATAAGTTTACCCCGACAGGTAGGGGTGTAAAATGAACAGGACGGTCCGTCGTCCGTCCGAGTCCGGCTCGAAAAATGGTCCGACCGTGGACCGTTCGAACTGTTATACAAACCGAACTCGAACTAATTATTAGGTCTGATTCTTTACCAAGCACGAGCCAGACATAAGTCCGTCCAAGTATTATTGCGGTCCGATACTTTATCGAACCGAGTCCGGACTATAAAAATTTTGTCCGACCTAGACCGAGCTGGACATAAGCCCGTCCGAGTATAATTTCAGTCCGAGTTTGAACATATGGTTGTCCGATCCCGTCCGGTCCGATTTACAGCCCTACCGACAGGTAGTAGGCGGTAAGGGAAGAAGTAGGCAAGCTCCTTTCGGCCCAGTTTATTTAGGAAGTCAGCTACCCGAAGTGGCTGGCCAATGTTGTGATGGTAAAGAAGACGAGCGTGAAATAGCGAATCTGTATAGACTTTACAGACCTTAACAAGGTCTGTCCTAAAGACCTATTCTCTCTCCCGAACATCGATATCCCGATAGATGCAACCTCGGGCCATGAGCTGCTGAGCTTCATGGATGCCTTCTCAGGCTATAACCAGATAAGAATGTTCCTTCCCGACATACCGAAGACCGCCTTCGTGACCGACCAAGGCCTCTACTGTTACCGGGTTATGCCTTTTGGGCTGAAGAACGCCGACGCCATATATCAGAGGCTCGTCAACCGTCCCTTCAAAGACCTAATTGGCCAGAACATGAAAGTGTATGTTGACGATATGCTTGTCAAAAGTCGCAAGGGGGCAGATCATGTCAGCGACCTTGAAAAGGCTTTCAGGGTCCTATGATCTCACAACATGAGGCTCAAACCCTCCAAATGCACCTTCGGAGTCTCCTAGGGATGGTTTCTCGGATTTGTGGTGAGCCTGCGCAGTATCGAGTCGAACCCAGAAAAGATTCAGGCCATACTAGACATGGCACCCCCGAGAAATGTCAAAGAAGTTCATAGGCTAACAGGTTGACTAGAAGCCATCGGCCGTTTGCTCTCTAAGTCCAGAGAGAAGTCGCTCCCATTCTTCAAGGCCCTCCTAGGGGCGAAAAGCTTTGAATGGGTAACCTCTCAACAAGCGGCGTTCGACTAGCTGCCTGGCCAACCCACCACTCTTCAGCAAGTCAGAACTGGGAAAACCCCTCTTCCTCTGCTTGGCCGCCACAGAAAACACGCTCAGTGCCGTGTTGGGTAGAGAGGGGGATGGGGTGCAGAAGCCCCTATATTATGTGATCAAGGTCCTGCACGATGCGGAGGTCCGATACCCCAGGACAGAAAAGATTGTCTACGCATTGGTGACGGCTGCGCGGAAACTCTGACCCTACTTCCAGGCTCACTCCGTCCGCGTCCTTACGGATCAGCCTCTCAAAACGGTCCTCGACAAGCCCGAGAACTCTGGCCACTTAATCAAGTGGTCATTCGAGCTCAGTCAACATGACATCAGCTACCATCCTCGAATGACCATCAAGGGCCAAGCTCTCACTAAGTTCATTACAGAATGCACCATCCCCGAGTCCCCAAAAATTCGGGAGGATGCCTCGGCTAGAGACGTCTATATGGACGGCTCATCTTGCGAGGAAGGGAGCGGAGCTAGCGTCATCCTTCGGGGCCCCGATGACTTTTTCCTCTAGTATTCTCTCAAACTTAACTTCCCGGCCACAAATAATGCGGCAGAATATGAAGCCCTGATCGCTAGACTTACACCGGCCTACTGGGCAGGGGCAAGGCAAATACAGGTCTTCAGTGATTCCCAGCTCAGGGTCAATCAGATCATCGGCGAGTATGAAGCCAGCGATCATAGGATGACCCAATACTTAGCACGCGCGAAACAGCTCCTGGAGCTCTTCGAGCAGGCGGAGGTCCGGCGGATCCCAAGATAGAAAAACTATCATGCCGAATCCTTATCTAAACTCGCATCATCGTCCCTCGTAGGACTAGACCGCACTGTCGTAGTAGAGATCTTCCTCAAACCTAGCATCGAAGAAATTGAAGTCCTCTGCCTCGCCTCCGGCGATCCCACTGAGACGTGGATGGGACCCATACAAAAAATCCTGACCAACGGCGAGCTACCACAGGACCGGGCCCTAGCACGAACTATAAGGATCCGGTCAGAATGTTCACCTTAATTGGGCACGTGCTCTTCAAGTGCTCCTACACCGAGGCTAACAGGAGACCCTAACTCCGCTGTTTGAAACCAGACGAGGCTAAGTACACCCTGAAAGAGCTACATAAAGGGATTGGGGGATGCCACATAGGCAGCAGGTCGCTGGTCCGAAAAGCACTCAACCATGGCCACTACTGGCCTACTATGCTGCAAGATGCTCAGGACCTCGTAAAAGGGTGCGGCCCCTGCCAAAGGTTCTCTCCCATTAAACCCTCACCCCAAGCCGAGCTGAAGTCGCTTGCCAGCCCTACCCCCTTCACCATGTGGGGGATGGACCTGGTCGGCCTCTTTCCACAGGCTACCAGCCAAAGGCGATTCCTCATCATGGCCGTCGACTACTTCACCAAGTGGGTCGAGGCAGAACCCCTCGCCACGATCATGGAGCATCAAGCCCAACAATTCTTCTAGAAGTACATCATATGTCTGTTCGGGATCCCGCGCGTGCTAGTCACCGATAACGGAACTCAATTCGTCGGCAAAAATTTTCATAAGTTTTGCGAAGACCTAGGAATTCAACAATGCTTCCCGTCAATCTCTCACCCACAATCAAACGGCCAAGCAGAAAATGCCAACCGAAAAATCCTTGATGGTCTCAAAAAGCGGTTGGACCAATTCTCCAAGGGTCTATGGGTCGAAGAGTTATCAAGCATCCTCTGGTCACACCGGACTACCAAGAGAATTCTGACCGGCGAGCCCCCGTTCAATCTGGCATACAGGACCAAGGCGGTCATCCCTCTGGAAGTGGACCTCCCCTCGTCAAGGTACATGGGCTTCGACGAGGAACCAAACTCAAGCGACCTCAGGGCGAACCTGAACCTCATCGATGAGGTACGGGAAAGATCCACCATCTGACGGGTCATATATCAGCAACGAGTTAAGAGGATTTACAACATAAAAGTCTGCCCTACCAACATCAAGGAAGGGGACATCGTACTCCGAAATCTAGCAATCTCCCAGCCCACAGCTAGAGGCAAGCTCACCCCCAATTGGGAAGGCCCGTATAAGGTCTCCCAAGTGGTACGTCCTGGTACTTATCGACTTGAAGACCTAGGGGGTAGGATGGTTAAGAGGCCCTTAAACATGAAGCATCTCATCAAGTTTCAAGAAGGGAAGTGAGGGAGAGTACACTGTTGTAATGGGCACTACGCGCCAATTCTCTTGTAAACAAAACAAAATTTCTTGATATAAAATCAGCAGATTTCGATTAATAAATCAAAGTTTGTGGATTTCTTAGTTGCTTAAGCCCTTACCGCTCGGCTTGGACTCCGACCACCTATGAGGGATTTCTCAAACCCACAAGACATTGCCTATCGGCATGGACTTCGAACACCTACGAGGGATTCTTCAACCCCTCACGTCTTCGCCTATCGGCTTGGACTTCGAACACCTACGAGGGATTCTTCAACCCCTCACGTCCTCGCCGCTCGGCTTGGACTTTGAACACCTACGAGGGATTCTTCAACCCCTCACATCCTCGCCGCTCGGCTTGGACTTCGAACACCTACGAGGGATTCTTCAATCCTTAACTCCTAGCCCTCAGCTCGGACCTCGGCTATTACGTCCTCGCCATTTGGCATGGACTTTGACCACCTATGAGGGATTCTTCAATCCCTCAACTCCAACCCTTCGGCTTAAACCTCGGCTATTACGTCATCGCCGTTCGGCACGAACTTCGAACACCTACGAGGAATTCTTCAACCCCTCACTTCCTCGCCATTCGGCTTGGACTTCGAACACCAACGAGGGATTCTTCAACCCCTCACATCTTTGCCTCTAGGCTTGGACTTCGAACACCTACAAGAGATTCTTCAACTCTTCACGTCCTCGCTGCTCGGCTTGGACTTCGAACACCTACAAGGGATTCTTCAACCCCTCACGTCCTCGCCTTTCGGCTTGGACTTCGAACACCTATGAGGGATTCTTTAACCCCTCACGTCATCGCCACTCGGCATGGACTTCGACCACCTACGAGGGATTCTTCAATCCCTCAACTCCTAGCCCTCGGCTCGGACCTCGGCTATTACGTCCTCGCCGTTCGACATGGACTTCGACCACCGATGAAGGATTCTTCAATCCCTCAACTCCTAGCCTTCAACTCGGACCTCGGCTATTACGTCCTTGCCGTTTGGCATGGACTTCGACCAACTATGAGGAATTCTTCAATCCCTCAACTCCTAGCCTTCGGGTCGGACCTCGGTTATTACATCCTCGCCGTTCGGCATGGACTTCGACCACCTAT
This sequence comes from Hemerocallis citrina, assembly GCA_017893485.1. Classification (NCBI taxonomy): domain Eukaryota; kingdom Viridiplantae; phylum Streptophyta; class Magnoliopsida; order Asparagales; family Asphodelaceae; genus Hemerocallis; species Hemerocallis citrina. Next base: position 333,720,052 of record CM030359.1, on the reverse strand, counting down.
GAGGGATTCTTCAATCCCTCAACTCCTAGATCTCGGCTCGGACCTCGGCTATTACGTCCTCGCCGTTCGGCATGAACTTCGACCACTTATGAGGGATTCTTCAATCCCTCAAGTCCTCGCCCCTAGGCATGGACTTCTACTCATTACCTACCTAAAGTTTTGTTTTGTTTTGCAGTCCTCGCCCACAACAAGGAGCTCCGAGCCTCGCGCACCGAGTTGAACACTGTTTCACTTGCTAATGGTCAGGGGTAGAGCAGCCTCCATCATTGCTACCCCTAACTGTCAGAGGGTGGTAGGAGATACATCGGTCTCCGGAGCCCGCAAACTAAATTTTCATGACGGGCACTTGCCTGCGGCATGTCCTTCGACTCCCGTGTTCCGAGCTGACCCTCCTTTCACTCGCCGAAATCAAGGGGTAGAGCAACCTCCAACACCGCTACCCCTAACTGTCCGAGGGTGGTAGGAGAGCCACCAGTCACTGCAGCCCTCGGCTAAGATTTTCATTTTTGACACTCGCCTTCGCCGAGTGCCTCGAGCCTCGCACTCCGAGTCGACCCCCACTTTCCCCCGCTGGCAACTAAGGATAAAATAGCATTCATCGCCATTACCTCTAATTGTCAGAGGATGGTAAGAGAGCCACCAATGGCAAGAACTCACGGTGAAGTAAGAAATGATCTGATGGGGGGTGGGGGTTATATAGCTCTCAGGTGATGCACATTTATTGCATGAGAAGTCGAAACATCTGATAGGCATTTACGACATTGGAAGACGAAACACCTCCATTGTCAGGCGTTCAAGGCCCTCAATCTTGTACTCGCCCCTCGGCTCGAACTCCCCCCTCGGCCTGGGTGCCAAAGACCTATCCTCGGAGATCGGGAGTAGGCGCACGACAAAAGAACCAATCAAAGCAATACAATCATATTCTCTCATTATTATTTCAACTAAAGAAAATGCATCGTTACAAGGGAGAATTCATTACAACTTTCACAATCGGCCTAGGGCTCCTTTATCGGAGCCGCAACATTGATACAGGAAAGTTCAAGACCAGCCGTGCGAGTTGGGTCCTTCGCAGGTTCGCCCGGTACGGCTAATTTAGATACACCTGCGACCGAGCTCTGTGCGTCACAAGGCCTCGCCGGCCGATTCTCGGGGTCAGCAACGTAGCTCTGGCAGAAGGGCAAGCATTCCCAAAAGAGTCGAATCAGGATCCGAACATCCCGAGCATGATCTTATACCATTGAACCTCCAATTCCTTCTCCACGATAACCTCACGAAGAAAGGACAAAAATGACGACTGCAAAGCAAAAGTGCTGGCCATCGAAAAATGCGACTTTCGCACTCCCCAAGTCACGGTCGGCTATCAGTTTCTTGAAACGCACCAGCTATAAGTAAGTCCCTTTGACTTATCCATCAAGTATTGGACAGCCACCTCTCGGTCGCGAGCCTCTTTACGGCATCGGGTCAAAATGGACTCTACGGCCGAGATCTTACCTCTAAGCCGTCCCATCTCAGCACGACCGGGGTCTACACTCGAGGTCACATCTATCTGGCAGGTAAACAGAGAAACATCATTCCGAGCCGTATATACTTGGTTAAAAATCTCTCCTAAAATTCATTCAAAGTCAAGGGGTTCACCCAAAATTCTTTTCATTACTCAAAAAGTAAGTCTACAAAAATGCGGTGGCCAGTCCGCGTTCGGCGAATAAAAAAATACGAATAAAAAAAAGGAAAAGAAAAATTGAAAATAATACTGGTGTCCAACATCTTCTTCAGCAGGCAGCTCAGTGTTGGGGTCGGCCCCCGCAGTGTCGTCGTCACCACCGACCCCGGGAGTCGGCGGATGTTAGGACAGCTCCATGTTGTAATGGAACTTGCTTAGATCCAACTCTGGGTGGTAGTACTTAACATGTCGGCAGGGCGTAGACTTCGTCATGGGCCTCGATGACTTTGTCCATCCCGGTCTTCTTGACCTTCTTCACATGCTTCTCGGCCTCTTTTCTCAGCTCGACCATCTGCTTCATGTGGGTGTCGGCTTGGTTAGCCAACTTGGCCTGAAGGTCCTGGTTGCTGCCCTCGATCGCCTTCTGCGCTATTTTGAGATTCTTCATCTCCCGAACATAGCGCTGAGCATTCCTCACCTCCTTCCTCAGTTCCTGCTCATGCAGCTTCATCACCTAAGCGCCTTCCACGCAGGCCTATAGCCGAGGGTGATAGACTTAGACAAAATACAAAAAATATGATACAACAGAAGCTACAAAAGAATCGTTACCAAATGAGGATTACCTGCATGCTCGTCATAGCCCACTTCATATAACTGGACTCGACAGTGTCGCACTCCCGAGCCTTCTGATCCTGAGGTGGGGCAAGCTTTGAGACCACCTCGATGACCAAGGGGCCATCTGACAAGGTATCCCCAACCTTAACGGCCCAGTCTGGGGCCCAGGATTGAAGCCCCGCCTCACCGAAGATCTCCTCGGCCTATGGAGCAATGGGGGGGAGGCCGCCCTTCACCACTTCTGTAAACCTCTGGCTACTGGAGATCGGAGCCTACTTGGAGGCCCTCTGCTTCTTCGGTGTCGACTAGGGAGGTTTCTATGCAACCTCCTTGGAGTGGACCCTCTCGTGCCTCCCATGCTCGGCCCGCTCGGCCTTTCTTTTCTTCAACAACGCCCTCCTCTCATCGATCTCTGATGTGTCCATATCTACAAAAAAGAGAAGCTCATAAGACGAGGGAAAATGCATGAAGTAAAAATAGACAAAAAACATACTGGAAGGAGTGAGGCTCGGTCCAATCCGAGCCAGATGTTTCTCCGTCACATTCAGCCAACCAATGCTGTTGCCCGAACATATTTGCTCAACGTCTGCCCACTCCTCGGCCATCAAATCAGACTTGCGGGGGCCCTTAAGGATGGGTTTATAAAATCTCCAAGTCATGGGTATCACCCAAGGGGTCAGGCTCCAAACAACAAAATGCTTCCCCTTCCACCCTTTAATGGAGTTCGGATGCCCGTGTACAACCCTCCTTCCTCGGCATAGCAAGATGTAGTATATCCCTTCGTACTCGCCGTACTAGCTAATGCCCAGGATTGCTCGGAAGTATTTCAGCCTCAGCAGAACCCCCCGCTCCTCGCAAAGAAGCATGAAGCACACGAGCTGCTTCCAGGAGTTGGGCCAGTATTGTATCGGACTCAACGATGCCCAGTTCAGAACCTCCTTAATAAACGGGTGGAGTGGAAATCGCAAGCCTGAGCAAAAAGCATTCACAGGAAACATACAGAATCAGGGAGCCAATTTGTCCTTGGGGTAGAGCCCGGGGCTGGGGATTAGCAGCTCGTACTCCTGACCAATAAAGTAGCTAGCTCTGATAACTGGAAGGTCGTTCGCTGTTAGAACAGTTGGCATCCTATCTATAGATATAAATCTGCTATCGGGTCTTATCGGGTCAGGTCCTCCACTACCTGGACCCGGACCCGGTACCTCACGGGTCCAAAAATTTGACCCAGAGCCGGACTTGCAAGAATCCTGTATGGGTCCAGGTCCATGTCCTAATTAAACAAATCTACCTGTCGGGTCCGATAGCGGGGAATAAATATTTATACTTAAGTATTTTTGCACCCAATACCCTATGGTTTCAACAATTTTTGCACTTAAGTACATGAATAAATATTATATTTACACATATATCTTTAACAATTACTATTTACATGTATATCCGTATAACTATATTATTCAAATTTCATATTTTTTGGGGTATTTTTTAACAGGTCCGGGTCGGTTCTATTTTGAGTGGACCCAGACCCGTACAGATTGGGTCGGTTCCGGTCCAACGTGGGGTCTAGGCCAGGTCTGAATCGGGTCCGCATATCGAGTAAATGTGACAGTGCTACACAGATATCTTCTGTCTGCCGAGCGATGACGCCTGCACATCGTCGTCAACACTGCTCCCGTATCGGACCAACTCCTCAACATCGTCCGGATACATTCTGATGGAGCATGGTTGAACGGTGAATGGGACATCGAGCCCAACTTCAAGTTGTCTCGTTTGGGCTGTCTGGTAGGATCCACTTCGTTTTTCTCCGTCAGACGCAACGACCCCTCGATGGAGAGGGCATCGCCAAAGGGTCTAGATTGTCTTCCTCTGCCGAAGTGTCGTCACTTCCTTCCTCGTCCCCCTCGACGACTTCGACCTCCTCGTCATCCTCTGCTCCCTCAATCGGCTCATCCTCCTCCACTCTACTAACAACCTCCTCCTCATCACCCTCTATCATGTGCACTTTCTCTTCTGAGTCGCTCAACTCTACTAAGAAGGCCTTCCTGCTGCGTAGCGACGCAACATCATAGACCTTCTCCTTTGATTCTCATAACGTTGAGTCGGAAAGACGCGGCCCTCATCCTGACCCGAGGTGGTGGTGGACGAAGCAGACTGAGCCCTTGACACAATGGAAAAAACTAACCTGTTTGAAATGATAGAAGTTGCTGAAAAGTTTGCCGCCGATGACTGAACAGTGCTACAGCGTAAAAGGGATGTCTGGTAAGATCCACTTCGTTTTCCTCCGTTGGACGCAACGACCCCTCGGTGGAGCGAGCGTCGCCAAAGGGCCCAAATTGTCTTCCTCTGCCGAAGTATTGTCCCTTCCTTCCTCGTCCCCGTCGACGACTTTGACCTCCTCGTCATCCTCTGTTCCCTCAATCAGCTCATTCTCCTCCACTCTACCAACAACCTCCTCCTCGTAACCCTCTATCATGTGCACTTTCCCTTCTGAGTCGCTCGACTCTACTAAGAAGGGCTTCCTACTGCATAGCGGCGCAACGTCATAGACCTTCTCCTCTGATTCTCATGACGTTGAGTCGAAGAGACGCAGACATCATCCTAACCCGAGGTGGTGGTGGAAGAACCAGACTGAGCCCTTGACATAATAGAAAAAACTAACCGGTTTCAAATGATGGAAGTTGCTTAAAAGTTCGCCGCCGGTGACTGAATAGTGCTATAGCGTAAACAGGGAATCTTGGATAAAGAAAGCAAAGGTAGAAAATGAGAAGAGGGGTGGGGGATATATAACCCCCCCTCCCCCCCCCCCACCCGACTCCTCGATTTTCACAAATCCTGTGACTCCTCGATACCCTCAAACCTGACGTCATTATCACACGTGTCACCACGGGAGTGACCCGCATGTGACACAATCTCTCCCCAAGACCAATTCTTCCCCAAGTCCAAAACACACTAACCTCGGCGTGCACCTCGAACACGCCAAACACTGAAACAAGGTTTTGGCCAGTCAGCAAGGCCATCCGGCTCGACACTCGGCATGGATCTCAAGCATGAACATAGATTTTTCACAAAATTGCCTCACAGCACAAGGCCATCTGGCTCGACGCTCGGCATAGATCTCAAGCATCAACATAGCCTTTCCACAAAATTTCCTCACAGCACAAGGTCATCTGGCTCGACGCTCGGCATGCAACTCGAGCATCAACCTAGCTTCTCCATAAAATTGTTTCACAACACAAGGCCATCTGGCTCGACACTCGGCATAGATCTCGAGCATCAACATAGCTTTTCCACAAAATTACCTCACAGCACAAGGCCATCTGGCTCGAAGCTCGGCATGGATCTCGAGCATCAACATAGTTTTTCCACAAAATTGCCTCACAGCACAAGGCCATCTGGCTCGACACTCGGCATGGATCTCGAGCATCAACATAGTTTTTCCACAAATTTACCTCATAGCACAAGGCCATCTGGCTCGACGCTCGACATGGATCTCGAACATAAACCTAGCTTCTCCACAAAATTACCTCATGACACAAGACCATCTGGTTCGATGCTTGGTATGAACCGCAAGCATTGATGCAGCTTTCCCTCACAGAATTCCACTATCGGGGCGCTCGGCGCCAACCCAAAGCTTGGAGCTCGACATGAACCTCGAGCATCGATACAGCTTTTCCTCAGAAAATGCCTCTATCGAGGCGCGAGGCGCCGACCCAACGTTCGAAGCTCGGCATGAACCTCGAGCATCGATACAGCTTTTCCTCACAAAATGCCTTTATCGAGGCGCTCGGAGCTCGACATGAACCCCGAGCATCGATACAGCTCTCCCTCACAGACTGCCTCTATCGGGGCGCTCGGAGCTCGACATGAACTTCGACCATCGCCACCGCCTTCCCTCATATAGCTCCTGGCTTGGCATGCTCAGCCTCGACCCTCCTGGCTCGACGCTTGGCACCGACCCCTCGAGCTCGGCGCTCGGTACAAACTTCGACCATTGCCACCGCTTTCCTTCATATAGCTCCTGGCTCAGCATGCTCAGCCTCGACCTTCCTGGTTCGACACTCGGCACCGACCCCTCAAGCTTGGTGCTCGGCACGAACTTCGACCATCATCACCGTTTTCCCACATATAGCTCCTCGCTCGGCATGTTCAGCCTCGACCCTCCTAGCTAGACGCTCGGCACCGACCCCTCGAGCTCGTGCTCAGCACGGACTTTGATCGAGCCATATACCATGCTCGGCTCAACACCAACCCCAGTCACTTCTCGGGGACTCATCAACTCACTTAGCAAAACACTCCCCTCCGCTCTTCCCACAAAGACAAACTACTCCTGTCATGCCCCGCTTCCCAAAAACACGGAATACGAGCTCTTGACAAAGCCCAGCGAATAATTTTCATCATTCATGAGCTGTAGGATCGACTCAGTATCATAACAAGAATATAACAAAATGTACACAACCACACATGCATGAATAATTTATTAATCAACAGAAAACAATTGAAACAAATAATAATATTCCAAATGGTTTTCAAATTTGGAACAAAAGATAAAACTCGATACTATAAACCTGTTACAAGGTTCATATAGCAAAAGGAATAAATAACTCAAAGAAAACAAATATTTTAAGCAAGTCCTTGCTCCAAGCGAAGCCTAGAATATCTGCTCACCAATTCCAGCAGGCAATTCATCTCCAAAGTCTGTACAAATAATATAAAAAGAAAAAAAATAGAGAAAACAAGACAAACGCTCTTAGTACAAGTTAGGGCCGCAAATAGTACAAGCAAGGGTATGAAAATAAGTGCAAAAATTATGAAACAAGATTTAGAATCAAGAATGTATAATATAATATAATAGGAACGCAACAAGTAGTGGGATTCAAGAACTAGCTAGCAAGAAGGACAACTGAAGTGACAGGATTAGGTAACAAGTATTAGTAGTAGAACAAGTGGTGAGTGAACATGTAATGGTGTCAAGCATCAAGTAATAAGTATCAAGTACAAGTATCAAGTAAGAAGTAACAAGTTTCAAGTGTCAAGTTGTCAAGTACAAGTATCAAGTAGCAAGTGTCAAGTATTATTTTCAAGTATCAAGTCTCATGTATCATGTCATCAAGTATCAAGTAAGCATGTATCATGTTCAATTATCATGTGTTAAGTCTTATAGTTATTACTATCTAGATAGCACTTAATGCATCCATACTTTTACTACATGCTTGCTACATACAATCAGTTACATTTAGGTCTAGTGGTGGATTTTAAAGGGCGGTGTACTCAGGCATCAAGTATCAAGCAGGCACGGTTCATGAATACGATAATAAAATAACAGATTCACGAAGCAAGTTCGTGAATACTAACAGGTTCAAGAACCACACAGTGGGTTCATGAATACAACAGGTTCATGAGCCAATTAATGGCTTCATGAATACATCAAGGTGCAACAGGTTCATGAACCGAGTACTGGAAAACACGGGCCCCATTCTGAGTACACTTACCTATATTGTCTACTACTTTAAAAGGAAATGAATCTTTCCCCATCTGAACCCTAACTGCCCAGCCTCTTTCCAGTGACTGACTAGATCGTCGGAGGGCCTGTCGCCGGAACTTTTCTCGATGTTTCTAGGCCTTTTGCAGATACTCTGGCTGTCCGAGCTTCCAGCCTCTCTTCTAAGCCGACCTTAAGAAGCTGACCCAATTTGAGGTCGAGATTCGTCCCTTCCGCTTCACAAATTAAAAGAACTCACACATGTTGCTCCCCCACCGAAAACAAGCAGCATCAATGGTTTTCTAATGCATTGAAGAATTTTACTAGTGCCACTACAATGCAGTTTCCTAGAATCCAATCCTCTGTCGTTATCGTGAATGTGAAAGTTCAGAGTAATTTAGAAAGCATATTCTTATTTGCTAGCTTAGTTTTTTTACATTATAAGGCCGTTTGGTACAAGAATTGTTTTTTGTTTCCTGGGAATCTTAACTTGGGAATTTAGTTTCCCATGTTTGGTATGCTAATTTTTAATTTCAAATTACCAGGAAACTAAGATCCATAAGAATTTTTTTGCCACAATTCCCACAAAAAATTTCTCGGGGGGGGGGGGGGGGGGGGGGGGGGGGCGCAAAATTTTAAATTTAAAGAAGTAATAGATTCCCAAGGGCTTGGAAAAATATTACTTCTTTAATTTAAAATTTTGCCCCCCCCCCCCCCCCCCCCCCCCCCCCCCCCAAAAAAAGAACCTCTCTCTGTCTCTTCATATTTCTTCTCCTCTTTCACCCCCAAAAACCCATCCCCTCTTTCTTCCCCAAAAATCCGAGCACCCAAGTGGCTGCCGTCGATCAACTTTTTCGCCGCCTTCGACCAACTTCTCGCTGTCGATCCTCTCGTTGTGCCGTCAATCTACTTGTCGCGCCGTCGATCCACTCGCGTCGTCGATACCCGAGCACCCCCACCCTCTCGCGTTGCCGTCGATCCCGAGCGTCTCTCCCACCGTCGATCCCCGATAGGAGGATTCAGGAGAGAGCTGACAAAGAGCTGTTGCAAGCAGCAACAACTTAAGTTCTCTCTTTGAATGTGTTCCTTTGATTTGGATTATCTTGTTTTGTTATAAGCTTTCGTATTTGAATAAGGGAGTGTTATAATAAAGGATGGGTGAATTCACCTCTGCAGTTAAGATGATGCAGCTGAATTAGTAAAACGAAGGCAGTTCTTGGTTCTGAGGCACAATCTGTTCATTGTTGGAACTTTATTTCTGTATGTTGTTAACTAATATTACTGCAATGAACTCTGTATTTTGATGATGCTGTTTGTGCTGACAATATTATCCCTCTATTTTTCTTCTTTATTTTTTGTGGGACTTGCTCATTCAATGGATTTCATTCAGTATCTCAAATGTATTAACTTCTTGATGAGTGCTTAAGTTCATATTGAGAAATCTACATGATGATAACACTTTTCGTGCTAGTTTTTTTTGAGTGATCAAAGTTGATGGATATGAATATATCTTCTCTGTGACTTACATATGTAGAGAATGAAAGAAAGAGGGAGGTTGTCCCAATTATCATTCTCAAAGGGCTATGAGTGACTTGATGCTCTTCCAGTCTCACTCAGGTATTTCATCAAACAGTTTGTTTTGTTATTTGAGGATGAGAGAGATATTTTGAACAATAAGATTAATATTCTCAGGAAATATGTAGCTCAACCAAACATAGGAAATTAAGTTTCCAACTAACATTCCCAGATATGGTTAAGACCTACCAAAACATGTTTTATGATTCCTAAGAATCATAAATCCCAGGATGATTACCAGGGAAAAAAAAATCCTTATACCAAATGCTCCCTGTATGTTGGCCAATATCTCTAATCATCACTTAGAAGAGTAAGAAAAGAATGACACAAATAGTTAGTGCATTAAAACTCATTTGTTGGAAGATTAACTCCAAACTCACATTTTAACATCGAAGTTGTGGTATAGGATCATGCATATTTCCACTATCAGACACACCCATGGTCGAATCTCAATAGATAACCATTCGCTTGTTTAGCACAAGTTTCGGCTCACAAAAGGAGCACTCATACAACAATGTGAGATAAAAAATAAACATAATATCTCAGTCCTCACAACTCTTGAGGATCCGATTTGTTAAAGTGGAATGGACACTACATGAGAATATTTAGTTCAGCTTAGAGTAACTTCACAGAATGAGGAGAGGGGAGGGAGGGAGAGGGATTTTTTAAAATATTTCTTGTTCGGTTCATTTTTTAGGAGGGGAGGAGAGGGAAATGGAGAGGTGCAAAACTCCTCCTGAGCCAATTTTCGTTGCCCTCCAATATTAGGGGATTTGGATGAGAGAGAAAGTATGTCTAATTTTTAAGTGATTGGACTAAATTGTCCTTTTTAGAACTATATCCCTAAGATATCTCTTTCTAAAATAATCTCTTTCTAAAATAAAAAAACAGATCCCCTTTTTAGTTTAAATTTTGACATGTGTAGTAAACTTAATCTTTATTGTTGGAAGTGCTGGGATTTTGTTTATGGGATTGAAACAAGGTTTTTAGTTTCACGCGCATTTGAAACCATATGGTTTGTGCTTCCTCAGGCTACAATCACAATATTTATGTGGTCATGGATCTATGAGAATTTATGCATGAAGTGTTATGATATTAGTTTTGTGATACTCAACAAGTGTAATGTTAACACCTTTTTTCTAAAAAAGTTCAATATATAAGCAGAGAGCAATAAAAAAAACCTACTTGAATCTTTTTATGAACACACAAATAAAAAAAAATAGTTCTTTCTTGGCTGATATCATTTTGTAAGACTACCTCATGCTAAAGCTACAAGATTTCGGTAAATACCTTGCAACTTATCTATCCATCCATCCTTATGTCTACAACCTAAAAAAAAAAATAAAATAAAAAAATAAAAAAATAAAAAATAAAAATTTTTCCCTTGAAATATCGTTCTAGAATCCATAGTTTAGCATTCTTAGGCTAAATGCACTAGTACTACCAAACATCTATATCGATTGCTATAGCAACAATATCTATCAATCAATCTGCCTTCATTATTTTGTTTATTGGTCTTCATTATTTTGTTTATATTACCAAATTAGAATTAGAAATAATAATACATAAACTCTCCTAAAATGTAAAAGGGTATAAAAGTAATTTAATTATAAAATCAATTCCCTCCCCTTGTTAACCAAACAAGAAGATAATTATTTTTCCTCCTCTCCCCTACCCTCCCCTCCCCTCCCCTCCTTTGAACTAAATAGTCTTGATTAAAATCTCTCCCCTCCCCTCCATTAAAATCCTTTGAACCAAATAGAGTCTTGATTAAAATCTCTCCCCTCCCCTCCTTTGAACCAAAGAGACCCTTAAAACCTAATTAATATAGCTTGATCAATAATCATACTCTTTAGTAGTTACTTTTAGATTTATGATATACATTTAGCATTGGATAGCAGTAAAAAGCTGTTTGGAAATAAATCCATAATCTGAAATATCCCGATAGCTAAAGGGGGAAGTTGTGCTCATATAAATTTCTATTCAAATACAATATTATGTCTCCTAGTTTTCCACTATGAGGAGGCTGAAATAACATGAACTGAGTTCAGGTCATATATAACTGATTCAAGAAAACTATAGATAACAGATGTAACACCCCGAATTTCAAAACACACTGAATTCGAAGTACCACAGGATCTTTACACTTATTTCGTACAATTTTACAAGGAAATAAAAATATTTCTTACATCAGAGTTACATTACACATTTACATTATTACAACGGAAGCAATTTTTTTCGGTAATTACATAAACAACAATCGAATCAATCCTTGAGCAGCATGTATACCTCAATTTATCAAGCATCTTTATCCTGCATGTAAAACTGTGGGCGCGTCAGTTCAATCACTGACGAAATATTATACACAGCCATCCTCACTATGCCGGAAACAGTATAACGATTCTCAATGCTTAACAAACCACAAACTCGTTCACAAACAACCTAAAGGGACTATCCTATTGATATCGTGTTGTGCTGTGCACTTAGTCCTTAATGCAATTATTATGGTATATGACACTAATACGCACTTGTTCAGATTCTATGCATCCCATACTACATAGATCCGAGGCCAAGCCCTTAATCGTACTTCATCTTATAGGGTTCAATCCCTCGCCATGACTTAAACTACTTCCGGTAACTACGGTAAGTATCTTTGATGTTCTATGATCTACGAGCCCATGTCCAGGCAGTCAGAAGGAAAATCCCACGCACTGACATGACACATCAAGCGGCAGACTATGGACAATTCAACCTCCGCCATGGAACGATGACACCGCCCGCAGTCACCAAACACTCCACAAGCGTCGCCACCGAGACGATAATTCCGGAGTAATGCTCACGCCATGTCATGACGCATCAAGCAGGCAGTCTGTAAATCACTTTTACACCGCCAATCCGATGGCCCTCATACTCATATTTTTCTCTCACTTTCGTCACATCACCACTATGTATCTAAATCCTTAGTTTATTTGAGTCATGAATAAAATCAATTCTCTAGGGTTAGCATTTCCACTATACCGGTCTTAGCCATTTATTTAACATGACCCAAATCTTGGTCTTTTCATTTCAAATTTTATTACAATTCATTTCTTTTCAATACCAATATGAGGCTTAGCTACACTCTAGTTCTCAATTTCAATTCAATCACACAAAATTGAGCCCTTCAAACTCTTAAGTTCTCTTTTCATGATTAACAATAGTTTTTTCCTTTTCATGTTCATAGCATTCATATTAATAAAACATTTCATAATTCATCAGGATATTTAGCCTCACTTTCATGTACAATTTTCATGCATAAGACAAAATAAACTCACTTTCTAACTTGTCACATTCAATCTTCATTCTTTCCATTATCAAACATCTTTTTTTCAAACTCTTTCAAACAGTATATTTATTTTTATCACGAGGCAAATTTAAAATCTGAGAAATATAGTTTGAAAAGTCAACTCTTGGAGCACAGTCGGTTGACTGTTCAGCAAGAATTTAAAAGACTCAAGAAAAATGATCGGAACAGTCGACTATTAAACTTGGTTAGTCGGCTGTTCTGTAAAGATTTTAAAACTTGAAATGAAAAGGATCAGGGCAGTCAACTACTAAACAAGACCAGTCAACTGTTCTGCGATGCTTTAAAACTCGAAAATAAAAAGGACGGGGAAGTCGATTGTTAAACATATACGGTCGACTGTTCTGCGATGCTTTAAAACTCGAAAATAAAAAAGACGGGGCAGTCGACTGTTAAACATATACGGTCGACTGTTCTGCGAGAATTACTACTCGAAGAACTAGATATTCAGGTCAGTTGACTATCTACGCCTATTCGGTCGACTGCTCAGCAACAAGAATCGAAAGTTGGAATCATTTCTTCTTTCTTTTTGATTAACACACAAAATTTTGGTTTAGATTACAAAATGTTCATTACCCCGAAAACTAACACAGCTTTAGAATTCATTTTAACATCAATCACAACATGCATAATTTACTAACTAATCTTAATAATATAGATATTCTTACGATTAGTATTTTACACACGAACACAACTTCTAAAATCTGTACTTTTCCCATAACCACAATTCTTCGACATGGATAAGCATTTATTCTAATTTAGCATGTTAGATCAATATCGAAACATCACAACATCAATCATATCGTTCAATCAAATTCACCCATTCATTTCATGTTATTTTACTTGTGTTCCATTTTTACTTTAATCATCGTATTATCAAAGAGCAATATTTTCACTTATTTATTCTTGCATGATTAGCACAAAACCTAGCATGGTATCTAGATTAGAAGTCATGAGAAACACCCACCTATTTGAAGAAACAAAGAAAGAACTCCTATAAATCTCCTTGAATAAAGAGCGATCATTATCCTCCTAGATCGAGCCGCAATTTGCCTTCGCCTCCTTGTTTGATGGAACTCGAGCACTCCTTCCTGTCAATTTGGCCGGCCTCCAAAGATGCACACACACTAGCACACACTCAATCTTTCTCTAACTCTTAATCTTTTACTATCTAGTATAGGTCTCTCTTATAATGAAAAATAGGTGCAAGAGTAACTTAGAAAAAGGGGGTATTTATACAAAATTTTAGGTGGATTGAATGGCTAGGATTAGATCAAATAGTTAAAGATCAAGAGCTAGGATTAGTTTGGAAGTTGCCATAACTACCCATGAATGAGTTAACCATCTCACCACTACTCCCATCTCTCCCTCTCTCTTGATTCCATCCGGCCACTCCCAAGGGTGTGTTTTGCACACTGTTGTGCATGCACTTGTAAGTACAATGCAAACTAGTACCCCTACAAAAATTTGTTCATGCACTTATAATTAATTGTTTATTAAATTAGTCTACCACACAAGTTGGATTAATTAAAAGAGAATTTAAACTAAATGGGCTTACTAGTGGGCCAAAATACCATGGGCTCAAATAATTAAAATAATTTATTAATACAGTGGGCTAAAAAGACAATTTTGGGCTTTAAAAGAAAATAATTTTTGAAAAATTAAGGGAGAACAAATACTGTAAAAAATATTTTATACGAAAAATTATACAAATGAAATCATACGTGCAAAACACGTAAAATTACAAAAATATATCATAAATGAAAACTAGGGTGTTACAACATAGGGGTTTGCCACAATCTTAAATAACTATTTGATCTCCCCTGAAATTTCCTGGCATAAGGTGAATGACAAAAGGAAACTACATTCAACTCTGAGGCACAAACTAATCTAAGAGCTGAGCAGAATGCATTTCACAATCCTCATGTTTCATTGTGGTATTTAAAAGAGAAAACTTTATACATGGGCATTTCTCAATATTATACTGCTTCCATATATAACTGAAATTTATCTGAACACCATTACTATTAGCGTACCCTAAATTATATTCTCAAAGCCCTAAAACTTTTTTCTAATCTATCAATTAGAAGTGAATCGACCTAATTTCAACTAAATTTTTTTGAAATAAAGAAGGAATCATGAAAATTGAAGAATACAGTACCTTGAAAATCTGAAACCCTAGTACCAAATCTCCTTCACTTCTAAGCAAACCTCCTTCGATTTCTGAAACAAATGGAGATAGAGAAATAAGAAACGTATACTGCCTAATCCAAAACCCTAGCTTGATTGAGAGAGAGAGAAAGAGAGAGAAAGAGAGATACCTACTTTAATAGAAGGATGAGTTCGAAGATTATCTCAGTTCAGAGGTGGAGGCGATTTGCACAGGCCGAGCGACGGCAATTTGGGAAGGGGAGGAAGATCGAAGATGATTTTGGGAAGGATATCTGATTGCTGATTTCATATTTGGGGGCAAATAACAGTCTTGGTCAACAATCAATATATATATAAGGTAGTTTTCTCAAATTTTTCGCGGGGAAATTTGAATATGCTGCAGGAGTTTTGAAAATATTTCAGGAGACCTGGGCCTCCCCGGACCCCCACTAAGCTCCGCCACTGATATCTAGACATTTGATCCACAAGGTAGCCACCATAGAGATATCACATACTACCATACTCTCTTTCCTAATCGCTCTCCCTCCAATTACCCCCAAATGTCAATAGCAGAACTAGGACAATCAACTAATTCAAAACCCAAGCAAACAACTTCCCAAGATGGTCGAGCCTTCAGGCATGTGAATAAAATGTGAGTAGTGGCCTCATCTCCTAGGTTACATCTAGAACATCTAGCATCATCGAACAGTGTTACAGACTCTAAGATTTTCTTTAGACATAATGGTGTTGTTTGTCACCGGCCATAGAAATGCCCTCACTTTAGTTGGTGCTTGTTTCTTCTAAATTATCTTGGTCTCCCTGCTTCTCAACCCTCCATCATTCATCCACTTATACATTGATCTCACCGAGAAGGACCTGTTCGATTCTAGTCACTACTTTCGATCATCGTCTTCTTTATTCCTCATGTGGCCATACTCAGCAATAATGTCCTTCACTGCCTGAATTTGTCCCGTTCTTCCAACTGAGTGATTGATTAAAGGCTCCATTCTTAGTCGATCCCCAACCGACACGTCAGCCACCAGGGTGTCTTTCATTTTTTATACCTGGAGCCAACTCCAGGAATAGCGATTGAAATGTATTATTTCCACACCACTTAATATTCCAAAACCTAGTATCTTTCCTATTTTCAATCCCGCATGTGGTATTTACATGGAACAACACAACAAAGCATTTGTGATATATCAGTGTAAGGTGTCTGATTGCCATCACAATAATTTATTGAAAACCTAAAAAATCCTAACTTAAAATAAGCAAACAGAAACTAGTTCTCAAGAAATCAACATCTCCTGCATGATGTGTCAAAAAAGCATTAGCTTGCTTCACACATCATCTACATCCAAAAGATGTGAGTACTTCTAATTAAAACAAAAGTTTAACAACTGGCATCCAAACTTTTATTCGGGAAAAAAAAACAACTGGCTTCTAACCTTTCCTCAAAGATCAACATCCTTCGACGTAAAGAAGATAAGATTACATAATAATTTCAAAGAGTTTGAGTATAAGGTGTTCACTACAATCTGGTTACTTAGAGAAAACTTAAAAGTACAGCTCAAGCAACACGACCAATGACAAAATGTATTTCTATAGGTTAACATTAATCAGATGTAATATGAATAGACCAAAGTGCTGTACTTTAGACTAAATAGATGATTATGAAAAATTATACAAAGAACATAATATAATCATGAAGTTGACAACACTGTATTAATAAACTTTCGTACCTAATTATGGCCACAAAATTTATTGATACGTGTACGGAAGTCAATTTTAAAACACTCGAGGTATTGGATGTGTGCTCGATTAGAATGATTGGCAGAGTATAGTTTATAATACACTTCCTCCGTTAAAAAAATATGTCATTCTAGTCCTTTTTCTCTAATCTCTAATATTATAATGGGAGAATACCTTAGTGTCATTTGTCAATTTACCACCCCGTGTATTGTACGTGCATAACTAATATGAAGGAGATCTCAGATTCGAGTCCTCACTATGTCAGAAATTTTTTACTTTATTTTTTTAATATATTCATCATACGTGTAAATTACTATCTATCTATCTATCTATCTCTAATATAATATATAATAACTATAACTATTATAATGAAAAAGTTGGAGTTGAAAATCTACCTACTTACGTACAACTTAAACTCTCACATTACTACGTGCATCGCACGTGTATATTACTAGTTTTTTAGTAATGCTACATTCACTACCAATTTCACTATCATTCTCTTTACTATCTTAGGTGGCACAGTCCTATTAGAGAATTCCCCCACCTACTCTCGCTTTTCCCACCTATTAGAGTGTGCCACTGCCCCCAGATAGTGGAAAAAAAATATAGTAAAATTGGTAGTGGGTGTAACATTAATCTTTATTTTTATTTCAAAATATAAGTCACTTTAGATTTTTGAAGCAAATATCTTGTCATTCTTAAATATTCATCAAGTACTTTTTTATGAGATTTTCAATTTTACCCTTATCTTTTTTAATAAAATGAGTAATACTAAACTTACAGAGAATGACAAATTGGATATTTTACAATTGATAGCTTAATTATAAGCTTCAAAAACAAAACATGTTAGTACTTTTTTGTCAATCATAATTTTAATTTTTTTTCCAAATATGCTTTTAAAAATCTAGAATGACTTATATCTTGAAACAGTGGGATTACGAGAAAACAAACTACAGATGACATGTATAACATTAGGAGAACAAAAAGAAACTGTTCCATTAATCCTAGAATTAAAAATGAGCTGCTTACATTCCTCAAGAATCAACACCTTGTGTGCAAAAGATATTTATAACAATCATGGCGAGTTCAGATGTTAAAGAACTGTTCGCTAGCAGTCCACTATTTACAGCAATATTATACAGTGTCGAACTTCAAGCACAACTCAAAGCAAAGGATTGTATAAATCTTTAATATTGAAGAACGGCCATGAAACATTATAAAAGCATGAATAAAGTTGAATCGATCACAAATTGTAAACTAATGAAAACTATGCGAATGTACGTTAATAAGAATATGAAAATTTTCATTCTCAAGTAGTCATCTAAACCCAGAATATGAGTATTTGGCATATAGAATAGAAAATATAGAAATGAGTTGTAGTCGTCTAAACCCAAAATTTGGGTTTTAAACGATGGACGGAAGATCATTTACTACGTGAGCAATTTTTATTTTTATTTTAAATATCAGACAGGATATCATTTTTCGTCCGAAAAAAAAATTCCTAAATGAAATGAGTGAATGGACCCATAGAGATGGACTATAGGCCTAATGTATAGGATTTACTAGGGGTGGACAACTATTATCCCAACCGACCAATCCGAACCAATCCAACCCGAACCAACCGGTTTTTAACCGAACCAATTAGGAATTTGGGTTGGTCCGGTTCTTGATCTTCAAAAACCAACTGGACCGGTTCGGTTGTTAAATGAGGCTTTCAAATAACCGATGAAACCGAACCGACAATACCTCTATGCATATGTCCATAAAAAAAATAATTCTCCTTTAATTTCTTAAATATACAAATAGTCATTTCTCATTTTCTTGGGAATACAAACGGTCTTCTTTAATTTTTTTAATACAAACCGAGCAGTTGTTCTACCTATATTTTGATTGTCCATAATCTTGTGTGTTATTTTGTTGAGAAAGGCTTGATTTACAGTGTGACTCAGCTTAATAGAATCATGAAGTTGATGTAACATTTAGTAGTTACATTAATCAAGTCAAGCAGAAACTGTTTTCTAAATCTTTTTCTATTGTAGCTGAAATTCAATTAGCTATGGTTATTGATATTTCTTTTATGATAATAAACTAAGACTACAGAAGTATGAAAGTGAAAAAGCAGTTTATCTCACCCATTTAAACGTCATCATCTTAAACAATTAATGCAAAATTCATTAACAACTTGTGATTTTATAAATCTTCATTTTAAATTTATTTCTGAATAACAAATAGCAGGTTGTTTCTTAATTTTGATTGAAGTTGATCTTTTAAATTTCAACAACATTATAAATGATGTTGAAGGTGAAAAGTAACACGCCAAACCGACCGACCATCTAATCCAATACGAACCGAGCTTAATCGGCTTGGATGGAAACCGATCCAATTAAGATTCGGATTGGTTGCGAATGAAAAAATTTAAAAACCGATTTTATTTGGATCGGTGGTGGATGGTCCATATTAGGTCGAATACCGACCGATGCCCACCCCTGGGATTTACAAAAATAATTGAGAAAGAATTGTGAGGGACGGCATATGATCTCATTATTTTGACTTTTTCTATATAATAAAAAATCGATCGGACAGGATATGGGGATATGATATCCTGTCCGATCTATTTAATTTATATATTAAAAAAATTGTTCGACGAACGTGATATCATATTCCAAAAATCAAATTTTGACTTTTGCTATTTCTTCTCCCAAATTTGGCAATCGGTTGTTCAATGCTCACCCAAAATATGGCTAAATAGCTAACGATTGCAGTAGATTTTGTGCCAAATTTTCCATTTTTTTGATATTTGGCCAACGAACAGATGCTCTCACAAAAGATATTGTCGATAGATAGATAGAGATACATATATAGTAAGTATTGTGTCATTGTGAAAGAAGGTTCTGTGAGATGCACCCACCGTAGTTCTTAGTGGATATGGTTTATACAAAATGTTGATGCAGATATATAAACAAAGCTTCTGAATAACAAAAGGAAGAAGAAACCCTTTTTTTTTTTCTTTCTTTCTTCCTTTCAGAAAATTAACGAGAATAAGAAAAGGAGGAGGATCTAAGTGCTGAAAACCCCATTGAGATGACATAGTCCCTATGCAAACAAAAACCCAACAAGGCACACTAGTGAAGATCGGAATCAACGAAAAGAGATCAGCATTATGAAAACAAAATAAATATTTATTTGACACAAACTGATGAAAAAACAACTCCAGGGGGCAATTTCCAGTGCTCCGCTTTTGCCTTTGCTTTCTAATTTATTCAATTCATGTTAAAAACTCCAAGAGGGTACCATTGGAATGGTCATCTTTGAGTCACCTCAAAATAATTTCTAATCAC
The DNA here is from genome assembly GCA_017893485.1 of Hemerocallis citrina. NCBI lineage: Eukaryota > Viridiplantae > Streptophyta > Magnoliopsida > Asparagales > Asphodelaceae > Hemerocallis > Hemerocallis citrina. The sequence continues at coordinate 333,700,142 of CM030359.1, read as the reverse complement.
TTTCCACAAAGTGACTTCGATTTCGTCAGCTTGGCTCCAATTGAAAGCAACTCTTGCAAAAACAAACACATACACAACTAACTAGGGCTGCAAACGAATCGAGCTATTCGCGAGCTGTTCGGTTCGAATACGGTCAAAGCTCGTCTCGAACTTTGACCGAACTTGAGCCGAGCTCGAGCTCAAACCTGAGCTCGTTTCGTAAACGAGCCGAGCTCGAACCTGAAGGTATTCGGCTCGGCTCGATTACAACCCTATACACAACCGGAAAATAATAATAATAATAATGAAAGGGGAGGGGATAAAACACAAACACAACACTATAATAACTATAACCGAAAACATCCACACATTTCCTCTTTTCTCATTCCTATCTCACCATCTATCCAAAAACATATATATCGCATTCCTTATATTCAATAATAATGACTATCCCATGAAAATGAACTCTACCCTCACCCATTGAAGATGCACTCAGATATATACCAAAGTGGGACCCAAATCTCAGTATACTTACCCACACCTACACCCACATTTCATTCATTCATCAGCCATGATCTGGTGTCAGCCAACTACACCGAACATCATTGGTGTCCCACCCTTCCATACACGAAATGCTTGTCACTGTTGACCAACCAGATCCTAGCTTATTGCCTAGACCACCTGCTCAACCCTGATGTTATCAAAGGGCCCAACAATGAACTCCTCCTTCATCCATACCCTTGCAATCGAACAGCCGCAACCAATAATTTTCAATAATTTTCTCGAGATGTAGATATGCGCACACATAGACAAATAAATGATGATTTAGCTCGCAAAGAGGATTTGAGAAAATCTTTGAAAAGAAAATATTATTTATGAATTTTGTGAGATGTTGAATTGGTATATTCATCCAGTTGAATACAACTGACACTTTGGAAGAACTACGAAAGACACAGGGCTTATGAACAAAATGTGTCCAGTTTATAATTTGTTACCAACCACAATATCTAGAGAGGTAAAATGACCTCATCTTATACTTGATATGTTTTTTTTGTTGTTTTTATTCGCCATGCAGTTCCACTAAATAAATTTAACGAAACAATATCCAACAAATGAGGATGGATACAAAAAAGTCTTAAGGCTTACTTGTCAAAAACATGCGGCTTTATAGTTAAAAATAATTCACAGGTTGAGCAATACCACGCAGATGAATTCCAAAAATATTCATTAACAAATTTATTCAAAAAATATGGCATCCCATGAATGGAAGTAGTACTAATACAAATTTCTCATTCTCAATGACAGAGTTGATCTGGATGACTCCATCAGTGATAATGCAGGAGGCAATCTGTATGCAGATTGCGATCTGATCACTTTGGGACAAGTCTCTTTCGCAAACAGCTAGTTATTCTAGTTTGTGTTGATTTTGTTTTATAATGGTGCTCTTTGAATTTTGTCAAATATACTGGGTGGTTGCGATTGCAACTCAAGTTGCAAGATTCCTTTGAGTTGCAACTACTTTTTCGAGTTGCAATTAAAAAGTAAAAGGAATTATTATTCTTTACTTGTAACTTGGGTCGTAACAGATAGGAACCTTGGAACTTGTTTGCAACCAAAAATTAGTTGCAACAACTTGCAACCGACCAACAAATTTGTAACCATGTTTGTTTCATTAAGTACTCTCTAATCAAACAAAGATATTTAAAAAAAGAGTTTCTCACTAAATTGGATAATCTTAGTAGTTTATAATCGCATAAATAGATCAAAGATGATGTTTTATGTTTAGGTATGTTGTTTTCTTAAACCAAGCCACTGAAACTTTTCAGCTAGGAAGTAGTACATATACTTCCAAATGGTCAATGTACTCGTGTCGGGTATATATCGGGTGCCGATACTCCCGGATGCGTACCCGATGAGTACCCATTTTCAAAATACATGCTTTGCAACATTTAGACATAGTTGTGTTGAGATAAATGTTCGGTGTCTAAGTGAAAATTCAAAAAGTAGTTGTTTACAGTTATGCTTAAACACAAAATAAATGTTCCCAAAGATTTAATAGTTAGATTATCAAAAAAAATTCCCAAAATGCTCATAACTAAAATGTATTCTTATAGTTTCCTGGAATTGTTAATTATTTGCATTTTTAACAAGATAAATATTTTTTTTACTATTAGATGTAGTCTAAGATAATTTATATTTAACGTACCCACCAATGCGCATGTATCCCACTTTTTTTTGTAAAATTACCATATCTCCTTATCCTTGTCGTACCCACAACCCGTACCCGTCCTCATTTCTGTGCTTCATAGCTTTTTCGTGTGCTTCATAGCTTTTTCGGTAGTCAGAAAGTGGGCCTCTTTACATTTCCCTCCTATAACTTCATGTTCCCCTCCCCTAACCAATTCATAACATTCCCAACTCTCTCCAAACTACTTACCCTTCCAAGCTGTAACCATGCACCCTTGCGAGGTTGCCGGCATCCACCACCTCGCACCTTCAAACCCTCCCTCCTATTGGTCACACTATGATGCTACGATCCGAAACAACTTCCCTTCCCTAAACTTCAGCAGTCTCTTCACACCCCAGATCCCACAATCAATCATGATGCCTATGGCAAATGATCTCATTTTCACAAGCCTATGCAACTCGAATTCAGACGAGGCAGAAGAGGAGCAACAGAAGCAGAGGCAGCTAGACTTAGCTGAAGAGAGGAGGAAGAGGAGGATGATATCGAATAGAGAGTCAGCTAGGCGATCAAGAATGAGAAAACAGAGGCATTTGGACAAGTTATGGTCACAAGTAGTCGGTTTAAGAGCAGCCAACCGCCAGCTACTTGATGAACTCAACCAGGTCCTTAGAGACTGTCAGCAGGTTGTTCATGAGAACGCAAAGTTGAAGGATGAAAAATCAGAATTGAAGATGAAGCTGGAGGAACTCGAGGGTCCAAAAGATATAGAAGCTGAACCAAAAGGATTACCACCTTCACTTCACTAAATGAACTTCTATCTGTCTTTTCTTTCCTCATTGTTGGAGGCTGAACTCTGTCATTCAGAGTCAGTTTTATATGGAGATTTTATGATATATTAGATTGCATGTTAACAAGTCATTAAATTTTATCTGATTTCATGACTGGGAAGAAATGAAGTGATCATTTCTGTTTCTTTCTTCTTATTAACAAAGCTTCTATGCAGCTTTTTATGCATCACTATCTTCTTTTATCTTCCATATGTGAGGACTAAAAAGTTTGTTCTTTGGACTAGCACAAGAAATTTTTACAATGAAAATAGCTTGTAGATACAGGAGGAAACAGAGAAGATAGGAAAGTCAGAATAAAATGCCATTCCGATGTTTCATTCACAACTTCAAGAAGGTAAAACTAATCGTAATGATCGATATTCTCCTCAACCTTTTCTGATTACAGATAATTTAACTGATGAAATAGCCACGGCTAATGACTACCTCTACTTACGGCGATACTGAAGGCTACCTTAACTATGATTTTAACTGAAAGACTGGAAACTTGGTAGACAAGTAAGAGACAAACTGAACTTCCAACTAAAGGGACCTCACAGGATCAACACATAAAACTTAAGAAAAAATATCCAAAGAAAAGGTCGTAGATAATAATGTGCAATAAGAACAGAGAGCGAAGGTGCCATCTCAAGTGTCAGTTGAGATGGCAGCTTCAAAACTAAACGAAAAGGCGAGGACCACACCAAGTGTTTCATGTCTTAATTTAGAGGATACTGTTCAGGTGGTGGCAACCAGTGGTGGTGGAGGTTTTGCTAGAAGAAGTAAGCATAGAAGGGGAAAAAAAGGACTAACACTAAAAAAGGAAAACACTGTTTCCAACTTTTTTCCTTACTAGGCCAATTGACTGATGCATGCCCAGGTTTTGAGTCAGCCGATTTTTCTTTGTTTTGCCTAGCTAGTTTGAAGGACCTCATTTTCACAAAGCTAGTATTTGCCTCAAAATAAAAAGTATTTCTGAGATTTCAAAGAAATTCTAGAAGCAGAAAGTAACAGTAGACTATTCTAGGTAATAAGCATGCCTGATCATCACCATCAACTTAAATCTTAGACTTCTCCCAGCTAAATGGGATCAGCAACAGTGCAAAAGTTTTCGTCAAAAAGCAGACAAAATTTTATGATCAGTTGGTTGTTGATGTCGACCGTCTTCCATTTTTAAATTTCAAATTCCTGGACATGGAATTATGGACAACAGAGCCTCCTGTCATAAAGATCAGCTTGTGTCTGTCCTTCAGATTCTCCTAGACGTATACTCCTAAAGATAACAAGAGCTGGGTAAGATCTTAGAATTGGAAACCACTCACTTGACCAGATTCATCATCAGATCAGATAGTTTTGGCACATTTTGGTAGAGTCATAATTATACCTCAAACATCTAAATGCCCCCATTGACCTTGAACGAATTTCCTTTGGAAAAAGGATACTTGTACATCTATGAATTTCATATTTACTGTGTTTCATAATTCACCCAATTTTATTGTCAAAAGATCCTTAAAATAGTTTCTGGATTGGTTGTCTAAAACTATGACATATTCATTGAAAGACTGTATACTTCTCAGAGGAAATCCAATTCGCTATAAACTAGTTTGCGTGAAAATGGACTCATTCGTAAATATGCTACTCGGGGGTATTCATCTTCCTCCACACAGACTTAGTCATCCCTGAGGTAGGTAGGAGGTGGTTCCCCATCTAAAGAAACTAGACGTGGATGATCCTGTACCACATTATTTGTGGGGATACAAGTAAAGAGTTACTTCTCCATCAGCTCCAAAGCCTTCACCATGTTATTTAGAACCAAGAGGGCTTTCAATTCTTCCCATCAGAAGAACTTTACCACCTTACAATGTTGGATGTCACATCTTCTCTAAACTATCAATGAAACTATACCAATTCTTTGAAAACAGCGTTTAGCAGAAGAACCGAACCAATGCACAGACAAAATATACCAAACACAAAACAGAGAAAACGAATAAGCATCAACAGAAAATGAATGTGGATAAGTAAAACATCACAACTGCATACAAGATAAGATTTTCTGTGGTTCGACACAGGAATCAATCCGGCAAACTTTCTGCTATAAAAAGATGTTGCACAGATGGATTCCAAGGTGCTCCAAACACCCAGTGAAAATGCTTGAGAAAAGCCTCTCAAACCCTTTATTGAAAAATTGCTATCAATGGATTTTTATAGAAACAACAAAAAAAAACCTATAGCAACCTATACAGATTCTGACCTTAAGGGGGTTTCAATTGGATTGCAACTGACCACAATTAGTGAACCAGTTACAATGTTTGGAAGGGTTGCAAGTTGAAAGTTTTGCATCCCATTAGCAAGTTTTTATCATACCTGCAACCATCCACTTGTTGTGAACTTTGGTTGCATTAAGATGCATGTCACCAAGTTGCAACTACATCCCTGACCTTTCAATCACTCATGATCGAGCAAGATAAACTGTTTGATCCTTCTGGTAAAAAGAAAACGAGCGTAGAAGTTCATGCAGACCAATAACGGCCCACGAATTACATCCTAAATATATCAAATTAAGTTCACCATCTATCACAATCTACGACAAAGCTAACTGCAAAATTCAGAGGGTGCCAACTACCAAGGAGTTGCCCAACTGATCAACACACAATTGACTGCACAAATATACACAATAAAATTGTGCTGAGACAAGATATAAAACTTTATCTTGTCAATTTCACTGCCTCTAAATGGCTCCTGAATGTCGCAAACCGCCTCCAATTTTACGCGAATAAGTCTTTTGGTCGCAAATGGTTTAGGAATAAGACACGCCACAGGTACGTATGCATACTTTAATCTTATCTACACCTCAGTTTTCTTCAACATCTTTTGATGTATTTTTCACATTGTATAGTTGTATTTTGTCCAAGACAAATAGTATGATGATGAATGTCAGTCTTACTGCCTCATCCAAGAGCGCATTAACTTTTTGATAAACTTGTTTGCACTACTTGATAAATCTCTGAGTTCGTAAACCATCAACTTCCCTAAAGGAAAAGAAATCACAACCAGAAACCAACTTGACTTTTTTATCCAAAAGAAGATGTTTTTAACTTCTAGTTTGTGCGGGAAAAAAAACCTTTCCCTATCCCTTTAAAAGGTGTGAAAGCAAACTTGTTAATCCAATAAAAGTAAAAAATGATACTTTTCCAAAGCTTTGTTTAGTCCTAGAGAAATTGGTGAAACCACGTCTTAAATAATTCCTCAAAAACTTTTCTGTTCAGTACACTGATACTATATTAGGTGGATAGATCACTTTAACTTTGGAATGCACTAATCTGGAACATTATCCACATTATCTAACAAAACCACACCATTTTACAGTGCTGTGAAGTTCCTTCACAGACATATGGAGCACTAATCAATCTAACAGGACTTTAAAAAACTATTGTTGCACCATAAGTGAAAAGAGCAATTAAAATCTATGACAAGTGATGACAAAGATAGCTAACAGTTCCCACCAAGTTCTATTTGCTTTCAAAGGGAAGTAGTACTAAAAAAGACGGCAACAATTCAAGCAAAACTATAACGGCCACAGCGAAGGAGATGTGTTAGTTGTAGTTAGACATGGACCCAAATTTGTTCAAGCTTCCCGAGGTTAACTTTGACCATGGATGCTATCTCTAATCCATCTAGTAATCTTGATATACCGGACTTGTCAAAACAAATTAGATTTACCAGACACTACCCCTTCCAAATATCCCTAAATATCAAGATTCACTAACCCTGTGAAGATATGGTAATAGCTTAGTGAATTGGAACGCAGCACCAATCCACCTAACCCCTAGGCAGGTGCAGACCCACGGGCCAAGCGTTCCAACAATCAACTAAGCAGAAAAAACACAGACACAATGTGACACAACTGAAGGAAGATTTTGAAAAACTACCTTATAATGTCAAGCACCATGTCGGATTCGTTTGCCAGACACGGTCTGATACGTGCTTGATATGTTACTATTACCGATACCGATATGAGTAACTGTGCTTCATGGACAGTCAACCACTAGGTAAACACGCAACACTGAAACAAGACAACTGGCTCCAACTGGCAGTTGCCATGGTCCTATTTGTCTATGAATAGACCCTCAACCCGATGACCGAGGACTATTAATTTTTCCCCTTTCCAAACCCTCGTACTCTAGACTGGTCTATAAGTGCTTATTCAGAAATTTCGCAATCTCCGGTGGATTAATACTGCGAAGAGACATGTAACAACCACAACCTTCGAGCAAGGCCAGCCCCCACCTTGAGGTGGCCGTCTCAGCCCCCGCCTCAAGCCCCCGATTTTTTTTGCAAGTATAGGGGTCCTCAAATTTGTATTTTCCTTGTAAATATAGGCACGTATTTTGTGCGTACAAAAATTATATTGTAATTAGGGGCCTCAAAAATAATTATTTGGGTTTTTCGCCTTGGCCTCGGGAACTCAGGGCCGGCCCTGCATCCGAGTTGAAACCTAACCATTTTATTATTATTATTATTATTTTTCTTGATCAATAAGGCCCTGTTTGGAAACAAAGTGAAGAGAGGTAAAGGTAAAGGTTTTGCATTTGATAGGGGAGAAAGAAAGAGGGTGCAGCTCAGTTAAGAAAAAAGAGGTTAAAGTGGAGTCTAGATAACTCTGAGATATTTGAAGTTATCTCAGCTTCAAAATGGGTACCAACAAAGTTATGGTCTTTTAAAGTTAAAAGGATCTAAACTTAACTTTGTTCCTGAGTTTCCTCGCCAATTACTGTCTTCTATCAAATACTCCACCAATCTAGCATCCAATTATTTTCATAGATAATATGTGCGAATAAAATCAAGAAATGTGCATTAAAAGAAACCCTAAAAACTAATCTTACAAATATTTAGGGAAGAATTTCAATTGTATAAAAAATAATAAATGAAAATAAAAAAAGGGGATTTTTACCTGGTTGAAAAGGGAGTCAACGTCAATGGACGAGGCGGCTCCAAATCGTTCAAAGAATGATAATTTTGTCTTTGAAAATAAATGGTAAATAGTGAAATCAGATAAAAGTCGGTGCTTTTGAAGAAGTAAAGGCAACGACTTTTGACATATGTAGATCTATTTATCGTCTTCCATAAGTCCGCCGTAAATCCTAATAATTACTTTTTCCTCTGCGAAATAAGTTTAATACAAATATGAAATATACAAGACTAAAAAACAATATAGGGTTTCCCCTACAAAGGAGATTTTTGCCTACATAGAACACTTTTTTAAAACGTTTTTGAGCCAGTTGTCCAACTAAGTACGTTTGGTTACCTTTTTTGGAAATATTTTTAGAAAAAATTTTTCTGAAAAAGCATTTGGTTATATTTTGTACAGTGCATATTTTGGGAAAACATATTTTTGGTTGTTTTCCCCTTTTGCCTTTTCCCCTTCTTCTATCTCCATCTCACTGTTGAGAGAAGTCTTCCTATTCACCACTTCTCCTCCTCTCT